>CM031238.1:312710391-313910391 GCA_018340775.1 Taxus wallichiana var. yunnanensis
TCAAATCATCAAATTTGATGATCCAATGAATTTTTATCTCACACCAAAAATATTTCCTCCATCGCTAGTGAAATAGGGTTTAGGTAGGGTTTTTGACCTCGTTAGCTTCTTAACAATTGTTCATCAAACACATAACTTCATTTGATATCATTCCACCTTTGAAACCTTCTTATCTCTATACAAAATCATCCCTAAATGCCTCAAGTCCCCATGTAAACTTTTCATGTGCCAATCAACACAAAACATTTCATATCGAGCTAGGAAACTCACCTTCTTGAGCTCGGTAGGGCTAAAAACCTCATAACATGTAACATATTTAACATAGAACCCTAAAATTTCCTAGCTAGGTCATGAAATTAGGTCTAGTTTATGCCTAGATAGAGTAAATAAACACTATACCTTTGCTTCAAAGCTCTTTAAAATGTCCTAACATCCTTGAGACAACATGTCTCTCACCTATGCATGCCCTCATGGGCCCACATATCTCTGTAAATGACCTTCATGTTCTATTATGCCTCCAAAAACCTAGATTAGGTCTAGATGAAGACCTAAAAACCCTTCTCACACCTTGCAATCACCTTCTAAGACTATATGAGTGTCTCAACACATCACCAAAATTCTTTCCATGCCTCTACCATGCTTCACAAGCCTTCATGCATCTCTATTCTTCGTATGTCATCACCTATGCTGACTAGACCTCCTTATTAGGCCTACTAGACCAAACACCTTTCACTATTTATAATCTTGGAGCCATTTCACTTCTTGTTTTCCCATGAGATCATCAATACAAACATTCTTTTCCACTCCTTGCCATCATCCTTTATCATTAATGCCTACTATTGCACGTTTTACATCAATGATAACACAAGCACACACATGCCAATGACAAGAGGTGGAGGAAGAAATATATGAATTTTGAGGCACAACATTCAATGAACAAACACTTGGTTGAGAAGACAAAGAGGGGATATGAATATCATTATTAATAGTAATAGAAGCATCTCTAATGATTTTTGAGTTTTTAAGTGGAGGAGAAGAATAAGTAGGGTGAAGGACATTTAGAATAACATCTACAACATCAAAATAGGTATGAGTATCACAAACATCATTAACAAGATCTTCCTCATCTAAAAAGTTAACCAAATATTCAACACACATATCACTTGTAACAAGAGAAGCTACATCACTATCAGATTCACAAGAGATAGTGGCCTCAATAGGGGGTAAGAGTACAACATCAGGATTGGGGTTAATAAGCTTTGTAAAGATAAGAGGAGTTTTGGGATGAGAGCTAGAAGTAATATGTAATTTACGATAAAGGCCACCTCCTCTTGGGAATTTGTAAAAATAGGTTGAAAACTTGTCCTGTAATAGGATCATACTTGGGGAAGGAGGTTTGGGATGATGGTTTTGCAACAAATTTTTATAATCCATGAGAAATACACAAAACTAGGGATCCTAGGGAAAGCTAGGGTTTGATCAATAAACAAGTTCACTAAATGATTTAATGAAATTTAAATCTTAATAAGAGGATAAATATCAAACAAATATAACAGTAATAAGCAAGATCTATCATGCAATAAACAAACAAGTGTGTACAATAGGGAGACAAGTGTGACCTAGTTTATATTTGGAGATCTAGGCTAGAAAATGAGTTGAACATGCTTGATATGGACTAGATATGCTTAGGGATAATTTTAGTGGTGAATATTTGTAATATGGTGAAAATTTCATTTTAGGAAAATTTGAAAAGGTGATTTTTTTGGAGTAGGTTAGTGTCTTGTTCACCTAAAATTTACAATATATATTTTTTTTGGGGTTAGCTTCACCTACATTTGAAAACATCTCCTATAAAAACCTAGGTGATTCTCCGAGTAGTATACTACCACTAAGAACCATACTACCACCAGTACTTACCAACACCGTGAACTTAGTAGTTTAGAGTTGGGTGACATATGATATTTGTTGACGCACGAAAAATGTTTTTTGAAGACGCCTGACTCATTGAATTTTTTGATGCATGACAAAGGGGTTGGTTATTGATGCGTGACATGAATATTTGTTAACACATGACTCATTGAATTTTCTAATGCGTGACAAGGAGGTATTACAGACACTCAACTTAGTGAATTTACCGACACACGACTCAGTTTCTTGTAAAGCGTGACTTGTTTTTCTTTGACGCAGGACTCGTTTTCCTCTGACACACGACTCAGTTTACTCTGATGCATGACTTAGTGTTATACCTGATGCATGAACCAATTTTATCTAACGCGTAACTTGCTTCTTTTGCTGACGTATGACTCTATTCAAAATAATGGAAGGTGCTAGTCCTCAGAATGTGAAGACCCAAAAAGTAACTAAGAAATCTCAGAAGTCCCTGTTCAAGTATTTTGGAAACTCTGCTGATACAAATATTGCAACTACCAACAACCATATAGCTGCCGAAAGAATCAAAATACTAATTGTGTGGAAGGTAATATCGAGGTGGACATGCATTCTAGCATAGTATCAACCAAATGACACCTATGATGATACCATGCCAGATCTTGAAGATATACTGTTGAGATGCTAGATCCTGAAGATATTCTTCCTATTGGGGTGTAACTAGGAGTGCATCAAGATATCACACATACAAATACTCAACAAAATGGAACACAAAAATCAATTACAAATTCTGGTTCACGAAAGAGGAAACCAGGTGATTGTGATATTGCTCAAAATTCTACTCAAAAAAGTAAAACATTGAAAATGAACAAGAATATGTGGACCATTGGGAGGACATATAAGTTTGATTGGGCTGCCAAATTTCTGTTTATTGAACCTGTATAGCCATCTAATTCAGAAGAGATCCCATCTGAATGTACATGTACAATATGTACATGGAAATTGGGAAAGCAACAAAAAATGTAAATGAAGCTAGACACTATAGAAAAACACTATGGAAAACAATATTTGATTGTAACGGGGCGAATGGCCAAAAATCAAAACACATAGGTGGAAAACTAAAAATAATGCATGCATGTTAAATACACAACAGATTATGAAGCGGAGCAGAAAAAATGCAAACATCTTGTGGAAAAGAGAGGAACGATCCCATCACAAATTGGTAAGATGAATCAAACAAATCTACATGCAAAACTCATATAGTTATCTACTTTATTTCACATACTAAAGAAAGGAAGACCGATTTCAGATTTCCTCAATTTCAAAGTTTTGTATCAATATAATGGAGTGCCCAACATACGTCAGTCTCATTTTTCTGAAAGTAGTGCATGGGATATGGAAAAATGCCTTTCGATGATAGAGAAGGAAGATTTGAAAGAGAATGTGAAAAAATCAAAGTTTATATCTCTTTCAATTGATGAAGTGACAACAATTAACAACACTACATGGGTATGTATCCATGTCTATACTTTAGAAAATCATATAAGGACACCTCATCTGTTGGGTGTTATGAAAATGGTTGAAAACTGTAATGCTGAAAACCTACATAAAATAGTTGTTTCTCATTTGAAAGATATTGTTGGAATGAATGATTATGAAATTTCTATGAAGTTGGTATGCGTCGGAGCAGATGGTGCATCAGTCATGCAGGGTCATCGAATAGGGTTGTGTGTTAGATTACAAACAATAGTGGCCCCATATATGCTACCAATTCACTGTATGACTCACAGAATGAATTTAGCGTATAAAATGGTAAGCAAATATGAAAATGTTGCTAAAGTAGAAGACCTTATAAGAGAAATTCATGCCTATATGGCAAGTAGCCCAAAGTGATTTCTTAAGTTCCAGAAATTTGCAATTAGAATTACAGATGGCAAAAACTTCTAAAGGATGTTGAGACGAGATGGATCTCTTTGTATGAACTTGCATGCAAAGTTCATGAGGAGTATCCTTTGTTGGTTGGTTTCATGCACAAATATCATCATGAAGTTGACAGGGCGAGGGACTTGTTGTTTCGTTTAATTGATTTGGAGACATTTCTTACATTGGTTGGTATTCTTCCAATGTTATAGGAGATCAATACATTGATGAAGCATGCACAAGGGAGATTAATCTATATTGTGGATTTTATACGGATGAGAAAAATGGTATGTCAAAGTCTTGATGTCTTGTACTGTTCCCAAGATAGTTTTGATACACTTGTTTTCGAGAATTGGAAATATTTGTTAGATCTTAAAAATCCCAGTAACTATTTGAGATTTAATATCCATGATCACCTTTGCATCAATGTTAATGGGAGGGACATACCATTGCACATTTTGTAAAAACGTCAAGCTATTCCAGGATCGAATGAGAATATGTTCATGTGACACGTAATATTTTTGATTCTGTTATAGTTGAAACAAGAATAAAGCTTAAATTTTTTTAGAATCCTTATCATAAAAAATTAGAGAACGTTTCTCCAAAGATAAAATTCTTGAAGAAATGGGTGTGATGAATCCTAATTTTTGGAATACTGAAGGTTGTCGTGCAGACTTTGTAAGAAAGAATTTCCATAAATCCATGGGTACAATAATGGAACATTTCACAAAGACTTCAAAGTTCAAGGGTATGGAAATCAAAGGTATACTGAATGCTAATTTATTAAAGTTTCAATCAACAAATTTTGCAACAACAATGAGGAACCAATATAAAAATTTAGACAAACCTTCTGAAAGTGGTGCTATTACAAGGTTGTGGCGAGGAATCTATCAAAGTTCTATCTTACAAGAAGACATCAATGAATATTTCAGATTATATGAGTTATGCCAAACAATGATTTTGGGGTCTGTGGAGGACGAAAGGGTTTTCAGTGCTTTATCATTTATAAAATCAAAACTGAGAAACAAGTTGGATAAAAATCTAGAAATTTGCATGAGGTGTTATGTATCTCGCTACTCCATGGAAACCTTTCCTTTCGACAAAGAAATTACGCATTGGAATTCCCTTTCCGAAAGAAGAGGTGTGAATAATACAACTACAAGTACAATTGTTCCCAATGATGAGAGTGGAATTGGCGCATCGTCACACTCTACAGAAGAGAACATCGAGTTTGAAGAAGCTATTGATAATGGATTGTTTCAAATTTAAATAGGTATCTCCTTGACCTTACTTTTATTGTTTTTCACCTTACATTTTAACTATGGTTATTTATTCAATTTCATATTAACTCTACAGATGCAAATATTGACTGAGGAGGCTTTTTATCAAATTTTGTTTCAACTCTTGTTATCATTAAAGATGTTTCATGTTACAGGTATATATATTTACATTTATTTAAATACAATTATTTCATCTTTTTTTTAAAACGTGGGTTGACATCCATCCGAGGAAGCTCACACTTCTCGGGACTGACAATGTCAGGAAACTCACCCATCTATCTACTAATCCATTTCTTGTGTTGAGTTTTCTTAAATCAAATATCTAGCACACTACGAAGGATGATTTCTCATATTCCTTCCATATGCTTTTTCATAGCCATCTAAAACACAAGAGGTAACTTAAACCCTATCATATGACATTTCTTGATTTTTTACAATTATGTTTAATTTATTTTTATATTTGCGAAATGCTTTGATATATTGTTTAAACTTTGTGGGATAAAATCACACAATCAAATTTTACAAAGAGAGGAATATTTTTCCATATTTTTCATAACACATTCCAAATTTTATACAATTCATCATCCACGATCCTGCTTGAAGCTAAATCTACGTCCACATAAAATTCATCATTATCCATATATATTTTAATGTCATCATCCACATCTAATGTCATCATATCACTATCATAATCCTGACACTCCAATTATTATTAAAACAATTATTTATCTATTTTAAAACAATCCTGACACATTCCAATTTTTTAAAACAATTATCCATTATCATCATTCATCATCATCTATATCCATTCTAATGTCTCTATCATACTACATTCCAAATTTTCTAGATTCCATGATTGTGCTTGAAGCTAAATCTACGTCCACATACAATTCATGATAATCCATATCTATGATTCTATTCTAATGTCATCATCCACATCTAATGCAATCATCATTACAAGTAGAGAGAAGAAGATTTAACTCTTAGTATTAAGATACCTGTGTCATACCATATTCCGATTTTCTTAAAATAAATAATTAACCATTATCATAACACCATCACATTCAAATGAAACATAAACACCATATACAATCTAGAAATTCTATACATAATATAAAGGAAGATATAAAATTAAAGATTATAAAGTATTTCAAGTTTCAAATTCCAAATCTAGATAATAAATTTCAAATTCTATACATAATATAAAGGAAGATATAAAATTAAAGATTATAAAGTATTTCAAGTTTCAAATTCCAAATCCAGATAATAATTTTCAAATATAGATTATAAAGTATTTCAAACCCTCAATCTTTCCACCCTCAATCATGAAATTTTTTAACCCTCAATTTTCTGTACCCCCTTCCTCAATGGCTTCCACTCCTGTACTCCTTTCAATTTCCCAATGGCTTCTCCACATGTACCCCTTTCCCCAATGGCTTGAATAATCCCAGAACTAATGAGATCTTCCGCAACACTATCTAGATTCTTTACAATTCTTTGTTCTTTGTTCTTCCTTTGTTACGCATCTCCATGGGATAAAAAAATTAGATCTCAGAATCGCCTTGGTTTTGAATAAAATTTCAGGGTCGAAGCCATGCTCTTTAATTATCTGCTTCAGTGTATTGTTTTGTTTGTTAACCAAAACAATATTTTCCTTCAAATTCTTCATTGCATGGATAAAATTTTCTTTGCGGTTTCCAAGTGAACTTGGAAAACCTTTGCTTGACTCTTCAAATTTTCATATTTCAACTGTAAAAAAGTGATCTCAATTAAACATATTACTAAAATAAGAAAAGGTCAAATTAACAAAAATATTGTTTTAAAGTGATAATACTTACAACCGCTCTATCTCTTTCGGCATTTGTAATTGCTACTAGATCCTTATCCTTAGATCATTTGTTAAAATATGTCTGGCATTCAACACTAATATTTTTCAATTTGTTTAATGATTTATCCAAAATTTCATCTTTAGAGTTGTTATACGTGATAGTCCCACTTCTTACTTGGGTAAGTAAGGAATCCATCTTTGTAGGTTGATTCTGGACTGCAGCGTATAAACTATCCCTTTGCCAATAATTTTCAAAACGACTTATTATCTCATTGATTAGTACTTTTTCCCTTTTCTCCCATTCTATGAGCTAACCGATATGAGGTACAATAAACTCATCGACATGGGATTGACAATCATAACCAATTAAGTTCTCTAAAGGAAATGGTAGCAACTATTCACCATTTGTATCTGAAGAAGATGATCTCACTGGAGAGGTATGGGGGCTTTCGGGTTGATCAATTGCTACTTGTGTGACTTGATCCTATTTGTGATAAAATAAATCAATATTCAAATAAATAAATCTAAAGTGAAATGTAATGAAAGTTGAATAAATTATGTTGAAATAGAATTATACCTATTGGCCTTGAATCATCTCACATGTATTGAAAAATCTTGTTGGGTCATTTCTATCAATGCCCAAGTAATCTTCATCTAAAGTTATATTATTTAAAACGATATGCTCATTACCTCGGGCTAGCCACCGTGAGAGAGGGTTGGAATTCAAAACAAGGCAATGTTTAGTGTCCCACTAGGGACTAGAGGAATTGGCATGCATTTACCAATGTTATTTTTTCCTGATCCTCTAGTTGGAATTTTGAATATTATTGGAGGAGGAGGGGGTAGTGCCGTTGTCTGTACAGAAGGTGAAGGATTGCAATGTGCTGAAAAGTTCAAGAAAAATCATATGAAAAACTATTAAACTATGCAAAAACTACGAAATTATATGAATTACTATTCAAAACTTGTACTAAAGCAATAAAATAATACCTTGTTGTTGAGGGGTAGCTTGTTGCAGTACATGAGGTGGCTGTGTTGGAGTAATAATTGATGGTTTTTGAGGTGTCTGTAGCTGGGATTGCTGAGGTGGTAGTTGAGAAGAGACAATTGCATGCAACTGAACTGAGTGAGTTGGTGAAGATGGTTGACTTTGAGAAGTACGTGTATAGTCCAAATTCCCTGTAATGTCAGCAATAGTTGATTGTATGTCAATTCAATATGGTAAAATTTAAATGGTAAATTGAAAATACAAAATGGGAATTTATAAATAATAAATGTTAAGGTATTACTTCTCTGGTGTTTAACGAATTCAAACGGTTGGAGGTTCGAGAGATGAGTGAAATTCCATTTTAGTTTGTGAATATGTTGATGCCTCAACGTGTTGTTGGCCTCTTCCTCTTGATGCCTCCTTTTTTTTGAGGAAGGGCCTCCAAAAATCTTCTTTGCAAATAGTAAATATTTAATCAGATTTGAGATGAACATCTTGTTAGTTTACTATCGAAATACAAATTTTATAGTTTATACATGTTGTTCTTGAAATGGAATTTACATATTCGTCAATGCCTCATCCGTGTAAGTAGGAATTGCTTTCGATAGTTCCAAGAATGTATGTAATAGCCCATTTTGGTATATCCGTTTGACGACCCTGTAAAACTATTCTGGCTTGAAAGAAGGAAATCATAGTGGAAAGAAAGTGGTGTGTAATTCCTTTCGTATCCACACCATGTTTGGATTTATTGACATGAGTTGTAAATTCCAAAAGAACATTGGAATTAATATCGATTTGAATTGTATCAAAATCAGAAACTGAATACCAAATGAAAATTGAAAACAATTTACACTTACAATCAACATGGAACCTAAAATTTGATTCCAGGTACTTCTTATCATCTTCGATGAGTGTTTCCTTCATTGTAACAATGGGTAAATTTTTTAATGGGAGGCCTGTTAACCAATGAATATCAGTTGGGTCAATACCGAATTGAAACATTCGACCATCATCCACAATAATAGTAAACAAATCATCCTCTGTATTATACGAGGATAGAAGGTAGTTCATAATTTCATGGTCTATTTCAAATGGGGCATCCTAATGAGACCACCAAAGTCACATGCATCGAGCATATCCTTGTATTCCAAATTCATTTATACAACTATCTAGATGTGGGGGCACAAAAGGTTCCTGTAGAGTATCTTGCCCTTGGATAGGGCTTGTGGGTTGACTGGATTTTCCTCTTGATTTTTGTCTTGGGCTTGGGCTGCACTTGTAGTTGCCATTGTAGTTGTCCTTGAGCTTGATTATACTTGACCGGATTCCTATAAATAAGAAAATTTGGGAGCCGGAAAGTGTAAACGTGAAAATGACTGTGTAAGGGGTATTTATAGGACAAAATTAGGGTTTTGAAGCCTAAGATGCATGATAGGGAACCTTCCTGTCACACATCAAGAAAATTTGTTGACACATGACAGAAACCTTCTTTTCATGCGTCAACACATTTTCTTGACGAGCAACAGAAGGTTTCCTATTGCGCGTCAACAAAGTTTCTTGACGCGTGACATGAAGGTTTTTCACGTCATACGTCAACAAAGTTTTTTGACACATGATAAGAAGGTTCTCTATCGCGTGTCAACAAATTTTCTTGACGCACAACAAGAAGGTTCTCTGTCACGTGTCTAGAAACTTTTTTAGCACACGATAGGGAACTTGCATGATGGGGAACCTTCCCGTCATGTGTCAATAAATTTTTTTGACGTGCGACATGGAACCTTCCTATCGCGCATCAAGAAAATTTGTTGACATGTGACAAAAAACCTTCCTATCCCACGTCAAGAAACTTTGTTGATGTGTGACAGGAAGGTTTCTTGTCACACGTTGACTATGCGTCAGTGTCTGCAGTCTCCCTTGAAAAAATAGCAGACAAAAATTTAGTTATGAAAAAATGGAAAATTTGCCTTTCAGTGAAACCAATTTCAGGGATATTCGCCAGGTATTTTCCACCTTCGATTTCCAAGAGGTCTCTTAAAATGAACCCTAGATATGCTTCATTTTGGAAATTGGAATCTACAACTCTTTTGAATAGGACTACTTAGACGAGGAAAATACCGCATAGGCACTAGTGTCTAAAGTGGGCGTTAGTGTACTAGAAACAACTTTTTTTTAATCTTTTTAGGGCTTGAACATGTATTCTTCCTTTCACTCTTTTTGTATCCAATTTGTTTGTGGGGTTTCTTGTCATACCTAAAACTACAAAATAAACCCTAGCTACCTACACAAGGATCAAGAAAAAATAAATGAAAAAATAATGTAAATGCTTGAGTCGATTGACCTCAAAAATCACCCCAATGTGATTTTCCCTGAGCATTGCACTACATTTAAGAATCTATGTAGTTCTAGTGTTTGTGTGATTGAATTGTGTCCGTTGAAGATATGTTTCCCTTATTTTAATCACATGAAGATAGTGGGATACAACTACTTTACCCCCAAGATGAATGTGTGAGATGGAATTCAGAAATAGTCCCTCCTATGTAGTGAATAATATAGCCAAAATGCAGTCCTTGAATGTTTCTTTTTCCCAAGTATTAGATAATAAGTAATATCCCAAGTTGTCCAACCCGAATAATAGTGAGTAAGTTGTGTATATATATAACTTCCTTATTTGAATTTTGACACTTAGTGACACCAAAGGCCAACCCAAATAATTAGAAAAGACCTAAATTTAAGTATCAAACGGTAATTTAGAAAACCAAAGAGAATAGAAAATAGTGCCCAGAAGGGACACTAACACCCAGGTGGTAGTGTCCTCGATGGGCGATATTGTCCCAAATCCAAGAAATAGAAAAATGACCAAGGAAAGAGACATGGATCTTTGTGACCCGACCAAAAATGTGTAAATCTAAGAAGTATGAGACAATATCAAAATTAAAACCAATCAAAGTAATAGAAGGAATGGGAAAAATATGTCACCAGTGTCTTATCTTCATCTCATAAATCATGTATATAAAAACATACTAGAGGAATGATGTAATAGTAATAAGTGCATAATTTTGTGTCTACAACACTACATCATGGAATGCACAACATATAATGACATTTGTATCAAATATGAGGACAATTTGAGAATAAACAACCTAACATCCTTGTTTGAGGAGGAAAGATTGGTCAAAACAACAATTTTTGATGTGAAGATCCATAATAAGAAATTCAACATAAAAAAGGCAATGGATTCTAGGAAAAAATATTAGGGAAGCTCTTGTGGTGGCTTTGTTAACTTTGGTTGTAGCTTTAGTTCCAATAGACTGCTTGGTCTTGTGGACATAATTAAAATAGTTCATCCATTCATTCACAATGACCAATGTTTAATTTGTAAATGCATTTCATGACAATGGTCATCCATGAGAGTGTGTCTTGTCATTCACATCACAAAATCTATTATTCCAAATAACTCTACAATTTTTTAAAATTTGTTTTTTAAACAATCCAAGCACATGGAAGAGATGAAGTAGGTTACATATTGATGGAAACCAAGAAAGTATAAGATTCTATTATAGTAATATATTTGAAAGGATCAAAAGCTCACAATAAAATTTTAAAATAATACAATGCTTTCTATAAGACATTTTTAGAAGCTTCATCCTAATTTGTTACTCTTTAATTGAATATTATAAAATTACAATGATACTAATTATTCCCTATAATTTTAATCAAAAACCTATAATAGAGATTACATATCTATCCATACTATAAATCGTATATATCATCAACAATTCAAACATGCCCAAACTCTAGAGTCCATGGTGTTGGTTTCTGAAACTGCACCCTAGGATTTGAACGACTAAATGTAACTAGGATGACCTTAAGGGAATGATAAACAATGAATATATTTTGTCATTGGTATCTGAGGATTTGTTCAACATTCAACCCATTGACTTAATTCTAAGAGGTGATCAAGAGACACCTTAATTGAGGCCATGGCTTTACCTTGCTTTGCTTTTGGCTATGTCTCGAACAAGGGTGAGAGGATCTCAATAAAGAAAAGGTTGTCTTGGATGAGTTTTCTTTATAATCGGTATGACTCAATTTGAAGTAAGTGCAACCATAGATACAATACTCACTTGTTAAAGTTGTCACTTGATTATTGTATGCACTTGACACATCAAAGATAGATAAAAAAAAACAAATAATGAACAATACCTAACATCATATCCGTGTAATAATATAGGCCAAGGGTGATTTTGATGGTGCTAGGTCATTAATGTCGCGGGTTTTCAGAAAATCCTACGATAGTAAACAAGTTTTAATGTGGTTTTTCAGGGTAAGAATATGTATGGTATACATGTATGATATGCTTAGTAGGTATGTGGTAATGAGATATTCTTAATTGAAATTGAAGGCAAAGGGAAATTACTTTTATGACTCGGTATATCAATGTTTCTAAAAGAAGAATCCATACTTTAACAATGATGTTTGAAAAGAACAATCAATTTAACATAATTTGTGAAATAACATTTGCATTCATTAATACTCAATTCACACAAATGTCATTGACAATATTTGATATCCTAACCACAAATCCTTGAGCTAGAATTTAGATAAAGAACTTGTTACATTTGTTTCATACACCCAAAATACCCTTAAGGGATAATAATAAACCTTCAAAAATAATATTGCCCTTAGAATTTTACAACATGACTTAATTATTATAGAGTATACATTGTTATGCAATAATAACACAATGACCAGAGAAATGCAACAATTGAAGAATGACCTTTGCGTATGTAAAAAGTAAGACCAACACAATATTGCAACAAAATTATATTTCCTCATTCATACTTTTAAAACACATGAAATGGGAAAGTACAATTTTATCAAAATAGAGAGAATCCATTTATGTGAGTTTTGGTAAGGAGACATAAACAAATGCCTTCAAAACCTACTAATGGTTGTACAACGCAACCACCTTAGGATATTCTCACACAACTAGAAAATTACAAAGTGTTTTGCAAGAAACTAGCAACTAGAACTAAAACTTAAAATCAATAAACAAAATTCAACAACTACCCACCCCTAGAATGAGGACAAGCCCCTCATTCTTATACAATTATTTTCAAAAATATCTCCCAAATTTCTCCCCATAACTCTCCAAGGGAACTTACAGACCTTCCTTTGTGAAAATTAAAGATATTTTCCAAAACAAGGGGAGTAATCCCCTAACTAAAAAGATTCTTTCTCCTCCCGATTGAGCTAAGCAAAAAGATGTGACTCCATGAAAATTTGAAGAAAACATAAAGATATTCTCTTATCCTTTAACAAACCTTTTTGTATTCTAGTGAAATTGCATTCTATTTGGAAAAGCTTCATGATTTGGATGATTCCAAAATGTCTCAATGTGATGATAGGTTTGTTTTGATTCATTTCTCCTCACTTATTCAATCTTCTTGGTCTACATCAATGGGTTTATTTACCAAACTGTCCCTTATCATGTCTCTGTAAGCATCAAACTTTTCAAATATCTATAGGATAGATTCTTTGTCGGCCCCTGAATGGTAATGGAAAAATATTTCTTGCCTAATGCTTACATCATGAAGCTCTATAGAAATATTTCATCCCTTTTTTATCCTTTTCAATAGTTTAGCATTTATCATCTTTATTTTCACCAATCGTTGCCGTGATAGACTCAAAGTCCTTGATTCCCCTAGTTTACCAAGAGAATGATCCCTAAATAGCCTAATCAAATTATCTATATTTTCCATCTGAATCGGTTCTCCACTATCTGATCCAATTAACTTGTTAATCAAAGAATGCAGACTCTCAATGTATTCAAATTAATTATCCTTTTCCCCATTGAGAATGTTGGCAATATTCATCAAGATCTCAACTCTTATCTTTACAACTTCATAATTCTCGTGCTGATTTCCCGCAGATTCAAGAGAAATAATTCCTTCCTTGACATCCAAGTCATCCTCCAAGTCTATAAGAGCCTTTAATTTAGGCAACATCTTACTCCACATTCCTTGTTCGGCCTCACACTTTTCGAGTAATGACTTGGTTGCTTCTATTTTATCAAAGATATGGGAATAATGCGTCACGCATTCCATGATCACTTCCTCACCCTAGGTGAATAAGTCATTTTCCCACCGAATGTCGACTTCTCCTCATTCTCCCAAATCACTCATTCTTTTGATATCATCACTTTGGTGATTTAAGGGATTTTAACTCCGCCCTATATTGGGGTCATAGTTAATTTCCTAATTACAACATGATCAAGATTAGTGGGAGTAGGAGATGAGGCTTATTTATATATATGGATCCTTACGAAAAAATGGTGAAATAGATAAAAGAGAGAAGAGCATCTACCTTATCTATATATGGGGAATTTCTTTAGATAGTCCACAACAACCGACTATATATAGTATAGTTGGGGGAGGAAGTTGAGGGGGGGGTTTTACCCTTGGGGACCTATCTATTCATGGGGCATGGATAGCCATATATAGATATGGGGCCATCTTACGCCCATATATATCTATCTATCTAGAGGGCTCCCTATCTACCCATGTATGGGGGCACCAACTATATCTATATAGTGATAACATATATATATATATATATATATATATATATATATCTTGGGAACTCTCTACCCTCTCCCCCACCTTGAACTATATTATAGTTATAGATAGGGATGAGGGAATTTATGTTATGATCGAATGACGACCACACACACACACACACACACACACACACACACACACACACACACACACACACACACACACACACACACACACACACACACACACACACACACACATACACATATGGGGGAGTGCCTCAAAAAATGGATATAAATTATTTTCATCATATAAATTAGATAGGGAATAACTCATCTCTTCTCTTGAATCTAACCAATTCCCTATCTATATATGGTAAACTAGTGCTTGAGAAACCAACGAAGCAGAAACCAATTAAGTATATCTTATATGTCTTACCATTTGAAATTCCCTCTATATTTATAGAATGGGTGACTATCTATAGCCCATATTTGGGTTCCCAAATAAAACTATAGGGTTCTACCCAGGGGCCCCTGTCCCTCAACCGTATATGGATATGAGGTCAAGTTATCTATCTAATATTTGATTGGCCGAACTATATATAGTTGTTGAGGAGACCATGTATAACACTTAGCTGAATTCATACAAAATATTTACTTGGAAGAGAAGAGCACATTAAAAGGAATGGGAGGATCGGGAAGGAATCACATGTGGATGACAGAGAGGCATTCGTGATTTAGTCGGTTTTCACGATTGTGATCTATTTTTGGAAGATGGCATGTGGAGCACATAAACGGGATGAAGAATTACGCGACATGTATAGAATATCTTTGGAAGAGTGGCTATAGAGTGATTTGAATGGGTGCGAGCTAAGAATAGGATTATTACTTCCAGTTAAACTATGAGAGGTCTATTGTTAGCATTCTTGCATGTAAGCCTATTATTGTAAAGGCGCATGGCTATTTCTAGCATGCGACCTATTTTTGGAGATGTGTAAGTGGTGAAGGGAAATTCCCCACCCTTATAAGTATGTAATGAACTGTATAGTATAGTAGTGGTATGTAAGAACTGGATTACTATGAGATTATGTCATCGATATGTTACACGCATGAGCATATGATGCTATTATTGTAAGAAGCTTTTGTGTATTCCTATTTTTTAATATAATGAAGTGTATTGGCTGAATCAGAGTATTAAATCTTGAGTATAATTTGTTCTTTCATGATTAATTTCATCATGATTATCATTTAAATATGTTATTCTTTAGATCTAGATCTGAACATGCATTGTAGAATGATGTATTAATGATGGATTTGAATGCATTAAGTCTTCATCATGCTAACATCCTACAATAACAACCCTAAAAAGGGGCCTGGTACCTTTTCACACTTTGGGTGAGCACTCAGTCTAGGGTGAGTGATGTGCCAACGCATCTAGGATTTTTCTGGTAAATTCTAGGCTGCATCAATAATCATAGTTAGGCTCTTCCCCGCCCCTACCCTAAAATATCTTATCTCTCTGGATATTTGGAAATCAAAAGGAGGGGCCTACTCGCTCCATATATATAGAGGGGATGGGGGAAGGCCTCTATCTAGACTCTAGTTATCCATCTGTTATATGTGTGATAAAACATATAACATCCATCATCTATTATATACAATGAGTCATATCACCATCCTAGTATTATCGATCAACTCAAACCTAGTTTATAACTAGGATTTGTGGGATCCCTATACATATTATATAGAAATCGTAGTTATAGGGACAATGTCAATGCCCACTCCATGTTTAGACAACCACCACTTCCCCCAACCCCTATATCTATATGGGATGGGATCTATAGGTGAGAAAATAATAGTTGTCTAAACTCCCTATGATATATATATATAGAACTAGATGTGAGGCAAGTTGATGCCCTATATATATGGTGACGAATGGATGATATGACTCACTAGATGAGGTATATAAGGGTTTCAAGATAGGGGCCAAGGATCATACCCCTATCTAGATATGGCTCTCCCGATGGCCAAGGATCCAATATTATCTAATGGATGGCCCTATATCCTACCCATTCAATCGAAACCTTTCTACTTATATGGAATTACCATAGAGTAAATACACAGATACATGGATGGATACCCTATGTAAATAGACTTTCGGTGAGGCACAAATATAACTATTGATAGTTCTATCTCGAGTTCTATATATGGCCCCCTATCTTTATAGTTAACATGTCCCCCTTTCTCTTACATATATATAGGGGGAGTATATCCACCCCCCCGCCGGAAGTTTTAGGTACCTTATCTTATCTATACCCGCTCCACCATAATATGATATCCTTAGATAGAAGATATAGAGAGGGGGAATATATCCATTTCTATATGGGACTCCTATTTACTAAAGAAGGAATGATGGGTGCACGAGTTTATCCAACTCGATAGGGTAGTTCTCTATATAGTGGGAGTGCTATTGTTAGGATATAATACCTAGGTTAATTCAACATTAGGTTATATTTGAATAATGTAATAAGTTAAAGTAATTTATTTTTATTACTTTAACTTAAGTTACTAGTTGTCATTAGTTGTTTACTTAGTGATATTGTTTTATCCCTATGTTTATGGGAAGTTTCTGGATTGTGTGTTCTTGGATATTTCTCAATAGTAGCTTCAACAACAATTAAGGAAAATATGTTATTTCTACATATTTCTTAGAATAGGTTTATTCGATCCATTTTTCATGGACTGGATAGAAGTTGTACAATACCTATATACATTATAACTCTCTCCATTGTTTGTAATCTTATTTTTACCGAGCAATAAAATTTACATAGGTACCGTCCTATTTATGAAATTACAACCATGTATATAGAACCGTGGCCCTTACCCCCATAAGTATAGATACCCCCTCTAGAGGCAGCCCCTATCTATATATGACATATATAGAGATAGAGGCGTATCTATATTCCATAATAATGCTCAACTCAAGTTTTATTCGGTGAACTGGATATCCCTTAATCATAATCAATAGAGATATAGATGATGATTATGGATTGGATAGTTAGGCCATATATCATATATCTTTAGGGGGTGGATCCTATGTCTATATATAGATGGGGTTGGGGCCCATATATATAATGATGACTTAAAATGTGAATTTAAATGAAATAAATTAGAACATCACATTGAATACATTCTAATGTTCCCTTGTAAGAAATCATAATTTCCTATACTAGTGTCATCTTGGTGGGACGTTAAGATGACTTAACATGATACGTTATAATGTATTTAAAGTATTCTTTAACTATGTCTTTTATAGAGACATCATGGTAACTTAACAATGTCTTTAAAGGCATCTTTAACTCTATCTTTGAATGAGATATTCTCGTGACTTTAAATACATTTTAATTAATGAATTTTAAGTCATGAATTAAATATAATTTAATTAGTGAATTAATTCATGACTTTAACGTGACTTGTTTTTTGATTTTATGGATCTTTACATTCATTTTTACATTGATGTAGTGTATGACTTAAACAATGATGTCATGTGTGACTTAAAATGGGACACTATATGTGACTTAAATTACAAAATTGCTTCCAAATTAGATTATGACACTAATTGCGAATTATACGGGGACACTATTTTTGACTTAAATGGCGACACTATGTCTAACTTAAGTCTTAAATTGCGACATTAACCATGAATTAAATTATAATTTTTGTTGGTCTACAAATGAGACTTATTTTTGTTATTATTTATGACTATATTTCCAATCTTACTTTTATTTAATTGTATTATTATATTATATAATTTTAGTTATAAAATGTTATGTTAATGTCGATTTTAATGATATACATAAAAAATGAAAATTATGTTAAAGTAGAAAATTGTATTGGAGCATAATTAAAAATATAAAAGACATTGAATACAAATAAATTTTAAAGGAAACAATGATAAATTAAATATTATAATAAAACCACTCAATAATTACTTGAAAGACATAATAATATTATAATACAAAAATAGTTTTAGATTCATGATTGACCCTTCCAATATTAGGGTCTATATCCATAATATAAAGTCATGATATTCAATGGCGATATGAGACATCAGGGTCCTCATATATAGTTGCCCCTCTAGCTCTCATCCCTACCATGCTCATGAATAATATCACCCTCAATGGTAGTATCTCAAACGCAAAATCACGCACTTTGGGTAATTATCTAGTCTTGATCACATACTACTATTCATATGGTTCCTGAGTATGAAAAATAATGATTAACCCATGTCTTTGGACACGTTTACTACTTTCTATTATTACTTTCGGTATTGCACCTTTATTAGCCTAGTCTATCTTTTCACACTCCATTTTTATTCTTTTTAGAATGGAGCACCCAGCAGATGCCAACACCAGATCCCTCATTCCCTCGGGTGCCCCAAATCCTCTTTGTACTTTACTCACACTTTTTGGGTCCTTTTTAGCTATTTGAGAATCTTATCTTTTTGGTAGTCGGCCTTTTCAAGGTTAATTACAAAATTAAAGTGAAGGAATCATATAAATATAAATTTATGTGATCATAATAAGGGACCAAACACTAATCACTACTTATCACCACCTAAGGTTGTATCTATCAAGGTATCTATAGCTCCATTTACATCCATCTAGCTCCATCACAAGGGACAAACACTTTGGTTCTTCTACATCAAGATTTATAGGAGGGGAGTCTATTCTATTCCATGCACATATCATTTATATTTTACATCTATCTACTTTCTCGCTATTCACAAATTGCGACACACACAAGACCAACCTAGGGCACAATTCTACCCACACACAAAATTACATTGAGTCTGAGATGTAGTGCAACGCTTAGTTGTAAGTCCATCATTGTGGCAGCTAAGGAAAGTCCGACCCCTTCATTTTCATATTTATTTTTTATGGTTTTGATGCTTTGTTTGGGGTTTTGTAGGTGATTTTTTCATTCTATATGCACAAAGTGACATTTGGCGGAGTTCAACGACACAATAATAGCGATAGACAACAAGGGTTTCAAACCATCCGATGGCCTTGTGAAATTGGCTTCCAGACCTCCTGCATAGACCATGGTGCCTAGAATTAGGATCGAGTGTCCCAAGTTCCCAGCTAGGTAAATCGCTTAGATTTGTATTTTTACAGCTCATGTGTGACGATCTCCCATTCTTGTTTAGTCGGTCTTCAATGCGACACGCCTCACAACGCCTTCAAATCAACTAATGATCTTCTAACCCTCTTTGCACATTAGGGTTTCAAATTTTCATTTATTAGTTGCTTGGGTATTATTTCATTATTTTAGTGTTCATTTATTTACTACAAACTTGCATTATATTAGGCTATTATTTTACATTTTAACATAATCATTTTGGTGAACCCCACTCATGATCGGTATTTCATATCCTTCTTTAGCATATCATCTTCTTTATCATGGCTACTAAAATTCCTTAAATTTCCTTGTCTGATTTACTTCAATTTCATCCTAATTTCCAAATTGTTCTTAAAAATTCCCTAGACACCATGTATTTTCCCCGAGATATTCCTCCGCATCAAGTAAGTGCTATTTTTGATCGTTTATTTGATGGACCTAGTCTTCGTGATCCTCTATCTAATAAAACCATGTTGGAATCAATTCAAGCTTTTTATTATTTATTTCAAGATAAATTTATAGTTATGGAATCCATAATAACATCTCTCAAATCTGAAATCCAACATCTTAAGGAAACTTCTTAGGCTCATGTTTGTTCTCCTTCTATATCTCATCTTCATTTTATGTCTACTACATGTTCTCATATTTGTGATCCTCCACTCATACCATTACTAGAGCCTTTCACCTTTGATCGCAATACTAAGAAACATGAAATTCTTATCGATCTCCTTAGTCATCAATTGATCCACTCCTTAGTCATCAATTGATCACTTTAACACCTACTCATTACTATCCTCCTTATCGGCTAGCAAAATATCAAGGTTGTCCATATTGAAATTATCATTGAATCAATGGACATAATGAAAATTATTGCTACACTTTACAATAAAGAATCAAACATCTTGAGCATTAGGGATTTATATCATTCACTTCACAATAGTCCTGTCATTGCATGCCCATATACAAATGCTACATCTCAATGGGTTCTTAAACCTGATTCATTTATGTCTAATGAGCACCATACCATCACTTCTAATGGTTGTTCTACAAAAATTCAAGCACTTTGCGCCTAAATAACCACATCTCAAAATCAATATAGCACCTCCTAATCTCAAGATATCTACATCATCACCAATTCAAAGTACACAACCACCTCTCAAAATCAATCAACCTTCTTCTCCTATCAATTGTTCTCGCAACATCATTAATACCACCAAATTTGTCACCATTAAATCTTGCTCCCCATCCCATTCCACTTCCATTTCCAATTCATTTTGTCAAAGAAATCACTCCCTTTATTAATGGTCTAGACACATTTCAAATTCCACCACCATCACATGGTCATGATGTTTCTTCCACCACTACGTGGCTGCTTAATCTTTGGTAGGTGAATTTTTCTCACCTCATTACCTGATGAAGCACTCTTGTGCTTCAGTTCACACTTAACTATTAAGGGCATCCTATACTCATGAACCTTACACGCTACATAGTAAACACCACACATTACACATTACATGTTCTCACACATCTACACATATTCTACTCATCTTCTTATAGTGCTACAATCACTACCCTAAGATGCACTCTAGTCTCACGGTCCATATTGGCATGTTGAGGGTATACATCACAAATGGACCACATCATATTCACACATTCAATCATTCAATCTTTTTCTCATGCGACATTCCTAGATTAGTGATATACACCATATGATACATCATCACTTCCTCTAGCATCATCTAGTGATATACATCATAATATACATCATCACTTCATCTAGCATCCCCTAGTGATATACACTTTAGGTTAAATCATCACTTATTCTATCATTTTGTAGTGATAAATGCTTTAGGCTAAATCATCACTTCTTGCATACTTATAAAGATCCTAAACACTTCTATAAGGATTGTGATATAAATGGGCATAATGACACCACATGTTGGAAGTTGCATCCATAATTGCACCCAAAGCTCCAAAACAAGGATTCCAAGAAATCCATGGTCACTTGGAAAACAAAAGAAGAGGTGGAGATAGAGGTTGAGGATAATTCAAATGTAGATGAGAGGCTGGGATACATGGCCACTAACATGTATGGGGGAGAAGAAGAAGAAGAAGATATGAGTAAGCTATTTCAAATCAAAATCAAAATCAAGAAGACTAAGGTAAACACTTTAGTAGATTCTGGTTCTTAGTCAAATTTGATTTTTGATACGGTTGTAAAAGAGCTTGGTCTAGAAACTTACAAGCATCCATGTCCATACCCATTGGGATGGGTGAAGAAGGGTGTAGAAATACAGGTTACAAGGAAGTGTAAGTTTCAGATTTGGGATAAATTCCCAATACATAGATGTATTAGAGGTTGATATCATTCCATTTGATGCATTTGATGTTGTCTTCGGAAGTCCTTACTTGTATGCCAGGGATGCTATATTCACAAGGAGGGAGAACCAATACATATGGGTCAAGGATAGAGTCAGTTTCAACATTCGAGCACACCATAGAAAATCAAAGAAGTCTATGGTAAGTCCCAAAAAGCACAAAGACTTATATAATAAAATCATCAGCTTTTGTTTACTCTCATCGAAGAAAATAAAAATGGAGTAGAGATAACAAATGTTTCTAACTAAAAGATGGAGAATTTAGATAGCACTTGTCAGCTTTTGCAGAAGAAGCCACCATAAGAACTACTCATTCAAGGAGAAATACAAACTTCCACTATGCAGTCACCATATCTACTTATGGATTCACTAGACATGACAGTAGGAAAACAAGAAGAGGAGGAGATAAAAGGAGTAGTGGTGACTATTGCAGTAGCGCACATGGAGAGGATCTAGAAAATCCATCTCCAAAGACAAAGTCCACCACACTTTATGTGGATGCACTTGGTAGCAAGTTGTAAGAGCTCGCACATACTAGGTTCATCTATGTATGATAAAGGAAACATATATAATATTCCTTCTAAAGAGGATTGTACTTGAGGAAACTCGAAGGAGGATGAAACACCGGAGCAATAAACTAGAGATCCATAGGAGTCTTTGCAGGTTGTACAAGATGAGAAGACACTAAGGGAAACCCGATGGTACTTGAAGGAGCAAGAGAGGGAGCTGATTCCTCTACCACTCCCCTATTAATATTTTTGGGACCAAAATACTCCTAAGCATGGGAGGTATGATCCATAGGGATCTAGAAAAACACACCATTCCATTAGATCCATCAACACCAAGAAGGAAAAATGAAGAAAAAGGAGGTTCTCGACTACAAATCAACGAACCGTTTCTCTCGTGCAAAGCAATGATTACAAAACCACCACCTAGATAGGTTGGTGATTTCAGTAACTACCACCTAGCCAGGGGAGAGGTATTTTGATCACCGGTCTCATGCAGGCGGTGGTCCTAACACTTTTGACAGGAAAAATAAAATCAAGGAACGAACAGTTCCAGAATTCAAAGAGATGGTTATGTCTCTTCCCTTCCATGCCCTTTCACATCCTCTAGTGCACAGGAGGACATGGGAAGGCCTATAAATGCATGAAAGGAAGAGGAGAATGGGAATTTGAAAGATCCAAAGAGATCAAGAGAAAATTTTGAGTCATGAGAGCTAGTGAACAAAGATTCTTCAGTGTTGGAGTGGAATTGTAGGAGCAAGGTGTAAGAAATAGAGAAAGCAAGTAACTAGAGGGGAAGTTTACATTTTTGTTCTTCTCTACACTTATTGTAATCTGTAATTGTTTAAAATTGGCCAATAAAAGTGGGAAGAAAGAGCGTTTTTCCCTTCCCGACTGGTTTTCCTCCATTGGAGGTTTCCGGATAAAATTGTTGGTGTTTGGAGTTTGAATTCATTTCACTTATCTATAATTTCCTTTCTAACATGCTAGATAATCAGTCACTAAGGCTCTAATCTTCATCAAATCATCATTTTCTAAAGAGAAATTAGAACAAAAAATTATTGTGATTTTGTGAATTTCCAAAGTAGAAGTTTATGGGTTATTTTGGTATTAGATTTGATTATATATTGAGGACTATGGTATTCAATTATTTCTTGTGATTTGTATGAAAATGAAAACATATAAAGGCAAAAATTGTTGCGTTATGAACTAGATATTTCTACAAAGAAGTGGAAACAGAGAATTCAAGCTCAAATGGAGGAAGAGAACTTGGTCCAGTAGAGTTGAGATGCTAGAGACCATGATGGATAGGTTGCATAGAAAACAACAAGAGCTTTCAGATCTACAAAAGATGACTTCAATTAAGAAAGATTCCATGGAATTAGTGGTTTGAGCACTGGCCAAAAAAATTGGTATCGGAGGGAGCCACGATGAGGAATATTTGGAAGGGCGTGAAGAAGAGGCTACAACTGTAAGCAAGAAGGTAAAATATGCTCATACTCCTTTTAAAGTCAAAACAAAAGTTGAAATAAATAATTTTGAAGGACAAGTAGATGCAAAATTACTGGATAAATGGATAAAATAGTTGGAATTTTATTTTAGTGTGCATAATGTCATTGAGGCACAAAGGATCACCTTTGCACATCTCAAAATGGAAGGTCATGCTCTGGTTTGGTGGGAAACCCATCTAGCCACTTGTGAAAAGAAGAAACGTCCTATTGTTAGTACTTAGAAGGGTTTTAAAGGAGTTTCTTAGAGCTAATTTCTATCCTATCGACCATAAGACTGACCAGATGATTAAATGTCAAGACTTTTGGTAGGGCGGTGGTCAAAGCGTGCAAGACCATACTACGGAGTTTAGGAGACAAGCCATGTTGCTTAATATGGACTTAGAGGATGAGGAAATTATAATCAAATATTTGGGAGGAATTCACACTCACCTTTGGAGAAATTTAATCTCCACGAAGCCTCGTGGTCTCAATGAAGCTTGCATGCAAGCATACTATATTGATGATGAATGAAGCAAGGAGAAGCGAGCCAAAGGAACACCAACAACAAATCAGCAAAAAAGAGTAGGGATCAACATGTTACAAAGGTAAATGGAAAGGTAAACAAACTACTATTATTTTACATACTTGTAAAGATCCTAAAAAATTATGTAAGAATTGTGATATAAATGGGAATACTAATGCCACATGTTAGAAGTTACATCTGGAATTGCACCCAAAGCACCAAACCAAGGATTCCAAGAAATCCATGGCCACTGTGAAAAAATAAGAAGAGGTGGAGGTTGAGAATGATTTGGATGTAGATGAGAGGTTGGGATGCATGGCCACTAAAATGTGTGGGGGAGAATAAGAAGAAGAAGAAACGAGTAAGCTATTTCAAATTAGAATCCAAATCAATAAGACTAAGGTAAACACTTTGGTAGATTCTCGATTCTCACCAAAATTTGATTTTTGATACGGTTGTAAAAGAGCTTGGTCTAGAAACTTATGAGCATCCACGTCCATACCCATTGGGATGGGTGAAGAAGGGTGTAGAAATGCAAGTTACAAGGAAGTGTAAGTTTTAGTTTGGGATAAATTCCCAATACATAGATGTATTAGAGTCTCGATACCATTCCAATTGATGTATTTGGTGTTGTCTTCAAGTCCTTACTTGTATGCCAGGATGCTATATTCACAAGGAGGGAGAACTAGTATAGATGGGTCAAGGACGGAGTCAGTTTCAACATCTAGGCACACCAGAGAAAATCAAAGAAGGCTATGGTAAGTGCCAACCAAGCACAAAGAATTATTTAGGAAAATCATCAGTTTTGTTTACTTTCATTAGAAGAAAAGAAAATGGAGTAGAGAGCACAAATGTTTCTAACCAAAGGATGGAGAATTTGGATAGCACTTGTTAGTTTTTGTAGAAGAATCCACCATAGGAACTGCTCATTCAAGAAGCAATAAAAAATTATACTATGCAATCACCGTATCTACTTACGGTATCACTAGACCTTACACTAGGAAAACATGAAGAGGAGGAGATACACAGAGTAGTGGTGACTATAGCAGCAACGCACATGGAGAGGATTCAAAAATCCATCTCTAGAGACAAAGTCTGCCACACTTCATGTGGATGTACTTGGTAGCAAGTTGCAAGAGCTCGCACCTACTAGGGTCATCTATGCATGATAAATAAAAATATAGAAGCTTCCTTCCAAAGAGAATTGTACTCGAGACAACAAGGAGGTAGATGTAGCAATGGAGCAAAATAACCGTAGATCTACAGAGAGTCTTGGTAGGTTGGACGAGAAGATAAGACACCAAAGGAAACCCGGTGGTAATCGAATGAGAAAGAGAGGGAGTTGATTCCTCTACCACTCCCCCCAGTAACCTTTGTGGGACCAAAATCCTCCTAAGTAGGGGAGGTATGATCCATATGGATCCGAAAAACACACCATTTCATCGGTTCCATCAGCACCAAGAAGGAATAATGAAGAAAAAGGAGGTTCTATCTCAGAATCAACAAAACCGCGACTATGTGCAAAGCGAAATTACGTAACTTCCACTAAGATAGGGTGGCAATCTTGTAACCGCCGCCCAACTAGGGTGGTAGTTCTATGATCGTTGGTTTACACAGGGTGGTATTCTTGACACTTTTGACAGAAAAATAAAATCAAGGAACAAATAGTTCTAGAATTCAAAGAGATGGTTGTGTCTCTTCCCTTCCATGGAATTTCATATCATTCATTACATGGGAGGACATGGGAAGGTCTATAAATGCGGTAAAAGAAGAGGAGAATGGGCATTCGGAAGATCCAAAGAGATCAAGAGCAAATTTTGAGTCATGAGAGCTAGTGAACAGAGATTCTTCAATGTTGGAGTGGAATTGTAGGAGAAAGGTGTAAGAAATAGAGAAAACAAGTAACTAGAGGGGAATTTTACATTGTTTTTCTTCTCTACACTTATTGTAATCTGTAATTGTTTAAAAATTTGCCAATAAAAGTGGGAAGAAAGAGCATTTTGCCTTCCCGACTGATTTTACTCTATTGGAGGTTTCCAGGATAAAGTTGTTAGTGTTTGGAGTTTGAATTCATTTCACTTATTTGCAATTTCCTTTCTAGACACACTATATAATCATCACTAAGGCTGTAATATTCATCAAATCTATCATTTTCCAAAGAGAAAGTAGAACAATAAATTACTGTGATTTTGAGAATTTCCAAAGTAGAAGTTTACAGATCACCAAGAACTGTGAGGAAATACAATGGTATTTCTTGGAGTGCTAATAACCTAGGGAAATAAAATGGTATTTCTTGGAGTGCCAAGAACTGGTGATAATTACACAATTGCAACATGTCATAGAGGTTTTTGACAGGTAGAGAGTCCTTTAGCATTAGGTATTTAGACAATGGATTCTATAGGGAAGAGAATCCTTAACACATGCACAACATCTGCGAAGGTGTTTTATACAATGGGAAGTGATTAAAGGTTGGAGGATGACACCAGATAGTTTCTCCCTATAATTATTCCATTACATTGGTGTGAGATCACCTAAAAACTCACACGCATCGACATCATCTACAAGATCCTTTCTACACCCTTTTCTCATCATGGATCATGTGCACATGTTCCTTTTTCACATTTTCAACATTTTTATTTTACATACTTCTTTACATGCTTTTTACACATATACATGTGTATTTGACTACTTGATCATCTTCTCTTTTGTAGGTCCATTTGTATGGGAAGATATTCGTTAACATCAACAACAATATCACACACATCGACACCAACAACATGCACATTACATATATCAATATCTACACATGATTTTTCCACCCTAAGTTCACTTTCATCACCTTTTTACACTTTTGCATCTTTAATCTCCACTATCCAACTCTTTTTATCACTCTACACTTTGTCTAGTCCCTCAACATGCTTTCTACATCAATCTACATGGATATTAGGTATGCATCTCTATCTACTTTATATTACCGAGAATTCTTCTCACCAACATAAAGTGGGGAAAATATAGACACAAAATCATGCACTTTGGGTAATTATCTAGTCTCAATCACATATTACTATTCATATGGTTTTGAGTACGAAAAGTAATGCTTAACCCATGTCTTTTGCCATCTTTTGTTACTTTCTGTTGTTACTTTTGGTCTTGCACCTTTATTGTCCCAGTGTATCTTTTCAAACTTTAGTTTTACTCTTTATAGACTGGAGAACCCATCCAAGATGCTAGCATCAAGAAACCTCATCTCCTCCGGGTGCCCAAGTACTCTTTTTAATTTACTCACACTTTTTGGGTCCTTTCTAGTTGTTTGAGCATCTTATATTTTTGGTAGTCGAATTTTCGGGGTTAATTACGAAATTCAAGTGAAGGAATCATATAAATATAAAGTTATGTGATCATAATAAGGGACCAAACACTAAGCACTACTTATCATCACCTAAGGTGACATCCATCAAGGAATCTAGAGCTCCATTTGCATCCATCTAGCTTCATTAAAAGGGAAAAAGGCTCATTCTTATGCATCACACTTCATAGGAGGGGAGTCTATTCCATTCCTTGCACACATTATTTACATTCTACATCTAGATACTTGCTTTCTATTCACAATGTGTGAAACACACAAGACCAACCTAGGGCACAATTCCACACACAAACACACACAAAAATACATTGGGTTTGAGATGTAGTGTAATGCTTAGTTGTAAGTCCACCATTGTGGTGGATGAGGACAGTCCAACCACATCATTTGCATCTTTCTTTTTAGGGTTTTGATGCTTTGTTTGGGGGTTTTCAGGTGATTTATTCATTATAGATCCACAACGACATTCAACAGAGTTCAACGACAGAGTAGTGACAAACAATGAGGGTTTTGTACCATTTGGTGACCTTGTAAAATTGGCTTTCGGACCTCCTCTATAGACCAAGGTTCCCAAAATCATGCTCAAAGCACCCCCATTCATTCTCTAGGTGCCTCACCATCCAAATCACTCATATCTACATTTTTAAAAGTTCATGTGCGATGATCTCCCATTCTTGTTCAGTTGGTCTTCACTGCGACACAGTCCCACAACCTCTTCAAATTAGCTAAGGATCTTATAACCTCTTTGCACATTAGGGTTTCATATTTTCATTGCTTAGTTACTTGGGTATTATTTTAGTATTTTAATATTCATTTATTTACTATAAACTTGCATTATATTAGGCTATTATTTTACATTTTAGCATAATCGATTATCATCAAAACCTCAAGAACCATGTCCAACCTCTAAATCCCTACTAGCTCCACTATCTAAAGCAACCTATGAATGATAACCCAAGTGGTGATGTGGATGCCATTCATTGTTCGATGCATTTTGATACTTGCTCTCGGGGTGATATTGTGTGTCCCTACATCAAATAAAAATAAATGATTGTTAACATCATGTAATAATTGATCAAACATATAAATAATTTTAAAATATATTTTACAATGAATTTACATAACATATATGCAATGGTTAAACTCCATTGGTGTCCATTTCATTCTTTAGAGAAACAAATCTATAAGCATTGATATACATTCCTTATGCCAAGAATCTATAGGCTTCCTATAGTCCTCTAATTGGAAAATGAAAATATAATAATGATTTTTAATTAAAATAATAAAACTTGAACACATATTATTAGAAGTTAATTTAAACTACGAAACTTACAAATTAAGCCCATGCTCCAATGAAGCCCATATGACCACTGGGATTTGTAACCTTTTTTCCTTGTTCCAAAATGGAATTTACACCTAGTTGTTGCTAACTTGGTTGTAATGATTCCCGCCTATCCCAATGGTCAATCAATAAACACTATGGATCAAGTTTGTACCTAGAAGGTCTATAAATAATTTAGAAGTAAACTTGGTTAGCACAAAAATTTAAAAATTAAAACTCATTGTCATGCTCAATTTATAGCATGCAAAATTTAAAATTTTGGTCATTACAACCAAGCCCCCACTTGAAAACCTCCTCTCGGTCATTGTAAACCCTTATTCTCGTCCATCCTATTACTTGTGTCATCCTCATTCTGGATAAGAAGAACGTGATAACATGGTTTTTAATTGTGTTTCATGTGTAGGGAAGTATACCTAGTTTGACTCATCAAGTCGATGAGATCAAGGGTGGAGTAGTTATTCCTAGAGACATAGAAAGGGCTATTTTTAGCCATTATACGACAAGGGAATACCATTTAGATGATGACTACAAGGGATTAGCCCATTTGAGATTTGTGTAGAGAAGTATTGAAGAGATCTATGGTTTTGGGTTATTTTTAAAGAATTATGTGGGTTCATATGGTTTTGGGAGCCACTCAAGAAAAACATGGTCTTTGTGGGTATATGGAATGGTGGCTTCAACGGAGAAAGTGGCCTTATTATGAGTATTTTGGGAGTTCCAAGAGGATTTGGTATCCAAAAAAATAGTCAATGGAAATATCTTGTAATTCACCACATGGTAGAGACATTAGTTTTAGTATAAGTTTTCATAATATTCTATGATAATATAGGTCATTGTAGGCCTCTTTATGCCTATAAGAGCGGGTTGCAATCAAGGAATGGTATTGGATAGGATTGAATGCACAAAGAAACCTGTATGGAGAAATAAGATCTAAAAAATATTCAAACGATGAAGAAGCAATATAATAAGAACACGTACATAAGAAATCAAACTCTTCATTAAGTGATTAGCCTTCATAGCCAAAAAAGTACATAGGAAGGTACATAATATAGTGATAAATTAGGTCATGTAAAAGGTAACTTCTCAATGAAGAAATAGAAAATGACTTAAAATACATTTACCCGTAATGACCTATTATGAACTAAGCAAGCTAAAGTAAACCATGTAGATAAAACCACAAGGTGGGTAAAATCCTAGACCAATATCCCCCTTAAGTGTAAATTAGGTGGGTAGAAGAATGGGTCTAAAAAATAATTGTTGATGAGGTACCCAAGAAAAATACATATCTATCATAAAGTAGAGAAAAGGAGAAAACCAAAGGGGAAAAATTCCCCCCAAAAAAGAGAAAATAAGAAAGGAGGACTAGACACCCCACATAAGACAATGTTGACATGTCCTACACCCCAATAAGATCTTGCAAGTGAAAAAATTGCTCTTGGTGAAATTTTTGGTAAAGATATAAACAACCTAATATGATGTCTAACAATATTAATGATTAATTACCTTTCCATGAATCAGCTCCTTGATGAAATTCATGTGAACCTCAATGTGCTTAGTCTACTGATGTTGAACTGCATTCTAACAAATTTGGATGGTGCTATGGTTATCACACAAGATGACTGTGGTTGCTTGTCTTGAATACTAAAATATATAAAAATCATTTGAATCCATGTGGCATCCATTCCGAATTTATAGTTCCTATGTATTCAGCCTCATTAGAAGATAAGGCAATAACATTTTGCTTCTTGTTTGACCAACTAATAGGGCCAAAACTAGAGAGAAACGTAACCTAAAGAGGATTTGTGATTATGAACATTACCTACCTAGTCCGAGTTGTATAGCCAACCAATTCAATGTCTAAATAAATTCCATAATTCAAAAAATTGTTGTGAGAGACTATGCAAAATTTGGAATTATGCACTTGTGTGTGAAATGTTCATCAAAAACTTGAAAGAAATGTGGTCTTATGGATTGTAATTCAACCAAATTCAATGAACAAATATTCAACCCAATTTCTCACATCTACCATGGAAAAATAAAATTGTTACAATGGGGTGGGGACATCTATTGAGGTATAATAGGAAGTTTTTTTCTTATATGTTGTTTTATAGGTGCCCCATTTGATATACATGTAATTTTTTTGTAAAAGGCCTTGCAAAAATTTAAATGTCTACATGGAAGATTTAGTGTATGCATGTCAAGTGTTTAACCAAATGAAAGAATGTGATGTATTTTTAGCTCATTGCATTTGTTTACACCATGAGAAACCTAGGAAGAGAGGAGAGAACTTGGGGAGGATTTGGTAGGAAATCATGATGCTAAGTTGTAGGCTCGAAAGGAGGTTCTCATGTGCCATGGTTAGTGATAACTTACACAAAAAATTTTGAATTTTTTTTTGTCTCGATCTCTTAAGAGATGTCACTCACCCAATGTAGTCAAGAATGTCTAGGACAGCTGGGTAGAAATTGATGTTTTTAATAGCATATACCAAATCAATAAAATGTGTGGGCACTATCCATTTTGTGCCACAAGGTTTTGTTTGTAAAATATCACCGTAGAAACCCTAACACTAACTCAAAATGACACTTTCAGTGCATTTCATTCACTATTACCGTGAGAAAATTGGCTAGAGAGGAGAGAAATTAAGAGAGGATTTTGTATATTGTCTTGAAAATGAGATGTAGGCTTGGATGGGAGGTTATCAAGTGTTGTGGTTTGCAATAATTTTCTTGCCAATGTTTGATATTTTTTTGTCTTAGGGCTCTTAAGATATGCCACATGACCGATGTATCCAAGAAGGTGAAGGGTGGTTGGGAAGAGAAATAAGGCTTTTGATAATGTATACTATCCTTCCTAAATGTGTGGGCACCAACTATTTTGTGCCATGAGGTTCTATTCACAAAATATTGCCCTAACACCTTAACACTAACTCAAATTGACGCTTTTTGACATGTTGCATTCACTCGAAACCACAAGAAAATAAGGAAGACAAGAGAGAAAAATAGAGAGGATTTTTTAGAATGGATATACCCTAAGTGTAAGCTCGTAAAATAGGTTTTTTTGAGCCCAAGAAATGACTAAGTTCTGAAGTAGAGGATGAGCGCGTGAGGAAGACAAGGTAGGAAGAAGGCACGTGAAGAAGAGCACACAAAAATAACTAAGTGCATGCAAACAGTCAGAATAGTTCCATTTGAGTGAAGGGCTTGAGTAAACATAGAGATCATGGAGGTTGGTGTTTAGAAGTAAAAGAGGATTTTGGGACTTAGCCGCATTATGGAATATGGTGTTGCATGGAAAACACGTGAGGAGGTGGGCATGTGTGATGAGTGGATAAGGTTAGAACTTGGAGTCTTGTAGCTCAAGGAAAGAATATTCTAGGAAAGGAATATTCCAGGATGTAATCATTATGGTTAGTGGAGGCTAATCAGGGTTTTGGCAAGCTGGCATAGGCACTCGATTATGGAGGAGCATGATTCCATCTGGCATGCGGCCTGCTCATGAGTGAAGTTGAGGCGGTAGAGGAGAGATCCCAATTCTATTTAAGAAGGTGTTTGGGTCCAAAACAAGGGGGTGCATATGTGTAAGGATAAGAAGAGGCATAGGTGTGTATGGGGATGTGAAGGGCTGTGAGGAAATGAGAGATAATGAGAGAGGAAGAGGATCTGTGATGTGAGGCATAAGGTATTCTGGTGCATAAGAGAGAGCATGGATAGAACCCTTTTGAGTAGAGTCATTTTGTAGAGCTAGGGTGTTATTTCATAATGTATTTGGTCCTATGACCCTTTTGATGTAATTTGGCTACTGTAAACAGTTGTGAATCAATGAATATGATGGGTTGTTATGAATATCTCTGTTTATGGGTTCAAACCCTAGTGTTCTTCATATTGCTCATGGTTTAGATCTGATTTCTTTGTGATGTTGTAGTATTTACTTTTACATTATGGTGCATTTATGCTTAGATCTAGTTTCTTTTCTAGAATGAATGCATGTATTTTTGTTTCTATAAACATTCCTCCATTAATGGTGAAGCATTCTTACAAGGCTCACATAAAGGAGGGGCTCGGCACCCTCACACACCTCGGGTGAGTGCCCAGTCAAGGTTGGGTGATATGCCAATGCACTTAGGGTTTAAAGGGAGTAGGGAAAGGTGACTACATTTTGGTTCCATTTTCGGGACCTCTTTTGAAGCTATTGTAAGAATGGTGTGTGATGACAAAACACTTGACCTTGGACAACGTCGAGACTTGGCTTAAGAACATGGAGGATGAGTTTGCACAATGATTCAACACTAGACCTGAGTTTGATGCATGTAAATGGGTAGAGGAGCATCTGTATCATGAGCTTTATGAGACATTTTTTCTATTTTCTAGTAGAACTGTATGAATGGTTGTCAGCGTATGCATCGAGGAAGAGTTGGTATTATCGACCTTGTGTTTGGACCCAAGAAGATTATCAGTGGCTTCATGATGCTGATCTGACTTGGACTCGTGTTGTTGATCATTGGTGGAGTGGTGTGTTGACTAGTTATACATTGGAGTACGCAATTTCTACGTATTCTTGCCCAGAGGTTGCTGAGTTTGAGTTCTTGTAAGAACCAAGAGGATATTTCTTATGCACTATACTGTTATCCATCAAGATCTTGATCATCACTCTGAGTTTGGAAGAATTTCCTATGGCTAGCTAAATTCCCACTAGGCATAGCATGAAAGTTGGTGTGGTGCGAGATGGTGGATCCTATGACAAAAGTGGAGAGAGAGGAGATACAACTCAAGTATAATGAAGCATGAGAGAGGGAATTGGCAAGATAATGTGAAGTTGCAGGATCAATGGAATTATGGAGGCGCAGACATTGCTGGAAAGGATTTGAGGTATATGTGGAGGACATGGAATGTGAGCAGAATCTGCTACCCCATCTTGGAAAACGTGGGAGAAGAACCCCCTCGGATTTTGATGAGAGATCGTCATATGAAGGAAGGAGAAGAATCATAGGTGCACATCTAAACCCACCATGTAACCAAACCCTTGCGCTTAGTTTCCCAATTTCTGAGACAAGTATTTCTAATTCGGTTGGCATTGGTAAGAAAATAACATTAGGTAGATATCATTTTACATTACATCCATCTATGGCCTCCCGAGATTTTCATTGTTTGGTGGAATCTTGTCGAGTGTCATTTGGACAAGGTGTGGGTACACAGAGTTTGGGTATCACAACTGGAAGTGGTTCAATGTCATAGACTATTGGTGCGCAGTTCAACACAATAGTGGGGACACAGATTGGAACTACTTCGAGACTGTTCTCTTATAGGAGGAGGATCCGGTGGATCTGGAGGGATAAGAGCTAGTGGATCTAGTGGTGCTAGTGGTGGAGGAAACACAAGAGGGAATCAAGGTTCTGGATCTGGTGGACAAGGACCTCAACCACCTCAACAGGTGTTTTATGAGATGTCTTTACATTTACCTAATTACAAAGGTGTTGAGGATGCTACAGAGCATGTACACAAGTGTGAGTTACTATGGCACGCTAAGGGTATCACTACCCTAGAGTGGAAGGCAAGTTATTTTACAACCACATTGTAAGGGTGCGCACATAAAAGTATGACCCACATCAGATGGTGGTGGATTATACCACATTGCATGATGCCTTTTTGGTGGAATTCCACATTCATGAGTTTGAGCAAAAGAGAATTAGTGCACTCAAGGATATTCAACAGGCATGACAAAGAGTGTGTGGGAGTATGATGTGTAATTTAAGACTCTCTTGTTAAAGCTATCTTATGATATCCATCCTTGCAGCATGCTTAGTGGTTTGTTGGAGGATTGATAACACCTTTTAGACAAGCACTCTCCCATAAGACTTTCATGGATCCGCGCAAGGCCTTGGAGGCTACTCTACATGCTGAGGCCGTCGGAAGCATTGACACTGGGGTAAGCCCATTTTCAAAACAAAGATTGCTGCCATAACAAAGAAACCTAAAAATTGTCTCAAATTCAGTTCATGAAAAACACAAGTGGAATTTGGTGCAGATTGTGAAGTGGAAGGACACACAAAGGATAGTTTCCCTCGAAGGTCAGTGCGTGTCATGTCATTAGATTGTGAAATCTGTCATGGGGATCATGATCCAAGTAGATGCCCTTTGTTACAACACACACTCCGTAAGAATGTGTCTTCTTATTGTAAGATTTACACATCCACTACTCACGATATGAAGGACTAGCTGATTGATAGACCAAATTCATGATGCCATTGATATTGGTGTGTGCTAGACTAGCATTGGGAGTAGTTATAAGGGTGAAGGTTATTAGTATGAAGGGAACGTAGATGGCGAAGTCAAGTAAGAGGTTTTGAGGAGGATTTAGAGGTGTTAATAGATGTGGGGAAGGGGTGACTTCCCCATGGGACTTGTTACAATTGTGGATCTACTGAACACTACAAGTGTGAATGTCTAGATTTTCTACAGTACTCATGGTGCGGAAAGAAGCACAAGTATGAGGAGTGCCTTGAATTTTATGACCACATGATCCAAAACTAGAAGAAGGACAAAGGTGTGGGGATGGTTAGTGTGAAGATAACTGACCCACTATGGATGCCTAGGGTAGCACTTAACCCCGAGTTAGAACTTGTTTTGGTAACTACATGTACTGAGGCTGCACGTACCAGAGAAGTACCAAAGTAGAGGCCTCTCATTACAAGAGAAGAATTATTGCATGGGAAATATCCTGATCCAACCCATCAGAAAGAGGTTTACCAAGAGACCATGGAAGTGATTAGGAGCCTGCAAGGAGAGATTCAATGTTTGAAGGAGCAATCATGGAAGTTAGAATAAACGAAGAATGTTGAGGTCCCTTAGAAAGACATGGATGAGGTCAGAGAAGTGTGTAAGATGTTGCGCTAGGAAAACATTATTCCTCTGTTAGGAGAGTGGTTAAGAGAAAAGGTACCACACATGGGAGATGAGCATGAGAGGTAGGTCTTACATGCTAATATGCCCCCTCACGTCTTGATTATGACAAGGAAATTATGTTGAATGCGGTTGTTGATGGATGGATCTTGAGTAACATACTAATTGACACAGGTGCAGAGGTCAATGTCCTTACTTTGGATGCATGGAATCAAATGGGGAGACCTCCATTGCAGCCCTCTTCAAATGTGTTGTATATGACAAAAAAGGACAAAGGCTATTCCCATCGAGTCTTGAAGGATGCTTCCATAACCATTCAAGGGGCTAAGTTTATAGGGATTTTGAAGTCTTAGCACTTGTTGAGGTAGATAAATTCCTAACATTACTCGGATGCCCTTGGTGTTATGCAAATAATGCTGACTTGTGCTTTAACAAGGGATACATCAGTTTTGAGAACAAAGAGGAGTGTGTCATTATTCCACTAACATATGGGAGGTTTGCACCTTATGTAGAGCCTTTAGGAGAAGAGGACCTAGATAAAATATATGTGCACACCATTAGAGACCCCGAGGCTATTCATCCATCAAGAGAAGGAGTCATTTAGTGGGAAGATGCTCAATCTATAAGTGATATAACTAGCATTATGTGTGACAATTGGGCACATGAGACCTATGAGTTGGTTGGAAGACAATTAAGGGGCACTTGTAACTTGAGTGGCTAGAGCGCACTCAGTTAGGTACTTGGGAGGAAGATAGTTACCAAGTTACACTGGGGAAGGTAACCCTGATGTATTTCTACGCACGATGGAGATCTAGTGGACATGTCAAGTAGAAAGGAGGAATATGCTAACTTATACCTTACGTGCAACAACAAAAACATGTTGGTGGGAAACTCATCGAGACAATCTTCTAGAATGACGTGAAGTGAGAATCATGTTCTCTGTTAGGTTTCTTTAGAGCAATGCACCCTCTAAAATATGTGACTATGATGGGAAGGAATCCACCTCATTTCACGTTCAAGAATGTGAGAGAGCTTGGATGGTAGGCCCGAAGCCTTACCTCCCTCACTATGGGTGCATAATTTCTATTCCACCTTGCAGGGTTGTGCATGCACATGGTATATCCATTTGGAGCTACATCATCAAATGAGAAATTGGCAAGAGTTGACGGTGGATATTATTCAAAATTTTGAGTATCTAAGTCCTAATCCATCAATGAATGAGGCACTCCAGTATTTAATCACCTTACTCGGGATATTTTTTTATGATTGAAGAAGAAATCCTAATTTTTTTAGGGAACTTGGCTTGGAGGCATGCTTCGAGGAAAGAGAACCAGATGAGATAAAATTTGAGCATGCCTACTTGGAGAAGTAAAAGGGAAAGTTGGTGTACTTGATAGATGATGAGGAAGTAGAAAACTTGGATATTGATCATACAAAAGGTACATGTGAAGTCTTAGAAAGTGTAGATGAACAAGCATGCACTTACCATGAGCCCTTAAAAACAAATAAGGTCAACATTGGTATAGAAGCAGAGCCAAAAGAAGCTATCATTGGAGATTACTAGATGGACTAGGAGGTTTCAAAGATAATTGAGTTGCTACACAACTTCTAGGATTTTTCCCATGCAGGTACCATGAGTTAAAAGGAGTTCATCACTCATTGGGAGAAATGTGGATTAAGTTTAAGGAGGGTGTGCACCCGATTAGGAAGAGGCCTTATAGGATGAATCTAAATTTGCACATAAAAGTTAAAGAGGAGATTGATAAGATGATAGAATCTAGAATCATTGAAGCAATTGAAGAATTTGAATGGGTGAGCCCAATGGTGATTAGTATCAAGAAGGATGGGAGGATAAGGATATGTGTAGACTACAAAGATTTGAATGCTACATGTGTCATAGATCCTTTTCCACCCATTTACTGAAGAGATCTTGGAAGGTGTAGCAGGGTGGGAGATCTATTCTTTTACAAATGGATTCTCATGTTATCACCAGGTAAGGATTGCGAAGGAGGACTAGGAGAAGAATACTTTCACCACTGAATGGGGAATTTTTTCTTATACGGTTATGCCCTTTGGACTTAAGAATGTGCCTGTTGTATTTTTCACGCATTGTGGTGCAAGCATTTCAAGACTTCATCCATAAATTTCTACAAGTTTACCTAGATGATTGGATGGTGTATGGGTTAGTAAGAGATCATTGTGACAATTTAAGATTGATGTTTGAGAGGTGCATGTAGTTAAGTATCTCTATAAACATTAAGAAATGTGTATTTAATAATTTCTTTGGCATACTTCTAGGTCACATTATTTGTAAGGAAGGCTTATTGGTAGATCCTGCCAAAGTTGTTATCTTGGGATTGGAGGAGCCTACCAATCAAAGCGTGGTGCACAAATTCTTAGGGAATATGGGTTACTACATAAAATTCATCAAAGGTTATGCTAGGATCTCCGCGCCATTAGAGGAGTTGTTGAAACATAAGAGTAAATTCTATTGGGGTGAGGTGAATAGACAAATTTTGACACATTAAAGGAGAAACTTACTACTGTGCCCATTTTGCACTTTCCCTCATGGGACAAGCCCTTTCATGTGCATGTTGATGCGTCAGGAATGGAAATATGATAAATGTTAACACATATTGATAAGGGATTTTTATCACCCTTTATGTTTTGCAAGAAGAAAATTAACTCTAGCTGAGCAAAATTACACAACAATGGAGCGTGAAGCGTTTTTCGATGATTTATGCGCTGCATAAATTTAGGAAATAATTTTTGGCCACTCCATTTATATTTTACATAGATCATATGGCACTCAATTACTTAGTAAACAAGCCTATTTTACAAGGGCACATATGTCATTGGATCTTGTTATTTCAGGAGTTTGACTTTTCGGTCATAGTAAAACCAGGAAAGAGCAATTTAGGACTTGACCATCTATCATGGATTGAATCAGAGAGGATGTGCAAAGCATTGAGGACACAATTTTGGATGCACATTTGTTTTCTTACAAATGGGTGTGGCACCTGAAGGAATGAAGGCCCTAGAGAAGAAGCAGGTTGCCTATACACGCCGCACCCTATATGCTCGTCACAACGAAGACCTATACAAATTGATCGAGATGAGGTTTTGCACCAGTGTGTGCTAGAACATGAACATACTGCAATCATGGAAGAAGCTCATGGTGGCATTGTAGGTGGTCACTATGCAAGAAATGCGACCGTGCAAGATCCTATTGGCAGGCCTTTGGTGGGAGACAATTTATAAGGATTGTATAGAATATTGCAAGGCCTGTGACCATTGCTAGTGCCTTGGAAAGCTGAGGCAAAGAGATGAAATGTCATTAAGACCTATTGCTAGTGCAGAGTCATTTGAAAAATGGGCAATTGAATTTGTAGGCCCTATCTTTCTAGCTGCGTGTAGGAACGGTTCACGCTATTTTATAGCTTATACAGACTATCTTACGAGGTGGGCAAAAGTGGAACCTACGAAGGATTGCATGATGGCTACAATAGTTAGGTTCTTGTGGGAGAATATAATCAGTAGGTATGGATGCCCGTTGAGTTTAACAAGTGATAGGGGTACTCATTTCTTGAATGAGACTGTTAGAATATTATTGGCAGATTTTATGGTGGCCCATCACAAAACTACGCCCTATCACCCTCAAGCTAATAGAACTGTTGAAGCCTTTAAAAATATATTGAGCCACACATTGAATAAGATTTACGATGTCAGAAGGAGATACTGGGATGATAAATTCTCTACAGTATTATGGGCATATTAAATGACTTATAAAAGATTAAACAAGGCCACACCTTTTCATTGGTGTTTAGCATGGAAGCTATTCTGCCCGTTGAATTTATGTTACCATCCTTGTGTATTATGCGTGTAGGAGGATTGGATGATGAGAAAGCACTTGAAGAGCGCATAGAAAAACTTATGAAGTTGGATGAAAGATGAGACATTTCTAGGTGAATTCAGAAGACGGAGAAAGATAGGCAGAAGTTATGGCATGATCGACATATTAAAAACAAGAAGTTTGAGGTTGGGAAGATGGTTCTTCTATACGATTCAAAGTTTCTGCACCATCTTGGGAAACTCAAAGTGCATTGGTTGGGACCATATGTTATAACATATATACTTGATTTAGGCACTTTTCAGTTACAAGTGCTAGATGGAACACAGTTGCCCAACTACTTCAACGGGAGTAAGCTGAAACCCTACTATAAATAAGTCTTCTGTGTGTTTGTAAATAAGGTAGTGTTTCCATTTAGCTTAGGTTTCCCTTAATGCATTTTCCATTTTATGTGTTCCATTTCATCATTGCTATTCTTTGTCTTTTAGTTTGGTTTTTCGTGTAATAAGCATGTTTGTGCACTTACATCCGGTTACTATCTAAAGATGTTTTAAGGCATAGAGGTCTACTCATAATTTTAGTGTGGAGTAAGAGATTACGTAGAATGCAAAAGCAACACACAAATGGAGCAATGTTTATTGGTGGCCTAGGAGAGAAAAACATATGCCTGGATATGTGAGAAAGAAAACACGTAACAGGGTGATAAGGGTTAGAGATGAAATGGTGTCAAGAAAGATTTATAAAAACCACGTATAAGGATGAAAGTGTAGATTAAACTAAGGTAGGAAGAAACAAGGAAAACTAGGTTTAAGACATAGAGGAAGATGGAATTCGATGCTAAGAACATGTGTAAGTTTCGGCGTCGATATAGTTTGGCATGCCAGAAGGTTGAGGAGGTTACGTGCGAGTGTGCGCATGGAAGAAAAAGCACTAGAAAAATGCAAAGTATAAAAGAGTTAGAAAAATTCAAATTTAATGTGGAAGTACAGTGGTAGGTGGCACAAAAATTAATGTGGGAAAAAGTAGAAAACTATAAATAGGGAGTCGGGTGTATGTTATTTTTCACCTTGCATTTATTTGTTGAAGAGCTCTTGTGAACTAGGGCATCCTTGCAAGAAATCTGTGAAAGTTACGTGCGAAGTGAAGAATTCAACGGATTTGCGAACCAGATTAGAACGAATTACACAGAATGCACATAAGTGGTTTGTTGAAGGAATCCTATGATTTTTACACTGTCTTGATGGAAGAAGGAGTTTCTAGGTTAGGGTTTGTGAAACTAGGGCATGGGTTCAAAGAAGTTACGTAGAGGGATTAGAATCGAAGGATCAAGCAGTAAGAAGGAAAAAGACACAAGGAGGAATTAGCTAGGACTTGACAAGGAAAGATGGCACCAAGGAAGGGATCAAATGTTTCACCCAAGAAGGGAAAGGGCAGGGGAAAACTAGTCACATCAACAAGTTTTAACAAAGAGTGGTATGCAGAGATGCAATACCCAGATGGTGTGTCATTGGGGAAGGAATGGGTATCTCACATATGCAAGATGGATATAAGTGATTATAACCATATGACATATACAACTAAAAAAGAGATGACATTGGATATTGTTCGCCCTACATGAGAAATAACAAAAGATGAAAAACCAGTGTACGATGAATCCATGAAGAGGAAATTGGAGAAGGTTGGGATTTTGTAACTCTATGAGTTTTCATTTTTCAGAAAACTTGAAAGGTTATACCAATGGCTGATGTCACATGTGCATGAGGATTACTTTTACTTCATAGGAAGGAGAATGTGCATAACTACACAATTGATCTCTAAGTACACTAGGCTTATCTGCATGAGAGAGTTGTTGGATGATGACTTGGGTGACAAGGAGGTTATCATTGAAATAGCTAAGGCATATGAATACAAAAAGGGCAGGTGCTACTTGATATTTCCAAGATCACTGACCCAATTATGAAGATGGTCACGTGCTTTCTCACCAAGTTGAATGGAAAAGAATGGTGGATGCAAGTGAACAAGAGATGGTTGAAAATTTGCAGAAATATTTTAGAAGGGACCATCTACAACATCTCGACCTTCATTTCGAGGATATCATAGATGTTGCGTGTGATGGGGATAAGATCATGTATGGTAATATTATTCTTACCATTATATTTTTAGAGATTGGAGTGCTTGATGGGCCGAACAACTACGTTTGGGAGTACCTGATGAGAACCCCTCCCTAGCTAAGAGGTTCGAGGCATACACTTGTGAAACAATGACATATGCTTATAAGGAATGCTTGGATAAGTGGTATAAGTAGATGCACAATGAATTTGGGGTAGAATGGAGGATTCTAGAATAACTACCAACCTTGGTGAAGGATGAGGTTGAGTTTGCACTATACCGTAAGTTCTCCGTATAGGTAAGTTCACATTGACATATGGCATTAAGAGCCCATGGTGTAAACTACCCTTTGCCTTCACAACACAATATTTTTAGAGCATAGTTAATAGATTCAAGGAGGCCAAGAAACTTAGATTTGATCTAAGTGAGGTAGATCAAGAGCACCGCGTACTACATAGGACATTAGTGTATCCTAAGAAGTGGGCATATGTGGAGAAGTATGTCTCTCATGACATACATATGCTAAGGCCCGTAACATTACCACTTGCAAGCACAACAACGACAAGGGTGTAGATACACCTAAGGCCCAAGTTTGAGAAGGGTGCATATGTTGAGGATGATGTCTCCATCCTTGAAGACCCCATTGGAAGGAAGAAAGGGGCAATGAGAGACAGGGAGGAAACTCCATCAAGCGAGGCACTAAGAGTGCATGTGGTCCAGACCACAAGAGCATAGGATTCATGCACATGCATGAGCACTTATAATCAGAGGAAGAAGTATCCCATGAAGGAGAAGTCCCTAGTGATGGAGGAATCTCTAGTGAGAAAGAAGTAAAATTTCATACGAGTTCAAACTTTAAGAAGACGAAGAGCATGAAGGGTAGTGAGACCAAGGAGGACAAGGAACATGAGGAAGAAAAGAACCCACCTATATTCAATGTGCACGAATCTGATGAGGAGAGGGATGAATCCTTGGAGGGTGCTCATGAGGGAGAAAGAAGTGAAGAAGAAGTGGGGACTAGGGCACAAGACCCCGCACATGTCCAGTGAATAATTAGAGGACACAATGGAGAAGGAGGTGGCAGACATCATCAAGGACTTGGTAGAGCATGAGGTGGAGCGCAACACGGGAGAAGTAGAAAAGGATAAGTATGGAAGCATGGGTGGAGAGACAAGTTTAGCAGTTAGGTTCTTGATAGGAGTGTGCATAGGTAGAAAAGGTGCAACAACATCTAGAGGACCTATAATGACTTACAATGATGATCCAAACAAGGTCCTACATGCATGTTTCTAGAGCATGGTTCCCTCAGACCAACTCTTTTGTTGGTCATCATTTGACAAGGATAGTGCGTACCCACACACCAGAAGATGTTGTCATGGAATTTTGAGTCCCATGTTGATGAACTAGAATTTGAAGTCAATGTAGGCACATTGCTAGATACACCAAACCCTCGAGGAGGTAAATCCCATTGTGGATTCACAATAGCTAATTGATGAGTAGGCATGCAATGCACTGAACAAGGTGTCGGTGGAAATTGAAGCACAATTGTTTAGAAGGAATAAAAAAATCAAAGCATTAGAGAAGGAGTTGGAGGAGAAGAACAAAGAAATCATAGAGAGAGATAAGGAGATAAAGGGGAAGGAGTCAATAATTGTGCAGCTGAGGGATGAGTTGAGAGAAGAAAAGGGGAAGGTGTGTGAAGCCTACAAGAAAGTGGAGAATATTTTAGACTTCATTATTTTGAAGTGCCCAGATTTATCCCCCTCGAGCAGAAGTATGATTCATCCTTCCACTCCTGGAGGATTTGACATGCTTAATCACGATGGAGAGGCAACCACTTACATTGGAGTAAGCGAGATGAAGTTATGGCGTGAGAAAAAGAATAGGAAAAATCAAATATTGAGGAAACCATAACTCATTACTTTGAACTCCTTGCTTCAGTAAATACCGCAACACACATGGCCAAGGTTGTCTATGACAATTGTGAAGACAAAGATAGAGCGGAAAGTGTGCTTGGTTTCTACGCATGAGGTGGATCTCAAAGGATTTCTAAAATAACACCTCCATGACCACACCCTTGCACCCAAACTTCCCCACAATCATTGAAAATCCTTTATCCATTTCACCTCCTAATTCACCATCCTTGGCAACACCCTTTATTATAGAGGCTTTGTCAGAACTATTTTTGTGATGCATTAATTCCCAAGAAGCCAAATTAACACTTAAGGAAGTCCACAATGGTATTTTTGGTGCTCACACTAGTGGTGTGGTACTTACTAAGAAGATTATGTGAATTGGCTACTACTGGCCTACCATGGATAAAGATGCATGTTTTTACGTCCACAAATGTGTCACATGTTGAACTTGTCCATGCACCATCCCAAGCCTTGCAACCTATTACTACTAGATGACCCTTTTCCACTTGATGTCTTAATCTCATGGGAAATCTAAATCCCACTTCATCTAATGGAATTTTTTTATCATTACTGCCATGGAATACTTCACTAAATGGGTCAAAGCCATCTCACTTACCTATGTTACTGGTAAAAAACATATCCAATTTCATCATTAATCACATCATTTTCCGCTATGGTATTCCATCTGATATCATCACAAACAGGGGAAAATCCTTTAAAAATTGAGAATTTTGTGTGCTTTATGACCATTTCCACATCAAGCTCAAATTCTCCACTCCACATTACCCATAAGGAAATGGAAAATCTGAAGCATCTAATAAAATTCTAAAGTGAATCCTTAGTAAAATTGTAAATCAAGTAAGATGATATAGGCATACAAAAATATATACATCCTTATGGTCCTATCACACATCCATCCACACCCCTACTAGCTCCACTCCATACTCTCTCATCTTCGACACTAAAGTAATCTTGCTTGTTGATATCAAGCTTCTTTCCCTCCACATTTCTCTCCAACACATCATTGATGATGATGAATATCAAGTACATCACCTACAAGAGATTAAGCTACTAGATGAGAAACACCTTCATTCCCTAGAAAACCTCAAACCTTATCAAACCACCTTTGTAGACACTATAACAAGCGCATCAAAACCTATGAATTTTAAGTTGGTGACACACCTCAAGGAAAACCATCGTAATAATAATACCGAACGTGAAAAGAAAGGAGATTTTGAGCCAAATTGGCTCAGACCTTACATCATCATCGTCAAGTTTGTCTCATGTGCTTATAATATTGCTACTCAAGATGGGTATGAGTTAGATGAGCCTATGAACATTATGCATCTCAAACGATTCTATGCCTAAGTTCCCACCACTCAAAATAAAAATTAAAAATCAATCAAAAATAAAAATCAATAAAAAAACATAAAAATAATCATCTAATGGTGAAAACCACTTCGGTGGTGCCTTGGGAAAGTACCATGGTGAAAACGGTTCCCGACGCTATGGTAAACTAGATCCTATGTCCACTAGTACCCTACCAACGCAATCAGCACATTAGGGGCACACCCCTTCATTCCTACTCATATTTTCATCCCTATCCACATCCTATACTCCTAAATCCATACTTCTTCTAATCCTCACCACGAAGCAATGGATCTATCATGACTAGGAACATTATTATGATCTTAGCTAAGGAATTTTTGTAGAGTCACATTTTGGGGAACTACATTATTAAGCATAATCTAAGTCAAATGCTGAGAAATGCAACCCTTGTAAGATCCCGAGGCCTTCATTTCTCTCCATCCACCTACTATCACCAACCATTTCCCTTTGTAGTTACTTTCCCCTTCTCTCTTCTATACAACCTTGTTTCACGTAATAGTTGTATTATAAATATTTATACAAATTTAAATTCCATTTTAAATTTTATTTAATAAATCCATCACATTTACCATATGTAAATAAATCATCACATTATCCACATAAACAAATAAAATACCACCAAACTATTATACTCAATAGTACATATCATAATAAACCATGACATCCATCTATCTAAACATCAAATCTCACCATACAAACCATAATCATAAATCAACATCATCACATATAATCATCTAACAATACATAAAAATATAAAAACCATCATCATCATTATACATATCCCATAATCATCACATCATCACCTAACCATCTCATCACATAATCTACTCATCTAACATCATCTAACTATAATTCCATAAACACATCAAGCTAATCACATACACACATAGTTTAAATCTTATCACAGCAATCATAAGCTCATGAATAAACTCATCCACAATTAATAAAAACTATCATCATTTAGTCATTAGTACATAATCATAACTAACATTATGAACAATAATTAATATAAAGTATGTCATGACATCATCTATATCAACTCACCTAACATATTAACCATCACACATGTAATTAATCAAACATCATCGCAATGTATCATCATTATATACCATCAAAACCAAAATAAAATAACATCACCATCATAACTAACAACATACACAATAATTAAAAACATGTCATCATGTCAAACTCATATAATATATCCAACATCACGCACCATCATCACCATCGATTAAATAACCATAAAAATGTCTAACAAAATAATAATATGATCATCCCATCATCATAAAACTCACATCTCAACTAATAAATAAAAACAACATCAATTAATTACATCATCAATATCATCAAAATCATCATCACTATTATCAATACAAAATGAAAAAATACTACATCATCATAACTCATCATGTACCTCATCAAAATATAAATAATACCTCATGTGACATCAAATATATGACCATCCTGGTCATCATGAAATAAAATACATATGATATAATACAAACATAATCACCTCCATGAGCCACATATGACGATCATCAACTGCTGATTTGAGCTACCAATATCATCACCGCCCCATCCGATCTTGGCTGCAATACGTTAGTTATACTCCCTAAGGCCATCACCTATCCCGATATCCTCTTATCTAGATGCTTTGCATAACACCATGCCTTGGGAAGTTGATGGGCCATAATACCCTCATAATACTTCATCTCCTCCACCATGGTCTGATATTGACGCAAAAGCACTATGCGAGGGGTGTGATCCGTCCTATTCCCGAGAATTACTAGGGGTGTTGTCACCCTACTTCCTATGAAGAACCACATGTCTCTCTCCCCTCCATTGCTGCATCCAATGGTCCATATCTATCTCTATAAACATCGTGGCTGATAGTGATACCTATCTCAATGTCATAATTCTTAATCTCTCTCTAGTCTCAACACCTCCACTTCTTAATGTATCTAACTCAAATCTCCCCTCAGTAAGTGAGAAGTCTTTGCATCCCTATGGTCTACCTCCCAACCTACTAACACTATCAAAATGCTATATGTTGTCTCAAATCCTGTATCTCTCTCAAGTGAGACCTCTTGATCACAACCCTACTATATGCATGGCCCATGCCCAGCTTCTCCAACCTGTCAATCTGGCCTATAACTCAACACCTATATCGAATGATCTCGATGTACCTATTAACTCTAAGACCTTGTACTTGTAACACCTATCCCGAGATGGACCTACTATATCCACTTGTGGTGGTTTAACTTTCTGTAATGACCCCTAATATCATCCACCTCCATCACATCCACATCATGCCTATAAAAACTTTAAACCGGTGGATCATGTATAGGTGAATGAGCTAATGCTTGTTGGACTAGAGGACCAACCAATACAATAATAAGTGGTTCCCATTGTAACTCGTCCTTTGCCCTTCCCTTTGGTCTATGTACCACTATTGGCTACCCATGCGACATCCCCCTATATACTTGTTAGCATCCATGAACAAAGATCATCCCGCTTAGTGGCTGTGTTAGTATGAATGGATTGATCCCCTCCCACCACTCATCATATCCCTAAATTTTCCCCTAATCTACCATAACTCGTAAAGGTGCCCATGGGATAGCTGGTGAATCATCAAAACTGGCCCTAACCACATCTACTAGAATCACAACACCCTAATCCTAGACTCTTATGAAGTATGTGTGAATACATGGTGGCCTCGTAGGAATATATTGAATGGTTCCAAACTATCACAACATGTAATCTAGCCGATATCAGTCTATCATATATGGTTGGCATTCCGTCAAATAGTATGGCATCCGGATCCTGCGCAATCGAACTCGGTCTCCCTCTCATGCCTCATACTACCGGTACAAACACTAGGTAATGTCCCCTACCTTCATTTCATCGATCATGTGCATATACCATTCCATCTCCCCTAAATGCTCCCTCGTACCCATGTGTATATACCACATGTATACTAAAGGATCCCAAACCTGTCACTCCTGCTAGATTTCAATCGGTCTACCCACTACTATATGGTCGTAACTCTAGATCTGTAAAAGAATGCCTACTTTGATACTATTACCTCTCCAACGGGCTACCCTGTGTAAGTCACGATATAAACATGTCAATACCGTAGGAGCCCATGCAAACATTGTCTCATCGCCACGTAATATGCACCACATGACACATACGCAAATCCAATATCGAAATAATGAACTCCACCATCTGGAAATAAAATACTCGTTGATCAAAGAGCATAATAGCATCAACACCGATCTATGTACCCTCTCTAAATAAACCCTAATTTTATCTACAATCCTCGGCCGGGTGCATCCTCCATATCTATCAGTAGCCTTAACCATACTTGAGATTTCCCCTATGCCATACCACATACTTCCCCCATGGAAAGCTGATATATATGGTAGAAATCCTCTAATTTCACCTTCATCTCTCCTATAGATAGCTAAAAGTACTCATCTCTCGAGTGTCACCGCTCTGCCAAATAGCGTTGTCAATATGCCTTGATCTTCTCGCATAAATGACATCCTCGCTACATGTAATAGTCCCAACATGTGAAACTATAAGCTTCATCCTTCTCTTCCTCCTCATCAAAACCCCCTAATAAATGCCTTAAGGTGGATGAACGCCGATGCCTAACCTATATGACACCCGAAACAACCCGCACACATCAAACAACATATGTTAGCCCTCTCCCATCATTACCCATCTTATTAATCCCTATTTTCCACAATTCACCCCTCAAAAACTCTAACTCCCAACATTATGGCATAGGCACTATTTCATAAGCATAGGCACCACTTTATGACACAGGTGATATTATACACATAGACACCATTTCATACAAAAGTGTCATTCTCAAACATAGGTGTCATTCTTCTCTTTCCCTCTCATGGTGCATAAGTATTATTATGCTTCATCCTAACCACCCCCTAACATAGGCATTACTATTGTCCACATGTGTGCTAGACCTCCTTTGGCCACCAATGTAAAGCATAGGGCCAATTTGGCACATAGGTGCCACTCCATGCCCACATCTAGCAATATAGGCACCAAAACATACACCTATCCCGATGCATAGGTGTCAAACCTTGACCTACCCTTCCAAATGACACATATGCACTATGATATGATGTATAGGCACCGCTTCGTACCCTTTAGAACCTAAAATTACCCTAAAACCCCTAAAAATGATTTAAAACACACAACGAAAAATAATTAAAACTGCAAGATGGTCGCTTGTAACTCCTCACTGCATCACGCTTGGCGATCTAATATCCTCATGTAGGCCATCCTGCTCTCTTAGAGGATCTCATTCTCTAGCATGTGTGGTGAAAATGACTTTTAATGTGGTCCCCGACCCCTTTAATACTTGCCGCGATGCCTTAAAATCTTCCAAAAGCTTGTTCTCTCACCCCATTTGTCCATATTTTCTCCCATTTCTTCCTACCCTGACCAAATTTCCCTGTCTACCACCTAAAAATACAAAAAAATATTATTAAAAAGTCCAAAAAATTAAAAAATTATAAAAAAATCCATTTATCAAAAAATTATAAAAAAATCCAAAAAATTAAAATTATAAAAACCCAACAAAATCACAAAATTATAAAAATTCCCATAAATAAAACATCAATAATTTAAAATATAAATACAGTGTGTGTTTTTGCTTGTGTTTTCTTGCATGTATGTATTTACATTTTGGCTGATGATATGAGGCCCCTTTTGATTATTCTTCTTTTGTACAATTGATGATACAAGGGCACTTTTTTTGGTCCACTGATATGAGGTACATTATAATATTAATTTTTCCAATGATACAAGGACAAGGGCATTTAACAATTAAGTCACCACGGTCTTTATACCATAGTGCACCTTGCTCTATGCCACATTAATCACTTTACTAATGATGATCACAATGGGTACTTTATGGAAGCACACCCCCTTCTATCATCATCTTTTAGCCTTATCATCTCACACCCACATCATACCACTCACATCCAAAATATTTATCCCTTTCCCGAGGAATCTTCTAATCTCCTACTATCAAACAAACTCATCATTTCATCACTTCTCATCCCCTTCCATCATCCAAATAAATCCAAACACCAATCTTTATTCCATCATCCAATCATCCTCAATCTTCTAACATACTCAATGCTAAATCCAAAATATTCAATCCTAACCACTCGATTGGGGCATCCCATAATCCCCAATCATCCAACCCTAACTCCTTGACTTGGGCATCTTCTAAATCTAGCACTCCTAAATCTTCACCCTTGTCATACATCATTGACTCGGGCATCCTCTACTCCAAAATCTAATATAAATTAATCCTTCAATCTCTTTCTCCTCTAACCCTCTAATCATATTCCTTTGTATCATCATTCTTCTAATCCTCTAATCCTCTTCTTCAAATCTTTTAATCCTCTAAATTTTCAATCCTCTAATCCTCTAATGCAATTCCCACCCTCTTTGAATCCTCTAAATCCTCCAATAATATTAGTCTCTACTCCTAATTCTCTACATCTTCAAATCTTCTCATCCTCTAATCTTCCCTCATCCACTAACTTGGGCCTTTCATCTTTTCGAGCGGTACTGCGACTCATTTCCTCTTCACCCAACCCCTCGAGGGGGCATCACCCTCACTATCTATCTCATCATCTCTCTTTCTTTGAATGATCATTTCTACGCAATAACCATTCAAAGAGGGGGAAAATGTAGACATGTAAAATGTCGACATGCTCATTTAACAAATAACATACTCATTATACATTATTAACCCCCACACTAACCATATAATAATTAATCATGAGATTAATTATTATTATCCCTATTATCATACCTCAATTATTCTCATTTTTCACCCAATAATCCCATCTCATCCTTTAATCATTTAATCCATTATTAATATCTTATTATCCTATCATTAATCCCTATTATCTATTTTCTAGGAATTAAAAATTCCTACTCACCTACCACCTACTCTACACCTATCCTACACCTAGCTTCTCCATCAAATCACTTCCCTAATCACAATTAATCTCACCTAATCCTAGCCTAATCAAATGCTCCACCTCTAAATCTAGAGGCTTCTATTTCTAGAAGCCTCTCCAAACTTCCCTCCTTTTATTCAAAAATTTAAATATATTTTCCTCCATCCATTGAATTAAAAATTCAACGGAGGCTTCTCTAAATCTCTAGAATTATCCATCCTTCTCACCTATTATCCACCATTGACCCACATCTTACATGGATCAATCTCCACCCTTCATTATTCCTCCCAAAACATATAAATATGGCTCACCACCCTCATGGAAGCCAACTTATAAAATTACAACTAAGTTTTGCCAAAATATGTCCAAGCAAGATGTCAATCATCAAACATTCCATCAAGAAAAATCATCACTCAACAAGGGTAGGTGTTGTCCAATTCATCCCACAAATATAAATCAATACAACAACAATATTGATCGCATCCAAAGTAACAAGGGAAGAACATTGGTGTTTGTAGGTAAGTGTAGGTATAATACTCTTTTTCACTTTTATCCATCTCAATCAGAGGTAGGTAATAGGAGTGTTATATTAGGAATATAGTTTGGTTTAGTTATTAGTTTTCATTTACAACTAACACCACTTTTTGTCTACAAATAACATTCTCCATGTGTTATATTGAAAAATGATCTAAATAGCTATATGAACAATTAAGTCATTGCTCTCTGCCTCCTATTTTTCTATGTAAAACCAATTTAGAGTATGGTTACTAAAAATGCCATAACTCACAATTTTTTTGCTAAACATGATAAAATTTTGGTAGTAATTAGAGGCAAGGTATGTTGATCTAATGCAAGTGGTTTTATGAAAAATTAGCTATAAATGTTGAGATATAGATGTTTGTCTTTTATATGCCCGTAGGTGCTCTTTTTTTAAGAATTGTTAAAAAATCACAGCCGCGTTTTCCTTGCATTTGAGTGCTATAGCTTGGTATAAGGATTGGATCATCTTTATTATGTTTGAAAGACCTTCATAAAGATGGTTTTATGGAGAATAAGGGGCTAATATTGATTATTACCTATTAGAGGCCAATTATTCCTAAGAAAACTGAAAATGTTTCAAACAAGGTAAGGTGTTTAGAGATAGAAATCAATATCTCTTATCCTTATATCTTATATGAGGATTGGAACATGTTTGTTTGTCATGAAATCAATCTCAACAGAAATATAAAGTCTTCTATCTTCTCTTTAGCAAGATCTTGTATGGTGAAATCATGCCAACAAGAAATATTAGATGATCTCACCAATAAGACCGTTAAGCAAAACCTTTAAACTTATGATCTCCAAAAGTAGATATATGGAATTTCATTACTCAATATTGATTCAAACACTTCTTACACTCTATACCATGTTACTTGATGTCAATGATGACTATGCAACATCTAAAATGTACGTGCACTTCTCCAAAACATGTTTTGTTTCCTTATAGCCACATTAAGGATGTTTTATGGATAGTTTTATCCTACAAATAAGGTTCTAAGACTATATAAATTATTTTGTAGATATCATTTTAAAAGTTACATGAGTATGGAAAATATCATATGATGTCTCTTTACAAAACAAGCCCACTTGACTTATGATCTCACCTTAAATAGGTCTCTTAATTGTCGAAAACACTTTGAAAGCTATCAATATCAATTCAATACTAAGATTTCACTCTAAACTTACATGCGTCGGGTCTTATTCTATTGATAAGGTTTTACAAAACATAAATCACTATGTTCTCTCTTAATCTTTCTCACTAACCTATGTAGAAACTATCTCGTGGTTCTACTAAAAATCTAATTAGTTCACCACCAAGGATATCATTTCTTTATTGAATTGAGTAGAAGTTATTGATGCAAGGCTGTCTAGTCAAATGGTTTATAATGGTTTAGGGACAAAATTTTGTGCTTTGGGGTGATTAAAACTTTGTAACATTGAGAAGGTCAATGTTACCAAATTGTATGATGTGTATTTACCTTCTTTGTAGAAACCCATGAATGTGTTTTCATGTTTGAATGCATTGTATGAATGTGATTATATGATTTGTATTTATCTTCTTCATAAACATGTCAACTATAAGCTCCCCACTTATTCACATAACCAAAGAACACATACACACAAATCCATGTAGTCTCTTATGCTATTTATAAGAAATTAAGAGTACATGAAGAAACTAATTTCAAAACTCTATATTTATTATTATAACGAACATAATGTTTCTGAAAATACTTATTAGAACTATGTTTTCCAAAGTTTTAGAGCCGAAACATGAGTTTTTCATAAATTATTTACATAAATCATTATTCGTATATATTGAAGAAGTTGAAATGACATATAAGTAGGCCATCATATTTATAGCATTATGGTTATCAATGTAATTACATATTTTAGTGGCCAAAGTGTTATGTGATTGATTATTGTTGATGGTGTTAACGAAATAACCATTGAGCCTTATTGTTAGTATAATGAGCATCATGGAAAAGCGGTTTACATTAGGTCCTCCTTAAGACTAAAACAATAATATTGAAACATACAATTAACCAACAAAAAGGTTGGAAGAATTTAATTAACCTCATATTACCTCCTATTGAAGATGTAATTATTTTTAGGTTTTCCTGCATTATTAAAAATGATTTTAGATTGCATAAATCCTCTATGATACTAGAACAACCATAAAATCTTTAAACACCCACAACATCTAATCATGTACAAAAGTGCACATACACCCATTTGGTATAAAAGAAATTACATTTTATCCCATACAAAAACTTAAGAAGATTGTATTGTGTTGAGTGTTTATGGATCTGCTCATCCAATTTTTCTTCTCCAATGCTCTTGTAAATCCCCTTGGATGAACCTAAGAAATTATATGCACGCTTTACAAAGAAAACAAAGAAGGTTAGTTTTTAGCCTCAACAAAAATATGCCTCAATAGAAATATGCACTCATCAACATAAATATGCACAAATTCTCATTGGATGTTACATATACAAAAATCCAAGTTGCAAGACAAGTGAATGGATTCAATGGATTAACAACATAGGGACACATTTAAGATGTAATATCTCCATTATTTTTGTCTCTGTCATGTTTGGCTACCCTATTTAGATCCTCATTCCACATTTTTCATTTGTGATTCTTAGGGTGGTTTGAAAAGAGGGAATTCTCTTGTGACATGGTAGGTTGTATTCTTCGATTCATAATTTCTATGAATTATTTTTCTCTACGAAGGGTTTTTCCACGACCTTCTCACACTTGTTGGAAAGGTTGAACCATTGGGTGTTGCAACGTAAGTGTATTTGATAATTCCCTACTCTTGATCTTGTTGTAAAAATTTGACATACACTTCTCTAAGAAATATATTTCCCACTATTGTTTGTTATTGCGAGGTAATTCTCAAATACCTCACGAGATCTCCTTTTAGATGCTTCTAGTTCATCCTCTATCCCATCAAGCATGATCTATTAATACAAGAAAAACATCATGTTACAAATTCCCTGACAAGTAAAATGGAAAATGATTACAAGTGGAATGATGACTTACATTATCATCTATATGCACATTTGGCTAGTCTCCAATATCCATTCGAGCTAGTCTCCAATATCCATTCGAGCTTCAATTTCATTTACATTTCCTGACCCATTTTCCATTCCATATGTTATTAAAGTAAATGATTCCATATTCCAATAACAATGATCTATTCGTATATGGAAATATATCATGTGACAAATTTCAAAAATATGAATGAAACTAATTGTGGACTGAGTTATGCCTTACATTATTAGCATCCGACGAGCCTATGTTTTCCATACGAGTATCACTTTCATTTTCATTTTTCAAACCATTTTCACGGCCTATGTATTGAAAACAAATCAACCACTTGAGATTGGGAATAAAATAAAAAAATAAAATTAAAGAGGGAAAAACTTTACATTCACATCTGAATCATTGTTGTCGATGGAGTAGCTAACACCATCCCCTATGTCATGAATGCCATGACTCCTCATCTCTCTCACATCATCCCCACCTTAATTACATGTTTACATGTGTAGGCTTGGACTAAAAATGGAAAACTACACATTGACATTAGTGGCGTTACATTAGATACACCTAATAATGCAATGTATCATCTTTCTAGCTTTGCACCCATGCAATATGATTGTCCATCGTGTGAAAGGTGACATGATAGTCTAGAATTTGCAAATCCTTAACCCATGAAATATTTTCAATTTTTTCAACTTTAAAGTTCTATAAAAATGTTGTCTTTGCTTATTTGTAGCCACCAATAGTATATGTAAACACTTGTGGTTAGTTGGTGTACTAACTAATCCACCCTTTGATGTGCAGTAGTGTGAATTGTACTCAATAAATGATTTTTAGATGTGAATGATATGATTCTATGGTTACATTAGTTTCTTTCCCAACATTTTTTAGGGTATGAAAATACCTCAACCACATTGCAACCTTATGGAGCTAATACTCCTAATAATTTAAAAAAATTGGGATGTATGAAACGAAACTTCTCTATGAACTTTCTGACCTCCCTATTAGCCATCTATTCATCAATATAGTTGTGCATAATGTATCCGAGTTCATTGAAAATCTCTTGCATCACATCATATTACCTTACTTTGGCTATCAAATTCGTCAACCATGGAAGGTGTACATGCAAGCTGCATAAGTACACCTCATATTGAAATGTTTCCATGAAAAATATAAACTAGTAAGAATTTACAACATAATCATTATAATTGTGTTGTGTCTATGCAATGTAATCAACACCTACCTTATTGCTTTGATCTCCACTCTCTGCATCATCTACCATGAAGGTGTTTATTTTCCTTTCAATAATTTCAAGTGTACTCTATACCAAAGTAACTACATCAATTGGGTGATTTCAATAGCACATGACCTATACATTATTACCCATGCCACGAAGCCCTTGGTGTTTGGAATCAAACACGAGTAATGTGTATAATTGAAACTGCACAAAACTATTTAACAAAGGTCAATTTCTATGTTTGATAAGTGAAGTATTAACTAATATTATTACTATAACTAAAAACATACTTGCATTCCATTTGTTCTAAACATTGAATCCATGGCTAATAAACTATCGTTTCCATATCTCAACAACCAATCCAACTAAAGTGGGAGTTGGATGCCCAATATGAATGGGATTTTCCCATCCTCATCAATACCTTTTTTTTTTTTCTTGATATAACAACCACTTCTCAGGATTTGGTAGAGTCCACTCTTGAGCACTTTTTGCATCATTAAGTTTAAACACGTATTGCAGCTCCTTAATTCGACATTCTATGTTAAACATTTCATCTCTCGCATAGAAATCATCATGTTCTATTTCACCATTCAAAAATGTGAGATTCTAATGTACCATCTCATGGTACTTTAGGTGGATATTGTTAGAAGACATTCCTAAAAAAGTAGCCTATGAACCCACTCATTAAGTTGTGGGCTAGTAAAAGGGGTGGAAAAACATTTCTTCCCAATGAATTGTTCATATTATTGGTCGTGGCAATGATTTCCTTCACTATTAACATGTTCTACATGATTGTAGGTGATAAATACTTGATTAAGTTGATTGGTTATTCTCTAAATGCTGAAATGAAACCGACAACCACATATAATATGATTTCGGCCTAGTTGGATACCTTTTTCCTTCTTCGAAAGTAAGGACTTGTTTTGTGGAAAGACATCAATTTTCTCTAAGTCCTCAAGCCCATATGAACACCAATATATACACATAAATATGAAACTTATTAGCACAAGCACACTCAAATATGAAAATGAAAGCATCCATATACATACAATATTTAAAATGAGAGCCTACATACATCATGTATTCTAAAGTATTATTGATTCTTGTCTTATTTTTGGGAATACATGATGGAATTTTTTTTCTGATATGAAACACCAAATTTGGTTTGGTACAAATTTCTATTTGATTCTACATTCACAAAGTCCTCCACTCTATCAATATCAATCCATGAAACCCACATATCATCTTAATTGATGTTGCGAAATTTTTTACATTGTAAATTATTGCATGTAAATAAACCCTTGGTTAGGTTTTGAATTGGAAGATGTAGAATTTTATCCCACATGTCTACTCCTACCTATGAGAAAAATGTGTCATTACATTAAACCAATACATATTAAAAAATATATACAAAGATGGTGTAATAAAGACAACATCATTAATCATAAATTCAATTTAGATTAATAAAAATGGACATCTATGAACAATAAAAATATTTTAACTATTCTGATGAGAAACAACATCGATTCTGATCCATTGTAATCTCCCTACGAATTTTTTAATCACATTTATATTTTTCCCTTTCCCCATTAATCATATTCATGCTGAATAGACTCACTTATCTAGTAACAATGTAGTGTGATTAGTAATTTAATTTCCTTCATTCCAATTGATAGTCTATGATGGTACATTGTATCCTCTTATAAGCATGAATGCAACAAAATAATATACCCATTGAAATCATTGTTTCTATTTGCATTGCTTCTATCACCAACATTAGTAGCTGCAAGTGAGACTATAATCCACTTTGTTCCCAATAGTCCCCAAGGCTGAAAATTGTAAATAAAATCCCTCAATCCTCCCTTGGTGAATATTTTGTCCCCCTCTACAACACGTGACGATAATGTTTAAAAAATTATTAATTTCCTTCAAAAGATATTAAAAATTCAATACCAATCATTAATAATATAATATAATATAACATTATTCTCTTTAAAGTGAAAACCTTATTTTCAACAAAAAAATCTTTGTCCTTTAAAAATACATTTTAGGGATTATTTCATGCCTCAAATACTTGTTGGTCATCTCTTTAATATTGGCTTGAAGATGTGAGAGAATGTGAGAATGAGGATCATGTGGTACAGTGCGCACATCAACCGAGTTACACTCAAATGATAGTGTGACAAAGTTCTATGTAGTAAGCAAGCATTCAACCACCATGAAATGTGTATGCAAAAGAAAAGGGTCTACTCATTCTCATAGATCATAAAAATAAGGTATAAATAGGAGTCTTGTGTAACTCCCAATGCAATACCAATCATACCTTCACAAGGGAAAACAAATTTACATTCCGTAAATACAAAATAAATCCCGTATGACGTACTAACACACACCGACATATATGACAGATTTTATGATGAAATTTTCATAGATCCTAAAGACACCTAAGACCTGTGATCTTACCTAATTGGGATAACTCACTAAGTTATGTGAACGATTCCATGAGATGACAAGGCAAGTACCTCACACCAACACCCCTCTTCATCATAACTTAGGATGAGGTAAGGAAATTTAGAGATGATAAATGGGTCATGGGAGCTATTCTTGATGATGTACCCATTTATAATAAGGATATCAAGTAATGGAGGAAAATTCAATGGGAAAATATACACTAATAAGAGATAGAAGACTTCCCTAAAAAACTAAGAAATATGCGTCAAATAGGTCCCGATAACTAAAGGCCTAATGAGGTACCCATGTACAAACTACAATCTCTCTAGAAGAAAATGAAGAGAATAGAGGAAGGATACTAGAGATACTGAAGAAGATGTGAAGCTGCGGTGGACCTCACCTAAGACTAGAGAAACAATAAGGATACTTGGACTCAGTGAAGGGTTTGGTAAAGAAACTTACAATTGGATCTGAAATTTGTAACTCTATGAAATATCTTAGAAAAGTGTCGATGATGTGGTCTTCATCCTATAGACTGAAGAATTTTCATCTACATCGAAAAATGTTTCTACCCTTAGGAAGGAAAAAAGGGAGTATTGAATGTCCTCCCACTCCATGAAGGAAACTGAAGGTAGTAGTACAAAGAACTTTAAATCTAGTCCATTAAAATGTGACATTGGTATAGTAAGTAAGTACACAAGGACTGAAGGTAATGCCATGAAAGTAGAATTTTTAGAGTATGAGAATGGATCATTCTACTCAAATAATTTCCATATGAAGTGAAGAAAAAGTAAAGAAGCCCCACAATAGTAGAAAGAGGATCCACAAGCAAGGGTAGATCAATGATGGTATTTGAAATAGTGGAAGTGATGAAAGTCCAAGAAGGGGCACTCCCAAAAATGAGATGAAGTACTCCTCTAAAACACATGTAGAAGGAAGAGAAACTCCATGTACTACAACATAAGTAGTCACTGCGAAGAGACAACTATGGTACGAAAGATACTCATCCCAACAAGGTATCTTGATAAATAAAAGAGAAATGTATGATAAGTATGAATCATCAACATAAGAAGGAGGAGTGGAATAAGCCTCACACATTAGTTATAGAACTAAGGTAGATGTAATGAAAGTATGAGGATGGGAACATGTCTACCCGATGTTTGATGTCTTATGGAAAAAGGTGGTTCAAAATTATTTAAAAGGTGGCCATTAGAAGGAGGATATGATTTCTCATAAGTAATCTCTTCATTAGAACTATAATTATAAATCTTATCATCAAGAATATGAACAAACAAATTTTTTTCAATAGAACTATCATCATATGGAAAAGAAGAGGAAACAATTGTATTAGAAGTTGAAGTAGCAATGACATTATATGAAGGGTATCCAAATAAGGACTCAAGAATAATCCAAATAATGTGATGAAAATCCATGTGCACCATATGATGGTGGAGAGGCCTAGAAATGAACGTTAAAAATGACCAATGACCATGCTACAAGTGTCAAGCCGTCTTCCAAGCTAATCAGGATCATTAGGGGTAGGAACTTGTCCATACAAGAATAGATAAAGGTCATCGTGAATAAGGAAACATTCCATGCTCGAATTCCATAGTGCATAGTTATCCATACCAAGAAGAATAGGTGGATGTTGTGATGCAAAAACTGTCATATGAAGGGTAAGTCTCGGGAAGAAAATCCTTCGTGGTGCATTCATGAAAATAACAAAGTGCGGAGATTCATAAGGAAAAAAATGTTGAAATGGATGTTAGGCCCAAATTGAAAAATGTGTCCCAAATGCAAGAAAAGAAGAGGGTGTAAGAATACACAAGAAGGTTAAAAGGCATCGAAATTAGCCGAGAATGTGTCTGTATGCAATTACAACACCCAAGAACAATGCTAACGCACAATTTGTGGCACTTTATAAACAATGTGTTGGTTATAATAAGGTGTGTTCATGTGATGTGAAATAGTGTACAAATCACCTTGCGGTAGGTGACAAATCACGTAAGAGTGGAGGCCACAACGAATTTCATCGAAAGTGTTGAAATGACACCTTAAATAAGTACAAAATGGAAAAAGTGAATAAAATGCGACAAAAAAATTTCAGTGTGAGAAAAATCATCTCAAGTTGCATATGGGGTTATCTTTACGTAAGGCTATGACACACGCACACACTAGCCCGCAAGCGAAGAAGAGCACTACAATGCAAAATGACTCCAAAATGAGTCAAAAGGCTCCCAAAACACTAGAAAGGCTCCAAAATGTGCAATAAACCACTAGAAAATTCCAACAAGCCTCTAAAAAGGCCTAAAAAACCTCAATAAATGTTACACACTCCCAAAAAATGTTAGCAAAAAAAATGCCCAAGAAGTTTCAAAATAATTTCAGCCTAATTTTAACTAAATTTCCAAAAAGGAGATTAAAAAAATAGGGTTTAGAAAAATAAAAACTAGGTTAGCGGACTTAATTAACCTTCTAATTAGATTGACCTACTTTTAAAAATTTTCCTCTGTTTTGATTAAAAGAGCCCTACTTAGGTTAATTAAACCTAGATTAAAAATTAAATTAGCATATGCTTATAAAAAAGCAACCTAAGCTTTAATTTCAACAAGATTAACTAAAAAAACCGTAGCCTAGGTTTAAAAATGTAAAAAGGGATGGAAACAATTAGACCATCCAAAGGAGGGGTGAGGAGGAGCCATATCAAGGATGGGGAGTGGCTCAAGGTGGCCAAGGCTTCTCGAATCGTTAAGAAATTTGGGATTAATAGGGATAGATTGACAAGGAGTGGGAGATGGCGGTTAGGTCAAGTGGAGGCAACTTGGTTGGCCACTTGGGAGAGTGCATGGTGAGGGGCTTGGGATAGTGCAAGGATCAAGGAAAGGGCATTAAGTGAGTTGGAAAATATACCAATTGGAAGTGGAAATGACCATGGTCGATACAACACAAATCCAGATAGGGTAAAAGCAGATGCAAAACTAGATGTAAAGCCAAGGTGAGCTCGGGGTCAAGGAAACCACAGATGAAGATGCAACTTGGTGAGAAACAAATGACGTAGGGTTGAGCAAAGAATAGACCAAGTGAGAAAGAATCCACATGAAATGATGAGAAAGGTAGCACCAAGTAAGGAAGTGGGATGAGCTTAACTCAACATAGACCGAGCATTGAACAGGTGAAGGTCGAGATGAGCAAGATGAGGTTGAATGAGCCAACATAGACCAAGGAATGTAGGGAAGGATGAGGATGCCAAATAAAACCCACAAATTTGAGCCGTAAGTAGGGATCTCAAACCAAGCCATATAACATGCACATGAGCTAAGACATGAATCCAATTCATAGTCAAATATTTAACTAAGGTAAAAGGGAGAGATTGTTGTAGAGTTACGGAGGAGCTCGTCAAGCCAAGGATCGGTTTGGTCAATCTGGGAGGATCTTAGTGGGAGATGAGGATTTGGATGAGGGGGTGGAGATGTGCTACTTTGCATCCCTTTCCTACTACAAAACTAGGAGTAGTAGGAAATGGATGAGGGTGAGTGATGAGAGTCTCAACAACGAGTGATAATACCATGTGAGATAATGTGAGAATGAAGATCAAACGGGATGACACACACATCAACCGAGTTACACTCGACTGATACCATGATGGAGTTCCATATAGTAAGAAAGCATTTAACCACCATAAAATGTGCATGCAAAAGAAAATCTTCTACTCATTCTAATATATCATAAAAGAAGGAACAAATAGGAGTGTTGTGTAACTCCCAATGCAATACAATGTCATACCTCCACAAGGGAGAAAGGATTTATGTCCTGAAATGGGAAGAAACTATTGTATGATGCATTGACACATAATGACGTGTATGAAAAATTCTATGATGGAATATTTCATAGCTCCTAAAGAAACCTAAAACACGCGATCTTACCTAAGTGAGATGACTCATAAAGAGATGTGGACAATGCACTGAGGTGACAAGGAAAGTACCTCACACCAAGAAAATATGAACATAAATAAATCCACGTAACTAATTTATGCAAGGAAAATAGAGAATGCATCAAATATGTTGTAGTCCTATAAGTTATAAAAATTCTAGTGCATAGTTACAAGGATAATTAATCCAAGAAAGAAAAATATTATGCTTCATGCATGTCCTAGAAAATTAAAGACACCTAAGACCTATGATCTCACCCAAGTGAGATGATTCACCAAGTGATGTGGACAAAGCCCCGAGATGACAAGGCAAGTACCTCACACCGACGGAAGATGAACACAAATAAATTGACAGACCCAAATTATGCAAGGAAGATACATAATGTATCAAATATGTTGTAGTCCTATAAGCTATCGAAAATTCTAGTGCATAGTTGAAAGAATAGTTAATCCAAGACAACACAAGCTTATGCTTCATGCATGTCATGGAAAATGTGGGTTCACACAATCCTATAGGTCTAGGCACTATGGCATCCAAGAGATAAATATCAACACTTATTACATGTGAGAGATAATAGGGTTAGTTGTAAGAATAATCATACTAATACCATCATGAGAGAGAGAGAGAGAGAGAGAGAGAGAGAGAGAGAGAGAGAGAGAGAGAGAGAGAGAGAGAGAGAGAGAGAGAGAGAGAGAGAGAGAGAGAGAGAGAGAGAGAGAGAGAGAGAGAGAGAGAGAGAGAGAGAGAGAGAGAGAGAGAGAGAGAGAGAGAGAGAGAGAGAGAGAGAGAGAGAGAGAGAGAGAGAGAGAGAGAGAGAGAGAGAGAGAGAGAGAGAGAGAGAGAGAGAGAGAGAGAGAGAGAGAGAGAGAGAGAGAGAGAGAGAGAGAGAGAGAGAGAGAGAGAGAGAGAGAGAGAGAGAGAGAGAGAGAGAGAGAGAGAGAGAGAGAGAGAGAGAGAGAGAGAGAGAGAGAGAGAGAGAGAGAGAGAGAGAGAGAGAGAGAGAGAGAGAGAGAGAGAGAGAGAGAGAGAGAGAGAGAGAGAGAGAGAGAGAGAGAGAGAGAGAGAGAGAGAGAGAGAGAGAGAGAGAGAGAGAGAGAGAGAGAGAGAGAGAGAGAGAGAGAGAGAGAGAGAGAGAGAGAGAGAGAGAGAGAGAGAGAGAGAGAGAGAGAGAGAGAGAGAGAGAGAGAGAGAGAGAGAGAGAGAGAGAGAGAGAGAGAGAGAGAGAGAGAGAGAGAGAGAGAGATGTTTTCACCGAGGAGCCTAATATATAAGAGATTCAAGTCTATATTTGATTTAAACTTCTTTAATCAAGAATTTATATGTTACACTAACTTATAACACTAATACAACCTTTATAAAGTCAATAATATCATTGTAGGGAAGGAAATAGAGCCAAAACACGAACTATACTAGCCATTGATACTAATAAAAATTGCTCATAAACCCTATAACATGAAACATTTATTCCAACTACTACATATTTTAATGATAACGATGAATTAACATGGTGTTTTATTTGAAAATCCATGACATTTAAATGTGATAGTTTTCATCTATGTCTGTGATACCATTGAAATAAAAAATTGTCCCTAAATATAAGAACTAGGTATACAATTATGACCCATTTCGACACCTAAAATGATAAAACAATGCTAATTTACATGAAAATGGAAAACCCAATACTATAATTTATTCTACTAAGCCTCAAGGATCAATAGCAGTAATAGATTGAAGAAAACAAACACATTGTTTTACATTGCACAATTATTTTTGTAAATACCACCCCTCGAAAAAAAAAAACAATTGAGGATTTGAAAACATGGTTATCTATGATTTTAAAACATGCATATAAAAATACGTATCATGGGCACATAATGGCAACATGTAAGGGCATAAAATTCTAGTGCATAGTTGCAAGGATATTTAATCCAAGACAACACAAGCTTATGCTTCATGCATGTCATGGAAAATGTGGGTCCACACAAGCCTATAGGTCTAGGCACTATGGCATCCAAGAGATAAATATCAACACTTATTGCACATGAGAGACAAGAGGGTTAGTTGTGAGATCAATCATACTAATACCATCATGATTGAGAGAAAGAGAGAGATGGATGTTACAAATGTTTTCACCGAGGAGCCTAATATATAAGAGATTCAAGTCTATATTTGATCTATACTTCTTTAATCAAGAAGTTATATGTTACACTAACTTATAACACTAATACAACCTTCATAAAGTCAATAATATCATTGTAGGGAAGGAAATAGAGTCAAAACATGAACTATAATAGCCATTGATACTAATAAAAATTTATTCATAAACCCTATAACATGAAACATTTATTCCAACTATTTACAAAGTGAATTTTTCTTAGTTGCTATAATGTTGAAATACCAAAACTAAAATAAAGTAGGGTTTATCGATACCTACACCGAAAAACGTAATGTTAGGATGATCAAGTACATGAACAAGGTGAAAGTATCCTCATTTTGCAAAGCGATAATACCTATATACAAAGATAGGTAAATAGAAAAATATTAGATAAGGATGTAACGAGTTGCTCGGTTACATTTGATCCCGTAAATCCAAAGGGCTTCCTTGAAGGGTGTTAACTTGTTTGATACAATTAAGTGATATAATAGGATAAGATAAATGAAAATGATTTAAAACTTGAGAGGGATAGGATATAATCAGCCCAGTTAGGATCGTGGTAAGCTCAAAGTTCGAAGTAATCAAACCAACTTCTCTGCAGCTTCACGTTTTCCCGTATGATCTCAATTTGATCCTTGATGTCTTCAACTTCTAGTGTGAAGGAAATGATGCACATACTCAGCTCATCTCGTGATATCAAATTTTTCCCACACAAAAGGCTCCTAGATGATAAGAATGTCGTATATGCTAGTGATAAGATGTGATGGACCTGGAAAAATCATCTATAAAAAATACATCTTGCAAGAAAAAAATATTAGATCAAAACAAATTTCTAAAAATATGATAAATGCTAGAAATGACTAAAAAGACAAGGATTAACAAAGATCGAATCAACAACAATTGGGGATAAAAATGGCTACTTTGACAAAAGATGATAAAACAGTAATGATTGATGTCGATGAAGCTTGAAAATACTAAGGTAAACTAGAAAAAGCCTAGAAACAGATAAGACTTATAAAACATATATTTATATGTGTTTGAAAGGATAATGGAGGACAAAGGTGATTAAGACATTGATCGATGGTAATCGAGAGATCGACGGTGATCACTATTAAAACTACACATGTTCTAAAACTTGGCTAAATGATTAAACATATGATAGAGTGTGAAGTGGACATGAAGAATGATGTAGATGAATAATTGTAGGGTATCATTAGTGTAAAATATGATTGAAAATGTTAAGTAGAAATATACTAACCTTTTTGGATGTTTTGAGGATTACAGAGCTCCAAAAGGATAGTTCATGAGTTGACAAGAACTCCACAAGGTCTAAGTAGCATGGTGTTGATGTTCATAAACATAGTGGTGTCATACAAAGGAGTAGAAATGTGTTCCCAAGTCTAGTTTCTTAGTAAGTATCTTATGTGTAATCGAGAAAATGGGCAAGAGGGTGATTTAAGTAGAATCGATGGCATCCATAATGATTGTCAATGATCATGGATCGCCGTTGATTTTCCCAAAGATGGAGAAAAAGGAAATATGAAAAATGGTTAAAACCACTTGTCATCCGAGGATTAGGGTTGTTTGATAAATGGTGAGAGGTTAGGAATCGGGTAGGAAGAGGTTAGGGGGTTAGGATGGGTAGGATAAATTAGGATAGGTTAGTTTTAGGTGGTTAGGGAGGGTAAATGAGGTTTTACAATAGTAAGTGAGGGTTTATGATGGTGATTTATAATATACTTAGGATAGGGATGATAATGATAATAATGATAATGTGATTGATGTTTGTTGCATCACCTAGGGGATAAAAAGTAGTGTCTACATTTGCCTCCTTTTGTTGAGTTGTATGAAGGCATAGGCTGTGAGACAAAAACTAGCATGAGGATGCCCCTATTTTTGATAAGGATATTGTTCCTCCCTTAAGAAAATGGCCTATTTTTTTTTCATTAGATTAAAGAGAGTTAGATTGATTGGTAGGTTTGCTTAAAGACTCTCCAGGATTTGATTATAGTTTGAAATGACAATGCTTGAGGAGTTTGTAAGGTTGGAAGTCACTTGAATCACTTAGTATGGGACATTAGATGGCCTCTAGATGACGATGCTAATGTGGACCACCTATAGAGGTGTGCTTTATGAAGAAAATTACATGGAGAGGATCCAATGGGAGCACTCTCATGAGGATGTGTGAATCTGTGGGATAAAAGGGTGAGAGGAAAAGATCTCAGTAATGTGTGAAAAAATTGATGTATGATCAAAAATAGAGTTTTTACTAGGCACTTGACATCAAAAAGAGGTATGTAATTCAAAAAGAGGTCTAGGTGACCAAAATTGAGAAGGTTTATAAAAAGGGTTGAAATTGGTGGCAATTTTGGATCACCAATGGTTAGGGTAGTCAATCGGTGGTGATTAGCAATCATCACCGACCCTAAAATGGAAATTATATCAACCAATCCGGAGTGCAAATGGCTCATTTCAATTTTTGTTTTGTGATCCGAGAGCTCCGGATTATCGGTTTTGAGTTTTTTTGGGTGATGAAGGTGAGTAGAAGTGGACGGAAGAGGAAGTCGACCAGAGAGGGGTAAGTAGGTTTGATTTTGTATTTTGTTTTGATTTTTGTGTTTTATTTTATTTTTTGTGCTTTTTTGAAATTTTAGGGTGGGAATGCTAAATCGGGCCGATTGTACGATTGGTGGTGATCTCGGTGGATCATGATCGATTTGTCTAATGAAAATGTCATTAATTAGTAATCGACGATGATCGCTTTGTTTTTGTAAACATGCTAAGTGTTTTATTTTTGTGTTGTTTTTGCAAGCAAGGGACACCATATACCTCCCTTATAGAGTCCCAAAGATCTTAGAGAGGGTCCTGGGGAGATGTGACATATACGAGTGGGCCCATTTGATGGTCATTGGTTTAGGAGGATTTTTCTATTACCAACGGATTCCTTGAGATGTCACTTTGATGGTTGCATTTATAGATAGATCGGAGCAGAGTAAAAGCACATTCTAGTTCCATACTAGTGAGATGACCATTACTTCTTAGGATGTGTACCAGATTTTGTGACTACCTATGTAGGGTTAGAAGATAGTACCCATTACCCGAGAGGCTTGTCTGACACAATGAGACAATTGTATGGAGATGATTCCCTAACATTAGATATGCAATAGGGGATTTCATATTGAAAGTTACTACGATGAAGATGTTTCGAGGAACCGTAGATGATGTCAATAATTATGTTTACTATTTCTTGTTATGTAATGTCATACTTAGGGGATAGAAGATTTCCATGGAGTTTGGAAGTTGTAGTATCCATGATTATGGAGTACCAAACATCATATTCCTAGGGATTTGAATTTCTCTCTGTATACCTTGAGTTGTGGATGTTTGTGACCCATAAGAGGTTTGGTTTGGATGTGGGATTTTGTTATATTGTTGGACTTATGAACATATAGATATTGTGAGGCCACTAGGCCTACCTTGGAGTGAAATAGACCCTATAGAGTATGTGATTGCTTTCATGAGGTGGATATTTAACTAGATGATGCATGATGGGGTGGAGAGGGATTAAACATATTATGTTGATCACCTACGAGGTTTAACTATGGATGACGTAGTCTAGATGTCATATGTGATATTTCCTACATAATGTGCATGGATTTGGAGTGGGTAGGGTTAAGGTGGTTGTGGTGGATTTTGGGGAGGAGGGTGGAGATGATAGAGGTTGTGCAGCCTTCCCGACGTGCAGAGAAATTTTAGGATTCCTTAGTAGATACCAAGTGAACTCGATTGTCTATTGGCAAGATGATTTAGAGAGGAAATTTTTACTAGTGGTAGATGAAGTAGAGAAAACTAAGGAAGAAAGGGAACTAGAAGAAATATATGTGGATGATTTTGGAGATGTGGAGGGTTTTAGCGAGTGATGGGAATAATAGTGGGAAACCTCATGACATAGGGTGGGGAGGAGACAGAGGGGCGGAGAGGTGGAGGAATAAGATGATTGTGGTGAGGAAATGGTGAGATTACAAGCATTATTTAATACATTACAATATGAAAGGGAAAATTTGATAATAGAGTGGGACACCACTTGTTAGAGTGAGACACCTTGTGATAAGATCAATATCAGGAACGCTTAGAGTGTGACACATTCTAGTAGGAACGGAAAGGTATCACCGACAAAGAGGTGTGCGTGTGAAGTATGGAGAGGTGGGGGAAATTTTGGAGGCCTTAAGGAGTGTATCCTAAGGAGAAATTATGAGTGTTGGGTAGGCCGTAGTTCCTATATGAGAATGCTAACAATAGGAGGAAAGATGATACCTCCTAGTTTTGTGACTATTGAGTAATATCGGGCACTAGGAGAGGAGATGAGATATTATGAATAACTCGTGATAGAGTTCTTACCTAGTGTGCCTCCCTATGCTTGAGCATAGATTGAGAGAGAATATATCGGGTTGACATGTTACCTTAGCAAGCACAAGGAGTGTTGCATAGCCTCGAGAGATCTAGGACCCGGTGGAGGAGCTTCACGAGGCTAGGGTGAGATTGGCTATCCGATATTTACTTTACCACATAGTATGTGGATTTTTTATGATTCGATGTATATGATTTTGTATATGAGCCTTTTTGAGGTATTTTTATAAACATTATTGATGATGATGATGATGATGATATATATATATATATATATATATATATATATATATATATATATATATATATATATATATATATATATATGATTATAATTTTGGATCCATTTGTTGATTTATTTTGATTTGATGTTTTATATGAGTTTGTGATGATATTTTGAGATGTTGATATGATGTTTGATGTTGATATGTAGTCATCTTGGTATATGTTTCAAAATGTACTTTAAGCATGGTTAAGAATAAATATGAAATGTATGTTTTCTTGATCGCATTCAATACATATGTGATTTTATGGTAAATTAACATAGGTATGACAATGAACTTGAGGCCTTGTAACCAATGTTAACATATAACTAAAAATATTTTTTTGATGATTAAATGATTTTTTACTCGAGCTATGAACCGGGGTAGAGGGCCCAACCCTACAAAGGAGAAAGAGCATTGGAAGAAAGAAGAAATGGAAGAAGGGCAGAAAAGGACCACCCAGAAGAAGAAAAGAGGGAGAAGGAGAAGAATAGGACAAATACTAGAAGGCCTCGACATCTAAGAAGAGAGATGGGGGCAATGAACACACAAGAGCACCCAAACCATTCAACACAAATGAAGAGATCAGCCAAACTGAGTACCCACACGGGTATTGGCTTCCCTAAGAAGAAGCCTCGAAACCTCACCAACGTGGTCTCTAAGTTCATTCAGGTTGTCTATAGTTGAATGAACCAGAAAGAGAGCAGCGCCAATGTCTACTGGGGAAGGAGTTTGTGATCCAACCGACCATAAACGAACAGAGAATTCACATTTTGGGCATAATGCAGCAAATCACGATATTGACCATAGAGCCATTGAATACCCCGACCCGAGCCCAAAGCTAGCTCATCAACTTCTTCCACCCACAATGGATTGGGAAGAGAGAAGTCCAACAGTTCTTCATGCAATCCCACATGGTGAACTAGATATATCTAGTCAACATCGACAAACTCCATGACCGATGGATCTAGATAAAGCAGAGGAAAAAGGATATAAAGGCCACAAAGTGATATTTGAGTCGATTTGGCACGGTACAAAAGGAACCAAAAGGATTCACCAAGGATGGTTTCAATGGCCACAACTTCACTATGGGATGAATATTGAAAAATTACGATAAATCGGTTTACGGTTGATTTTATCTATAGTGGACAATTCGGATGCTCATTGCAGAAGATAAACGAAGGGAAAACCCATAAAGGCCATTGGAAGAGAAACCAAAAATCCACAGAGCAAGCCGAGGCTGAACCATGCAACTTAAAACAAAAGAAACAATGTGAGGAAGCATGATGGCACTGCAATTAAATGTCCTTCCTTTCATTTGAAATGATAGATGAGAGCCCATCCCAGACCTTTGCATCACTTGAAATTTTGACGGTGGTAGGAAAATCAATCACATAATTGGCAAGGAGATCCACTACAGAGTTGGTTTCTCAAAATTATGGCGGATGCTCCATTTTTTAGTTTTCCAAGCCAGAAAAGTATGTTGGAAATGAAAGGATTGAGTTTCCAAGAGAGGGCTGACCCTTTTGTAATAGCATGTGTGATAATTTGAGAGTCCCCTTCTATGAATAGAGAATCGCAACCATAATGGACAACTAGTTTAACTCCTTCCAAAAGGGCTTGGACTTTGGCCAAATTGCATGAACAATCACGAGCGTGAAAGAACCAGACGTGATAAAAATACCATTTGAATTTCTAAGAATAAACCGCACTGATTTCTCAGATTACCTCTGAGGCTCCATCAAAGTTCAATTTCCAGAACCCCGAGGGGAGGCCTCCATCTGACCTACTTCCTTCTCAAAATTTTCTCCACTTGGGATAAGCCTCACCTTATAATGGACCCGGGTTTGTATTTTTAATGATTTTCCAATATTTTCTTATGATAGCATCACGTGAGGAGAACATAGGGTTATTACAACTATTTTTACTAACTTTTTCAGATATGGCCACTTCCAGTTTGGTCATAAAAGTGGGCATGTCATAAGACTGTTCTCTAAAGATTCACAGGTTGCACTCCCACCAAATATGCCAAATAAGAAAAAAAGGAGCCACATGCCAAATGGAGCTCAGGGAGCTTTTAGAATCCATTTTGGGCCAAGCAATAAGAGTATCTTTGATATTATTACAAGGCACCCAGTGCAATATTGAGCTTACCAAGGAGCCAATGCCAACTCTTAGTAGAAAAGGAACAAAAAATAAAAATATGGTCAATATCTTCTTCAACAGCACCGCAAAGGACACATTTAGAGGGCCCAACAAAACCCCAAGATCTTTTGCGCAATTGGGTAAGAATTTTTTTGTTAAGAGCCAACCAACTGAACAACACCACTTTGGGAGGATAGAAGAATTCCAACAACCAAAATTACTGGGAACCCCTTTACCAGACATTGAAATGAGCTTGGAATATCCTTCTTTGATAGTGTATATGCCCGAAGATGAGCCTAACCAAATCAATTGATCATCATAGTCCTTAAAGGTTGCACTTCTGGATGAAAGAGCCTCCTTATAAGAGGAGACTTCCGAGGAGGAAGCACTGAGGGAGGAGATATCCTTCCACAACCAAGTGGGTGAGCCGTTAGGATGACGGTGACCATAATTAGCAATATTACCACCCCAGATGACCTTGGTGACGTTCATTACTCAATTGAGAGAGGGATCAAGATTGATAGGTGAATGCCCATTCCAACTATCCTCCCAGAAATTAATCAAACAACCATTGTTAACATGCCACAAAACTGAGTCCGTATTAAAAATCTACAATTACAGATGAAGTTCCAAATATGAGAGCCTTTAGGAAGTTCTTCGCTTGAAATAATGAGCTCAAGTCGGTGGCCTCCAAATATTTATGGGAAAGAACCTAAGACCAACCTCTTAGCATCAGAGATAAAGTTCTAGACTAATTTCACTCCAAGGGTGATATTCTGAGAGCCAAATCCACAATCCCTAGACCACCTAAAGATTTGGGAAGTTTGACAACATCCCATTTAACCAAATGAAATTTTCTTTCATCATTGTTCCCCTGCCATAGAAAGGATCTACAACCTTCTCAAAATTAAGCAAGACCATTTTGGGGATCACCAAAACCGAAAGCATATAGATCGAAGGGCACAGAGGACCAATTTGATCAAAAGAGCTCTTCTAGCCAAAGATAGCCATTTCCCTTTCCAAGATTACAACCTCGATGAGAGAGAATGGAGAAGATCATCCCATAAATTAACTTTTCCTTTACCAAAAATAGAGGTATTCCCAGATATTTATGAGGAAGGGAACCCACTACAAAGCCCAACATCCTTGATTCTACGCTGCAAAACGAGGAGAAACGTTAAAGAAGAAGATGATAGATTTATGAAAATTGATTACCTGGCTAGCAACAATAGAATAGGAATTCAAAATATTAGACAAGGCACGAGCTTCCAGGATTGTTGCTGAGCCGAAGAGGAAAGTGTCATCTATGAACTATTGATGTGAAAGGGGAGGCAGACCGGCAAAGTGAGGGAGATGCCCGAAAGGGAACCAATACTAATCGTTGATTTGATACTTTGGCTCAGAGCTTCCACGACGAGAATAAATAGAAAAGAAGAAAGGGGATCCCCTTGCCTAAGACCCCTTCTACTACTGTAAAAAAACCTTCCGCTGAACCATTAACCATGGAAAAGCAAGGGGAAGAAATGTAGTTAAACACCCAATCACAAAAGTGGTTTAGAAGCCCAAAGCCTAAAGGGATTTGAGAAGGAACCTCCAATTGATACGATCATAGGCTTTGCTAAAATCTAGTTTAATCATCATACCAGGATGAGAGGAAAGGTGCAGGGTGGATTAACTCATGAGAAATGATGATCCCGTCAGCGATGGATCTTCGGAATAAAATGCTTTGTTCTTGCGCAACAAGCTTATGAAGAAGGGGACTGATTCTGAGGTGATGGCTTTGGAAATGATTTTATATGAAGTATTACAAAGAGAGATAGGGTGGAAGTCATCAAGCTTTTCTGTAGGGAATTTTTGGGGAACATACAAATAAAAGTGTGATTCAAAACACCTAAAATATTACCAGTACTTTGAGATTCTTCCACAGCTTTTACACATTATCCCCTATGACATCCCAAAATCTTGAAAAAAAGTGGCCGGAAAGCCATCCGGACGGGGGCTTTGTCCCTTTCCATAGAAAAGACAATCTTGCAAACTTCCTCTTTGGAAAAGGGGGAAATAAGACAAACATTATCAACATCATTAATCAGATTTTGAGAGTGCGCCAAGAGAGGAAGTTGAGAAACCAAGGAGGAGTGTGATTCATCATTCAGAAGCTTTTGAAAAAGGACACAGACTCAACTTTTATCAGGGGTTGGGTGGAAATCTACGTGTCGTCATCCAACTTCAGGAGGAGATATAGTTAATGTTTCTTCTGGATTTAACAAAAGCATGAAAGAATTTTGTGTTTTTATCCCCATCATTCAACCTAGACTTCCCTCGATTTTTGCCTCCAATAAGTTTCTTCTTTCAAAATAAGATCACCAAGCTCACTAAGAAGAGATTTTTCTTTGAGATGATCCTCCTGGTGCATACCATTTCTGAAAACTAAATCATTGAGAGAAAAATCTCTTTCTCCACTCTCAACTTTCCTGGAAGATGTTTTTGAAGGAGGAAGCATTCCAGGTAATCAACTAATCTTTGAGTAGAGAAATTTTTTTGGAAAGGATGAACATCCTGGTACTTGACACTACAAAGGAAGTCCACCAAGATTTGACTTGGGTCCTAAAAGAGGGATCCTACATCCACATGGATTCAAACTTAAAAGGGGAGCATCGGGAGGGAAGTCAAAATTGATGTTGAGGGAGACGGGAAATGATCAGAACTAGACAGGGGGTTGACAAAGCATTTAAGAAGAAATTTTGATGAAGCCAATCTTCCGAGATCAGGAATCTGTCAAGCTTGACAACCATATAACCGAACCTAGGATGCCGATTGTTCCAAGTGAACCAACCAGAGTGAGGTTCAACATCCAATAAATTGGAAGTATCAACAAAGGAAATAAAATCAACTTGAGAACGTGGCTGCCAGTGAATGCCACCCCACTTATCCTTATCTGAGAGGGTAGCATTGAAATCCTCGACAATAATGGATTTGGAGTCCATGATGGAGCCTAGGACGTCCTGGACCTTGGACCAAGTTTCCCATTTCTTGATAGGATTATTCGAGCCATAAACATTTACAAAGAAATAAGAACTCATCCAAATGTTTCAAACTAACCTTGCACCATTGATAATTAGGATTATCTAAAAGTTGATTGATACTACAGCTATAGTCTTCCAAAGAATGCCCAACCCACCTGAGGCTCCATTTGAGTCACAAAAAAGACCCTCCCATCCTTTCCAACTGCGAAACCATCCAACAAGACAATCCACACTAGAAATTTTCAATTCTTGAATTAAACAAATTGAAACATCCAACTCTGCAACATAGCATCTGAGCAGATGTTGTTTGTTAGGGGCATTAAGGCCCCTAACATTCTAAGAAAGAAGATTCATCTTTTCTTTAGAGAGGACATACCTCTCCTACTTGAAGATGGGAAGAAAGAACAGAGTTGCATTTTTTTACCAGCAGCTACCTCCTTTAGGGAAAGACTATCTTTGGAAGGGCGACCGGGTGGAGCTTTCGGACCCAGATCCATATTGAGAATTGTAGGATTCGAAGGATAAATCTCTGCAAACCGGTATCTTTGGAACGAAGCTCAAATTCAGCCTCTGATTCATTATGCTCATCCCCCGAACCCGCGTCTTTAGAGAAAATCAGATCTTCTTTATCACTAACCCATTTTTCTAGGGAGGTTGCATCGACACCAAGCCCCAAAGCAATACCCTCTTGAAACAAAGAAAGGATATGAGTGGAATCATGAACCACCGATGCAATCTCTTTGACCAAAGATATGGTGCTTGGGTCAAGAGCCAGGGGCTCCTGGGCAAGAACCTTTCCAGGAGTGTCCAAAGAAGGGCTAGAAGCCTTGTCTGAAGAAAAAGGAACAAAGAATTTATGAACCGGTGTCTAAGGGATCTTATTTTTCCATACAACAGATCTCGAGGAAGGAGGGTTTTTACAAGCATTTTGAAAATGTTCAGGTCTGCTTGCAATGAAACAATAGTTAGAAACCACCTCATAGTCGACCTTTTGAACCCATTTACCATTGGAGGAAGAGATCACTATGAAGTCTTACAATTTTTTGGAGGGATCAACATAGACGCAAACCTAGGTGAAAGAAGAGAGAGAACCTTTGAGGGTCACCGGATCAATACGAATAACTCGTCCCAGGCTAGAGAAAATTTTCTTAAGGATATTAGGGGACCAAAACTCACTAGGAAGAGAATAAATCCGGATCCAAACTTGAAATCCATCCATTTCAGCTTGGTCCGGGTCAAAGTGAGCGATCCACCCACGAATATGAATCCCTAAGTCAAAGAAAAATATTTCCTCGCTAGAGAGTCATCCCGTTGAGCTTCGCTACGAAAGATCACCAAGAAAAACCTTTATCCAAGAAGTAGATGCGAAGGCCACTCCCCCATTGGGTATTGCACCAACAACAGATCCCTTCAATCAATAAGGGACGAGCCACAAATTTGGCTATTATTTCTCTTTTTCCAAGGACATTGAGCTGAGAGTCGAGTCCATCTAAGCCCTATAGAGTAACATATACAAACTCCACTGGTAAAGAATCTTCATAGGCAGAAGTGCTCCCCAAGCATTCTTCATTAATCCATTCTGAATCGATCACTCTAGGTCCCAGATGATTTAGGAGAGTAGACAATAGGCTAGGGTCAGCTGTGCATCCCTTCACACCTTCCGAGTCAGAGGTAGGTTTGGATTTGGATCCATTGCGATGTTTGAATTTTTTTAAAATGACTGTTTTCAAATAGTCCCCAATATTTTTCTCGACCATCTTGCCCCCATGCCAACCCCCCGCATCATCTCCCAAATCATTAAATCTCCAGCTAAAATGGAGATGTTTGAAAGCTTGAGCTTATGTAATTATTTTAAAATTTGAACACCGATGATCCCATCGATAACTAACAATAATTAGTCATATGTAGGATCAAGGATATATGTGAAAATGTGCTTATGTTCCTTCTTATAACATGGGAAGGGTCAATATGCAGCTTGTACAAGTGGAGTAGGTTTTCCTTTGATTATATGAAGGTTTATGCCCCAACTATATATTTATTATGTAAAAGGATTGATGCGGGAAGTTTTTTTTTTTATATTTTGAATTTGATATGAAGGTTGATTGATGTGGGAAGCCTTTTTGTAATGAGAATGAGTAGCCATCCTTTGAGGGAGTGGTCTATAATTTTTATTTTTATTTTAGATAGTCATCCTTCGAGGATCAATCTATATTTTTATCGACATCTATCCTTCGAGGGATCGGTATGTATATTAATAGTATGGTTAATCTTTTTCCTTCAAGTGATCAATCTATATTCTTGATAATGTGCATCCATATGTATACTTTTGATTTTTTTAGGTGAGGGTAGGCCTAGTTGACTACTTGAGAAGGGGATGGGACTTGTGTAAAAATCACACATGTGATCCCTTATCATGTCTCCAGTTGGTAGATAAATGGAAGATGGTAAGAATGATCATGGGGTTCCTACTTATGAAGAGGAACTTGTCCATGTGTAAAATACGATGAACAGAGCCGTGGTTCTCATCTTTAAGGTTATAGATATAAGATACCGATAAAAGACCACATAACTCCAAATTATTATGATGGTAAATGATAAGTCACCATGGAGTGAGATCTTTGATGCAACTAATGTCATGAAATTAGATGTGTTAACAATAGAAAGGCCAAAAGTGAAAGGAATTTAAAGGTTCCTTTTCAATTTTACCATCGAGGGAGGCTAAGCGATAGGCTCCCAACCCATATTTGTGAGTGATGACATATGGACTGATCCAATTAGGGGAAAATTTTCCACATTTACTCATTTCCATAGTAGTGACATTTTTATTTTCTTTAAAGACAAGATTACCAATGTTGAAGTCACATTTTTGACATATGTGGTGTATTCTCTTTTGATGCATTCTTGATAGACATGATGATGTTAAAGGGTCACAAAGGGGTTTTCTAACAATTCAAGTTTTGTTAAGTGTTCTTGACTATAATCATCATCGAGATGAAATATCTAAGGGACACATGGAGAGATGGAATTTGAATTTCAAGGGGTAGAACCACCTCATATCTATAGACTAAAGATAAGGGAGTAAAACATGTAGGAGTACAAATGCTAGTTCGATGGGCTCGAGAGTGAATGGAATTTGAGATGTTAATTTCTACCTTTTTGATTGATGATTTTCATGAAGATTTTGTTGAATGTTTTATTAAAAGCTTCTACTTGACCATTTTCTTATGGATAGTAGGGAGATGAAAATATATGCTTGATCTTGTAGGTGTCACAAAGATTTTAAATATTTTTATTTTTAAAATATTTTCCATTATCTATGATAATTTTGTGAAGAATGTCAAGTGATAGATAATGTGATGGTGCATGAAGTCGGTGATCTTATTAGATTTAGTAAAATTGAGGGCAATAGATTCCACCCATTTTGTAAAGTGTATTCACTTCTTCATGTATCTCCTTTCTACCCCAAGCGCATCGGCCTATCACCCAGTGTGTGTTGGGTGCTCACCCAAGGGTGCGCAGGACCCTTTTTATATGAGCTTTATGAGAATGATCTACCATTGATGGAGAATGAGTTGCAAGAATGGAAATATAGACATTCACTCAAAAACAGAAGATATAGATAATAGATCCGTTCACATATGTATCATAAATGGGAATGAACATTGTAAATAAGCATAATGAAACTAGATCTGACTCAGAATAATATGAAGAACACAAGGGTTTACACTTAAGAACATGAATAACCAAAATCACACACATATATTGATTTATAAACATTTACAATGGCCTCATTACATCATAAGGGTCATATAGACTGAATACATCAAGGAATATTATCTTAAACCCTACAAAAATACTCTGCAAAGAGAGTTCTTAGCTATTCTACCCATTACAACTCTTGTTTAGACCCAAACCCATGCATATATGCTCAATAACATCCTTGCAAGTATTCCTACAACACCTCGTTACCACTTAAAACCCTCTTTAACCCTACTAGCATCCTAACATCACTTTGTTATTACTCTCCTCCTCTATTTCAGACCCAAGCACTCCTTTAAATAGGATCTGGATGCATTGCCTTGGTTTCCTTCATGAAGATCACATGCCAAGTGGAAGTGTGGTCCTCCATGGTTGAATGCCTATGCTAGCTTGCAAATGCCTCCACTACCTATAATGATCATCTTGGGAATATTCCTTATGTGGAATATTATTTTCTTGACCTCCAAGGCTCCAGGCTGGCACCTTATCCATTTGTCATGCCTACTCAGGATTTTCATGTGTTTCTCTTGCGAAAAATTCTTAAAAATATGGCTAAGTCCCTAAACCTTCCTACTCTGCGTGTGCTAACCTCTTCTCCTATATGCATTTCCCTTACATGCTTTTTCCTAAGTTCCTTCCTTCTTTACTACCTCCCACGTGCGCTGACCTCTTCCTTGGGACTTAGTCAATTTTAGGGCCCAACATTACCCAACACTACACATGTTTTCCATCCTTAGAAACACTCTGCCCTTCCACCAAAGAATAAATAATAGGGAAAATGAAATAATCTACAATTGAATAAATAATGGAAGAATGGAATAATCCTGTTACTACTGCATGAGAAGTGGGAAATATTTCTTCACGGGGATTCAATCTTAACCCAAGCATCCACCTCATTTTGTACCTATTGAAGTAAGTCACCCACCATCACGCTAACCTTGTCAAAACTCATCTCATCCCCTTAGCCTTCAATATATCTTCAATGCTTTCCATCTATTTGCTAAGATATCTCAACATATCCATCCTGCGCGAGTGACTTAGTAGGTACAACTCGTTATGTTTATTTTTAATCAAAACTCTTAAGGTTTCAATCGCCTCTAATTTCTTCTCTACCTTGGCCAAGATCTTGTCCTACTCCGCCCTATTTCCCTTATTTTTCTCTTGAAATTATTTTAGATCCACTTCATGGCTAACAAATAATATGCTTTCTACTCATTCCCTGTTGCACACACAGCTTATCATATACAACTTCCTTCCTTTACGCCATGGTTTTTACTAAGGCAAGGAGCTCAGAGTACCAAGTTAGTATCTCCCCAATCTTCAACTTCTCTTCCTTCTTCTGGCACACCATCACCTCTTTTGTCGACTCTAATGTGAGTGGTTGCCTCTCCATAGTGAGTATGTGCATTAAGTATTCCAAGCAATGCAAGGTCAACTCATATTTTTGTTTAGGAGGGGCCAAGTTTGGGTGCTTCAAGATAATGGCATTTGAAATAGCCTTTATCTTCTTGTGGACTTCATGCACCTTCACCTTTTCATCCCTCAACTCATGCCTTAACTATGCATTGATCAACTCCTTTTTCTTTATCTCCTATCCCTCTCAATGGTCTCCTCATTCTTCTTTTCAAGTTCCCCCTCTAAGGCTCTTATTCTGTCATTTCTCCCAAAAATTCTTGCCTCCACTTCTACTAACACCTTGTTGAGTGCATTGTAAACTTTCTCATCCAAAACTATTGAGTATTTACAAGGGGTTTCATTCCTTTAGTGCTTGGTGTCTCCATCAACACGTGATTGTTTACTTTGAACTCAAGCTCATCGAGGTAGGACTCAAAATCCCAAGACAACATATTTCTTGTGCATGGGTACACACTCTCTTCATCAAAAGATGACCAAGCAAGGATTTGGTCTGTGGGAACTATACTTTGGAAGCATGTGCATAGTACCTTGCTTGGATCATTAGTATAAGTCATGGTGTGCTCGTGTGCTGCTACTACTATGCCCTTTCCACCTAAGTGTGTTGTCGTGGGAAAACTAACTACTAAGTTGGGGTCTCCACCCATAATTCCATATTCCTTTTGCATACTCGTGTTGCCTTCTATTTCCTTAGCACTTCATCGGCACTTTTCTCTACTTCGTGCTCCACCAACTATTGGATAATACTCACCACCTCCCTCTCTACAATGTTATCTATCTACTCCTCGGTCGGGGTTGAGGTCTTCTGATCACGCATGTTTACCTCCTCACTTCCTCTTTTGTCATGGGCACCCTCCTCATACTCCTTCTCCTCTTCATCCCCTTCTTCACCAAACTCATGTACATTATACACAAGAGGATTCTAAGCTTCCTTGCGCTCTTCATTGTCTCCTTCATTTTCCTCCTCATAATCATCATCCTTGATGCTCTCTGTCTTCTCCAAGTCCGAACCTTGTGCAAGTATTTGCTTTTTATTCATTGGTGACTAAAACACAGGGGACTCCTCCTTCTCAGGTGACTCTTCTCTCCTAGAAGACTCTTCTTTCTCTGGTGACTCCTTCCTAACAGGAGACTTCTTATGTCAAACGTAGGTGCTTGTACCCACGCTTTGATTCCCCGTGCCCGCCATTTGCACCGTACGTGCGTGTGCACGATGCCTTTTCTACAAGAGTCTCTTCTCATTCTCTCTTCTTAATTACTACTTTATTCTTTCTCCCAGTGGGGTCTTCTGGGATAGAGATGTCATCCTCAACATAAGCACCCTTCTCAAACTTGGGCCTTAGCCACACATACACCCTTGCCGTCATCCTACCTACAATAGGAAATGTCACCAGTTTTATCATGTGTATGTTATGAGTGTTGAGTAGACATAGAATACACTAAGGAGAGAGGATACATATTAGTGTGAAGGAATAAGGTGCATTTGAAGGCACAATGATAGGAAAGGAAAAGCACACCAGAAAAGTCGAGTTAGGGGCTTAACCATTTTCATGGTTTCAATCTATTTTTAGAGATAGCATGCGTAACACACATCGGGATGGTGAATTACGCAACACGCAACTACTATTTTGGGATGATAATTTGATGAGTGCCATACACAAGTTGAAGATAATAATAGGATTACTACTGCCAGTTAAATGTAGGAGATCTATTATTAGCGCACTTGCATGTGTGCCTATTATTGTAAAGGCGCATGGTTATTTTCAACATGTGACCTATTTTAGGAAGTGCGTAAGTAGTGAAGGGAAATTTCCCACCCTTACAAAATATGGATTGAACTATGTAGTTTGATATACCGAGACACACGATTATTGTAGAGTTATGATGCTGGATCTGCTACGCGTAAAAACTTATGGTAATGTTATATGATGTAAGAAGATTCTGTATTTACTGTGTTTAATATAATGGAGTGTATTGGTTGGATAATGGTGTTAAACATAATTGTAACTGGTTCTTGTATGGTTACTATTATCATTTCTATTATTTAATTCATGATTCTTTAAGATCTAGATCTATTTATGCTATGTGGAACATTTATGCTATTTATGGATTTGAATGCATTATATCTTCATCACGCTAACATCTTGCACAAGAAACTCTAAGGAGGGGCCTGGTACCTTTGTGCACTTTGGGTGAGTGCTCATCTCAGTTGAGTGATGTGTCAGCACACCTCGGTTATTCGTAGTATATTCTAGGCCGCATCATTGGTTACTTGTCAAGACCTCTTTTTCAATTATTTTCGGATATTCATGATGAAGACGTATCGACCGACCCTAGAAAGTGTTGAGGAGTGGATAAAATATCTAGAAGAAGAGTATGCACAGAGGTTGAACACACAAATATAATCGATATATTATTTCTGTGTCTATTACAATGTATGGAGTGCTATTAAATAGCCATCCAAATAGGAAAAACAACTTCCTATAAAGTAGGAAGTATAAACAATATAAAAACCCGTATTAATATATTGTTATACATTTGTTATAACAATATATAGAAAACTAACCATATAATTATTTACCATGATGTAAATACTAATTCCTAACATTCCCCCCCTTAGTGTTTACATGGTAGAAAAACATCCACACGCTCCTCTGTAGTATGCTCACCCCCGTGGCATGTCCAACTCTGTGACTCATGACCTTGATCCAAAAGAAAGGCTCTCTCCTTCCATGGTTTTAAACAGATTACCACAAACCTTGATGTGACAGAAACCTCATCAACTGTCCACCTCGTGTGGTTTTCTGGATCCTCCCACAAACCCTTTCAAGATCCATGAACTAACTTACTCTGGTGCTACTGTTCACCACTATGCTTATACATCAGGGAATTATGTAGGAAACACAACTTGCATATTACAAAACTGCACAATAGAAGAAAGACTGAAAATATTTCACATTACTTCCTATAAGAATCGTAATGTTCTTAATCGTAGTCTCTGTCATTGATCGCTGCCACTCGATCTCGAACAACATAGAAAACTACCACTGCCACTGGAAGCTTTCCTTGACTAAGTCGTTTTGGGTGCAGAATGGGAATGGAACATTGGTATGTATTCCCCCCCACAATGTGAAATTCCAAATAAGAAATCAGAAAGGGAAAAATGTATTGTGTTGTATCATACTAACTAGATCTTGCTGTCTTGATCTTGTTGCACATGATCACCATTGCCAATGAACGTATTCACTGACCGATCATCTTCCAACAAAGTATGGCAGTCAGAGGATCTCTGCAGTCAGAGGATCTCCGTAGTTTTTGCTCTCTTATACAATTCTTTTCTAGTATTAACAATAAATCACACCACTCAAATCAACAGGAACACTGCAAACTGAAGCACACTGAGAAAATGGAAACCACACTGAAAATCAAATACTCACACCATACATATGCCACCACATCTTCTACGTGGCCCCGTCATTGGTGACTGACGAGAGGTCGCTGTTCGACCTCCTTCCTCCGATGCCTCCTTCCTCCATTTGCATGCTTTGCTAGCTCAACGGATTATGGCTTTGAAGCTCATCAGGTTTCACATTGAACTTTATTTTGTCTCCCCCGTAATGTGAACCATAAAATTTATTAGGACGTCGGTCACCGCCGAAAATGCATCCACAAGATGTTTTATTTTTACAAATTTTTACAATGACTCTTTTGACGATGAGACTACTTTGAACAATAACATTTGACAAAATGATACTGGATTTTGACAACACAATTATTTAGACAATGACATATATGAGAATGGAAACTTTAACACTTGACCAATTTACGACTATTACATAGAAGACAACTATAATGAAAAGTAATTAAAGATTACTTTTCGAGAATAGTGACACTTAACTCTTTTAAAATACGACAAAATGACAATGGTATACAAGACAATGATTCTTTTGATAAACGTGGATAACATAAACACAAACTACATGAGAGACTACACGACATAGGAAAAAGAAATTAGTTTTTCACTTGGACAAAAATAAAAAGGACTCCTTAATGAATACTAATACTTAATGATGAACGAAAAGAACGAGTGTCTATATGACAGATCTAAATAAAAAACAAAACAAGAATTAATTGAACCGACTCAATACTTGCATACGCATAGATAGATGAATAGTTTGTGCTCCTCGTTGTTGGATGGTTTGCTATTATTATCTCAGCTGATCAGTTTCACACATAATCTGCAAGAATCACTGAACTCTAGAGTCACAGATCATAAACTCACACTTTTAACGGCACTTAGCACGAAACCATAAATCTTGAATTTGTGTTGGGTGTAGATAGGTGATTGTAGATCTCATACAAGCTCGTGAAGGGATCTCGACAACAACACAGTTGTAGATGCAAATCAATACATGCGTCTGAGAGTAGTATGTAGTCAGGGCCGTTTAGTGTAGATCTTGTTATGTGTAGTAGTAATGGCATTAACAATTGATAGAATCTTCAAATTACACAGCACAACACATGGGGAAACTGTTGAACCAATCTAACAGATGATGGCACTCAAAAAAGATATGGAACAGGAACGTAATATCTCATATCTTAAATCCAAAATACCAATACAACCTCACAATAGGACCCGAATTCCAATAGATCTCATGGTTTGCGCCTCCTTCGGATGATTGTAGATCCTCTGCTGTAGACGTCTCTTATGAGAAGACCTCGGCCTTGGGAAGATCGATGGCCTGTGCTTTTGGATTAACTATGCACAATTACCTGATGTGAAACCTTCACTCCTATGACGCTACCCTTTATGAATGAATACGCCACAGTCACTAAAAGCCTTCACCATTATTGCAATGTAAGAAGGATCTCGACACAATGTAGCAGTAGCTAGATCTGGTCACGTGCTCCAATATGCAGCACCCTCTGCAAATATACAAACTTAAAAAACTAATTAATCTGAACTTATCAAATTAATAGACTTCATATACCAGGGCAATAGAATAATCAATTTTCCCCTCTCCAATTTTAAGACTCCATGCCATACACAAAACCTGCTCTGATGCCAACTGAAAATATTACACAGGTTGAACACACAAATATAATCGATATATTATTTCGTGTCTATTACAATGTATGGAGTGCTATTAAATAGCTATCCAAATAGGAAAACCAACTTCATATAAAGTAGGAAGTATAAACAATATAAAAACCCGTATTAATATATTTATGTTATACATTTGTTATAACAATATATATAAAACTAACCATATAAGTATTTACCATGATGTAAATACTAATTCTTAACAGCTCAAAGAATGGATCCGAGTTTGATACACGCACGTGGGTGGAAAAGAATCAGTATGATTATTTGTATGATATTTTCTTTTTATTTTCCCCGTAGAATTGTACGAGTGGCTGGTTGTTTATGCGTCTAAATAGAATTGGAGGTATCACACACTTGTATGGACAAAGGAAAAATTTCATGCCCTATATGATGCTGATCTGATTTGGACATGTGATGTGGATACTTGGTTTTGTGGTGTTTTAAAAAGCTATACCATGGAGTACTCAATTTCCATTTATTCTTTCACATAATAAATACACTAATCCATAAGCTGATCGATTTGGTCACACCTTTTAGAAAGGTGCTATCACATAAGAAATACACTAATCCAGTGAAGCACTTGAACCAAATTTGCATGCTTGAGGCGAGTTAGAAGTATAGACACTAGAGTCATCCCATTCTTGGAAGCACATATTAGAGCTATGGAACAATAGTTGGAGAATCTATTGGAAAATTCGACACATGAGACGTGCACTTCGGGATTTGGTGTGCAGATTGTGAAGTGGAAGCACACACCAAGGATAGTTGTCCCCGCAGTCGCTGCATTCATTAGTGCTAAACCGTGAGATATGTAATCGAACCATGATGCTATTTGTTGCCCATTATTATAACACACGATAAGGAAGAATGCATCCTGCTATCGTAAAATTTTCCGTACCAAGAATCACAATACATAAGACTACAAGTTGATTGGTCGATCCATGATGTTATAGATATTGGTGTGTGACAAACATGAGTATCAGATAACTCTAAAGGTAATGGTGAGCACCAAGATTGGGATCACAATCAAGTGTGTTAATATCGAGAATGAGGGACATTATGAAGGAGGAAATGGTAGAGGTTGAGGATACTGTGGTGGATTTGGGGGTTGAGGCCATGGTGGTGGATGGGGAAATTTTCCTCACAGAGCATGCTTTACATGCATATCTCCCGACCAAAATAGACACAAATGTCCTCATAATATTACTTGTTATTTTTTTGGGAAGATTCATAACTATGAGGAATGTTCAGATCTATATGAGCATCTTAGAAAGTAGCATAAATAGGAAAACAAGGGTGCATGAATGGTTATGATAAAGCGCGTTGTGGAAAATCACCGGATGCCAAAGTTTACACCGAACCCGAGGTATTACTTGTGAAAATCACTACACGCGCTAGAGAAGTGTTACAACAGAAGCCTACCATCACTAAGGAGGACATTTTGCATGTAAGGTATCTAGATCCTATGCACTAGAAGGAGGTTTATTAGGAGACCATGAAGGTACTCAGAAACCTTCAAGGGGAAATACAAGCTTTGAAGGAGTAATCATGGAAGATGGAAAAAAAGAAGGAAAAAATACGGTCCAAATCGGATATTGATGAATTGAAGGAGGTATGCAAAATGATGCACTAAGAAAATATCATTCCATTACTAGGGAGTTGGCTAAAGGGAAACACTCCACGTGTGAATATTGAGAATGGACATCAGATATTGCATGCAAATATTCCCCCTCATAGCTTAGATTATGACAAGGAGATCACTTTGAATGTTTTTGTGGATGGATGGATGACTCTTGAGTAATATATTGATTAACACAAGCACGGAGGTAAATGTGCTTACTTTAGATACATGGGTATGATGGGGAGACCTCCACCGTATCGATATTCTAATGTATTGTTTATGGCTAATCGAACTAAGGCCACTCCTATCGGAGTTTTAAAATATGCATCCATTACTATACAAGGGGCTATGTTCACTGGGGATTTTGAGGTGTTAGCACTTGCAAAAGAAGAAAATTTCCCAGCTCTACTTGGGCGACCTTGGTGTTACGCAAATAATGTTGATCTTCGGTTCAACAAAGGGTATCTAAGATTTGAGAACAAGGAGGAAAGAGTTATTATCCCTTTAACGGATGGGAAATCTATGCCCTATGTTGAGCTTTTGAGTGAAGAGAATCTAAATAGGATTTATGTATGCTCCATTGGAGACCTAGAAGTACTTGAGCCATCTAATGAAGGAATCCTCCAGTGGGAAGATGCATAGTCTATTAGTGATACCACAATTATTTCTTGTGATAATTGGGCCCATGGCACTTATGAGATGGTTGGGTGCGAAGTAAAGTGTGCATTTGTGCAAAGAAGAAAACCTTAGTTTATTAGGAAAATAGGTGACAAAATGACTATGTACCTCGGTAAACTAGAGAGGGAAACCCTACGGTATTCCTACGTGCCATGGAGGAACCATGGATAGGCCAATTTTAAAGAAGAAATATGTTAGCATATACCCTACATGGGATAACAATGCATTGGTGGGTGGTTCACAAGGATAATCTTGTAGAATGGAATGAAGTCAAGATTTCTCTAACAACTCAATTTTCTAGGAGAAACGCACCTACTCAAATATGCACATATCATGGTAATCAACCTATTCAAAGAGTAGTGTGAGAGGATTTGTATAGAGGGTCCGGAAGCTTTACCACCTTCGCTATAAGTGCACAAACTTTACTCCACTTTACAAGGCTACACATGTGCTTGGTACATATATGTGTAGCTACATAAAGAGCCTGAAATTGGCAGGATTTGATTGTAGGAATGGTCCAGACTTTTGACTACTTATCTACTAAACCTCTAGTAGAAGAGGCATTAAGGGTTATAAAGCGTTTAACTATGGGAGATAGTGCAAAGGTGGAAGAGCTCATTCAGGAGTTATTTTGTGAGACAGACTCAGTGGTGCACTTTGATAAAGAAGAAGAAACCGATGCCACGTTACTTAAGCATGCTTTCCTGGAGAAAGAAAAAGGAAATATGGTCTACATAGTGGATGATGAGGAAGTAGAAGATCTAGATATAGATCATTTAGTGGGTATGTGTGAGGTGTTAGATAGTGTGGATAAAAACGTGTGTGCATAATCCCATGAAGAAAAAAAAGTGAATATTGGTACATATATCCCAACCTAAAGAAAAAATTGTGATTATTGTCTAATTTGAAGTGTCAAAGATAGTTGAGTTGCTCTATTATTTTCATGACTTATTTCCTAGGGGCTACCATGAATTATAAGGAGTGCATGAGTCATTAGGAGAGATGAAGATCAAGCTTAAGGAAGGTGTGCGCCCGATCGGAAAAGACTTTAAAGAATGAACCTTAACATACGCGTAAAGGTTAAGGAAGAAATTGACAAGATGTTAAAGTCCGGCATCATCAAGCCCCTAGAAGAATCAAAGTGGTTTAGCCCCATGGTCATCTGTATAAATAAATATGGTCAGATTAGGATTTGTGTTGATTACAAAGAACTAAATGTTGCATGTGTGATTGATCCCTTTCCTACACCTTTCATGGAGGAGATATTAGAAGGCGTTGTAGGGTGTGAAATCTATTCTTTTATAAATGGATTCTCTGGTATCATCAGGTTAGGATTACACAAGAGGATCAAGAGAAAACAACTTTTACCACTGAATGGGGAAGTTTTGCATATATTGTGATGCCCTTTGGTCTAAAAATGCACATGTTGTATTTTCACGCATAGTTGTTCAAGCATTCCAGGATTTTATTCACATTTTATTATAGGTTTATTTGGATGATTGGATGGTGTATGGACTTGTTAAGGATCACTGTGACAATTTGCACTTAATGTTTGAAAGATGTAGACAATTAAACATCTCTTTAAACATCAAGAAGTGCATGTTTGCTACACCTTTTGGCACTTTGTTAGGGCACATCATTTGTAAGGAAGGTTTGTTATTGGATCCAACTAAGGTTGCGGTTATTATAGGCATGGAAGAGCCTACCACTCAGAGTGAGGTGCATGGATTCTTGGGTCACACTAGATATTATAGAAAATTTATCAAAGGATATGCTAAGATTTCCACACCCTTGGAAGAGTTACTAAAGGGAAAAGGGACATTCTATTCGGAGAATCTGCAGAGCGTGCATTTGATGCATTGAAGGAAAGACTTACTAAAATGCCTATTCTATGTTTTACCTCATGGAACTAACCATTTCATGTACATGTCTATGCCTCTAGCACGCCATTGGCACAATGCTAGCTCGGCCTCTGAGAAGGTATTACAGATCATCCTATCTGTTTTGCTAGTAGAAAGTTGACTCCTGTAGAGCAAAATTATACAACTACTGCGTGAAGCCTTGTCCATGATCTATGCACTGCATAAATTCAGACAATACCTGCTAGTAACACCATTTGTATTTTACATTGATCACATGACATTGAAATACTTGGTAAACAAGCCCATTTTACAAGGGTGCATATGTCGATGGGTGATCTTGTTCTAAGAATTTGATTTCACAGTTGTTGTAAAACCATGGAAATGTAATTCTAGCCCGATAATTTATTAAGAATTCAAATCAAAGGAGGAAATATAGACAATTGAAGATACAATGTCAGATGCATAGTTGTATAGGTTACAACGCGCGCCTTCAGAATTGGAGGATATTGCTATCTTTTTACGTATAGGTATGATGCCAAAAGGAATGAAATCCTTAGAGAAGAAATAAATTGCAATTTGTGTGGCAGCTTTTATGTTGATCAATGGTGACCTATACAAGTTAGGTTGAGATGAAGTGTTGCGTTGGGGTGTACTAGAACACGAGTGGACAGATATCATGGAAGAGGCTCATGGTGGTATTGAAGGTGGACACTATGCAGGTGACGCCACTGTGCGTGCAAGATTCTACTCATTGGATTATGGTGGGATACCCTCTATAAAGATTGTAAAGCATATTGTAAGGTGTGTGATCATTGTCAATGTGTTGTTAAACCTAGGAAAAGATATGAAACTCCCTTAAGAATTTTTCTAGTGCAGAGCCATTTTAGAAATGGGCTATAGACTTTGTGGGTTCTGTATTTCCATCTGCGCATAGAAATAGATCATTGTACATCATCACTTGCCTAGATTATCTTACAAGGTGGGTAGAAGCAACACCTACCAAGGATTGTATAATGACTACATCGACTAGATTCTTATGGGAACATGTTCTTACAAGGTATGGATGCCTGCTAAGATTGAAAAGTGATAGGGGTACACATTTTTTAAATGAGACAATCAAGATACTATTGGATGAATTTATGATTACGCACCATAAGACCACACCCTATCATGCTTAGGAAAAATGGGACTGTTGAGGCCTTCAACAAGATTTTGAGCCAAACATTGACAAAATCTATGATGTTGGAAGGAAATATTGGGATGATAAAATTTTTGTCATGCTTTAGGCGTATAAAACTACATATAAGTAGTTGAACAAGGTCACACCCTTTTAGTTGGTGTTTGACATTGAATCAGTTCTTTCGATGGAATTCATGTTACCTTCTTTATGTATTTCACATGTTGGAGGTCTAGTCGATGAGCAAGCATTGGAAGAAAGAATTGATAAATTGATACAATTGGATGAGAGGCATGCCATAGCACATTGGAGTCAGAAGAAGGAAAAGGCCAGGCAAAAGGCATGGCATGACATACATATAAGGGACAAAAAGATTGAGATCGATGAGATGATACTTCTTTATGATTCTAAGTTTCTATGCCATCCAGGAAAGCTTAAAGTGCATTGGTTGGGACCGTATGTTCTCACTCATATATTTGAAACAAGTGTTTTCCAGCTTAGAGACACTTGATGGAATATGGTTACCCAGTTACTTCAATGGGAGTAGGCTGAATCCCTACTATAAATAACTCTTCTTGGTGTTTGTAATAAGGCAATGTTTCCATTTAGAATAGGATTTCATTTATGTATTTACTCTTACATCGCTATGCTTTGTCAATTTAGTTTGGTTTTTGTGTAATAAGTGTGTTTACGCGTTGGAAGCTAATTACCATTTGAAGTTTTTTTATGCGCAGAGCACTACATATACCATTGGTGTGAGGTGGTTACTCATAACTAGGTACAAATGAGAATGAAATTGTTACATGTACTAGTTAAGTATGGAAAGGAGTTGTTAGAAAGAAGATTTCTCTAAAAAAATGACCATAGATGAAGATAAATGAGGGAACAATATAACATGAGGTAAGTAAGGACCATGGAGACTACTAGGGGAAGGCGTAGTGGCAAGGTACTCATGTGCATGGAAGCATGCTAAAGAGAATTCTATAGCCATAAGGTAGGAGGCACGCTAGAAGATTATAGATGGGGCACGAAGATGTACCTCATGGATATTGTGAAAATGGTCAATTAATGAGAGGATTGTTGGTAGGTGAAAGAGTAATAAATGCACTAACTTTTTAAAAATATATATAAAGATGTGATGCGGGTTCATTTTTACCTTTACAATCACAAGTATTTGAGTGAGCTAAATGTTACCGAGCTAAGTGAAACTTGTTGAGGTGCGAAGTGTTGTGAAACTAGACGTGGAGAGTAGAATATTGCATGGAATAGGCTTGCGTCCCCATTGGTGAAGGGTTTGAGCAAAGAAAAAGCATGAGAAGGAGCTAGGGCACACGGTTTCAAGATAGGGCATGCAAATTTGAGCTAGATTTTGATTTTTCTTGTTACTGAGATAGCAAAAAGGTGGGATTTTATGATGGCACTAAAGAAAGCACCTGTAGCAGGCACCAAAGGAAATATGAAGGTAGAAGATGAAGCTAAAATTTCTCCCAAGAGTATTTTTTCAGAGATGTAATACCTAGGAGTAATAATTGGACAAGAGTGGGATTCCCACATCCGCATGTACAAGATAAGTGACTACAACCACCATACCTCGACAACATAGGAGAGTTGGATGTGTTGCTGAATAAGAAGACCAACAAGTGCACGGTGGAGGATATGCCAGTGTATGAAGACCTAAAAATTTTCAAATGAGAATACCAAATACACACTTTTTTGGGTTAAGGAAGAAGAAGAGTTGAATAATATAGGAAAATATGATGTTAAGGATGACAAAATTCTCTCTATGGTGCTTAGATTTACCTAATAGATCGTCAACATAGTATTCTACTTGCTTTATGGATGAGGTCATGGGATATATAATTCATAACATGTTGATAAGTGGCCCCTTCATTCTTGAGTCCAAAGGGAATGAAACGATAGAAAATATTACCCTAAGGGGTAATGAAATATTTCTTGTGTTGATCATTAGTTGTGATAAGGATTTGATTGTAGCCATAAAAACCATCCATGAGAGAAATCATTTCATGGATTATCATAAGGCCAACATGTTGATTGATGTTATAAAGAGGGAAATCATCTTTAGGATGAGTGAGATTGAGATCTTGGAAGTTTGTGCGAGATACGTAACTTTACAAAGGATTTGGTTATCGGTACATATTAGAAACCCAATTTAGATATTCAATGGGTAAGATGAAGTTAACAAAGAGAAGATGTTTAACTCTTCTTTGATGAAGAGCGATATGTCGTGGTGTTTCTTATGTTTTTTTTTTTTTGGCATGATTATCATTAGGGACTATGACGATGTTCTAGACAACAATGTTAGGGTCAATACTCAACATGTCACTATATGACCATGCGAAGGTCTAACTATTCTTTGAAAGGAAGGTGGTGAATTCATTTAATTCTTCTGAATCTAAAGAATAGCCAATCTTGACTATGTGAGGGTCTTTTAGAGTCCCTATGTTGACATAGATAGTGGATTCATTAAGAAGTGTCAATTTTTCAAGTGGTAGAGTATTTTGATGGTAATGGTCCTTTCCCCATATATGATAGGATGGATTTATCATCATGGCATTGAATAATGTCATTGGTAGGGAGTCTTCCCTACCATTTTTAGTAATAGAAACAATGGGTCTTAGGGTCGTCATTATTCTAATAAGTGAGCGGTCCTAAGGTGATCATGTTGATTAAAAAATTTATGGGGGATGGAAACAACATCATTTGTGTTGATAGATTTTTCATGTGAATATGGAGAGGATGGCTCTAGTTATATTATGGATCCATATGTAGTGATTGTGAAGGTGTCGAGGATGGTTTGTCAAAGCCTAGTCCAAACATCTCATGAGGCTTGCAAGATTGGTCAAAGACCAATTCATGTATACCTTGTTCATAACATCATAAGATTTTTTTTTCCATGAACAACAATGAAGATACATTTGAGCAAAGGATTGGTTGTATAAGAATGAAAAATCAGATATAAATGGTTTAGCATGATGTTGATTGTCATGATGTGGGGAAGGATGATAAATACCTCCATAGATGAGGTTATTTTTAAGATGGGGAGGATCAAAGAAGATGAAATCTCCAAAATTGGGTTCGTATATAGGTTGGTTGTCAGGTATCCCATATGTTTTTGGCATGGGAAGTTATTTAAAGGCTATAAGGCGGTACTCCTAGTGAGATACATTACATAACATCTTTGAAGGAGTTGTTTTCTAGTAGCTTAGATGAATAGATGGAAGAGATGGTATAATATTTGTTAGAATATCCCAATTTTGTCTTATGAATGAGCACATCATTCGATTGATAAGTCATGTGACATGCTTTAAAATGATTTTGGTTGGTGGGAATAGTAAAGGTTGTACCTTCATGTTTGTATTTTAGAAACCAATTTAATGTTGATGGGATACAATGTATAACACGTATCTAGGGTCGGCTCAACAACATGTTTATTGAAACTCTCCTTCTACGAGATAGAAGAGCTCATGAAGGCTTTTAACACCCACTTTTATGGGTAAAATGATTGTGCCTAGTGTAGGGGCAACAATGTCATTAAAGCCGCACACCACAACAAGTGACTAGGAGATGATGGTGTCAAGTAAATGAAGTTGTTTGATGGCATGAGAATATATGATGTTAATACTAGTACCATTTTTTGATCATGACTCTCTTGATGAGAGTATCATCACTTTTGGCGATGATGAAAAGTGTAAGGTCATGATGTTCAGGTTGTAAGGAGGGGATTTTAGAATTGTTGAAGGTGATAGTGATAGACATTTTGAGGGTGTCGACAAGGTTTTAAATGGTTGAGGGTGAACTGATGGTATTGAGATGGAATGGAGGGCCTCAATCATTACTTTTTGGTGTTGTAGAGAATTTTGAACAAGCTTATAGAGGGACATTTTCACAGGAGCTTGATGAAGTTTTTTAATGATGGTGTTTTTACATAAATAGTAGATTGGGTGTGTGGAGTGGCAAGGATAAACACCTTAGCCTTATAAGTTAGTTTAGATGATTTGGGAGGAAGAGAGATGAAGAAATTAGTCATGTTTTCATCTGAGGCCTTAGGTTCTTATGCACATGCTCTTGTAGTTATATGAACAACATCTATTTGTTGGAGTGGGGTCTTCTTGTTAGAGGCCTCACTTTTGCTGAATGTGGATATCGTGGTGGATGATAGTTTAGAAGGTATAAATTTAGAGGTCATATGGGTTTGTTTGATTTGATTTAGATGTGCTAGATCTACGGGAGAATCTCGTTGCTAGTAATACTTTGAATCATGGCATGAAGAGCTTTACAAATCCTCAATATAACGTCTTGGTATCTAGTGATATGCACAGAAAACTTTGAAATTGTACCAATAGGGTTTCCACCCTTACGAGATAGAGAACTTGACATGAGGTAATGTTATTATGGATAATTGGATGATATTTTTAGGATTCTAGTATAGTACCTGTCAAAGATGTCTAAGATGATGATGAATGGATTTGTATAGTGTTTGATGATTTAGAGGTTCAAACTAATGAGGTCGTATTCATGTGCAACACAATTAGGTTCTAGTCGGTGAATGACCTTAAATTTTGTAATCGTGGATTGTGAATTTAGACGAGGGATGAAACCCTAATATGGAAGGAAAATGTTGTTTATTTTGTGATAAGGTTTTTGATGATTAGATAATGTAGTTTCTATTTTTATAGGTGAGTGTTTCATGGATTATGTGATGTGATTGTTAATACTATGGATGTGGTGTCACATGGCATGGTATTCAAAAGATATTTTTGATTTCTATTATGGGATTATTTTTAGGACTTTGAGATACAATAGGTGGGTCTCGAAGAGGATTTCATAGATGTAGGAGGGTTAGTGGGTCTTGTCGGTGACAAGATTGGAGGAGTCAAGTGATTTAGCCGGGCACTTCAGTAGCATAAGCACGAGGTGTTAATGGTGTGAGTGAGAGTTCTTTAAGGGTGTTGATCGTATGATGAGAGTTGATGAAATTAAATTGTGCCTGAATGGTGGATGGGTAATGATTCAAGAACATTTTTTAAATTCATCCAAGCTTTGATTAGGAGTCACATTTGGATTTTAAAGCTCCAACTCACCTCATCAATAATATCCTAGATAACATTTCTAAATGAATGACACTTTTCAATTTCATGACCTCATACATGATGGTATTTACAATAGTCATTTTCTCGATATCATGATGGTTTAGAAATGTATGTTTCAATTGAATGGATGGGGGAAGATTAATCATTCATGCATCTAGGAGTTTCTCAAAGATTTCACTATAATACTTCCCGATGGGTGTGTAATTATGTTGAGGTCGCTTCATTCGAGTCCGAATGAGCTTTGGATGTAGCTTTTATAACGACTATGTTTGTTGATCCTTTGGATTTATCGTTACTTCGGAATAATATTTAAACAAAGACTCGTGTTTGGGTTTTTGATATGAGTATAACATTAGCATATTCAATGGTGTGGAGTTATATTTTACGGGCCATGGTAAAGGCTTCATCAAATGTTTGGAAGGATTGGATTTGAATTGTTGATAATATGTGTTTAATGTGAAAAATAGTGATTAAATCGATCAACTTGGTTTGTGGTTGGGAAAAGGATAGTTGATTGATGATCCCCACCATAGAACAATGAAATATTCAACCGACTTGTCTTTAAACCTGTTTAATACTATAGATATTTATAATATATATTTTACGAGTGATATTGATGAAGAAATTTTCTAAGAACAATTGTGTGAGTTGTGCAAAAGAGAAGAGTGAATATTGTGGAATGTTGTTATACCAGTCAAGGGCATTTCCTTCTAAGGACATGGGAAATTTCCTCAACATGAGATCCTGATCGTGTGCGATGAGATAACATGTGTGGTGAAAATACCTAATGTGTTGTTGAGGGTCATCCTTATTATAGAATTTAATGAATTTCAGGAGTTCCTAGTATGGGGGATAGGATTTGAAAGGTACTTGATGGATGAATTGGTTCATTGCAAATTTTTTCATATGAAAGGGTGTATTTAGGACCCATGGATTCGACTTCAAGGCTTGTAATCCTATTCATGAGTGTTTGCAAGGGGTCATTTTGGGGTTGTTGTTGAAGGCTCTAAGATGATGAGAAAGGTTGATTATAGATGTGAGGGTTGGATTGCTGGTATAATTAATATGGTAAAGGGATGCTATGATGAAGAGGAGTATTTGTGGGGATTTTGTGGGGATGTTGAGATACTAATGGTTATTAGGGTTGAATGCACTAATAATGGATGGGAATGTAGGTGTTGATAAGTGGTTGAGACGACTAGTTATGTATGCGAGACAATATGGAAATGTTGATAAAAGGTTGGAACGACTTCAACATACACCAAGAATGCATTTTTGAGATATGGGTAGTGGATGCTTGCTATGAAGATGGGTGAGTACTAGAAATAGATCTCATATTAATGATGGGTATATATGTGGGTATGGACATGACCGGATTATATATTCGTGGATGCATGTTGTTGTGAAGGAATAGGTTGATATATAGTAAGAGAGGTGGCAACTAAACTTACATGAGGTGTAGGTGAAGCATTGGAGGTTATGTGACTTGATATGGAAAGAGACATCATAGTATTAGTTTGTGAGGAAAACAATTTTTATGAGGGGGCCGAGCGACGAGATGTTGGTTGATTGAACATGTCTTGTGATGAGACCACTTAAGGTCCAAACTGATGATAGGGGATGATGAACCACGGACGATGTACTCGATCCACCAGTAGAGTAGGGATTAATTTTTGGATCTCTCACTCATGATTAGGATTGATGATTTAGGAATGATCGAAGGTGACAATAATAATAGGAGTTCATTGTGCGGGTTATGGTTGATGGATGAAAACACCTCGGGAAGAAAGGTATGCATTAAGGGCCACTGGGTTGGAATCCGAGAATTTTTGTGGAGACTTTATCACCACTATTGAAGAAGCATGGGCTAGGTGGATCTAGGATATATAATGTGGCTTATTGATTCCTAGGAGAATGCGGAGGTTCTTGATTGGTCGCAACGGTGATCGAATCAGTCAATTATGTTGGGAATGTCTTGAAAGTGGGTCTTGAAATTATCCAGGATTGTTGGAGATTACTTGTCATATTATCGATGTATTATAAACAATATTTTCGTTTGGTTAAAACCATGAACTAAGAAAAAAATCAATAAATAAATAAAAATTGGTTGATTAAAAATAACTACAAACAAGTCACGCAACAAATTTTGATTGTCTAGATTAATTTAGGAAAAGTGTGAAATGAAAAAAGGACTGAAAAAGTGTAGTAAGAGAAGGATATCTAAGGTGATTTAATAAAAACTTGATTAAATCTAATTTTATATTAACTAATATGATAAAATACAATAAATATACAAATTTTAAGCACTCAAGAAATGTAAAACTATAAGTAAATAGGAGAGATAAATGACTTAGTTGAGTCCTGCGTAATCTGGAACTGATCTAGGTAGTGTAAAGTGTTGAACAAGATTGAAACACTCACAATTTCTGTCTATATAATTTGGAGCTTGAGAATAATGTCATACAAGGGTGTCAAGTGATAGATAGGGGTTCTGGTGCTGGTGACTATGTAGAAGCTCATAATCTTCTTTCTTCTATGTCATTAGGGTTTCACTGCCACTTCTTGTCAGTCACCTGATATTCACTCTTTGATCACCAAGGGTACATATAGCATGTACAAAAACCCTAGTTACCTACACAAGATCACAAATGCATCAAATCAGAATGAAAATGCAATATGTGAAGTCGATCTTGACCCTAACAAACAAAGACTTGATGAGTGAACTTATGACTGAGTGTTAAATTACATTCCGGACTCCACGTAGTTCTTGATGTTTATGTGTACAATAATTTCCTTAGATTACCCTCGACCAAGGACGTAAAGATAGTGAGATTATAGCTAGATAAGATGAAAATGTGTGATAAAGAATTGCCCTTCCTATGTAATATATGCACCAAAAATGCGGTCCCTTTTGATGGTAGTGATAGTATGTAGATGTGGTTGCCACTTTAGAATATCCATCCTAGATAATAGAGTGTATGTTTTGTATATATATGGATCTCTTGTTTGTATTTCTACACTAGTGACATGAAATTTCGACTATGAGCTTGGGATAAGGGTAAGAAAACTAAAAATTCTGACCAAAAATGTCAAAAAGTGTAAAAAAGAACAAAGAGGATAGAAGTGCCCAAAATGGTCAAGCACCCGGAGCTAGTATCCAAAGTGTGCGCTAGTGTCCTAGAATAAATGAGGAAAGATGTGAAAATACCAACAAATAGGGATCCCTATGACCTTGAGTAGAACTGGGTACAAAATGACAGATGTAAGAGAGCAAGACAATAAAAAAATCAAAATAAGTGGATGGACAAAGGATTGTGACACCAAAGGTGAATACTCTTCTTACTCAAAGCTTGCATAGAGGAAAGATCAAATGGAGTGTCTTGGCATGCTCATAAATGAATAGAAAAGGGTACATATATGGTGCCGAGTAACCCTAGTGCATGACACATAGTGAAACCCATATGAAACCCTAAACCTAACCCATGTGAGATGACCCTCCAACATGAGAGGAGGACACATAGGATAACTCACACTAACACCCCCCCTTCATCGAAGCTGGGGTAGCGGCTGTGATGAGTCAGACGGAAGAGGAAGACACTCCTAAACAACTAAGAAAGATGTGTCAATGGGGCCCAAAACTAAAGGCCTGATAAGGTGCCCATATACAAACACAATCTTCCTAGAAGAAGAAGAAGAAAAGAAGGACTAAATAGCCCTAAGAAGATGGGCAACTGCAGAAGACCTCACCCCAAGAAGAGACCGTAAGTGAAGAAACTTCATCTCAGTGAAGGGCTTGGTGAATAAATCTACAATCTGATCAGCTGTCTGAATGTACTGAATGTCGATGATACCATCATGAATAAGCTCCCGTATGAAGTGCATATGGATCTCAATGTGCTTCATCCACTGATGCTTGAACTGGATTTCTACAAATAGAGATTGTGCTTGTGTTATCACAGTAGATAATGGTAGGCCACCGAAAGTGGATGCCAAACTCTGTTAGAATACCCTATAGCCAAATAGCTTTTGTGGCAGCGTTAACTACTCCTCTATATCTCCTCTCAGAGATGATATCACAATTGCATTCTTCTTTTGCTAGACCAACTAATAGGACCCAACCAAGAGAGAAACTCATAGCTAAGTAGTAGATTTCCAATGATCTAAGTCACCGCCCAATCAAAATCTAGAATCCAATCAAGTCAATATCAACCCTCCATGATAGTGTATGCCATCAACGCATAAGTGCCACAAACATAATGAAGGATCCATTTAGCTACTTTCCAATGCAGCTCATGTGGCTCCTGCATGAATCTGACACGATCCCAACAACATATGATAAATCCGGTCGAGTGTGAGTCAAGTAGATCAAGCTCCCACTAACTGTCGGTAAAGAGTACCATCAACCAAGGGAGTAGAGCAATCTGAAACCAACTTAACCCCGAAAAGAAAAGGAGTAGGAGAAGACTTGCAATCAGACATCTAAACCGAGCTAGCAAATCAAGAGCATACTTAGGTTGCAAATCAAGATTCCCGAGTCAGATTGTGAAATCTGGATCCCAAGGAAGTAATGAAGCAGACCTAAGTCAGTCATGGAAAACTTGTTGGCTAAGGTGATCTTCACATAATCAATAATAGAGGAAGAGCTGCCTGTGATCAACAAGTCATCAACATATAGAACAAGAATGAGTATGGAGTCATCTTGCCATAGAATATAAACATTTGGATCAGAGTGACACCTAGTAAACCCTGATGTAAGTAAGAAGGAGTCCATCTTGGCATACCAAGCCCGAGGGGCTTGTTTAAGGCCATAAAGAGACTTCTTTAACTTACAAACGAGGGAGGAATCTTGGACATAACCCGGAGGTTGTTCCATATAGATCTCTTCCTCTAGGTCACCATGAAGGAAGGCACTCTTAACGTCCATTTGATGGACTTTCCATCTGTTTGCTGCGGCAATGGCTAGGGTCAGTCGAATAGAAGTCATCTTCACAACCGAGCAAAGGTTTCTGTATAATCAACCCCAGCTATCTGGGAGAAACCCTTAGCTACTAATCACGCTTTAAAATTTTTGACGTCTCCATCTACTCCATACTTTGTTCGAACACCCACTTACACCGAATGATTTTTCTTCCTTTCAGAAGAGTGGTGAGATCCCAAGTATCGTTCTTCATGAGAGAGGAATACTCCTCATCCATGGCAGAATCCCACTCAGGAATACCAGAAGCCTCCCGGAAAGACTGTGGATCAAAGCAGAGGTGAAGAAAGAGTGGGGTCCAATGAAATCTGAGCGAGTACGTCTCATATCCGAAGTATCTCCAACTAAATCTCCAGCACTTTGCAAAGTTTTCCCGCCCAAAGGGGACCAGAGGATCGTGCTCGTAGTCGAAGATTCTTCACTTGAGTGAGAAGGGACATAGTCCTCATCATCACTACTATCAGAATCAGAAGACTCAAAGGTCTGATGGTCGGGAGGATCCGAAGAGGAGCACGCTCAACAATATCATCATCTGATGAGTCGAATCAATCAACGAGTCAAGAACCTCAATAGGTGGAGAAGTAGAAGTCAAGAAGACTCATCAAACTTAACACTTCTCTCAATATATAGCTCATGAGAAGTAGAATTCATCAATCGATATCCCTTCACGCCATCAGATACCCTACAAAGATACAAGGTTTGGATTGTGGTTCCAAGGCCTTGCATTTCTTCTTGGGAATCCGAGCCATAGCCTTGATCCAAGACTCAAAGTGCTCAACATCAGCTTCAGCATCCAAACCAGGCTTCAAAGGGTGTCATCCTCTTACTACCTTGTGTGGAACATGGTTCTGAATGTAATTTGCACAATTCACTGCTTCGCCCAATACTACGCAGAGGAAGAGACTTTGAGTGAATCATACAAGTGGCCATCTCCTTCAGAGTACGGTTCTTTCTTTCTGTGACTCCATTCTACGAAGGGCTATAAGCAATTGTATGTCTGCAAAGAGATCCCTTCGTAAGTATAAAATCCATGAACCTATTGTTTACATATTCACCTCCATTGTCAGCTTCAAGAACCTTGATAGACCGTTCCACTGCTTTTCTCAAAGAAGAGCCTTAAAGTCCTAAAATGTTCAAAGACTTCAGACTTAAGCTTAAGAAAATATACCCAAGTATATCGCGAATAGTCATCAATGAAGGTTAGCACATAAAGAGCTCTAGTAAACGAAGGAGAAGGAAATGGACCAAAAACATCACTGTGAACAAGATCCAAGGGACGAGTGGCTCTCCAGGATTTTCCTTTGTCAAAGTTCTTTTCAGGATGCTTTCCAAGGGTACAACCCTCACAAAGACCCTTAGAAAACTTGACGCGAGGCAACCCATTGACCATTTCATTTTGACTCAATTGTTCAAGGTAGCGATAATTTAGATGTCCAAAATGCTCATGCCATAGCTTACTAACCTCATTTGCATGAGTGAGCAAGGCAGTGGGCGTAGAATCAGAAGTAAAGTGGGAGAAGGTGTACAACCGTGAATGGTGATCTACCTTTCCCTCAGCCACTATAGTGTCATTGTTAAGCTCACGAATAATCACCGAGTTAGGACCAAATTCCACTCGCATTCCTTCACCAAGGTGAGTAATTTGGTAAACCGATAGGAGATTGGTAGAGAGATCAGGAACACTCAACACTTGGTTAAATGTTCCCCCATCCATCTCTACCGATCCACTACCGAAACCGACACTGTCGTGTCATTACCCATCGTGATTTGGGACATTCCACAAGGTTCGATGTTGGAAAACTCAACATGCAAAGAACCCATGTGGTGCGAGGCACCGAATCTATAATCCATGTCGATGAAGGAGCAACTTTGGCTACAAGGGCCTTTCCTTTCTTCTTATCATTTTTAACACCTTTTGCAGTAGAAGACTCAACCTTCGGAGCACTTTGTTTTATGGATTCAGGAACACTTATTTTATTTTTCTCAAGTAAATGAGATAAGTGATCAATCTGTTTCTTAAAATAGTGTTGCTCGTCATGACTAATCTTCTTGTAATAGGAACACAAATACTTGCTTTTCTGTGCCTTAGGCTCAGAAGTCAAAGTGTTTGTGTCATTTTTAGGTTTGATCTTGGTTTCTTTCTTAGGTTGATCCTTTGTTTCTTTCTTCTTTTCAGTCTTCTTTCCTTTGCTAGTACTTGCTACAAGGGCATGTGACTTGGACTTGAGAGACCCCATTTGAATGAGTTTGTCCTGTTCTCGAATGAGTTGGGATGAAAAACAGTCAAAGGAGGGCATCGTCCAAGTATCGCCCAAAGCAACTTTTGTAGCGTAGAAAGTCGATACACGAAGACAAATATATTCGGGACCTAGCTTAGAGAGAATCAACAAGATCAGTTGAGAATCTTTCTTTTCTACTTGACATCCTTTTAACAATAATCTAATGTGGACAAATTTTGAGAAGAAGGCTTGTAGGTTTTCAAAGTCACTAGGATTTAACCCTAGTAGTTCATTTTCCAACTCATGCGCTCTCATGTCATCTAGTTGTCCAAACATCGCATCCAACGCATTTTCCACGCAGATGTAGGTGTTTCAGATGCCTCAATGTGGAAGAGCAAGTCAGAGAAAATGACACATGCAAAGAAGACCTAAAGCTTCATCACTACGGTTTAACCACTTAGATTTTTCAGTTCATCATCTGTTCAGCCTCGCCCCCATGGTGATGCGGAATAACCCTTTACCCCTTAGTTTCATTATTATTTTCGATCTCCATTCAAAAAGTTGAACGGCGTAAGCAAAGGAATTGAAAGTGCATCCATAGTGAGAGAGAGAGAGAAGAAATGCAGAAAAGAAACACAACCACCCAGGACAATAACAACCCCCTACTTTCGGCACTTTATAGTTTAGTGCGTTGATTACAATCGGGTCCGTGTGTGTGGTTTGAAACACTTGGTAACTCATCTTGCAATTAGCGTAATAACGCGCAAGAGAGGAGACCACAACAGTGTTTCGTGGAGCGCAACAAAAAAGGAACACCGTAAACAAGCACAAGCAAAAAAATAGAAAGGAGGCAAAGCCAACCCTGGTGGTGAGAAAAAGTGTCTCACATCACATGAAAGAATCCCTTTGTCGTAAAATTGTGGTGGACGCGCTCACAAGTCCACGAAAAAAGGAATAGAACAAAGCTCAAAAAATGAGTTGAATTAAGCAATACAAAGACACCCCCCAGAATGCGGCACTTTATAAAATTAGTTTACAAAGCTAATGATCCCATCATCTAGAGTGTGAAAAAACATGCAACTTTGACTAAAGAAGTGCTCAAAACCGAGCAACGAGTCAAAAGTTATAGCAAAAACCAATTCCCGTAATTGATGAGAAAAAGCCAATAAGCCTGCAAACGGATTAAAAAGTGCCCTAAACGCATGCAAAGGGTGTCGATGTATGCTCGTTGAAATGGCATGGAATTTGAGATAGGGTTTGTTTGTATTGTGAGGGGGATTAGCCACCGCCAATCCCGACCTCACCCTTCGTCTTCTTGACACTGACTTAAGGTTAAAAACAAAAGCCAATAGACCAAATTTTATAATGCCAAAGAAATATAGTTTTTAAATAATGTGAAATTAAATAAAAGATAGATTTAATTAAATTAAATCTAATTAATTTCAAAAAAATTTAATTATTAAAAAATCAAGATTTTTTGAATTTTAATATTTTTAAAACTTTAATTAAATTTTTTTAATTTTTTAAACTTAAAATAGTTAAAATTAAAAAAAAAAAATTTCTAAAATGGTTTTAGAAACTTGATATTTAAAAAACACTCTAAAGTTTTAGAAATGTTTTAAAAAACTTACCAAAAAAAGTTTGATTTGTTTTTTTTTTAAAAAAAAAAAAACTTAAATGGAAAAAAAAAAAAAAGTTTTTGTTAAAAAAAAGAGGATTTTTTTTTAGATTTTAAAAAAGGAAATTAAAAACTTTACCAAAACCTTAAAGGCATAAAAAGGGGAAAACTTACCACGTTGGCTTTAATTACAAAAACCAAGAAAAACAGGCCAAAAAAGGGGAAACGTAGAAAAAAAAAGCAAAGTATGCGCAGAGGGTTTCCGTGGCCATTTTTGGCATTAATGAGTTGTTGCAAGTGCAAAATGCACTAAGGAGGAAAAAACATTCCATGCTTGAAAAAATGTAAAACCCCTTTTCAAAACAAAAAAAAAAAAATGTGTCAGATGTTAAATGCCTAGGAAAGCAAAAAAATGCAAAAAAAAATGCCGATGAAAAAATGCCTAAATGAAGAAAAAAATGCAAAAAAAAAATGTGCCGAAGAAAGAAAAACCCCTGAGGAGATAAAACGTATGAATGTAAAATTTGAGCAATGAAACGATTGCAAAAAAAAAAAAAAAATGGTCAAAAATGGACAAAAAAATTCCTCCATGAGCAACCACGATCAAGAACTCAAAGAAAATATCCCGTAACCACAAACTATAATGCATAGAAAATATCCTCAAAACCAGAGATCTTAAAAAAAATTTCACTTCCATTTTAATAAATTAAAAAATGAAATGAATCTCTATTTTGGATTTTGATACATCCAACTAAAAAAAAGCAAAAAAACCTGATTTCTCAAGGTATTTTGAAAAACCTGCACATGCACAAGAAAAAAACACAAAAAAATCTTTCCGAGAAAGCTTGTTAGAGATATTAGCAAGATAATTTCCAGAAAATAGTGATCAAAAGACTTGCATGCAGAGTAAAATAACGAAACCAAGTAAGAGTAATCGCAACAAAAAACAAATCGAGTGCACGTTTACCCGATCTCAGCTCTGATACCATGAAAAGAGTTTGCGAGAATCGAATCGAAACGAGGCACCACGAAGTAGTTGCACTCCAACGGAATCGTGAAAGCTCCAAATGATAAGAAGGAAAAAATTGATCAAGAAATGGAAGAACTTGCTCAATGTAAACAAAGCTTGCATAGAGGAAAGACAACGGAGTGTCTTGGCATGCTCATAAATGAATAGAAAAGGGGTACATATAGGGTGCCGAGTAACCCTAGTGCATGACACATATGAAGGACCCTAAAAACCCTAAACCTAACCCATGTGAGATGACCCTCCAACATGAGAGGAGTTGAAAAAGTGTTTATTTCATTTGAAGAACCCATATAGGAGAAATATAGGAAAGGTAATGACATCTCATTACCCCCACTCCTATAGTAATGGGTGTTTTGATTAAAATAATGTTGGATGGCTTCCAAGTTAGGTCATCTGGAAGTGAGATTAATGTAATGTAGCTCCTAAGTTAGGTCATTGGGATAGATAGTAAAGTATGCTTATTGAATCGATTGATTCATTTTCTTTGAATGATAGAATATTTCTTTGAGATTGTATACTTGGTAAATTACTCAAGGATATTTTCTTTCTTTTCTCCCGCATTAGGTCATTTAGGGGAATAGATTTGAAATATTATAAATAATTGGTTGTAGTATTTTTGTGTTTCGAATGGAATGTGGGTTGAAACCACGCTTAGGGGACAACAAGTCCCTCCTCTTTAATGGGAGAGGCTTCCTTATTGAAAGCAAGAAAAATCATATACGATATATACAACTCTCAATGTTTGGACCCTGATATCTTGGAATGTTTTCATACTAAAGATTATCAATTAGAAGGGATGGAAGAATATAGAGATGGGAGAAGGAAGAAAACAACAATGCTTTTGGGAAATATAGATAGCAGAGTATCTCCCTACTCACATTGAACCAAGAAAATATATAGAAAGGATCAATTACTTCACCACCTGCACAAATCTGTAGACACAAAGTTCTAAAGATTCACACAAACCAGAACACAAAGTTTCTATTGAATGCAAAATAAAAGATCCATTGAATCGAGCAAGGAGAGAGAAAGGTATAACAAAGGAAAATAAGAAAGAAAGAACTTCTGTATTGAATTACTTCAAAATTTACAACTTTCCTAGAAAACTAGAATCCCTTTTCCCGTGGCCAAAGCCATATATTTATAACAATTTTTTTACATCCATACTTTGTCCCCAAGAAAAGAATATCTGAAAGGGATAATGTTTTTTGCAGATCCTCTTTTGGAAAGTGACATGAAACAAACACTCATGAAAATAGGTGGTTCAAAAGGTGAATATCTCATCGGCTGAGCATGATTATTTTAGTAGGGACATCTCATGATTTTCTCATTCACATGGTCTACCATTTCCACCTTTTTAACCACTTTTATATCACTCAAGTACTTATTTATAAGTTTTATCCCATTTTATCGTGTATGCCTAATAAAATCCATTTTTTGATGATTAAACTTTACATCCCTTCAAACTTATCAATTCGGCTTCAAAACCAACCAGAAATGCATCTCATGGAGAAACGATAAGGAATCAAAGAGGAAAGAAAGGAGAATGATCCATTTTTGTGTTTTACAAGGAGAGAGAAAGGTTAACCGAATGGAAAATAAAAAGAAAAGAGGGCATTTCGTATTGAATTTTCCCCTTTACCTTCAAATTTGACCCTTTTTCCACGTGGCCAGAAGCCATATATTTATAAAATTTTTTTACATCCATACTTTGTCCCCAAGAAAATAATATCCGAAAGGGATAATGTTGTTTGCAAATCCTCTTTTGGAAAGTGACATGAAACAAACACTCATGAAAATAGGTGGTTCAAAAGGTGAATATCTCGTCGCCCGCTTTGAGCATGATTATTTTAAAGGCTCAAATTCTACAGACATCTCATGATTTTCTCCTTCACCATGTGATGGTTCTGCGATTTCCACCTTTTAACTACTTTCAGAAAGCACTCAAGTGCTTATTGATAAGTTTTATCCCATTTTATCACATATGCCACGTGTCCATTTTATGATGATTAAACTTTACATCCCTTCAAACTTATCAATTCGGCTTCAAAACCAACTAAAATGCATCTCATGGAGAAATGACAAGGAATACAGAGAAAAGAATGAGGAATGAGCCATTTTTCATGTTTTGCAGAGCTCTAGTTTGTTAATGGTGATAAAAACTAGAAGAGGGCATTTGGCTATCATTTCCCCCTTTTACCTTCAAATTTGGGCCCTACACGTGGCGAGATCCAAGCAAGGATAGCCATGGGGAGAAATTTTGCATTTCCTGACATTTGGGAGAAAAACTACATTTTCTCGATTTTCTGCCCCCCCGTAACTCCGCCAAAGGCCAAACACGTGGCATCATCTGAGTGGCTGAGAAAATGCGGGTCAAAACTGCCATTTGAACTTTTTTAACAAAAAGGCTCAAATTCTCAAAAATCTCTACCGGCCCACTTTGACTTTTCAACATGTGACACGTGGCACCATATGATTGGTTGTGGGGATGCATGCTTCTACTTTAGAATTTATCTATTTTGAGAAAAGGAAATAATTCCAACTTTTCCCCAAAGTCCACATCCCCGCAATTGACTATTTAACGTGGAGACGTGTCACCATGTGATTGGTGTGGGCCTCAACTTAGAAATTTTCCTTTCACTTGGGTGGGGCCATGGGCCATTTTAGAACTCTTCACCTTTTATGGAAACAAGGCTAAAATTCCCAAAGTCTCTCACCGGTCCACCAAGTGCGCTATGAACTAAGAAACAACCACCACTGTCCCTCTCTCGATTTCTTGACACATGGAGCCACCTGATTGGTTACAAGGGATGTGCCTTCCTTTTTATCTGTTTAAGGAAAAATTCCAACTTTCCCCCAAGAAGTCCATGTCCCCGCCATTGACTATTCAACGTAGACACGTGTCCTTCTCTGATTGGTTGTAGGCCTCAACTTTAGAAATTTTCCTTTTACCACAATGCCTTAGAAAATAAAATGGATCCGCTGGCCTGAACCTTCACCAAAATCTGCTCCAGCCAATCAGGAACCCACGGGGATGCGGGGAAAATCTAGCATTTTTTTCAAAATCACCAAAAGTCATAAGTTCACAAAGAAACCTATCCGGCCACATCCAATGGGAAACAAATGTAGCCTCACCTTCTCGAGCAAGAATTTGATGGGGAAAAGAATGTAGAAAGTTGCAGGAAACAAGAAAACACCATTTTTACTCCCGATGAAGGATTTATTTCTCTATAAAAGGTTAGAAACAAAAGATGCAAGTCCCACGCATTCCAACCCATCAAAGGAGAACCAAAATCATTTCCCACCTACTTTGAAAATAGGTAAAACGTTTTAACGGCAACAGAAACTGAGGAAAATGATTAAAAACTCGTGGGAAATGAAAACAAGAGTCATGAGGAGTTTAAAACATGAATTTCTTCCATGGCAGGGCTCCAATTTTCATGAATTTAGATTTGAAAAGGTGGGGAAAATGGGAGGACAATAGCTAGCTTCTTCAGGGATGATTTGGTAAAGGAAAGAGGCAAAATCAAGAACCTTAGAGAATTCTGGGTAATCAGATTGGATCAATGTCTTAGCCATTGGGTAACAAAGTCAAAAAGAAGAAAAACCAACACAGAAGAGAATGCGAAAGGAAAAAACCAAAACAAAAACAAGGAAAGAAAAAATGCTATACAAAATGTATACAGAGGGACCACCAAAACTACTAGGTTTTGAACAACTTCAAAATTTCCCACTATAAGGAAGTGGGAGAGGAGATCCATCCATGTAGTCCAGGTAAAAAGAATTCTCACCAGAAAAATGTCTGATTTTGAAAGGACCGAGCCAAAGGGAATCAAATTTACCATGGCTGCCTCGAGGTTCATGTCTTTTGTCCCAAAGAAGAACATTGTCTCCCACTTGAAAAGTTTTGGGTTTAGCCTTTTTGTCAACAGAGCTTTTACCTTGAGTTGATGAGCTGATATCCTATCAACCACTTGCAATCTATCTTCATTCAACTTCTTGGAGGTACATAATTCTTTTGTCTAATGAATTGGTAAAGTTGGCATCCTCAATGGCCTTCATCAAATGTAAGGTTGGAAGTTCCAATGTCACTGGTAGCTGAGCTTCAAATCCATATACCACTTGAAAAGGAGACATTCCAATGGCTCTCTTAGGTGTAATCCTATCTGCCCATAAAGCATCATATAGTTTCTTATGCCAATTTCTCTGAGAGTCATTAACAAGCTTTTGAACAATGGTGACCAAGTTCTTGTTAGTTGATTCTACTTGCCCATTCCCTTGGGGATAGTAATATGAAGAGTGAGCAAGGGAAATGCCATAGCCATAATAAAAATCCATCATCTTAACAGAAGAAAAAATTGGAAGCATTGTCAGTGACAATATTGTTTGGTATCCCAAACCTTATTAAGATGTGCTCCTTGATGAAGTTGCATACTACTTTAGAAGTAGTACTTTTAACTGGAATGGCTTCCACCCACTTGGTGAAATAATCAGTGGTAGTCAAAACATGAGTATGCCCTACACTTGAAGGTGGATTGAGTGTCCCAATGAAGTCCAAACCCCATTGTTGAAAAGGTTCCTCAATCACTACTTGGTTTGAGAGGTAAAGCAGCCAATTTGGGTCTTCCAACAAAGGTTTGACATGCTTCACACTTGCCTACCCACTTTGATGCATCTTTGAACAAGGTAGGCCAATAATATCCAGCACAGAGGATTTTGTGGGTGTGATAGAAAGAGAAATGACCTCCATAGGCCTGGTCATGAAAAGTATGAGAACAACTTCTTTTGCTTGCTCTTTGTCAACACATTTTAAAAACCTTCCATCTATGCCTTGTTTGAACAATGCATTTTCCCACAACACATATTGGGTAGACCTTAATTTGATGGCTCTCTTCTCCTTGGCACTCAAATGGGATGGACATTCTCCATAAGTAAGAAAGTGTGCAATGCTAGCATACCATTCATCAGTTGAGCTAAGGAAAAGAACAACAGGGATATCAACTTCCTCCTTAGACAATTTGGCATCAGCTCCTTCAACAATAAGTTCACATAAGCCCTTTCCTCGAACTAGCTTGGTGGGTTTGATGTCAAGATCATACTCCTGAACTTTGGCTACCCAATTTCCTCTCTTGGTTCCAAATTCTTGTTGTGTAAGAATGGATTTAATAGTTGTATCAGGCACAAGCACAATAGAATGAGAGTTGAGGATGTAAAAATGAAATTGTTTCACAGCTTTGACCACTACAAAAGCATGTTTCTCCATCATGGTGTACTTCATCTCATGGGATTTCAAAATATAACTCATGAATGCTATGGGGAGTTCATGACTTTCAACATTCTCCTAGGTTAACACAAGTAGCTAGAGTACTTTCAGTAGCATAGCAATAGATAATGAAGTCTTTGCTATAATCAGGGCATGCCAAGATTGGAGTCTTTGCTATAGCTCTCTTGATGTCTTCAAATGTAACCTTTCCTTTAGAGGACCAACCAAAATTACTTCCCTTTCATCATGTGGGCTATGTTCAAAGTAAGTTTAGCAAAATCAGGTATGAATCTTCTTAAGAAGTTGATCTTGCCAAAGAAAGAGTGCACACCCTTCTTGCTTGTGGGGAGAGGGATTTTCTGAATCATCTAGACTCTTTCTAGATCAATCTTGATTCCCTCCTTGGAGACAATGTGTCCCAATAATTTTCCCTCGGTGACACAAAAGACAGATTTCTTGGGATTCAAGGAGATTCCATGCTCTCTACACTTTTGGAGAACAGTTTCAAGGTGTTGGAAATGATCAGCTCTCTAGTTTTTGAAAACACAATCATATCATCAAGATATACAACTATGCATTTTCCTTGAGACTGCCAAAGGCCAGGTCCATTGCCCTCTAAAAGGTGGCACCAACATTGATGAGGCCAAAAGGCATTCTCCTATAAGCAAAGGTGCCCCAAGGAGTGGTAAAGGTAGTCTTATGTTGATCTGCAACACTTACTTCTACTTGATTATATCCTGAGAATCCATCAAGCATGGACAACATTTCTGAACCTGTAACTACCTGCAACACTTGATCCATTATAGGAGAGGATAATTATCCTTCAAAGAGGCTTGATTCAAGTTCCTAAAATCAACACAAATCCAGATCTCACCATTCTTCTTCCTGATAGGCACAATATTAGCAATCCACGTTGAATGGTGAATGGGGAAAATGATCTTAGCCTTTAATAACTTTTGGATCTCTTGAAAAATTGTATCAGCAATTTTAGGGTTATATTACCTCTACTTTTTCCGGAAGGGCTTGATCCCAGCTTTAGAGGAATGAAATGTTACATCTCTTTTGGTTGAAAAGCTTTAAGATCATCATAAGAATATGCAAGAACATCAACATACCTTTTCAATAGATTTGTTGCTTTCTTCCTCTCCTCTTGTGTGCACACTTTCCAATGTTTACCAACATAGGTTTGTTAAGACTCCTATGTTTATCTTTTCATAGTCAGTAGATTGTTGAGCTCCTTTGGAAGCTTTGGACTTGATGTACCCATCATGTTTATCAAATAACTCTTCCAAACTTACCATCCTTTAGGTATCTTATTACCTTTTAGTTTTATACAACCATCATGATCCATTTCTTCTTTGATATCTCCTTCATTTGGAGGCACACACTCTCTAGGAATATTCCCACCTCCTTCAAAGTACAACTGGTCAAAATTATCTCTAAGTTCAAGGAAGGAAAGAAAGTGTTGATCATCATTAAAGACCTACCAATTGTTTGCATTGTCAGGCACACTAGGCCTATGAATCATCTCAATGGTGAATTTATCTTGGGAGAAATCTGATGAGGGATCAGTAGAGACCCCGAGATAGCCAAGGAATCAGCCTGGTGTTCCTTTCCCTTGGCATGGCTTCAATTGAAAAGGCATCAAGGAACTCAATGGAATCCCAAACCAGGTTCCTATAATGCTTCAACCTTCTATTCTTCACTTGATAGAGATCTCTGACCTATTTTACAATCAGCTCTGCATCTCCACGAGCAAGGAGATTCTTGATCCCCATCTCTTTTTCCATGCTTAAACCGAGGATGAGAGCTTCATACTCAGCTTGTATTATTTGTGTTTTCAAATTGAGCTTGAAAGAGAAAGGGTGAATTTTCCCTTCAGGAGAAATAAGCACCACACCAGCTCCAGAACTAGCTGAGGAGCAGCTTCCATCAAATTCCAAGGTCCAAATGCCATTAGGATCAAGAAACACTCCTTAGGATGGTTAGCCTCATCTTGTGACATGATCATGTAGTTACCATGACCAATGTCTACATAAAGTATTTGTGCCTTTGGGTCATCTATTTTTTGCACAATATATTCAGTTTGTTTCTCAGGAAGTAGCTTCTTCATTTTCCCATTCACTGGAATAAGAGCATGTGACCAATCCATCATGATTTCTCCTCCCACATTTTTGCAAAAATTTCTACTCAAGAATCATGTCATAGGAAGGGGGAATATCAGCTACCAAGATGGTGGCTAAAACTCTCTTCTCTGGAAAAGCAACAAAGGCTACTTGTGCATCCTTGATCCTTCCAACCAATGGCACTTCTCTACTTTCCATTGAGTAACATGAACCAAAAGCATGGGTTAGGGTTAAGCCTAGGGCATGAGCTACCTTATCAAGGCATCACATTTTCTGAAGCACTAGAATCAATAACACAATTGTTGAGTTTGTGGCCAGCTATGAGGAGGGTGACATAAAATGGTTCGATCTTCCCATCAGATGAAGTGACTACGCTACCACAAGGCTGGGTTGAGATGAAGGAGATGGAGTGGGCAAGAGACCTTTGGAACTAGGGGATGAAGGCTTGGATTTGGAGTTCACAAAGTCTACCATCTTAGCAAAGGCCTTGGGATGGGTTTGGTAGAATTCAACCTCTAAGATCTGGATCTTAGTTTTCTTAAGATGGTCAATAATGTCAAAAGAACTAGAGGTAGATGGAGCATCATTGATAGGAGTAGATGAAACTTTTGACTTATCAACTCTATCATTTGAAGGGAAAGAAGCTTTAGGAGCAGAAACAGAGGAGGAAGGAATAACAAAACTTACCTTGGATGTGGAAGAAGTTGGAATAGGAGCTCCTCTCTTTGCAATCACTGGAATGACCATAGGAGGTTCCTTAGATCTTTTAGCAGGCTGCACCACTTTCTCCTTCTTGTTGGCTTGTTCATGAGTCATGACAACATATGATTCATTGTTCATCTCTATGACTCTTTCTTCATAATCATCCTCTTCATCTATACCTTTAGTGGTGAGAAAATGGACATGAGATCCATTCAACTCTTCTAATTCTTCATCAACTTCCTCTTCATGTTCTTCATAGATTCCATCCTCTTCCTCATCATCAGGCTCTAACACTTCACATGTTGCATTGACTGGAACTTTAACAGGTGGACCTTCAATTGCCAGTCTGGTCTGGGTAGAGGGCAACCATTTCTGGTTGAAAATTCTTCCTAGGAACATCTTGATAAGGAGCATGCTAGGAAAACTACTTCTTGAGGGAAATAAGATCATTAGCAAGTTTTTGTACCAACTGATCTACACTAGCCCAGGAGAAGATGTGGAAGAAGGAGATGCTTTGGATTTGGATGAATCTCTCCTTAGCTTTCTAGACATGATCAGATCATCTTCAACACTAACAAAAATCTCTTATCAACATCCAAGGTGGCAAGATTGGCTCTCCTAAGTGCATAGCTCACTTCAAGAAATTGGGCATTAAGGAAGAAACATCTCTGAATCTGATCCATAGGGCATGTGTTTAGTGGGATCTTGTTAACTAGCCTGTTGAATTTGGCCACAAATTCCCTCATGGGCTCATGTGACTCTTTCTTGATTTGAGAAATCTGGGCCAAGAGGGCATGCACATCCTCAACATGTTTGAAATGCTACTCTCAAACTAGGTTGTCATGGTGTCCCAATTAGTGATGGATCCAGTAGGGAGATGATAAAACCAATCAAAACATTATCTTGTAATGTCTCCACAAAAATTCTAACAGAGATATCCTCATGTTCAACCCCGAGAACACCACAAGCAACAATGAAGGCTGCAATATGTTCATCTAGATGAACCTTCCCATCACCTCTGAATTTAGGGAAATTATTTCTATTGCCTCTAGGAAATTCATGCAATGGCTGGGGAAGAGCAAGAGGCCCAACCCTTTGGCCCCAAGGTAGATGAGATACCATCCTTGGAAAGATTGTTTGGAGAGGAACTGAAACACCAGTGAGAATCAAAGCATGCAAATTAGGACTGATTTGATCTTGAGGGATGTCCACTCCTAGAAGTTTTGTCTCTAGTAGGAGGAGTGCTTACAGATCTTGTTCCTCTTCTTTTTCTTGATGAAGAAGGGAGGGAGAAACCTTGATGATCCAAAATTTGGAAATGAGGGTCTTCTTCCCCAAGGGTTCTTCTACCCCGAGTGTATCTTGGAGTCACCAGATCAAAGATGATCAAGAAGTTGTTATTAAAACTTGGAATCCATTTGCAATGAATTCCCCAATGAGTCACCAAAAACTGTTGGGTTTCATAATGGAACATGGGTTGAAACCACAGTCAGGGGACAACAAGTCCCTCCTCTTTAATGGGAGAGGTTCCCTTATTGAAAGTAGGAAAAAAAATGTACAGATATACAACTCTCAATGTTTGGACCCTGATATCTTGGAATGTTTTCATACTTAAAATATTATCAATCAGAAGGAATGGAAGAATATAGAGATGGGAGAAGGAAGAAAAAAAAATGCTTTTGGGAAATATAGATAAAAAAGTATCTCCCTACTCACATTGAACCAAGAAAATATAGAAAAGGATCAATTACTTCACCACCGCACAAATCTGCAGACACAAAGTTCTAAAGATTCACACAAACCAGAACACAAAGTTTCTATTGAATGCAAAATAAAAGATCCATTGAATCGAGCAAGGAGAGAGAAAGGTATAACAAAGGAAAATAAGAAAGAAAGAACTTCTGTATTGAATTACTTCAAAATTTACAACTTTCCCAGAAAAACCAAAATCCCTTTTCCCATGGCCAAAGCCATATATTTATAACAATTTGTTTACATCCATACTTTTTCCCCAAGAAAATAATATCCGAAAGGGATAATGTTTGTTGCAGATCCACTTTTGGAAAGTGACATGAAACAAACACTCATGAAAATAGGAGGTTCAAAAAGGTGAATATCTCATCAGTTTGAGCATGATTATTTTAGCAGGGACATCTCATGATTTTCTCCTTCACATGGTCTTACCCATTTCCACCTTTTAACCACTTTCATAGCACTCAAGTGCTTATTGATAAGTTTTATCCCATTTTATCATGTATGCCCGATAAAATCTATTTTCTGATGATTAAACTTTACACCTCTTTAAACTTATCAATTCAGCTCCAAAACCAATCCAAAACACATCTCATGAAGAAATGACAAGGAATACAGGGAAAAGAATGAAGAATGATCCATTTTTTATGTTTTGTAGAGCTCTGGTTCGTTAATGGTGATAAAAACTAGAAGAGGGCATTTGGCTATCTTTTCCCCCTTTTACCTTCAAATTTGGACCCTACATGTGGCGAGATCCAAGCAAGGATGGCCTTGGGAGAAATTTTGCATTTCCTGACATTTGGGAGAAAAAGTGCATTTTCTTGATTTGCTCCCCCCCACAGCTCCGCCAAAGGCCGGACACGTGGCATCATCTGAGTGGCTAAGGAAATGTGGGTCAAAACTACCATTTGAACTCTTTTAACAAAAAGGCTCAAATTCTCAAAAATCTCTACCATCCCACTTTGACTTTTCAACGTGGACACGTGGCACCATGTGATTGGTTGTGGGGATGCGCTTCTGCTTTAGACTTTATCTATTTTGAGAAAGGGAAGAATTCCAACTTTCCCCCGAAATCCACATCCCCGCCATTGACTTTTCAACATGGCCACATGTCCCTATGTGATTGGTGTGGGCCTCAACTTAGAAATTTTCCTTTCGCTCGGGCGGGGCCACGGGCCATTTTAGAACTCTTCACCTTTTGTGGAAACAAGGATAAAATTCCCAAAGTCTCCCACCGGTCCACCGAAGCACTTATGAACTGAGAAATAACCACGTGTCCCTCTCTGATTGGTTGACACGTGGAGCCACCTGATTGGTTGCGGGATGTGCCTCACTTTTTATCTATTTAAGGAAAAATTCCAACTTTCCCCCCAAGTCCATGTCCCCGCCATTGACTTTTCAACATAGAAACACATGTCCTTCTCTGATTGGTTGTGGGCCTCAACTTAGAAATTTTCCTTTTGCCATAATGCCTTAGAAAATAAAATGGATCCGCCGCGAAAACTCCACTAAAAACTCTCCAGCCAATCAGGGGACCAAGTGCGGGGATGCGGGAAAATCTAGCATTTTTTCCAAAATCACCAAAATTCATAAGTTCACAAAGAAACCCACTGACGCATCCAATGGGAAACAAATGTGTAGCCTCACCTTCCCGAGCAAGAATTTGATGGGGAAAAGAACGTAGAAAGTTGCAGGAAATGGGAAAATGCCATTTCTACTCCCGATGAAGGATTTCTTTCTCTGTAAAAGGTTAGAAACAAAAGATGCAAGTCCCACATTCCATTCCAACTCATCAAAGGAGAACCAAAATCATTTCCCACCTATTGAAAATAGGTAAAACATTTTAACGGCATCGACTAAGGAAAATGATTAAAAACCCATGGGAAATGAAAACAAGAGTCATGAGGAGTTTAAAACATGAATTTTTCCATGACAGGCTCCAATTTTCATGAATGGAATAATCCCTAGAGTATCAATTGATTTCTAAACTAAGAGGGATTTTTGATCCGATATCTCCCCTTTTGATGAAAGGGTGAGGATATTTGGAGCTATGATGTTGTACTATGAGAAGATGTTGCATGTTAGAATATGATATGCTAGTTTTAATGAGATTTGATAAATGAGAGTAGGATCAAGGAGAAAATTGTGGTCGTGTATTAGTTGTAAGAATGATTGTAATAATGATAGTATATGAAAAATTGGAATTACTATATATAGTAATAATGAAGAGGGAATATCCACCGATATCCAAAGTGAAATTTGGAGCTATGATCTATGAGGATGTGATTTATTGTTTTAATAGATTTGAAAGTTTTTAATGTCCAATGAGTTTCTAAGTGTGATTATTTTTGGAAAATTTTGTCAAATATGTTTGTTTTCGTCCATTTCATGAAAATGTAATCTTTGTATATTTCAACATTTCGACCTGGAGCGAAGTAGCCAAGGATTTTTTGTCCCTAGGGACACTAGCGCCCGATTGTAGGTGCTAGTGACTGAGTCCAGAGTGCATATGACTGCTCCTGGCACCGACATCCCATATTAGGCTATGGGAATTGTGTTGTGAAATGTTGATATTATGATTAGTTTTATGATAATATAAGTGATATGTGTAGTATGTATGGTGTACTAATTAAATAATTTTATTACTTATTGTGTTGTGCAAAGGAATATACACTTGAGAGATTTTAGGTAGGCCACCATTTGAGTACTTGTTTGCCTTAAGCTTGTTAGATCTTTGAGTGGGATATATTGGAATGTGTCGGATTATAACAAAATGCTAGATTGGGGAGGTTCCCATTATATCCCTATGTTGACTTCTTTGTACAATAGATGGTGCATATATATGTGTACATTTTGGTTTCCTACTGGTGAGATGATGGTGACCCTGGAGGATGTATATAGGATATTACAACTACCTATTATAGGAGAGAGAGCGCAGTGATTACTTTAGTGGATTCTCCTAGTTAGATGAGGGTTGAGAGGTGGTATTTCATAGGCACATGAGTACATGAATATACTCATATCGGTTTAAACACAATAGTGAGATCCAATGTTCCACGATTATGGAAGTTTATTACAATTATTCTAGCATCTTCGGTGACAGTAAAGGGTAGCGAAGTTAGGGTAGTGTACAAGATGCATGATATTTGTCACATGATAGAGGAGCATGGGACTAGGTATGCATGGGTGAAGTGTGTATTTTCCCACACACACACACACACACACACACACACACACACACACATATATATTTGTATATATTTACTCAAGAGAATCATGGGCATGCGCAAGGGGCCACGACTTTGTTGCATGTATGGGCATATGAGAATATAGTGATATTGAGGCCACTCAGCGGGCCACGGTCTAATTTTTCTCGACCTAAGATATTTACAACGAGGTGGGTAGGAACCCATAGTATGAGGATGGGCACGACCACCTATAGGTCACTAATAGATCGGATGGGCCCTGGGGTTATTATATGGAGGCCATAGAGATACTATGGTGGATGGGTAGAGGATGGTGTGGAGTTATGGTGCATTCGACACACCATGTGGTTAGAATATCCCGGTTCCAGAGGTGAAAAAGTTTTTCCAAAGGTGTGAGTGAGTATTGAGGTAGTTAAGCATGGGCCGTGGATGTTCCCCAAAGCCATATATAAGGTTGATATCAACTAGAGAGACAAGATAACCATGAGCGAGGCTTGGTTTGACAAGAGTAAAACTAGTGTATCCTGGTCTAGATGAGGTAGATGTGGCTATAAAGCCTATATAGGTTGAAAATACGGGATGCATCTAGGCCTATAATGAGTGGTGGGTGATACATCAATGGTTTATGCATGATTTTTATTTATATTATGATGGTGCGTTGTTATTCTTAGTATGTAGCCTATTTTGAGGATGCATAGGCGGTGAAGGAAAGTCCCCACTCCTATAAATATGTAAATATTTGCATGGTTTAAAGGATCTTAATTCATGAATACTTGTAAGGTTATTTTGTTGGCTTATGGGTGCACATGACCTATGATGATACACTTATGAATGTATTCAACTTATGTGTTTTACAGTGATTAAAACCATGGATCTATGTGGTTAGATAATATTTATTGACATATCTGTTTCTAGATCGTGTATGGTGAATCTAATACTAGTTCTTATTTGATACTTTAAGAATTATGGTTAAGTTCTATATTTGTTCATGCTTTACTTTTGAATGGTTATTATGGATCTGGATTATATATGTGTTTATCAAGATAAATCCTTGACAAAGCTATCATAAAAGAGGGACATGGTACCCTAGCGTGCTTCATGTGAGGGCTTAGATCATGTCCGAGTAATGTGTCGGCGCACTTTGGGTTGTTTCGTAAAATAAAAGGATACAAATACTAAGGTAAACTAGAAGGAGCCTAGAAATAGATAAGACTTAGAAAACAAAGATTTAGATGTGTTTTAAAGGCTAATGGAGGACAAAGGTGATTGGGACATTGATTGACGATGATCGAGAGATCGACGATGATCACCGTTAAAACTACAGAGTTTTCTAAAACTTGGTTGAATGATTAAACCGAAGATAGAGTGTGAAGTGGCTATGAAGGATGGTGGAGATGACTAATTCTATGGTATGATCAATGTAAAATATGATTGAAAATGTTAAATATAAATGTAATAACCTTGTTAGATGTTATGAGGATGACGTAACTCCAAAAGGTGGTGATGAGTTACCAAGATCTCCTCAAGATCCGACAACAGGGTGTGTTTATGTTTACAAATGTAGTGGCGTCATACAAAGTTATAGAAATGTGTTCCCAAGTTAATTCTTTGAGTAAGTCACCTATGTGTAACTATGTAAAAAATAAAATGGGCAAGAGGGCAATTTAAGTATAATCAATGTCGTCCCACAACAATTGTCGATGATTATGGATTAACATTGATTTTCCCAAAGATGGAGAAAATCAACAAAGGAAAGATGTAAAATGGATAAAACCACTTTCCATATGAGGATTAAGGTTTTTGATAAATAGTGAGAGGTTAGGACTTCGGGTAGGAAGAGGATAGGGGGTTAATATGGGTAGGATAAATTAGGCTAGGTTGGTTTCATATTGAATTGTGCACCCTCGACGATGAGAATATTGTTGTATTTTGCATACGGATGTGGCACCTGAAGGGATGAAAGATTTGGAAAAGAAACAACTTTCTATATGTGTCACACCTTACATGTTAATTAGTTGAGATTTATACAAGTTAGGTTGGGACGAGGTTTTACACTGGTGTGTACTAGAGCATGATTATAGTGCCATTATGGAGGAAGCTCATGGTGGGATTACAGGTGGACATTATCCAGGAAATGCTACCACATGCAAGATTCTATTGGTAAAAATTTGGTGGGAAATGATATATAAGGATTGTATAGAATATTTTAAGGTATGTGACCATTTTCAGCACCTTGGAAAGCCTTGGACATAGAGATGAAATGCATTTGAGGCCTATTGCTAGTGCAAAACCTTTTGAAAAGTGGGCAATTGACTTTGTGGGTCCTATTTCCCCACCTAGGGGCAAGAATGGATTGTACTACATTATAACTTGTACAAATTATCTTATAAAGTGGGAAAAAGTAGTGCTTACAAAGGATTACATGGTAGTTATAGTAGCAAGGTTTTTGTGGGAGAACATAATCAACAGGTATGGATGTCCACTAAGTCTGAAAAGTGATAGGGGCACTCATTTTCTTAATGAGACCATTAGGATATTGTACGCACCCAAAATTACATGTGCTACATTGTCGAAAAATGGTTAAAAAATTCCACAATGACATTAAACATTGCTATTCGAGAAGATAGAACAATTAAACACATTAAACATTGCAATTGATCAAGCCTACAATTATTGGACTACTCCTTGCAACAAGGATTGATTACACATATGACCATAAAAATACCACAACCTCCACAAGTTTACGGTTGTGATCCCCAGAACCCACAACCTAACAAGCCTACTGATCAATTAAACATCGACACTTTGGTTTATGTGTATTGGTATTTAGATCATCACCACTTCCACTTGACATCGTTGCACAACTTTTAGTGTTGAACATAGCAGCCGATCAGGCTAAGGCTTTCTGACTAGACCAGAAAACCTCCCATAGACCATGTGGTTTCATTATGCCTCTCATTCTCACTTCCATGACCTTGTCTGGAAATCTATATGAGGCATCTGCAGTCACTTTTTATGTGTTCCACAACTAGTAGATAGAATCTCGGTAGAGCTCAATATTGACTGGAGCCTCCGAGTAGCTATTCTATCCGACCATTCCATTACACCACTTCAGCTTAGGATAACTTTCTTTTCCTTAGATTCATAGATCCCAATATTACATGTTAAAGACATAAGGTTGCCTTGTTAGCTTGGTCATCGCTACTGCATTCACATCCATTTCCATTCTACACCATTTATCCTGGCACGACCTCGGGAATTTGGGTGTGAAGAAGGTCACGTGTTGATTTTATTTCGTACAAATATTATTGGTAGAATTTATGGTGGCTCACCATACAACAACACCCTATCGCCCACAGGCCAATGACAATGTTGAAGCTTTCAACAAGATATTGGGACATACATTGACTAATATTTTTGATGTTGGAAGGAAAGACTGGGATGATAAAGTCTCTTTTGTGCTTTGGGCATATAGGAAAACCTACAAGAGGTTGAATAAAGACACGCCCTTTCAACTGGTGTTTGACACGGTGGTTGTTCTACCTATAGAATTCATGTTACCTTCCTTATATATTACATGTATGGGAGGGCTAGATGATGAACAAGCACTTAAATAACGTATTAAAAATTGATGTAGTTGGATGAGAGGTGTGCCATTTCCAAATGGAGTTAGAAGATAGAAAATGTCGGGGAAAAAAACATGGCATGATAGACATATTAAAAATAAGCATATTGAAGTTGACGAGATGGTACTTCTATATGATTCAAAGTTTTATACCACCACTGGAAAGTTCCAAGTGCATTGGTTGGGATCATATGTTGTGAATTACATACTTGATTCAGCGCTTTCTAGTTATAAGCGGCTGGATGGGACATAGTTTCTCGATTATTTCAATGGGAATAGGATGAATCCCTACTATAAATAAGTATTTTTGGTGTTTGTAATAAGGCAACATTTCCATTACATTAGATTTCACTTACAATTTTTCCTTTATATGTGTTTCCTTTCATTTTTGCTATGTTTTGTCAATTTAGGTCGGTGTTTTGTTGTAATAAGCATGCTTGCGCGCCAAAAGCTGAGTACTATATATTGAATTCATGTGAAAATACCACACATACTTTTAGTGTGGAGTGGAGTATATACAATATTAATGGGTCAAGCTTGAACATTATTTGGAAGATGGGTATGTATTGAGAAATATTGTGTAGGTGCTTGAAGTAAGGGTACAGATAAAGAAGAATTGCTCATGAATAAAGACCACGTGTGGAAGAATGGACACACAGTGTAATGAGAGGTAACTTACGTAGTGGAAACTACTTGTTTTGAGGAACATTGAGTAGGAATTTTGATGCATGAAGGCATGTGTAAGGGAATCTATGTCTAAGAAGTAGTGGACGCACCATAAGGTTATGATAGGGGAGTGGAAAAATCAAAGTGTGGAAAATGAAATAAATGCCATTTAATGTGAAGTATGGTGGTAGGTGGAGAGAAATAAATGCAAATGAATTTGAAAAATATTTAAAAGACAGGCTTGCGTTATCATTCTCACCTTGCATTGGGAAAACATTCGAGTGAGTTGAAGAGCGAGCTTAAGAGTAAGTTGTAGAGCGGGCTGCATGAGAAAGTGTGAAGAAAATTATGAGAGAGATTGAACTAGATAGATTTGTGCATGGGATTGGTTGGAGCTCCATTAGAGAGAGTGTTTAAGTGAAGCAAAGGTGTGCGGGGAAGCAAATTGGCAAGTTAGGGTTCAAATTTGAAGTTAGGACACATGACTTTAAAGCTAGGGCATGCATGTTTAAGTTGTAGAGCTTGATTTGATTGCAAGAACACTCTTTTATAGTCACTATGGCACCAAAGTGAGCACCTGGAGTGACTATAAGGGGCAGAAGCAAAAGGAAGTAGAAGCGAGAGGTGGAAGATACCCCCGAAATTTGATTTTCAGACATACATTACCCAAAAGGTGTGTTTATGTGCCATGATTAGGAGTCACACATTAGGCAGAGTAAGGTAAGTGACTACAATCATAGGACAAAGAATAATAAGGATGAATTGGACAATATGTTGGTGGTAAAGACAAATTTGTGAACTGAAAATTACATGGCATTATATGACGATGCAGGGGAGAAACCGTTGTCTAATGTGGGAGGTTTGCAGCTCTATGAGATCTCCTACTTTGGTAAGCTAGAGAAGCTTTACCAGTGGTTGATGAGCCGAGTCTATGAGGACTTATTTTACTTTTTTGGGTAGTGAATAAGACTAATTACCCGATTGGGATATTGACAAGGTTAAGAAGCTCGAGCACCAAGATCAATAGTGATCTTATTGATAAGGAGGGCGTAGACGCAACTAGAAAAATGCTATCATATGCGAAAGGAGGGCATGCGAATAGATATTTTCAAGTTACAAAAATACAATTTTATTCAGGAATTAGTGAACCTCCTCACCAATTTGAACAATCAAGAGCACATTGGTCATAAGTGAACAAATTGAACAAAATGTTGTTGCATGTTGCGAAGAAGATGACAAAAGGAGTCGTCTACAACTTGTCTAACTAATTTTTTGAGACTATCATTGTAGATGAATACCAAGGGGATAAGATAAGTTTTGGTACTATCCTTTTTTCCCTTGTGTTTGTAGATATTGGAGTACCTGACGGGCCAAAAGATAACATTTGGCAATACCCTAAAGAAAAGAGGTCCCTTGCTGACAAATTTTCAAACTATACATGTGATGAATCCATGCGTGGACCCTACAAGCAGAGATAAAAACTATGGTATGAGCATCTACACATTGCGTTTGAATATGAATGGAAAATACCCAAGCATCTTCCTTCGGTATTGGAGAAACAAGCTCAGTTTGTTGTTTACCAACATTTTTACACAGGGCATTTTGGCATGAAGGATGGAAAGTGGAGCCCTTGGTGAAAACTTCCATATGCCTTCATAGCACATTACTTCTTAGGCATCCGTACATAGGTATTCCAATGCACGCAGTTGATCTTTAATGCAGATAAAGTGGATTATGACTATCATACACTCAAAAAGACATATGTCTACCCAAGTAAGTCTACTTACATTGAGAAGTTGATTTCAGATGATATTAATATCAATTCTATAAGCTTGGAAATTGGGAAGGCTGGAGCAGCTAAGGTATACATCTACCTTAAGCCCAAGTTGGAAAATGGAAAATACGTTGAGAATGAATTCAAACTCCTGAATTGCACAAGGGGAAACATATTGTGGGCACATTACATGATGAGGAGTCTACTTTTCCCCTTGATGATGAAGAAGAAGAAGAAGAAGAAGAGGAATTGAAAGAAGACAGTTGTGGCCTAGAACATGGTAGAAGAAGGCATCCAACTATAGGAGAGAAGTGAATGTGTGGACCAATTCCTCTAGGGAAAGAAGAAGGTGAGGTAGAAGAAGGTGTAGGAACATGTGTTGTAGGGATAGGTTTAGATGAGGGCGTTGAGGATCAAAAATATAGGAGATTATTGAGGAGAACAAAGAATGAGGGAATGGGGCCATCAAAACCACCGAATAGATCACCTAGAAACTCTCTTGTGAAGGCAGAACCGAAGAAGAAAAGAAGGCACAAGTACATACCTAATAAAGGTAGTGAGGGTGAAAATTTTGAAGACAACGCGTAGAAATTTTTGATAAAAATGAAGATGTAGAGAAACCTCATGATGAAGAATTACAACATGATGTAGAGGGGTTAGAAGAATGGGAAGTAGGTAGTAGTGCTAATGATACAAAAATGGGTGAACATAAAGGAAAATCATCTTGCGCACCTACTAATACAAATACCGATGAAGGACCAAGCTTGATGCGTGAGTGCATATTCTAGAGCGTAAGTGCACAGGAAGGAGAAGGATGGAGAAACATATGAAAATCCTACATATGGTATGCCAATGATCCTACCAAGATCATTCGCGCTAGATTCCAAAGTACCTTGGAAGCCAAGGAGATTTATGGTTGGGAGTTGATGGATCTTAAGATGACAACCACACATACACGTAAGAAGTTGCATGGAACATGCTTTGACTCACATGGATGAGACTATTTTTGATGTGTGTGAAGAATATTGTGTCTCTAGGAGGATGAAGAAATCATTTCATTGTTTCCATGTAACATTCAATCCAACTTAGTTTTTAGATGAACGAGTTAGTAATACATTGACCAAGGTATCTACAGAGGTTGCATGTAGAAACATCGATAAGTAGGAAACTATTCGTGCTTTATTAGAAGATAGAAAGGATAAAGAAGTAAAGATTAAGTACCTAACTTAAGAAAACGAGATGATGAATGTGAATACGTGTGTAGTACTTGTTATGGCGGAGTAGATTGGTGATGAAATTTTGAAGGAAAGGATGCATTTGAAAGAGAGAGTGGCAGAAAGGTTCCCATCCGCTATTCATTACTTGTGAACATTGGTTCATAAAGTGATGGATTAAGATACAATAAGGATGTTGAAACAGAAGGATGTTTCTGCATAGGAAGAAATAACTAAAGAAACAATTACGCATAGGATAACAAGTTATAAGTCTTTGCTACAGACCTTGAAAGATGAGATGAAAAATGCATATTCGATATTGAATATGTGCGCAGATCCTGAGGCAATAATCAATACAAGGACTATGGTGGAATAGAGTGTTGTCCTTGAAGCAAAGAACAACGAGACACTTGGGCACAAGAAGAGGCTCACTTTAGTAGCAAGAAAAAGTGTGATGCGCTTATAGCAGCCCAGGACCCTCACAAGGAGAAGATCAAAGAAATTGGGAAAATCATAGCGTGGTGTATGGATGTGATGGAAGGGATGGTCTCAAGTTTGGCCAAAATTCTTAGAGTATTACAGAATGAGGGCAAGAACATGACTTTTGATGAGATGAAAGGGGTACTTGTAAATATCCCTGACAAAACAAATAAGGCATTGGGTGATTGGAATGAGATGGAGGTAGAAATAAAGAGTAACTATCCTGAGTTGCTATCACTTTCAAGTGAGTAGGGTGGCATCATTCTTTTTGGTATTCATTCATTCCATATGTACATTTATTATTTTGTTCCTTATTATTTATTCATGGAGAATACAAGGCATGATTACCCATTGTCAGGGGTGACGATGAAATAAGTGTGGGGTAATGTTGTGCCTTGATGAATTATAGCCTAAGTATCAAAGGCACATAAGGTTAGGGCAAGTGGATATGGGGAGCGTAGGTACACGTGGGAATGTAGTAGAAAAAGGTGCACCTAGGAAAGTCATAGTTTGGGTACTTAGTTGTTTTGCATGAACAGGCTAAATATAGACGTTGAGTGCGGGACACATAAAGATATGAAGACCTGGAGACTAAGCAAAGGCTATTTTGGACAAGAGGGAGATCAAGCGACATGCACAATTTTGGGATAATAAAAGGATTATATCTGTAATTATTAGATAATCTATTATTAGTGAGCTTGTATGCTTTTGTATTTATCTTTTAATGGTGCATGGTTATTCTCATCATGCAGCCTATTTTGAGGATGCATAAAGGTGAAGGGAAAGTCACCACTCCTATAAATATGTATATATTTGCATGGTTTAAAGGATCTTAATCTGTGAATACTTGTAAGGTTATGTTGTTAGCTTATGAGCATGCATGACCTATGATGATACACATATATATGTATTCGATTCTCGTGTTTTACAATGACTAATACAATGGATCTATGTGGTTGGATAATGGTTATTGACATATATGTTTCTGGATCGTGTATGGTGAATCTGATACTAGTTCTTATTTGATACTTTAAGCACTATGGTTAAGTTCTAGATCTGTTTATGCTTTACTTTTGAATGGTTATTATGGATCTGGATTATATGTGTTTATCATGCTAACTCCTTGAAAATGATGACATAAAATACAGACCTCATACCCTTCCATGGTTCGGTGAGTGCTCATATCTGTCCTAAGTGATGTGTCGGTGTGCCTTGGGTTATTTGGTAAAACAAAAGACTCAAATACTAAGGTAAACTAGAAAGAGCCTAGAAACAGATAAGACTTAGAAAAGAAATATTTAGATGTTTTTGAAAGGCTAATGGAGGAAAAAGGTGATTTGGACACTTATTGACAATCATTAGAGATCGACGAAGATAATCTGTTAAGACTATAGATGTTCTAAAACTTGGCTAAATGATTAAATTGAAGACATAATGTGAAGTGGATGTAAAGGAGGGTGTATATGACTAATTGTATAGTATGATAAATGTAAAATATGATTGAAAATGTTAAATATAAATGTAATAACCTTGTTAGATGTTTTGAGGATGACATAACTCTAAAAGGCTAGCCGATGATTTGACAAGATGTCCTCAAGGTCTAACAATAGGGTGTTTATGTTTGTAAATGGAGTGGTATCATATAGAGGTATAGAAATGCATTCCCAAGTTCATTATTTGAGTAAGTCACTTGTGTGTAATTGTGTAACTGAGAAAATGGGAAATAGGGTGATTCAAGTATAATTGACGTCATCCAAAATGATCACCGACGATCACGGATCAGCATCAATTTTCCTAAAGATGGAGAAAACTAACAAAGGAAAGATGGTAAATGGATAAAACCACTTGCCATATGAGGATTAAGGTTGTTTGATAAATTTTTGGAGGTTAGGAATTCGGGTAGGATAAATTAAGCTAGGTTGGTTTCAAGTGGTTAGGGGAGGGTAAATAAGGTTTTAAGATAGTAAGTGAGGGAGTACGATGGCGTTTTATAATATACGTAGGATAAGGATAATAATGATAATGTGATTGATGTGTGTCAGGTCACCTAGGGGTGAAAAATTGGTGCCCACATCAACTACTACATATTTTAATGATATAAATGACTTAACAAGGCATTTTATTTGAAAAAGCATGACATTTAAATGTGAGGGTTTTCATCTATGTCTGTCATACCATTAAAATAAAATAAAGTCCCAAAATATAAGAACTAGGTATATAGTTATGACCCATCTCAACACCTAAAATAATAAAATAATGTACATTTACATGACAATGGAAAACCCAATACTACAAATATATTCTACTAAAAATCAAGGCACGGTAGTAGTAATTGATTGATAAAAACAAACACAATGTTTGAAATTGCACATTTTTAAAATCAATAACCCCCTTCCCCCCAAAAAAAAAAAAAAAAAATTTTTTTGAGGATTTGAAAACGTTGTTATCTATGATTTTAAAATGTGCATATATAAATATGTATCGTGGGCACATAATGGCAACATGTAAGGGCATAAAATTCTAGTGCATAGTTGCAAGGATAGTTAATCCAAGACAAAACAATATTATGCTTCATGTATGTCATGTAAAATGTGGGTCCACACAAGCCTATAGGTCTAAGCACTATGACATCCAAGAGATAAAGATCAACATTTATTTCACATGAGAGACAAGAGGGTTAGTTGTGAGATCAATCATACTAATACCATCATGTTTGAGAGAGAGAGAGATGGATGTTATAAAAATTTCACCGAGGAACCTAATATATAAGAGATTCAAGTCTATATTTTATCTATACTTCTTTAATCAAGAAGTTATATGTTACACCAACTTATAACACCAATATAACCTTCATAAAGTCAATAATATCATTGTAGGGAAGGGAATAGAGCCAAAACGTGAAATATAATAACCATTGATACTAATACAAATTTATTCATAAACCCTATAACATGAAACATTTATTCTAACTACTACATATTTTAATGATAATGATGAATTAACATGGGTACCTATTGCTACTACTAACATTAAAGAGATATTCACAATGACACACTAACAACTTAGAAATCAAAATCCAATTATGGTTTTTATTATGATGGAATATGCATATAGTGGTGATTTTCTAAGTGAATACTAGAGATGAAGGATAAATATATACAACAAGACTTAAGATACCATTCATGCTTAGCATAATAATGCAAGGTTTCACAAAAATCATCACTTATTTTTAATCATAAACCATAAACATGAACGTGTGTGTGTGTGTGTGTGTGTGTGTGTGTGTGTGTGTGTGTGTGTGTGTGTGTGTGTGTGTGTGTATACATATATACATATATATGTATATACATGTATATGTATATGTTTGATATATATATATATATATGTGTGTGTGTGTGTACATATATACATATATATATATATATATATATATATATATACATGTATATGTATATGTGTGTGATATATGTGTGTGTGTGTTCATACACACACACACACACACACACACACACACACACACACATATATCACACACATATACATATATATGTATATATGTCCACACACACACACACACACACACACACGTTCATGTTTATGGTTTATGATTAAAAAGAAGTGATGATTTTTTTTTCGTGAAACCCTGCATTATTATGCTAAGCATGACTAGCATCTTAAGTCTTGTTATATATATTTATCCTTCATCTCTAGTATTTTCTAAGAAAATCACCACTACATGCATATTCCATCATATTAAAAACCATAATTGATTTATATTTACACACACACACACACACACACACACACACACACACACACACACACACACACACACACACACACACGTGTGTGTGTGTGTGTGTGTGTGTGTGTGTGTGTGTGTGTGTGTGTGTGTGTAATGAGTCACTTAAACTCATGCATAATAACATGTACAATATGGTTAGATAAATGTTGGCAATGTCATCCTCTATAAGAATAACACATCAAAACTATAAGAGTATATTATGAAAAGAAGATTGACCATGCAAGTATAAACCCATACAATTATATTATGTGTTTACTTGTTAACTAGTACATAACATGTTTATGTGAGACAAAGCGATATAGTTCATAAAAAAAAAGTGGGGAATACATTTTCAAAAGCATTGTCTTCCACTTTTACAAAATATATAGGGACTTAAGGTAGGTGACAAAGGACGGTGTAGGCATCCCCACTACAGTCCCTGTCACACTCATAAGAGTCGTGATATGTTGCTAACCACTCTTCATACCTCTAGTGTTTAAGTTCTTCTAGCTGGCGATCAACATCATCTGACCATGTAAGGACGTTTTCAGATAAACCAGGATGATTTCCATCCGGAGGTCGGTATATGAAAAGGGTGAACTCGTGGTACAGTTTAAGGTAGTTTCTCCATGGAATTGCATGGAGCTTTTCTTTGATCCATCTTCCTGTGAATACATATGTACTTGTGAACCGTAACTCCATGATAACAATAACTACCATACCAGACATAATAGGCATATATGCAGCTTCCATATTTCTTCCTGGCCATCTCCATTAAAGATTTGTAATGTCAGGTAATTTTATTGTATTTGGTGTAATTGAGAATGGTGGTGGCGGCCTCACAAAATTTATAATAGTAATGCACGCATTGTGAAGTTGATTGGCTTCGGTGTTTGGATGTTGCGTAATATTTTCCACATTTTTCATTTCCAATCATCCATCTGCATAATATTAAAATAATAGTCCAAACAAACAACATATTCATATATACAAATATATTTTTACTGAATCTTGACGCATAAGGTTATTTTCTTCAACTAGAATGGTGGAATTTGAAAAAAATAAGGGGTTTAAAAACGTGGTTATTTATGCAACTCATACATGTAAACTATATTTTTTTACTATTCATATATACAAATATATTTTTAATGAATCTTGATGAAGAGAAGTATTTACTTCAACCAGAACTTTGTAATGTAAAAAAATAGGGGATTTTAAAGGATGGTAATCTATTACTATCATTGATGTAAAATATTATTATATTTATTTTGGAAACTACATATGGAAACAGTGTAGTAGGGAATCTGTTGACATTTTTTCACTCATGTAAAAATGGAAACTCGAAACTTCATTTCAGATGGAAGGAATTGATGAGATGGACCTAACTAGGGGAGGTCATACAACTCATTTTGTTTTCAGATTCTGAGTAATTGATTAACAACATGCAATATTCAGCTATGTGTGATGTTACAGAATGTAACACCTCACATATGTTTCCATTCCATATTCGTCTTCAGCAAGGAAACAAAAAAGCCCCAAAGGACCAATGCATTGCCTTGATGAAGGCAGGAATCACAAGATATGTGGGATGTTAAAATCCATTGCAGCAAAACATAGTTGTTAATTGCAGGTTGTAGAGTTCATTATTAAGTTACATGTATTTTCAATTTGATCATTTCCTATTATTAAGTGTTATTAAGTATGTTATTGATTTTTTTAATTCATTGTACAATCATTACATATCATAAGAGATGAAAGTAAAAGGAAGTACACAACTCAATTACATAAATAATATCATTTATTCATTAGGAAATTCAATGTTTCCCACACAAGCCATGGGATGTAACTTATGATTATCAAAATAAATGGTACATGTGCATAAAGTTAAAATCAAAAGAGTATAGAAGAAACCCATCATTGCCTTGGGTTTTCTCCTAGTCTTCATTGCTCCAGTTCTAGCTCCATATTTATCTTCGCATCATCCATTGCAGCATGGTACCTGAGGAAATAAAAGGAAAAAAGCATCAGTTACGAGCTCAAGGTTTAATATGTACTCATGTGCTATCTAGTTTCAGGAAAATGGATCATTTGAAGACAACAAACATAAGGTACATCAAAGTAACAGATGCAAAATTGAGAAAGTAGTATCTTACAAAATCACATGCGATTTCATAATCATGATAGATGAAACAAAAAAGAAAATAAAGGAAAACAATTACTATGGAATACAAGAGAGGTTGAAAGCCTATTATTTTCTAACTATTTTATTTAAGTGTGCAGTACAGGTTGTAGGAGAAGAACATGATTTATGATTTAAATTATGTACTAACAAATATAGTTTTCATCAACACATGAAATAGAACAAAGATACAAAATTGAATAAAGAGGACTATACAAATTCAGAACATCAAAAGAACAGTTGCACAGTCAAGTTACAAGAGCTTATAAATTTATTGATCAAACAACAAACATGCTTGTATACTTTCATTTGAAAGAACTATTTTGAAAAGGGCGTGACAACTACAGTGAACCAAATATCAGGTTACAAATCATAAGATTCAACAACCCCCATCAACATGTAAGTTACAGAGCCATAAGGAGGGATACAAGTTAAGATACAGATCAAAGAAGTACTCTCCACTATAATAGTTCAAACACAGAGTAGAAGAAAACAAGATACAAAATTTTGGTTTGAATAACCAAGGTACAAATATTTGAAGGATCTCTAGAACTCTAAGTACAAAAATAGAAGTAACTCGAATATTATCTAGAAAAATCTCATCAGATCAGAGGTAATAACTTAAGTACAATCATGCCAAGAATAAACTCTAGAGTGAACTCATATTCAGGATAGTACAAGATGTAATGCCCTCGCCATGGTTGATATCCTTGCTTTTCCTAAACTAAAGTTAAAAATGTTGATAAATGATTCTTGTCTGAAGATGGTGTACTCTTTTGAACTGAGTGATCATGTTTGTTGTAGATGATATGTTTTATATTCTAGAATTGGATACAATCATGCCATGAAAATTCTGAATTAATATTGAAGTATTTCATATACTCTTTATGTTGAAATTTTAAATGCATTTTGTATGCTAATGAAGGAAATAAATTCAGTCTTATTCGTTCATTGCCTATTTTACAATATTGAACTTGTTCTTCAGTCTATTTGATTGCTAAATGCATAAATAACCATACCTTGGATCAATTGCAGTGATCCAAGGCATGTCTATGATTTTATGATGTTTTGATCATTTTGATTAAATCAGTCAATATGTTTGATTTTTGAACTCAGGATTGCATTTAGGGATCACAGGGGCATCTTGTAGCATCATGAGGATGCACCCTTCTATTTGATCTAATTACGTTGTTTTGATAAAAATTGCAAAAGGTAATGTCCTTTGATTAATATTTGGGACCTAAATAATTTAAATGCCTTTGATTATTTATCTTATCCTTAACCTAAGTTAAGGTGATTATATTTTTAGTGATTATTAATTCCTAAGAAGGGTTATCCTAAGTCATTGATACTAATTTATCCTAAGCTATGGTTAGAACTATTCCTAAGGAACCTAGCCTAGGTGGCATCAAACTAACCTAAGGGGAACCCATGGTTGGCTTGGATGGAAAGTTAGGGAATGGTGGTGGCACCATTCCAAAGGTGTAAGGAAGATTTAAATGGTTCATTAAATGTTTTTTTCCACCAATTTTGGTCGAGGCATGGTTGTGGTGGAATTTTTTGAGTTGGCAACTCTGCTAAGCATTGGTTAAATGAAGTTTTAATTGTTAGTTGTAACTAACAAAGGGGATGGCATGACGGAATTTTTGGATCACTTTGGTAGACCTATTGTCATTAATGAGCCTCAACCCGTGAGCAAAAATTACATGGGGAATAGAAAAATGGGTTTGGGGAAAAGGAATGGTTTGGTTTTATTGTTCATTCAGATTTTTTGAGATTCTTGGCTCTGCATGTGGTATTTTCATTTTTTGAACTATCAGTTCAATTCTGTTACAAATTAAAAATTGCATTACATGGTAGAAATAATGGCAAAAATTTGTTGTGGAAACTATAAGAAGAAAATGGGGAAGTTCAGAGGCTTTTTTTGGCATTTTCGTTGGAAATATTTCAGTTGAAGCTTCGCAGAGAGACTTGAAGCATGGAAGAGAAACCAAGAGCACTACCAGAATGATAGGCTCTATCTCTTTAAGATTTATTTCTTTTATTTAAACATTTTCATAAAAATAAATTTTCTCTTGTTGAAAACGTCTCTAAGAATGGTTTTCTTGTTTTGTGTGTTGTTTTATTTTTCTTGCTTCTGTGGATTTCATGAAGGTTATGGTTTCTTGTGGATGGAAATGACTTTGTGGTATGAAGTCTGTAATAATGATTCGGTTTTGGAAAAAGTTGGAAAAATGAATGTGTTTGCATTATAATTAAATTGTGAATGATTGATAAGGGGATACTGTGTTATATTTATCTCTGATAAATAAATCTCCTTGTATTTGTAATTTTTTGGCGTGAAACGAATTCTCAGGGTTCTGGAGAAAGTCTTTCGTATTTTGGTAATGACCCAAGTTGTCATTAAACTGGGTGTTAACATTAGGATATAGTGTTTACTTTTTATATCTAAACTCGGCTCTGGTTTCAGTTTTTGAGTTATTCATGTTTGGCTTTAACTTGTAACCATTCTTTTTGGTTGTTGTTATGTGAGTCGAGCCTCAACCCATACTAGGTACTCTCAACAAAGCAAATACAAGCTCTACATGTGTATAACAAGGAGGAGAACCGATAGAGTTTCTATCTCTATCCTTTTAGCTTCGTTTTTGTTTAGCTAGCCTTCTCGGTCAGTTTTTTTTGAAACAAGGACTGGTAAAGTATCATTTCTTGCTCTTGTTGGTTGTGTTTTTCTTTGCAAGATCACCCTTCTTGGTCGGCTTGAGTTTTGAACTCCGTTGATTATTGATCGCTCTAGGTCATCATATTATACTTTGAATTGGGTTTTTCTTTTCTTTTGTTAATCATTCCTTGAAGATATTTTAGTCTTTGAGTCGTGAGTTGGACATCAAGGTTTTGTATATGTTCTTGTTCAACCTTGGTGATTTTTGTGGTTATCAGGTCATCAGTGTTATAGGGAAAGTATCCCTTGGTGACCGAGGCATGTTATTTATTGAATGTTATTCTCATGCGAAACGACTCTTTAGGGATTAAGCTTGTAATTTGGTCGACTAGAAACGTATTAGGATGACTATTACTTGTATTATGATCAGTCATTAAGGAAGTTATCAAACCCTAAATCTAGGATCCTAGTATTTTCGAGTAAAGGTCATACTATATGCATTTGTTCTTTATGCTAATCATTTTTAAATATTCTGTAAGTTTTGTTGCAAGATTATTTTTTTGATTTCAAACCGTTAATTTAAACCTTGGTACTCGCATTCCAGTTATAACTCTTTTGTCAATTGGGTTGAAAGGAATTGTGTTGACCAATTTTTATTTTGATCTCTGTTATGATTATGATAAATGTAAATTGTTCTTGGGGTTATTTCCTTGCATTCTGAGTCATTTGGTTTATGAATGGAGCCACCCTCCTGTAGGGATTTATTGTGACAATATTTTGTCAATATCGAGACAGTCTTGTTTATAGATCAACTCCTTTTGGATTGGAGATAGGGAATTTGATTGGCAATAACTAGGAAATTATGGTTTGAAGAAATAATTCGATACATTTGAGGAATGAATGAAATCATGTATTTTTATTAATTCCCTTTTTAATTGTTGATAGGGAATTGATTGTAATATAGTGGAAACTTAAGGCTTGGTGATTTATTTTTTGTTAACGAGGATTCATCATAAATTTTTTAATTAATTTTCCTCTTTAATATTTGGTTTCAATTTTAAAGTTATCATGTTTGAATGATTATCATGACTGTGACATTGTTGGAATTAATTTTGTTGGAATACTTAACTTCTTTCTTGGGCAATTGGAACCTAAAGAGATTTAGTGACTTCTTCTCTTTTCTAACATTATGGCTTTTTGGGCAGTCTATTTAATTGATCTTATTTTGAGTACTTGGAACATTTTCATAAAAACAATGTTCCTTTTACTGAAATTGTTAGATAAAATCATATTGTTTTAATGTTATAGCACTTATCATGCTTAGTTCTTGTGAACTGACTCATGCTAACAATTTTGCAAATGGACTTCGTGAAAAGTGAAAGGAGAAAGACTATTAAAAAGTTACATTTGTTTTATTAACAAAGTCATTTTCTTCATTCAGATGCTTTATGTATTGAAATTCTCTTGAAAGGAACTTGTTGGAAAAACTATGAGGATGTATCAAATTAATTTTGTACTTTGCTGAAAAATGTTTTCTTATAATATTATGGAATATTTATTAAGCTTGGAATGAAGTGAACTCTCTCTCTGATAAATGAATTGTTGTATATTGGTTGGTGATTACTTGATTTATTTAAGGGTCATATATGACTTAGATTTGATTAATATTCTTAAATATTAACATGCATGGCTTAATAGAATCTAAAGTATAGAATGATGTTGGGATAAGGAACTATATATATTTCCAAATCATTTAATCTTGGGGTAATGGTATAACTATGATGATTATGATTTATAGATCCTTATTCGGAAAAGGAAATAAGAATAGTTACTATAAAGTTGGATGTGACATTCTTATTAAATATATACTCCTTATGTTTTTAGTTTTCATGTTTAGGACAATAGTCCTTAATTAGGAAGAAGAGGATACTTCCTTTTTATCATTAAATTAGAACCAAGTATGTTATCCTTATTTAAGTGATAAATTATATTATTATTGTTGATTGGTTGTATGCTCTACTATATGAAAACAATAAATGGTAATTAGAAAGCTTAAAATAATTAGTAAGATGGTTTTAAATATTATGATATCACTAAGTCTAATTAAAAAGCTTTCAACCAAGATTGTTTACATAGTTAAACTAAAGTAAAGATATTTAATGATCTTACTTGATATTGGAATAAGATTTATCTATAAATTGAATGATGGTTAGGAAATAAGAGTTCACAATAATGAATGCAGAATTTATTTACATACCTTCAACTGGTGTAAAAGTACATTTTGAATCCCTTTCTTTGGATCAATCATACTTAGTGGACCCTTAGGTGTGATGTTTAACGATAATTAAACAAGATAATAAATTGAAGGTTAATAATCTAATGTTTCTTTAAGTATGTCAGTTGTGTTAAAAGAACCTAGTGGGTTGTTGTAATATAGGGGCTGTCGTAGAGTACCCTCTTAATGACGAGAGTCATTACGAGGATAATTTGATGCATCCAACTATGCTTCAACACCCCGCTTAGTTCAATTAACTCATTTTTCATAAGAGGAACTTTGGTTCACAGTTTTACTCTAAACTGAGATAGACACATGGACCAATGTAGTTGTCAACTCATGTTGACTTAGGGTAACTAAACACACCCAAATCGATGAAATTCAATTTGTGTATGTCTACTTATCCTTAGTCACCATGAGTAGACTGCAACACTAGTCTATGTGAGCTACCCCTATTTAGTGTGAAACTTTGACTCGGGTTACATTGACGAGAACTAAAGCGCATAAATCTAGATAATAGTTTGAGTGGGGTGAAATACATATTCCTTTTGACGAGTATGTCATCTTGGAATGTAAACATGGTAAACATGTTTAAAACTTTGGCCAAAGTATCACAAACTGTTGGTTGCATTGTCTTATGTCACCTAGTCTAAGATTGCAGGATTTTAGATGAATATCAGTAACAAATATTCAGATAGGCTTCTTAGATAGAACACTTGAGTGACCCATAATGGGTAAAAGAACCAAAGTATACATAGGAACAAGTTAAACATGAGAGATCAGTTTAATACCGAGTCATGAAATGAGAGATTGGTGTTACACCAAGTCATTACAGTTGCATATGGTTTTCTATTATGAGATGGATTGGAAATAGAATGTTTGTTCTGAATTGTATGAATTTAGAACAGATAACATTATAAAAAAATTTCCCTTGTTTCTAAGTCATAAAAAGCTGATGTTACACAAGATATAAATTAGAAGATATAAATTAGATGTATCTTTGAAGTGTACTTGATGACAGTTGAAATCTTATCAAGCTCCTTAAATACATTCACAACATTCCCGAAGAACTCGAGATACATCCACAAAGGAGTAAACATGTATTGTAGCTTTTCATAATCAAAAGACAAAATAGAAGGAAAAATACAGAGATGCAAACCCTTTCAAATTCAGGTTCTGTAATATAAGATAAATGAAGTTAGATGCAAACTTAGAAAAGGAAGTATAAAGGTACATATACATCAAATCTCAATGAAATTTGATTCGTACATCCATCAAATTGTTCTTATTTTCAGAGCTCAAGAAGTGAAAATAATGCAAAATGCGAGATAATGGAACAGAGAGACCAACTCAAGTTCAAAGGAATAAAAATCTAGAATAGAAATCACAATGTGAATAATGACAAACATGATAAGGATGATCGGACCCCTTTTCATTTTTTATCGAGTTATAGTTTTAAAATACAAACAACAGAGTATGAAATACCCATATGCATGAATGAAGAAAGACATTTTCATCTGATAAATTACAATTTTAAAACACGAGCTCCAAAGAAAATTTTCCAGAATGGTAGAAGGGGAACACAGAGATCAAATAAATCCCATTATGCTCAAGTTGTTTCCACTTTTACCCACAAATTTACTGAGTTGGAAGAAAACACAATAATCACAAATGAGCAACCCGATTCTAGGTATGAGACAGAAAAATGGCAAGAAGAAATTAAAAACTCTTGGATGAGTAAAAAAAGAACAACAATAATGGTATCCATTATAAATGCAAATTTCAAATAGTGCGTTCAATATTTTTTGCAAGTTATACAGATTCAAAGCAAGAAATTTCATTTTTCATGACAATTGTTCTAGATTTACGAAGTTTTCAAAGAACTCAAGTAATAAAAGAGAACTTACCACTTCACAAGAAAATTTATTCAAACCCTTGAAATATAGAAGAGAAATATGAATGCCCAAAACGAGTTTCAAACTCGGTATAGCAAGAAAACACAAAACAAGGCAATGAGAAGATGTATAAGTGCAAGAGAAGAAAAATGACAAGGAAGAATTGCTACAATGCTCAACGAAACCACAAACTTACCTTCTTCCATCTCACGCGACGTAGAGAATGTAGAATGAACTCAAGATGCCCAATGATGGTGGCCAACCCAAAAAAATCTCACGGAGAAACAAATAGGTCATATTATGCATGCCTAGAGAAGAATCAAGATCTTGACATGCTTAACAATGACAGACAACATATTAGAGTGAAACTCCAAGTAGTAGCCATATCATAGAGAATGACAAATGCAAAGCATAGTGCCTCTATAATTCATCAAAATCTCACGGATTTGAGCTTGAGACATAGAAAAATGGCGGCCTAGAACATATTTTCCAGCATCGCCACTCGGGAGAGTAAATGCAAATGAATGAAATGTTAGGGTTTGCATTTTTTTTACTTGACCACTACCTTCTACCTAACTCACCCAGAGTTAAGATCAATGGAAGATATCAAAAGGTACAAATCAAACCATGCTCAAAGATAAACCACCAACTTCACTACGGGTTAGTAAACTTGCCACAGTTAAAAGGTACTATATCAACGATCCATATCAGAATGTACATAAATCAATGGTGTAAAATAAAATATCCTCAATCAACCACACGATTGCCAAGAGATCCAATGGTGTAAATAAAATGGTACAAATATCAATGGCACACAATGTAGAACACTAAACTTCCAATGAACTCGTCAAACTTGACTAGCGAGTTACCCATCTAAACCATGGTCTACATAGTACACAGGTGTCAAGAAAAGGTAAAACCCTAATCAGGGTTGAATCAAATGCCACCGTCAAAACAACCAAGGGTCTATCCATCATTGAAAGGGGCCAAATATTCTAGAACTTAATGATTTCACAAAATCATGTTCGAAACCATAGTCTACAGACTATATCACATGTCAATAATAAAAGGTGCCAAGTCAAGATGAGTCATCATTGCCACATGAACCAAGCCACATCAGCTAGTGGAGGTGCTCAAATATATAACGACGAAGTCAAAGGGGGCCAATTCATTATTATATGCCATATGATGTCAAAGGGGTTGATTTAAAAATGATCACAATATATGCCAAGACCGAAACTATAATGCGGGCAATGATTAATATCAAACGGGTTGAATTATTACACCCTCAATTATGGTCTCGCCTACCCATGTGCTAAATCAAATAGTGCCGAATATATTCAACCAAAGGGAAGACATGCATGGAAGGAAATCAACATTAGTGAAAGGGACAATTTGGGAATTACCTTAGTTTTCACAAAAGACCTTATTATCTCTCAAAAAAAGGAGGATATTATTTTTGGCATGTGCACATGGATAGGTGGTCCCCATAAGGTAAAATTGAATTATTTTGCTAATTATAAGAAATCAAAGGCATTATTTTTGCACAGAATATATTTTTGCATGTCATCACAAGAAGACAGAATAACAAGAAGACAACGTTATCTTTGCAAGTGGATGAATTCACATCAGAGCTACATGACAGTTGCATGCACATTGGAGAAGACTTGCATATCAAGAAAGGGCTATTATTTGCTAAAGTATTCACCCAAATTATTTATTGTAATAGAAATAGAGCATTCAACTTGCACTTTGACTAAAGTGTATTTTTGAATTAAAGGCTATTTTTGCCTCATTGTAAACAACATGTTTATTTTATCCCTTTATTTATTCATGATAAAGGCTAAAATTAACATGCATGGATTTTTAGGAGGGTTAGGTGAATAATTTTTGCTAAATATTGTGTGCATTAGAAAAGCACAAGGAGGAATTTTTGGACATAGGATTGTTAAAGCATATTTTGCCGCTTTTCCCTTGAATGAGAACTAGTTATTGTCTTTCCAATTATTTGCAGTGGTGTGTATCTTTCATTAATTCTTGTGAATGTTAATTCCCGATTAATTATCTTACCTTGCTACAAATTTGGTGCTTTCTATACAATCTTAGTGTGCATGTTAGCTATTGTATTATTGTGATTTATTGCCTCAACACAAAAGTGTTTGCTTTAAGATCAAACTAAAACCCATCTGTTCGTGCATCTACAATTTTTTTCAATTTGATTGTGCATGTACTCAGTCAAATCCCTCAATCAATTTGGTGTATCACCCCATTTCAATTTAGTTACAATAATCTTTTTACCCTCAAAACCCCAAAAAATTAGTTTAGGATACATCAATAAGGAACCGGCCTTAATACCGGAGACTCGCCTCAACAATAGGTATACCCACAGACCTGATGTGTTTCCATTGTATCTACAAGTGAGAGATAAAGAAATATTAGAACCCTTGTTGTCATCTCTCAACAAGGGTGCACTTTTGAGAGATAACAAGAACATAATGGTACAAAATTATGATTTGCGAGTTTAATGGTTGCCACCACAAATTACCTTCCTTTTCTTTTGGAGAAGTAGTGCTTGCTAGCTCTCGCTTCTTCTTCTCAATTTAAACACCTCCAATATGATGATGACTATAACAGACCCTCAAAATTATTACATCCAACCAAAAATGCTTACGTCACTTTTTTTGGTTTATATAATCACAAACATTCTTCTCATAAATTTTTGGTTTATACTATTTAAACTATTATTTGTTTTTTAGCTATTTTGATTTGATTTGAAACAAACATGACGGGCATGAATAATGTGGACCAAAAATTGAATTTTGAAGACCCGCATAATTGGAAGTCTCCACCATGGAAGATGGCATAGATTTTGGGGACCTTTGGGTCACAAGGCATTAGGGTCTACACCGACATGGAAGACGCTTTATCGTAAAACACACACCCTCCATTTAGGGAAGTCAATGAATGTTGAAAAAAATAAGTTGGGAGGGTTTGTGTGTGCTAGATAAGCCACTCCAAACTTCTACGAGATATACACCATCTACAATAAAATCCTTGTTGTTTGAGTGTTTCACTTTGTTTACCAATCAAATGTATGCGAATATAATCCACTTCTCTAATGATCACATGTTTAACAAGCTATAGTGATGATTGGAAGTTTCCGTGTCTATAAAATGAAATCACCAAGGTCATAAAACTTTCGAATCAAAGATGAAACATTGCTTGTGGATTGGTCCATGATGTCGTCGAGCTTGCTATTGGATTTTTTTGGGTTGGGTTTTGAAAAGAACTCGGTTAAATAAAAATATTCATCAATAGATATTGATGTTATTCATATATAGAACTTGGATCGATCATCCCATCAGTACAACTTCACACGTAAGAAATAACACAACAAGATCTAAATTCTTAATAAGAGATACATGAAGATGAAACCAACATAAGTAAGGATACCTTGAATGTATGAGTGCAATTCAATTGAAACTAAAATATTAATTCAACATATTGATCCACATTACAAATAAAAACACCATCGATTGAACTCAAAATATCTCCTAAAAGCGTATTAAAAATATCACACAAAAAAATATCTTAAAATATCTTCTCAAAATTATTTTCTCTCAAATGTTAGGGAAGCCATGAACAAAAATGGTTTTACCCCGTAAAATTTTTCATGACTCGAAAAAATATTTGATACTAATTATAAATTTTGGTTTAGAATCACACAACTCAAACACAATATTAATCTCTTTTATTATTAACATTAGAATACCCCATACATATAGGAAATGCAACTCCTATAAATAAGGAGGTTGCTTTCAACAATTTACCCAACATACTAACTACGTGAGTTGTTAAAACAACTTGGTTATAACAATATATTAACATAATTATTCACTAACTCATTCATTTGTGGAGCACTAATATAGGATATTCCTAACATATCCTCTCCTTCATGTTTCCTTGAATAGACTTACAAGCCATAATCTAAATATTATATTCACAAGTACTTTTTCCGAATGTTAAATTTATAATCAAATAACTACATGACTCAACTAAGCATTTGGGAGAGGTTTCAATTAACAACTTAACTCAAAAAAATATGTTAAAATCATCAAAAATTGTGATGGATAAAGTATTGGTTAACAAAGATATATAGGGTGGATAAAGAAGAGGTTGACAAACATATAAGATTTTATAGTTTTGCATTCCACCAAGGATTGTAATTCTAGAATTAGAGCCAAATAATTACATCCCATAACTTACAAAATCTAGGATAACAACCCTATTTTTGCTTCTATAAGTAACATGAGGTGAATTGTACTTAATGCAATGATAATTTATAGATAATGATGCTAGAGCACATGGGACACATCCTTTATGTCAATGGTAATTTTTTTCATATGGACCATGTTGGAGCTCAAATGTGCACCCGTGCCTGAATCATAGACAATTCAGGATTTGAGACAACATGGGACTTTCTCCAAGTTATGGAGCTCAAATTAAGACAAACCTTTGGAGAAGGCCGGCTTCCTCTACTTACTCTTAATGTTACACTACTCCTAGGAATTGAAATGCAACTATCTAACTCTACTCTAACTTTCCAAGAGACTAGGGTGAGAAGGAAATGCATAAAATAAAACCTGCTAGAGAAGGTGATATAACAAAAATGAGGGAATAGATGCTTTAACAAGAGAGAAAGTGGGAAAAATGACAATGAAAAAAGCTGAAATAAAATCCACAGATCAAAATCGTGTCCAAAGTTCCATCTTCATGTTACACATAGACACACCCTCTAAAATAACACATTCAAATGAATGAGAGGCAAGAGATTGAAATAAAACAATAACAAAGACCGAATGAGCCACAAAACCAAAGATTTTATTGCTTAGAGATCATGCACAAATCATCACGATATAGGAGGAAGATGCAAAACATTTATAGAGGCATAGCCCAAGGCATGTGAATCTTAGGACACTTTTGTGGCATGAAATGATGCCCTCGTATTCCCAAAGTATCCAACATTAAAACTGGGCATTACTTTCCAATACATAGAAAATTTTAGAAGAGAAATAAGGAAAGAAGAGAGGAAATTTGAATTCCTTATTACACTAACCGACCACCTCCATTCAATTCTCGAGAAGAATTGATTATCTCTACAAAAACACCTCCCCATGCCAATTTTATTATCAAGAAGGAACGACGTCCATACTTCATTTGATTACGGTGGTTGAGTCGTGCGGAACAACCTCTTTACGTGTTGGAGACTTCTTTCTTCACCTCAGACACCTACCAACATTTAATCCATGAAATTTGATTCCCTTCGCGTGGAGAAGGCTAAGATTCCTTCAAATAATATCACATTTACAAAGATCAAATTAGATTCATGTTCATTTAGTAATCTGCAAAAAAATATTGTTTTCCTTCACTACGCGACTTTCTTCTTTCAGTCTTGTGCAGATTTGGTTTCCACGGTTCCTCCTTATGTTCCACGATATTACTAATTTTTATTCTTTACTCCACGGCACCGATATGGCATGAACTCATGTTGACTTCCATGGAATACCTATTCTTTATCCTGCGGCTTTTGTATTTGCTTTGTTCCACAATTTTAGACCTTTAGCTTTCTCAAGTTTTTTCCCTCACTCTACGGCATTCACTCCTTAGTCGCGAATTGACTTTCAATTCGTGACATGCCTAAACTCTACCGCGGATGATTAATCCAAGACCACGGAAAACCAAGTTTCTCTATTTTGAAAGGGGTGCAAAAATAGACACCAAACCCATTATTCAATCACGATCCTAATGAATAACTCCAATTATAAGGTCTCTAATAGGAAATATGGGAAACAAAATTGAGATCAATTGTCCGAATAGGGGCAATCATATGGGGAAAATTAAGAGGAAAACCACTTAGAAGCAAGTAGGTCATTGTTAAATGACATTTTGACTATATGCGCAATTGATCAAACTCAACATACCTTATTCCAAATGTTATATATGTATTGTCCCAAAGGTGTTATTTTTCATATTTAACGACTCACCCCAATGAGATAGATTTTAAAACAAGTGGTTACCATATTAGAAGGATCAATATTTATATTGTAATAATTATTTATCGGGAATTCTACCTAATATTACAAGTAGAAAAAGCGAGATAGTAACTATTAACAATGATATTGAAGTGATGGGAATAAGATATTACAATGCAATGAAGTGACATCATATGGGGTCACTTAGTAAAATATGTCCAAAAATTTGAAATCATGTGATTATAAATATTACCCTTATATAGTATTTATCATTATATGCTCTCATTATTAGGACCCCCTTTTACACTGATACCATATTTATAATGATATACCAGTGAAAAAATGTAAATAAAAATTACCCCTGTATGATCATGTGTCATGTACCACCTTACCAAGGTGACCCTCCCATTAGTAACATGTTCTTAAAATAAAGTGATGGGTTATAAGAAATCTAATCTAGTGAAGGAGATGACATTAAATCACATTGAGGTGGCCTTCTAAATATTAAAGTAATGAATTTGAAAAGGAATCTCATAGGGTGAGATAGGAAAATTTGTACGCGTAGCATGTCACAAACTAGAGAAACAAAGATAATGAATCATATAGAATGTTGACCTTAAGAAGTTAAATCTCACAAGTTGTATTGAGAGGATAAAAATAAGTTAATGTGTTATAAATTGTGAAAAATAGATGACAAGACAATGATTCAAGATATAAGCATGGAAAAGTGAACTAGTCACTTGTGTTGAAAATGATAGATGATAAGTTGTGATGGAAATAAATAGACACAAACATGATATCAAATGGTGAATTATTTTCACGGTGAAATTGAAATGAATAAGAAGACAACAATGGAATTATTAAGAGTGGTGCTAAAGAACACGAAAAAGTATGAAGAAACACCATAAAAACTATTGTTGAAAAACAATAATAACAAAATATATAGTAGAGATAGTTCTACATGTATATAAATAATATAGCATGAAAAATCAAGAGATGAATGGTGAATTCAATGTGAATTATACACATGAATTGTTTGAAAAACTTCTATAGATAAATGTGTTCTCAATGAATGTGTATTAATATCTCAATGGGTTCTTCACCTCTCGAGGCCATAAACTTGGAGTCTAGAGATGGAGTATGGATGAAAAAACCCGTATATGAGGATTCATATGTATTCTGCAGCAAGTGCGGGAAAGTAGATCTTATGGTTGCGAGGAAAAACAGAATCCACCTCCGCAACAGACATGCGAACAGTTAAATATTGAGACGTTGGAGCAGTTGGTCGACCGAGAGCTTATTGAAGAGAATGGTTCGGCACCTGCATGCGGGAGGATGGAGTCCCCTGCTGTCGTGGCTTCACAACCTGCGAACGTGGCCACTCAAACTGAGCAGAATGCAGTTGATAAGGAGTTGGTCGTGGAGCTATTTTTGGCTGGTTCGGTGACTAAACAGAGTGTTGTGTTGGCCCCTTCACTAAAAAAATGATGGCATGGAGCACATTTAAAATCTGGAGCACGCGGGAGATATCACAGCAAACCGTTGTCAGATGGAGTTAGCGGTGGAGGTTATCTCGCTCAAGGCAATTTCAAAATCACCGCAGTCATCACAGATTTTGATTGAACCGGTTTACAAGGTAGATAACACACATGGAAAAGCTTTAACATTGGCTGTGTGGGGAAAATTCCCTAAAAAAACCACCAAACAACATAACTACGATGGTGTTTTGGTGGAGCAAAACATTAATGATTTTGTTGGAAAATCAGTTCATGGAAAGGCATGTGGAAGTTCCGGAATTATCCTCGCAAGACAGGAGATCCCCGAACAGATCCAAATTGATTTGGTACGTGAAAGAATGGAAGCGGGTCCCCTTAGGAAGCATGACGGTAATGTAGTCTCTGAGATTACTAAATCCTTGGGGAAGGTGGACATTATAGCTTCAAAAGAGGGAGATGACGGATAGACGAGTTAAAAAAAATACTACGTTTAATTCACCCCACCTTGGCTAGGAGTCGCGCCCTCTGTATGAAGTTTTCGTCCTTTCGTTTTAGGTTTCTCGTTGATCTAGTCTAGGATTTATATTGGTTTTTTCTTGGTTTTAGACTGCTCTTAGACTGGTCATTCCAGCTGTTTTAGATTCTCGTTTCTTGAAATGTTTATGGTTATATCTGGATGGTAGATCCATGTTGTACCAGGCAAGGGACCCAGCCAAAACGTTCAATTTACCAATTATAAAAAAAAAAGTTTCTACAAGTAAAAATATCATTTTTTATTTTATTTTTTAAATAGGGATTACCTTGTCACATGTGTGAGTCCTTGAAACGTTCAGGTCATCGCCAAAATCTAGTTGATGGGTCCCATCATAACATTGGTTTTTAAAATTACATAAAATATAAATATAATTATATATAAATTAATATTGTATTAATAAAAATAAAGACTAATTATACTTATAAATTAACAATAATATAAAATATATAAAATTAATACTAATATAAATTTATTAAATTTATAATTACATATAATTCATATTAATATAGATATATAAAAAAGTATTATTAAATTAAATGTATATAAAATCAATAATTAAATTAATTGGACATGACACAAACTTGACATAATTTGCATCGCATTTGTACCACATTTGTGCCATATCATCCTCTCAAAATTTAAAAACATAAAACTGGGAGGGTTCAAATGCACTTTAAATTTTATTTGGAAAACAAAATGGGAGGGCAAGGAAAAGATAAAGGGAAAGGAGAAAAGACCAAGAAAAGAGAAAGGGATAGAGGGGGGCGGGGGGCTAATGTCTTGAGCGAGTTTAAGTAGTAAAGTGAGACCTCCAACACAATATGAGATAGGGTTTTATCCTTATTTTGATGTAGTTTGGGAGCGTGTATGTCCCCAAGAACATACTTGAACAATCATAGCCTCATAAATTGGAATATCACTTAGATTTTTCACCCTAAGTGCTCACCCAAAGCACAAGAATCTTATTAGGTCTTTTCAGATTGAGGAAGTGCAATATTATTCATTGATTTATCTCCACTGGGGCTCAACATTATATTGTAATTGGCTCAACTATGTATAAAGTAGACACTATTGACCAAATTAATAGGTGATTCAGAGATCCAATCCACTCTACTACGCATCATGCAAGCAATCAAGATGCTTGACAAACAAATTTAATCCAAATGTATTTGATCCTATATCATTGATTCAATATTCTCCTCTAAATTTTTTTATATATGTTCTTCGAATTTGGTAGTATAACAATAAATTCTCGCTAGTATCCCACTCACTGGATCACAAAACCTCTACTTTAGAAACCCTTTGGAAAATTTGGTCTATAAAAATGCATAGTTCAGAATTTGATGTACAACTCATCCATGTATGTTTTTATATAGAATGAATCCCACCTCCTAGATTGTTCTCGATGTACACATCAACCATAAGAAAAAAATCCCTATTTAGAATCCCATTCTAGATTCATATTAAAGGGATCTTGTTATGATATTCCTTCTCTTGAGGCTTGAGTTCTTTTCCTAGATTTTATTTTCCCACTTCCCCATATCCTACTTATTAGTATACATGGGCTTATAGTATGATACTTCATCATATTCATGAGGGCCCCGTTATGCTAGTGTTATTTCCCCTTCGAGATCTTGCTCTTTTTCTAGCCCTTCGATCCTAGTTTCTTTGTTTCTGTGGGGATATATTCCGCATGTCTCTTACTTTTGTCTCCTTGATAACATTAAGGATGTTATATTCATGCTTTGGGATATTCTATATGAATTCCTACATTTTATCCTTCTCCTTTCTCCTAGGGACTTCTCTCTTTAGACTAATTTTAGGGTCATTAGGACAATCCATAAGGGTATTGTTTCATTAGGTGAAGGTGAGTAAAACATCCTAAATGGTGTTTGTATTGGTATCCTTGTTTATATCTATGTGGGATCTTCTTGTTTTGATGTGGTTTACAGTTAGTCCAATCATAGGATGTGGATGGTTCTTCTCCCTTTACAACTACACTTCTCGCTCCCAACTCCCTTCGAGTTTGCCACTTATGTTGTCATTGATCACTTATCTCCTTTATTATTCTTCTTGTGTCAATGTTTATGGACTCTTCATTCTCATGTTCTTTATTTGCAAAGCGTATTTGACTACTTTTCTTGTTTTCTTAGCATTTATTTTTCTTAAACATGATGCTTTATGCATTCATTGCTTCTTTCTCAAAGGATTTAATATGTAGGTGATCTCTTAACTTAAGATTTCACCTATCATTGAATCAAACCCATCCTTAATAGAATTTTTACCAATGTTGAGTCATCATCCATATCATTGTCTTTATCATGCTTCCAATCTTTCCTAGGGTACTTATACATATACCTCAATGTTAACAAGCCCTTGTCATTTATTCTCGTAGATATCTCCATGTGCTTGGCATTAGTGACCCTTTCTAGTCGTCCCTCTAGATAAAAAAACTATGAATAAAAAGGGGAGTGCACTTCAAATCCTCCACTTTTCTTATATCTTAATTTTTATAGTGCAATAGTGATTTAAACTCCAAACTATATGATTTTTTTGTATATTTTTGGCATCACTAGATGGATACATCATTCTTTTCCAAAGGATTTTACACAAACTTCATCCCATCTCCACGTTTTGGCCTTATTAAATTTATTATCTACACCTAAACAAGTGTATTTCTTGAATCACTCCATTATGGATGGGTTATATTTAGGATATTCAAATACTTAATTTCATTTAGAACCCGATATCATCAAATCTTATCATTATTAGGATCACCACTCACATGAAAGCCTCATCTTTCTCATGTGCCAAAATTGCGCCTCAACTATTTCACCACAAATGTATTTGGAAACATTGTGCCTCACAATATTGGTTATAATCGATGAGCTACATATATATACTTCTGATTGATATCATCCCATATATCAAAATCAAATATTTTTGTGTAGATCACATGCACAACTATAAGGATAGTAAGGTCAAAGATATACATGATTGTCACTGAGCACTTGACTCTAGTGTAACGCATTTATTTTGGCCGGTGAATTAATGACACCGGTGTTTACAAGTGTCTTCCTTATGTTTACACCCTCCTTTGATACCCCTTGAAGTCTATGTTTCAAATTTGGAATAATCTTGTTTCTTATCTTGATGAATTTGATGAGGTTCACATGAACATGTGAAAACAAAATCCTACCTAGTGTAATGTTAATCAATATGGTTTTACTCTAATTAAATAATAGATGAGATTAAATTACAACATATAATAATAAACAAACAAATCATGTCCAAGTAATTAAAATTTACCATAACATAGACGATCTAACTAACAAAAGTACAAGTAGGGTTAGAGAGTATTGCATTGATTTTAGATTGAGATATGATGATGATGATGATAGTATAATGTGCGGGAAGGATTTGTAGGCTCTTGTCAAACCGTGTTGAAAATATGTGAGTGAGATTCTAAGTGTAGGAAGAAGTATCTCGTCTAAAAATATTCACCCTATTGAATTTTTATTGTATGGGAGGATTTGTCCTATGTTATTCTAATTTGGATCTCACTTTTGGAGTTGTATTCCTTTTTGTTTGTAGCTTCACTTTCTGTGATTGAAATCCTATGATCACACTTGTGTAGTTGATTAGGGATTATTTTTCTTATTCTTTTATTAGGGACCTTAAAAGGGGTTTGTACTTTTGGGTTGAGTGACACCCACATGCCTACATATAAATACTATAAAGATGCATCAAACCCTTGAATATACCTACCCAATTTATATGTGCAATATGTATATAGTATTGTGTTTGGAAGTGAAAAACCTAGTTAGGACTTTTAACATTCAATAATGATATTTGTGTATAAAAGGAACGATAACTAGATCATACCAAGCCAAGAACACAGATGCTAATCAAACACCACGATCAATAAGATGAAAGTAAATCGCTAGAACAACTTTACATAAACATTTGCAAACAAATGAACAACAATATCATATATTATTATGGAACTCAATGAAATACAATAAGAATGGGCCTTGCTTATATAGGCAAGGAATAACAATCTAAGAACCAGTCAAGGTCATAGATCAAGCCATAAATAATGGAAATAACTAGTCATCAAAGAAATAGTTAAGTCCATATATTTATGAGAGAACTAGACATCAAGGATCTAGTCAATACCATAGATCAAGGAAAGAACTATACCTAACAACTAGATAATATCCCCCTAATATCTAAATAAATAAAAAGAAATATCCACACACATAAGTGGGTGAGGATAAATACAATAAAGGTAAATAAATTACCTAGGTGAACATGAGATAAGGTAAATACCTACTCTAACACCCCCTCAAGTGAAGCTAGGGGCCAAAATAGAAGTGGCATGTCTATAGTATGAATCCCGGAAACTAGGCCTGATGAGGTACTTACGTATAATATATCCATGAAGAAATATCAAACCAAAAGAAAAAAAGAATCCTACTAGAAGGAAAGAGAAAGAAGAAGAAGAAATAAGATGTTCTCACAAATACCCCCAAGAACAACTTCCAAAACCCGTGCATTCCACACAACTCAAGGTAGCGAGGTGATGCAAAAGGCTTCATAAAGATGTCTACAACCTGCTATTGAGTCACAATGTACTCTAAGAAAAGAAATCCATCTTGAATGTGTTGGTGAATGAAGTGGATGTGTATCTCAATATGCTTAGTCCACTGGTGCTCAACTGGGTTGCGAGAAATGTGAATTACACTTTGGTTGTCACACCAAAGTACAGTTGGTGAATCCTATGGGAATCCAAACTCTATCAATAACTCGAAAGCCAAAGAATATGTTGACTCGTTGTAATTGTTGCCCTGTACTCTACCTCTAAAGATGAAAGTGCAATAGCCTATTACTTTTTGCATGCCCAAACAATTGGAGAATAACCAAGACAAAAAGATAGCCAGAAGTGGAACACCTGTCATCAATAGAACCTGCCCAATCTGAATCTGTATACCCAACCAACTGAGTATAACCCCTAGTGTAGTGTAGGCCAAAGTGGGAAGTGCCGTATAAATAACACAAAATCCTTTTAGCAGCCTGTCAATGACTACTATGAGGAGAATGTGCAAACCGAGATACAAGCCCTACTACAAATGAAATATCAAGGCGAGTATGGGTCAAGTACATGAGACTCCCAACCAACTTCCTATACAATGTAGGATCACAAAGTGGTGTGGTACATGTGGAAGTAAGAGTAACTCCAAACTGAAAAGGAGATGGACTTGGCTTGCAATCAGCCATATCAAAGCACCTAAGAAGATCATGGGTGTACTTTTGTTGACTCAAATGAATCCCTAAATCTATCTGAGAAATATGCAAACCAAGGAAATAATGCAATAGCCCAAGATCTTTCATGTCAAACTGTGTAGAAAGAGCCCTCTGAATACTCTAAATGTGGGAAGAAGAGCTTCTAGTAAGTAACAAATCATCAACATACAAGACAAGTATCAAAATATCCTCACCAACATGCTTGGAGATACACTATATGATCGGAATGGCAACGAACAAAACCAATAGATAGAAGAAAAGAATCCATCTTTTCATACCAAGCCCAAGGGGCTTGTTTGAGACCGTAGAGAGACCTTCAAAGCCTACAAACAAGAGAAGAATCTGAACAAATCTAGTCAGGTTGCTCCATGTATATTTCCTCTTGTAGATATCCATGTAAGAAGGCACTCTTCACGTCCATTTGGTATACGGGCCACCCTTGTGATGTAGCAATAACAAGTACAAGGCATATAGAATCCATCTTGGCAACAGGTGCAAAAGTCTTAAAGTAATCAATACCTTCAACTTGTGAAAAACCCTTTACAACAAGACGAGCCTTATACTTGTCAATGCACCCATCAGCTACGTATTTGGTTTGGTATAACCACTTACACCTAACCATCTTTCTTCATTTAGGAAGAGATACCAAATCCCAAGTATGATTCTTTATCAAAGAAGAATACTCAACTTCCATCACATCATCCCACTCATGTATCCCATGAGCCTTTGAAAAGACTGTGGATCCTCAGAAACTACCTGACACAAAATTCCAGAACCTGTAGAATGTGTGTGATGATGCCTATTGGGTGGAATATCCTCTATGAAAGGTGTTGCCTTAGAAACTATAGTATGAGCCCACTTAGGCATAGTGACAACATCAATGGGAATAGGATCCTCAATGACATCTATAACCTCCTCATCAACCTCCTCAAAGAAAGGATCCTCAAGATGAGATGAAGAAGAAGGAGGCATGGAAGAATATGAAGAATCATGAGGAGTGAAGCGCTCATCAAACTAAACATGTGTTCGAAAAAGAACGTCATGAGTATCAGAATCTAGAAGTCGATAAGCTCTCATGTCCTCACAATACCCTACAAAGATCAAGGGTTTGCTTTTCTTATCCAAAGCTTTTCTTTTCTTCTTTGGCACAAAGGCCCAAGCATGGCTCCCAAAGAATCGAAAAAATGAGACATGTGGCTTAGTGTTGGACCAAGCTTCCTCTGGAGTCAAATGCTCAAGTTCTCTGTGGGGTGTGCGATTCTGAATGTAGTTAACACAATTAACTGCTTCTACCCAGTAGATAGGAGGTAAATCTCTAGAATGCATCATACAGTTAGCCATTTCCTTTAAATTTCTATTCTTCCTTTCTGCTAAGCCATTATGTTGTGGAGTATGAGGAACAAAATGTTGGTGAATAATGCCTTGAGTTGCCAAAAATTCAATAAACTCATTAAAGTACTCCCCCATTATCAGTACAAAGGTTCTTTATGCAACTAGAAGATTGTTTCTCGACCAAAGCCTTGAATACTTTGAAGTGTGAAAAACATCACTTTTGTACTTGAGAAAATAAACCCAAGTACGCCTCAAGAAATTATCAATAAACGTAAGTGCATACTTACCTCCATTGAAAGATGGGGTAGGAAAAACCATCAAGTCACTATGCACAAGCTCAAGTGGTGAAGAAGCTCTCTTAGACAAATTCCTAGGAAAAGGATCTTGGTGTTGTTTCCCTAATGCACAACCATGAAAAAATCCCTCAAGATAAAAAAATCTAGGAAGACCATCTACCATACCATGAGTGCTCAACTCTAAATATTTGTAATTAAGATGTCCAAATCTTTCATGCCAAAGCTTACTCTCTAAATCTGCATGAGAAACCAATCCTATCCCTATAGAAGAAGTGTCATCAAAACCCTCAAAGTGATATAGTCTAGAACTATGATCAACAATACCCTGAGAAACCAAGTGATGAGGCTCCAACAAAGTTCATACTTCTGCTCCATGTGGTGTAAAAGTCATTATTTTTCCTTGACCAGAATGAAAAATTTGATATACAAAAAAAATTTGTAGTGATGTTAGGAACATATAGTTCATCTTAGATATTGCCATCATCAAGTTGTACATCACCTTTTCCTTTAACAAAGAAAGGAAGAATCTCCAACCTCAATTTTGGAAGTAGAACTCAAACCTAGAGAAACAAAAGACTCCTTGGAAGAAGTCATGTGATGAGAAGCACCAAAATCTATAACCCAACTATCTGCAAGTGGTGACTGAGATCTCCCAACAAAATTAAGTGCTTTTTCATGTTGATTAGAAGGAGGTGGCGTGGAGATAGAAATTTTTGTTTCTTGATTGCATCCTCTAAGGCTTGCATTCACTTATAACACCTATGTTCTTCATGATTACTAGCCCCACAAAAAGAGCATGAACGACTAGACTTATTCTTGGATTTAGAAGACTCCTTGGGTTTTGATTTGTTTTCTTTGGGTTTAGGAGCATTTTGAGATGGAGAAGGTGTGGATTTTGTTTTACTATTTAGTTTTCCCTTTCCCTTAGGATTAGATGCAACTAATGCCTTTTGAGAGGTGGAAGACTCAAGGTGAGACAATTTGGATTCTTCCTTAGTAAGTCTTTCACAAATTTTTCTAAATTAGGTATTTTTAATGTGTCACCTAAGGCCTCTATGCTAGAGAAAAAGGTAGAAGCAAAAATTTGGAATGGTCCTCTCAACTTGGATAGAATCAAGTAAACACACTCTTCATCTTTCTTATCTCTTCCACTCCCCTTTAACTGTGTCAACAAATGCTTGAACTTGGTAAGATAGTCTATAATTGTTGAAAATATTCATGATTAAGAGAGTTGATCTCAATGTCAAGTTGCATGGCTCTCATATGATCCACCTTACCAAATAAATCCTCCAATTTATCCCAAATTTTGAAAGGAGAGTCATATTTTTCCAAATGAAACAAAATACTGTCACTTACATAAGTTCCTATCAAACCCATACACTCATCAAATTTTCACTGACACTTAAATTTCTCATATTCTCTAGTGAACACTAGTTGTTCTGAAGAAGTTAAAGCCCATAATCCTTTCCGCTTAGTTATTGTTTCTATTCTTGGTTTCCATGTGTGGTAATTATGTGTTGTTAATGGCTCAACATGATCTAATACAGAAGTAGATAAAGATGCCATCCTCAAAAAATGACCAAAAGAAATGCAAGAACCAAGCAATACAACAAGACCCCCAAACAATGCAACAAGAGCCCCCCGATTTTGGCACTTTATAATGAGTGTGTGTTACAATATGACACTTTATAATTATAGTGTGATTCTCAAAATAAATATTTCCAATGGAAAGAGCATGAAAAAACAAGCACTTTTGTAAAAAATGGCACTCAAAACCGAGTTACCGATCAAAAGTTACAAGTTTTTTAATATTAGCTATACTATTTATTTTAGTTGTCACTTAAATAGAATTAAATGCTTTTGCCTTCACCACAAAAATAAAATGAAAGGGGGCTAGTGTTAAGCACCTACTAATCAGAATCACAAGCTTTAAGCCCTCATATGACCATACCAAATGACCAAGGGCTAAGGATTTCAATGGGTGTGTGTTGCACATCAACTGAGAATGTTGCACGTGTCTTAAAGAAATGAAAGAAAAGCACAAAGGATAGATCCAACTTGCTACAACATTGTTTTAGTGAAATTCCAACAAAGGCAAGAATCAAAATTGTGATTGGTTTGCGATCTTCATGTGTGTTTTGGTAAATCACTATTGTGATTGTCCTACGATCTGAGTTAGGTATATTTGTCATTTTCATTTATTGTTTTGTCATTTTAATCAATAAAATGTCATTTATCTCATTAAAAGGTTTAGGGATCTAACTAAGGTAGGTCCCCTAACCACAAAAAAATAGCTAACATTTTTCAATGGCATCAAAATCCCATTATTTTAGTAGCATTGATTTGGAGATTTCATATCGACTAATACATCTCTGCAAGTGATCCAAACCTAGGTGTACATTTTGGTGACCATGGTGTGAGTTGTCAATTTAAAAACTAGACTTGGGAAACTACATTTGATATATGTAGACTTAGATATGGTTGAATATGCTTGAGAGACTAATATAACAATTGGGTGTTTTTTTATCTTTTAGGAATCCCAAATATGTGAGAGGTGAGGCCCTTATAATTGGTTAAGTGAATGTATTTTTATAGGTGAATATTGCAACAAAATTTCCCACTTAAATGAGACATTCATGACCAACTATGATAACTTGTGCATTTAGAAATGTGACTATCATATCTTTAGAGGGTAAAGTCGGCAACTAAGGACACGAGCATTTGCACACACATATTTTACGTCATGGAAAATTTATTTTTTAATTTAATTTTTCTCTTTTTTAATCATCGACACTTGTCATCGGTTGGACGACGACGTAAAAGTGTCGATGATGTATAGAAAAGAGCAACAATATCTAGTTATAAAGGCATATTATCCACATAAATTAAAATTATTTAAATGAAAAAAAGAAAATAATATAATTAAACTATTTAAATTCTTACACTACAACAATTGAAATATTGTGTTTTCAAATACTAATCTACATAATTTTTAAATGACACTTTATTTACAAATTTTAAATGTTATGTTACAATTCCTTTAAAAACTAAATATAAATCAAAATAAATATTTGAAAGAAAATTAAAAATAATTGAAACAAATTATAATTTATAATGTTCACATGGTTAAAATGTAAAGGGTAACTACATGGAAATGGGGGGCCAAAAAGCGGACACAAATCTATTTTTTTGGCCATTTTGGCCATAACAAGATAGGGAAAATTCAAGGTCACCTTATAACGCGAGCGAGTTATAATGCAAGCACATTATGACTCGATAAAAACACAGCTTGAAAACCCAAGCCCTATCATTTTGCAAAAAAACTAAGGGACCAAAACGCGAATGCAAAAAAACACGAGCATGTTTTCTCGAATCAATCTTCGTGGCACCTCAAATCGGTGATGGCAGTGAGCTCAAAAGGTCGGTTATAGTTTGTTTTAGGTTTATTTTCCTTATTAATATAATTTTTTTAAATAGTTTTTTATTTTTTATTTATTTTCATTTTCGATGTATCTATAGCTTTTATTCAACCCCCACATTCACCTCCACACCAAGATGAAGAAGAAAACATCCCTCAAACACCCCCTTCTATGACATGACATCCTCCTAACACCCAACAACAAGTTTTGGGGGAGATTGAAAAACTATAAATCTCAAATTGAGGGTTTGATAGAAATGTTAAGAAACCTTAATGCCACAAATGCACATTGTCAAAACCTAGTTGCATCTTTAGGATCATTGGTATCTAATATTGATAGTGTGGTTGAAAAAATTAACACATGGGAGAGTTTTAAAACCAAATGTCATAATTTTTATGCCGACAAGTTGTCGTATGATGCAGTGAAGAAGAAAAAATAACAAAAGGAAAATTGTGTGCATTATTTACTGATCCTAAAATAAATGCACCGTTACGATTGGATTGCAAAAGATTCCCCATCCACTGGTGTAATCATGAGGGGATAAAAATAATTTTTGGGATAGGTGGTGGATGGTTTTGACCAACCACCTTGCAATAATTTTGAGGTGCCACAATATTTCTTGAGGAAATTCTACTTTGCGAGTTTGTCCTCAATGAAATACCTAATTATTATGACATTTGAGATTTTCAAGGCAGAGGCAAGGGCTCGCATAGGATAGAGAGGGGGCACAATGGTTGTAGAACATACTGATTAGACCCATTTCCCACCCACATGTTCATCATGTTTTAGTCCCTATTGATGTGAAGGAGACCTTGGAGTTTTATACCCTTGGTTCTATCATATCATTGACACACGCCGGCTTCATCTTGCACTCATCTCTCCCACGACGACGAGCCCAGTTCTTCTAGGTAGCAGGCATTATATACCATAGAGTGTCATGCTTGTGGGTGTATAGGGACCTACGTGGTTGATGTGGCAGCTTCACAACCTCGCGAGGTAGCTCCATAGGTTGAGTAGAGTTTCTAAATGAGGAGGCTCATCATGATTCAGTGTTGGAGAATATCATCATCACAGATGATATATTGGATGCGGCATTTGGTATTGACCAATAGGTAATTTTACATGAAATGAGTTACAATTATATATATATATATATATATATATATATATATAGTACAAAATCTTATAATTTAGAATGTTAATCAATTGTGAATGAAAATTAATCATGTGTGTTTTTATAAAATTACAAGGTCAAACTATACATCATGTATCACATTCCACAGCTTTCACAATTGTTTGTGGGCACTTCATCCCCTCAGTATAAATTGGTAATAAATTACTAAATTTATTGTGTTATTTTGTTTTCCATGTATAGAGATGTTAGATCCTAAAATTACATTTTGATGTTGAACAAGTGAATGTTGGTACGAGCTCACATGTTGGCGAATTCACTAATGTGTGTTTTATAATTATTTTTATTCATCATATATACATGAAGAGAATGTACTATAGTTAACCTATGAATTTAATAATGTGAATTTTATTACTATTTTAGTTGATGACATCATTACAGTCTCCCGATGAGATTCGATGCTCTTTAGATATTGGATTTGCGATGGGCATAGATTTGCCATGCCTCTTACATAGGTATGTGCTAGTAAATTAATTTTCATAATGAAGAGATTGTATTAAATAACATCATTTAGTATAACTAAATAAAATTCATGCATATTCTAATTTCTTCATCATGATTTCCAACATGAGGAGTTGACTACACTAGTGCGTGCACCTCGTACTAATGTTGTTGATGATCTTGAGAGGAAGAGGATGATTGATAGTGATCATCAGATTGCAATAAATATTTATTTTTAAGTAGTGTCATTTTATATATTACTAATTTTATACTAATGGGTATGTTGTTTATTTGTATTGACAGATGGATCTACAGCATCCTTTGAGTGTAGGAGGTCCACACGCAATATGGGACGCCCCACTAATATGCTTGAGTCCTCTTCCCGATGGGCGGAGAGAACTAGATTATTTGATAATGCCCCATAGCTTAGATGCATACAGATTTTGTTGTCTTCCTTCGTGGCATATTGGCGTAGATTTATATTTTGTCGATGTATATCATTGTATATGCCTACATGGCTTTGTTAAGACATTGATTTTGATCAAATTTTGTATGTTATCGAGGATTTTTGAATCAATATAATATATGAGAAAAAAATGTTTTAAAACTTGTATAGTCAATGAAACATGCTTTATACATGTATCTAAGTCCAGATTAATATGATATCATATGTATGTTATGTTAATATGTATTATTAGTGTTAATTTTTTTTTATGTTTTTAACATGGGAATTAAAATATATGTGTAAGGATTTTACAAATTTTCCATTGTACTATAATCATTCAATGCCATCAATTATAATAATATAATGTCAATGTCAATGCCATCCACTTTAAAGAAATATAAATATATATATAAATTTAAAGAAAACAACAATTTTATAGTCTCTACAACCTATAAAATATTAGAATCCAGAACAAGCTTATTATGAATTAGAAGCCATCTAAAGGAAGATTTCTTTGATCAATACAAGAAGATCACAAAACATTAAATCTATGAGTCCATCTACTAATGGTCTCACAAACATTCCACTTATTGTTAAGGCCTAGAGAAAGGTTTATGGAGAAGGAAATATTTTCATAGAGTTGTTTTGAAGTAGCCTCTTGAGAGGGAGGCCTTTCAGCCACCTCATAATATCCCAAAAGTCATTCTCATCCTCCATTATTAGTCCAAGAGAGGGAGTTGTGAAATAATTTTTGAGCATTTTATACATTCCGAATTGAGATTGAGTTAGCATATAAAAATCTTTAAGGTCTATCCATTCCATCACTTCCCAAATCTATACAAATCATGAAATATTTTAATTCCTTTCTCAAACCAAAGGAGAGAATAACAACCTCTTTTCAAGTTAGGGATCTTGTCATTATATTTTGATTTGACAAAATCAATTTGAGGCTTGAAACCTAATGTCAAATGAAGAGAAGATAGGATTCTCAATCACCAAGTGATTCACATGTTCCCATGCCTTCCAAATTGACTAAAGAATAAAGGACCCATGAAGAGCACAAAGAAATCCCCTAAATAGTAAGTCAACCAAATTAATTCCTTTTCATATTTCTTGACCCTTGGGAGCCTATTGGAAATATTGACTCTGTGGGTATGTACCCACATGGCCTGGGTACATACCCACAAGCCATGGGTATGAGAGAATGTGAGAGTGAGAGAGAAAGAGAGAGAGAGTGTGTGTCTATGAGAGAGAGAGAGAAAGAGAGATTAAGAGCAATAGCGAGAGCGAGAGTGATTGTGAGAGAGAGAGAGAGACAAATATAGTGCGTGAGAGAGAGACTGTGTGAGAGAATGACTGAAAGAAATAGAGAGAGTGATAACTAAAAACATCACCTATTGGTTGGTTCTTGCATTCATATTAGCCAAAATTTCCTTATAGTCATCCTTAACGATGTAAGGAGTCAATGTTGTTCCTTAATAGTTTCTAGGAAAAAATTCTCTTTAAAATTTTAAGCTATGCAATTTACAGTTCTAAATTTTTCTATTAGTAATGAAGAAAACAAAGACATGCTTTATAGAGGGTCCTGGTGCAGAGGTGTAGGATCGAGACGAGACATCTCCAGTGTCACGAAGACTGAGAAATCACCCGTCAAAGTTATAGTGTTTTTGGTCTCCGGGATCTTAAGGTACTTGTAGTCACAGAATCATGCACTTACCATTACATTTATACCACCAAGTATGTTATTTTATATATGGATCTTGCATAATAAAAGTATTCACTAATGACTTATCCCCTAGTTTGATCATCTTAGTTAGTCGGTCATCATCGTCATTTGTCTTACATAGTTGTTAGTTGTTTATACAGTTCTGGTAGTCTTTCATCAAGTGTCAAGTGTTTTTATTTGGTTGTTTTTTGTCTCCATTTTATAACTAGGGCACCTAGGGTAGCATTGGGGCACCCCGGGGTGCCCCAATCCACGATTTTAAGTGCCCTATTTTTCGTAACTCTTGGTTTTAATTTATCTCTTAAGGTCGGTATTTTTTATTTTCTCATTCATTCCCCTAGGTATTAGTTGGCATTTCGGTCATTAGTGTCAAAATTTGAACAAGAGATCCCTATATAAACATAACATACTCACTATATTATGGGAAGACTATCATTTATCAAGGGCAAGCTATCTACTAAGGAAAGGGACTACATTTGGGCATCTTCTACATCTACATCACACAAGCATAGGGGAAAGGGTTGTATTCTTTATATTCCATCCACCATTTGCATTTTTACATCTATTTATTTCCCCTACCTCTATGTCATTAGTGCTATGGCACCCTAGGAAAAAAATTACACACACAAGAACACAAAACTATATGGGGTTCTAAATGTAGTGCAACGCTTAGTTGTAAGTCCACCATTGTGGAAGTTAAGGTTAGTCTGACCTATTCATATGCATTTTTATTTTTTAGGAATTTGATGCTTTGAATATGGTTTTACATGTAGATATTCATATCGCATTCACAACGACATAAGAAAAGGTATTACGAAAACCGTGTGACAAGGATAAAGACACTGCAAAGACCTTGCGACACTTCCAAATTTAGAGCCTAAGGTTTTCTGCAGACCAGGTGCCCAGATTACAAACCAAGGCACCCTAAGACACCCTAGTACTCTCCCAGGTGCACCCTTATTCAACCCATATCCTCTACTTTTATAGTTCCTTAGAAGCTCCTTCACATCCAGTCTAGTATGTGTATCAGTTTATCCAATTCCACTACACAATGAGGTAAGTTGTATTCAAGTTAATATCTTATCCTTCTCATTTTAATTATTTCATTTCATTTAACACTAAAATAAATATTTAGCATTTGTATTACACTTTATATTAGTTATTTCCATTACTATTTCTACTTAGATTAACTCAAAAATCATTAATTTAGTTAATCATTTTGGTGAACCCGTCTTTTGAATAGTTTTCCCTAGGATCTAATCAAACCATAATGGCTAAAGATCAATCTTCTTCTTCACCCATCATGTCTCACTTTAGTGTTAACCCTATTTATGATGAGGCTTTCATAGTTGAACTCAAATCTCTATATAGTGCTTCGCTTACTATACTTGATCATACTCAACAACAACTCTTAGATGACCAACAACATGTGCATACTAGTTTTGTAGATTCTCCTATAGGCATTAGCATTGTTGAGGATCCTATAGCATTTTCTCGTTGTACACCATGCTATATAGTCACTTGTGATCCTCCTTTTGATATTTCACCAGAAACTTTAGATGATTCGCTCATAGATTATTTTTTGCATGTATTGACTCATTCACATGTGCATTGTGATTCTTCTCCTACTATAGCTATTATAGTTTTAGTTCCTTCTACTTCTCATGTCATTGCTTCTAACATCTCTTCTAGATTGCATTCCCATCCTTTGCATTATATTGATGATCCTATTGATAGTCTTTTTAGTGATATGTTAGTTCCTAAAACTTCATCTACTATTGATGAGGCGAGCATATGATAGTCACGGGTCTCCTTCTTTCTATACCACTAAGTGTGACTCTCCTGCTCCATTATTACCTTCTCTTGAGATTGCATCTACTATTGTGCATGAGTCACCACCATCTATCACTTCTTCCTCCCTATTCCCATATCATATATGGCTCCTAGTCCATCCTCGCCTATAGAGGTTTCACCATCGGTCACCTCACCTATTAGGGATGTTTCCAATGCTAGTCACACTATTGCTATGGATGTTCCATCTTCATCATCTACTATAGATCCATTGACACCTACTACTAATGTGCCTTTAGCATCGGACTCTACTATGTCATCTCTTGACATCCCTATGATCACTCACAATGGAAAACTACAACCACTTAATACATTGTTACCATCTTCTACCATTCCCTCATAGATATCATCTCTCTCATGCATGCAGTAGGTCAGCTCCAATCTTAGTTCACTCCCTCACTTTAGAAAGTAGGGCCTATTATGCTTCTATCAACAACAATTATTTACATGGTAACCTCGTCCCTAAGAAGATTCATAATTCTGCTTTTCCTAAAGACTTTATCATGCCCTCTTTCACATGTTTTGATGGTACTGGTGACCCTCATGCTCATCTTCTACCCTCGTGCTTATGGCTTATCACTAATGATAGATTGTTTTTAAGGCATCTTTCTAATATAGTCTTGTTGATGAGGCATTACAATGGTACACTCATCTACCTTTTGGGTCTATTAGTACTTTTATGATATGGAGGATGCCTTCCTCCATGTAATTTCATCATCAATAATGGCCCTAAAGTCACTTATGAGTTCATACCTACTTTACATCAGAACTCCTCTGAACCTGTTCACCGATTATATATTATGATTCAATGCTTGCATACATCAGCTCATATTTCAACCTATTGACTTAGAAAAGCAATTCATTTTTTGTCATGGCCTAATTCCTCCACTCAAGAAAAGATTACAATATGATACATGTGAGTCATTCATTCTCCTATGTTATAAATTTATTGACCTAGAAAAATATCTTCTCTCATCACATGTCATAGAGCCTACACATATTTCTCTAACCATTACTTCTTATAGTCTTCCACCCATGCATCCGGTTGATCATACAAAGAAATCTCCACCTTTGCCTCACATATAAAGAAAATAATCTCAACCCACTCCACCACGAAAGTATACTTCTTGATCCCCATGACAAGTTACTACTTCCACCACTCTACCTAGGTCGCATGAGCCTCTATATTTCTCTCCTCACACTTGACCACATGATGTGTTATGTGTGTTACTTAATGAGTGATTAATTTGACTACCCTCCAACTAACATCATCCATACACCGATTGCAACATCAACGTGACCAACATTATTATAATTACCATCACATAAATGGCCATAGGGACAATGATTGTCTCACCCTACATGAAAGATTACAATAATTAGAGGATACATGTATTATCTCCTTTGGCTCTCGTGAGTGGTCATTGTCTCCTTTACCACGTCAACATAGGCATACCCCACTTGATTCTTCTCCATCGGATGCACAATTTATCTATCACTCATCCACCATCACATGTGCATTCTCCACCTCATCCACTATTCTACCATCGCATTCATTGCATCCATCCACCGCATTCATGCTATCCACCACTTCATGTTGTTTCCTCACATGGGCTCCCACAACCCTCTGCATATCCCATGGTGACTCCATATGACATTTAGTTTGGTTCATACACTCATGCTACATCCATTCCACATGCTTCCACCACTTCACACCATCTTGGTCTTTGGTAGGTGATTGTTATCACCTTACCCCCGATAACACACTTGTGTTATTACGATTCTTACATGACTGTTGAGGGATAAGTTTTAAGAACCTTTCATCACGTGCTTCATCGTTTCATCTAGCATGCTTAATCATTTCCCGATGATGCACTCTTTCTTACGTGGCTCATACTTGACTGTTGAGGGGTCTTAATTACATGAGCTTTTCATTCACACACTTTGGGGGCATCGTTAATCTTCTCCCCTCCATCTTTTACTATACTAACATATTACGACTATATTCAGTTTTCACACATTCATTACCACACATTCATTTTACTATCATACATTTCTTTCTATTTTCATCTATTCTACTATCATCATTATATTAATTACATGCTACATATTCCATTTAATACACATTTCATCAATCACATTATGTTTATTATCTATTATCATCATTCACCATAAAAAATTTTTTACCATACTAAAATTATAATATGCATCTACAATAATCAAACACGAACCCTATCTAACACATTACATATACTAGGACAATAACCATAAAATCATACATCACCAATCACATTGCAACATTAATAGATAATAAAATAAGTTCTTCATATATCACTAACATGTGCCATACATAAATATAAATACAATCATCATAGTAAAACATGTCTCATCATTGGGGGCAACGCCCCCACATTCATATACAATAATATAAATCAGACCTCATCATCGCTATCGCTCTCAGGGACTGCAAGAGATCCCTAGAACTAGATGTCTCTTCACCAATGATGACGCCGATGTTCATAGCCCCGATACTCTTTGACACTGCCTCCATAAATAAAGTAATCTTCGTAGCCTTCTCGATAACTATGTTGCGCAAACCACATATCGTGCAAACACATCTTGGGCTAAGGGACCACCACCTACCGCCTCTCGAGCTCATCGAGTCTCCTCACGTGCCTCATCCCTCTTGCCTAAGTAACATTACATGTCGCCACTGCTATGGCTATTAGCTCAAATAGATGGGCATGCTCACCTGCAATATCATCCACACGCTCAAGTATACCTCCACAAAACACATCGGTTGACACATTCCATGTCAATGTGTGGATGGATGTGTCTATAATCAATTACCAATACACATCCCTACACACACACAAAATAACACAATGCGTTAGATAACCGTATATACCAACATAGGAAAACCATTAAATACAAAATGTGTACATATAAATACTTACACTCTGCAATGCTACTATATAGGATTGGGGGCATGTGCGCCCCTCTCTCCTCCTCCATGTGGTAACTCCATGGGACTTACGAATAATGGGTACAAAATACCACATGATGAGTTTCCCACCATGCACGGTACTCCTCGGTGCACCCTTTATCATCTCCATCAACAGGCTCCATCGTCGGATCTACCTCATCCGGCCTCGAAATACTAATCTGCTCTCTTTGGGGCCATGGCATAGCCTCGACCCTCTCCTCGGTGCTCGATATCTCTCAACCATATATATCTCTGGGGACACATCTCGAGTCATGCAAACTATCCCGATGACACCTCTCTAACCTAGAAAAGCTCCACCACACACCGGAAAGTGGTCCTCTAGCTACATAGTCCTCTAAATACAACAAAAATCTATAGCATCCTCGGGCCATCCCCATAGTCATGGTATGGCTTCCATATAACTACCTCGGACCCCATCCTATCTATAAGTTCCCTATAGATATTTGTGTCCATCTTCCTACCACAAATGTCAACCCATCATCACGCATATATCTCGGGCCTAGCCCACTCTCCTCGTGGACCTACAACTAGTCTCAATATGGCTATGTGCTCATACACCCACACATGCATCAGTGTGGTGGCTCATATCCCATCCACCATGCTCATCCTATGTAAACTGATATAAGTCTCTATATAGATGGGCCAACACACACCGTGCCCACATATCTAGTACCTCCTCCTCTATCCACTAATATATCATGCATCTTATACAAGATGCCTACACCTCCCCCCTCCACGACTATGCATGAAGCAATCACAATTGCTATAAAATTCTACAAGCATGGAACCCAGTTGCAATATAACATCCAAACTAATATAGGCCTCGGTAGGTACTCGAGTCCCCACAAAATACCATCTCACCACTCACATTTTTCACTCCATATCCTCTACTGGCATAACTTACACCCTCTCCCCAAAAATAACTTGTAATCACAATATGTGATATACATCCTCCAACATGATAATCATCTCCCCTGTAGGTAACCAAAATGTGCATGTATCTACACACCATCTCTCGCATAATGCAATCAACATGGGCATATTATGGGGCACATCCCCCATCTATGCTATATGTTACAGGCCGACATGGTCCATCATATCCCAATCATCATCAACTAGGCCCAATCCAAGCAACATACTCATATGATGCCCACCGCGAAACTCCCTCAAGTGGATATCCCTCTGCACACCACAAAATGACAACAAACACAACGTTAGAACATAATACAAGACCAAATACACTCACTTATGATGCTACAAACCTATTTTTCACCATTCTACACTAAATGCACACATTCTAGGCAAGGGAGACTAGATGCAGGACTGGGGCACCCAGGAGCAAGACAATAACACCTGGTTTTGGGCGCTCCATCCCCAAGGGTCACTAGTGCCCTCACCGCTCTTATCCAGGTCTCAAACGCTGAAAAAATAAAAATAAAAAATTCAAAATTCAAAAATTCAACTAAAACCACTACTACACCATACATTTTTCAAAAATTAATGCACTTACCAACTCCATGGTCATACGCGACACTACGATGGTCACCACTCTCTCAAACCGACTAAGACGCATTGCTCTCACTTGTAGAATTCTCACTCACTTCATGCACACTCTCACAATCACGTAAAAAAATGAAGTGAATAAACACTTTTTCACATTACTATTTATAGTTAATTTTCATCACCTACTTTACTATAGTTATTATTTTGTGCTTATTTCCATATCTAATGCACACTAAACCGTTTTCATCATATCTTGAGCATTTCTACTCCAATTTTCACCCCGTTTGTGGAATTATTTTCATAATTACTTATGCCACCATACTAAACATGTTTCATGCACTTTATCCATCTTTGAAATTTCCTCCATTCAATTTATACACATTTTAACGATTTTTACCACTTTCTATCTATCGTGTGCTTACTTTCGGCTTAGCGTTCATTCTTTTCATCACTTCCCTTTCGCCAAAAGGGGAGTGATATCATTAGGGTCATCCTATGATTCCCCTTACATCACCACGCATTTAAACACTACCAATTCACTCTTGAAACATTACTAATTCACTCATTGACATTTCACCACCAATTCCCCTAACGACCTAATCTGGGGGCAATAAACATACAATTTTTCTATGCGACATTTCATCACTTCCCCCTAATGACCTAACTTGGGGCAAAATCAATTAAAAATATTTCCATGATTATTCACTAATTTCTATCAATTTCCCCCTAATGACCTAACTTGGGAGAAACTTACGTAAAAAATTTCCACGTAACCAATCAAAAAATCAATCCATAATCAATCAATCAATTAACACGTTCAAAATTCCAACAAATCGAGATCATTTAATCAATACAAATTTAACAAAATTGGCCTCCCTAATGACCTAACTTGGGAGTTATGCATAGCCTCCCAGATGACTTAACTTGGGAAGTTATTTTATATTTTTCACTTACTTCCAGATGACCTAACTTGGAAGCCATCATACATTTCACGTTCACTTCCAGATGACCCAACTTGGAAGCTATCACATTACGGAAACACCCATGGAGTGGGGGTAAGAGTTCCTTTCCTATATCACTCCTATATGGGTCAACTGTTTGATCGAAATCATTTGGATCCAAAAACCACAAAATTTGATTTAAGTCTATCTATAATGGCTATATATTGAGGATGTAGTTAAAGATTGGAGAATAACACACTTTTCTTCCTACACTCTTCCTCTACGGTAGGACGCCCAAATCCTCCGGTCGTTTATTCATATACAAGCATTCGGGTTGGGAACTAATCACTCGATACCCACCTAATCGCCATTATATCACAAACTCAAAATCATCCAACATCATAATCATAAATTTTAGTGCACTTCATCTTGACATTTATGTTTTTTTCACTACATTACATGGATCAACCCGCTGATCCATGGTTCGACACGCTTTTATGGTTCTATCAACACGCTTCTACTACACATTTATGCATTCTACTACAACATGGGATTCTCTAAATTCTCTTAGGTATGCATCTCTATCTACTTTATGTTACCAATATTTCCGCTCACCAACATAAAGTGGGGAAAATGTAGACACAAAATCACACACTTACCATTAATTTATACCGTAAAGTATGTTATTTTATATATGGATCTCACATAATAAAATTATTCACTAATGACCTATCCCCTAGTCGGTGGTCAATTAGTTAGTCATTATCATCATTTGTCTTGCATAGTCGTCGAGTTGTCTATGTAGTTCGGTAGTCTCTAAACAAGTATCGGTGTCATTATTTGGTTGTTTTCATCTCCATGTTATAACTAGGTTGCCTATGGTATCACTAGGGCACCTCAAGGCACCCTCGTTCGTGATTTTAGGTGCATTGGTTTCCATAACTCTTGGTTCTAGTTTATCTATTCAAGGTCGGTCTTTGTTATTTTCTTTTCATTCCCTAGGTAGTAGTCAGCATTTCGGGTCATTAGTGTCAAAATTTGAACAAGAGATTCCTATATAAAAATAGCATACTCACTATATTATGGGTGTACTATCATCTATCAAGGGAAATTATCTACTAAGGAAAAGGAATGCATTTGGTCATCTTTACATCTCGCATCACAAGAGCATAGGGGAAAAAGGTTGTATTCATTCTAATCCATCCACCATTTGCATTTTTACATCTATTTATTGCCCCATACTTCTCTGTCATTGGCGCTAGGGTACCCTAGGCAAAAATTGTACATACAAGCACACATAACTACATGGGGTTTGGAAAGTAGTGCAACACTTAGTTTTAAGTCCACCATTGTGGTAGCTAAAGTTGGTCCTGACCTATTCATATGCTTTTTATTTTTAGGAATTTGATTCTTTGAAGAAGGTTTCGTAGGTAGATCTTCATATCGCATTAACAACGACATAAGCAAAGGTATTGTGACAACTGTACTGACAAGGATAGAGACACCGCAAATAACTTACGACGCTTCCATATTTAGATCTTGAGATTTTTGTAGACCAAAGAACCTAGATTACAAACCAGGGCACCCTAGGATGCCCCACTACTCTCCCAGTGCCCTATTAAACCTAGATCCTCTACTTTTGTAGTTCCCGAGTAGCTCCTTCACATCCAGGTCTAGTCTGTATTAGTCTCTGTCTTATTCCAAGACATAGTGAGGTAAGTTATATTCGGTTAGTATCTTATCCTTCTCGCCATTATTTCATTTTATTTAAACACTAAAATAATATTTAGCATATGTATTGCACTTTGTATTGCTATTTCCATTACTCTTTTCTAATTAGATTAACACAAACATCATTATTTTAGTTAATCGACTACGCCGGATGAAGAAGCCTCGGAAGCAATGAAACCATTTGACACTCAAACAAAGCCTCCATAAGCATTTCTAGGCCACTTGGATGTGTTGGCACAATCAGTTTGGTGCCGAGAACTTTTGTTTGCAAAATATTTTGTTTAACAACCTTATACTGACTCAAACTACAATATTTTGTGCTTTTGCAAACAAAAGGACAAAGTGAGAGAATTGAATAGATATGGAGAAAAATGAGACAGATTTTGTAGAGGATCTTGGAATGGAGGAGTTGGATTAGACGAGATGTCTTCAAAGCCATTGAGACCGGGATATCACCTGTTGAAGTTATATTATTTTTTGGTCTCTGTGCTCTTAAGAGGCTACGCCTGCATTTAAGTAGTGGAAACAATAACATCTTCTCGCACCAAAAAATTCCTCCACAAGCATTTACCTGGTCACCTGAATGTTTTTTTGTATTCAGTTTGGTGCGAAGAGCTTATGTTTGCAAAAGATTGTGTTTGATAGCCTTACACTAACTAAAACTACAATATTTTGCACTTTTGAAAACAATAGGACAGTGAGAGAAACAAATGGAGATGGAGAAATTTGAGATAGGATTTGTTATAAGGTCTTGGCACAGAGATTTAGGATCGATGAGACATCTCCAGTGTACGGAGACCAAGATATAATCCGTCAAAGTTATAACATTTTTGGTCTCCAAGCTCTTAAGGGACTACGCTCGGACGAAGCATCCCAGAAGCAACGAAAATGTATGGTACCAAAACGAATCCTCCAAAAGTATTCATCAGTGCCACTTAGATGTTTTGGCACACGATCGATTCAGTGCCAAGATATTTCATTTGTAAAATATTGTGTTTGACAACCTTACATTGACTCAAACTACACTATTTTGTGCTTTTGCAAACAATAGGACAACGAGAGAACTAAATGGATATGGAGAAAACCAGAAAATATTTTGTAGAGGGTCCCAACATGGAGGTGTAGGATTAGACAAGACCTTTCCAGGTGCCATGAAGACCAAGATATCACTCGTCGAAGTTATAGCATTTTTTGGTCTCCGGGCTCTTAAGGGACTACGCCCGAACGAAGTAGCCCTAAGAAAAGGCACAATACGACACCAAAAAAAAAAACCTCCAATAGAATTTACTAGGCCACTTGGACATGTTGGCATAGTAGGTTTTGTGCCAAGAGATTTTGTTTGCAAAATATTGCGTTTGATAGCCTTGCACTGACTTAAAATGGATTATTTGGCATTTTTGCAAACAATAGGACAACAAGAGAACCAAATGGAGATGGAAAAAACCAAGACAATATTTTGTATAGGGTCTTGACATGGAGGTTTAGGATGAAATGAGACCTCTCCAATTACCACGAAGACTGAGATATTATTCATCGAAGTTATGGAATTTTTTGGTCTCAGGGCTCTTAAGGGACTACTCTCGGACAGAGTATCCTGAAAGCAACAGCACCGTTTGGAACCAAAATGAAGCCTTTACTAGATTTCAATGGGACACCTAGACATGTTGTCACATGATCGTTTTAGTTCCAAGAGCTTCTGTTTGCAAAATATTGCATTTGAAAGCCTTGCACTGACTCAAACTGGACTGTTTGGCACTTTTACAAATAATAGGACAATGAGAGAACCGAATGGAGATGGAGAAAAATGAGACATAATTTTGTAGAGGGTCCCAAAATAGAGGTGTAGGATTAGATGAGACCTCTCCAAGTGCCACAGAGATTGAGATATCACCCGTTGAAGTTATATCATTTTTGGTCTCAAGGCTCTTAAGGGACTACGCATAGACAAATTTTCCGAAGCAATGACACCTTCGACATTAAAATGAAGTCTCCACTAGCATTTACCAATCCACCCAGATGTGTTGGTGCGATCAGTTTGGTGCTATGAGCTACCATTTGAAAAATAATTGATTGGACAACCTCTCACTCTCTCTCCATCTCATGTTTTCTTTCTCTCTATATCTCACAATCTCAATCTCACTCTCACTCTCTTTTCCTCTCTGGAAACAAATTTCACATTTCTCATATTTCCATGTATGGTATTATGCAAGCTAGGATGACCCATTGGAAGATGGAAAAAAACCACATGTTTGACACCTTGTGTCACAATAGTGTATAGCCTCTGTCTTCTTGGTGTGAAAATGTGGACCTTCATGATTCAGTTTTAACTCAACAATCTTTGAGTAAGATATTTTTTCGATACATGTTTATATTCGAAGAACCTATTCTTCCTTGAAAGTGTTTGGTTTGTCTCACTAACTCGGTAAGGATTTTGCATACTCTAGAAACTTCACATTTCTCATGATAGATATGGTCATTACCACAGAGATGTTTGACATTAGAGTCCAAACTATATAAATGATCCTTGTTTTTTATTGAAGAGAAATTATTCAAAGGATATCAAGAACATTTGAGGTAATTATTTGGGATCATTGCAATAGGCCAAGGAAAGAAGTTATTTAATTAAATTTCAAGATCATTTTGTCCTAGAAACTATTAAGGCACAACATTGTTATGAATGCAAGAACCAACCAATGGACTAACCTCTTTAGTTATCATTGGTAGGTTAGAGTCATCCTAATTAAATAGGTCCTTCAAGAGCTCCCTATATACATATTTTATGGCCACCATCACAACACAAAAATTAATCTCAAAGGAAATGGAAGAAACATAAAGAATATACCAACGTGGAGACGTAGGATCAAAACCAAATTGCCTATAGTATCCTCTCCTCTAGAGAAAGAGAAAGCTCTTCTGCTACTAGAATGGATAGAAAATTTTACAGAACCCTTAAAGTGTTCAAAATAAGCATAGAAACAAGGGAATGGATAAGAACACACATGGTTATCAATTGCCTAGTAAATCTTTCTTATTTAGTTCTGAATGGGAGTCAATTGGCCTATAGCTTAGTGACCTTCCATTCATTGATAATTCCTTCTATGATAAACCCATGGATTCTTTCAAAAGTGCCTTAAAAATATAGGGGTAGTCATCAAGCCTAGTGAAGGGTGTGATGTGATTTCCAAACAACTTGAAATGCATACAGATTTAGAGGTCATAACATGAATTTACAAATATCTCTATCATTATAAATGGAATCCAAGTAATGGTGTCTCCATGTATCCAAGGATCGAGGTTTATTGGGTTATGAGGTAGGAATAGAAATTCATGAATCATCGAGTGTTTAAATCACAATGTCATTGCATCTGGAGAAACATTCTCAAACATTGGAGTTATGCATCTTGGAAAATAAAATTGAACCTCATAAATCCTCTCAAATTATCAGCTTACACAAGCACTGGACATATCAAGCTTTTTTCTTCGAATGAAACCTTCATTCTTGACAACTTACAACTGAAAGAATGATTCAAAAGAGCATAAAAATGATCAAAATTACTTGTTATCCTAATCCCTCAGACCCAGAAATACCATTGGACTTGTTATTCTCAATTTATAACACTCTTGGAGCTCCAAATATAAATCACAAGCTATAGAAAAAAGGAGATAACTATATTGGGTAACATTTCTTTGTACCGAATTGTTCTTGGATATTTGGCATTTCCCTCCTTCAAAATATCCGGTAGTTCCCATTTAGATTATTGGCAATGCCAATGGAAGTGGCAGTGCTTGTCAAATTTAGTTAGATGAAGGTGGGGCTATGCCCATACTTTTGTGATAAAATTAAAAGCTCCATCGACTCACGGGAACTTTCTTTTATCATGATGTAATAGAAAGGCTAGTTTTCTATATTGTTTCTTAATGAGAGAAAAATCAGAGGAGGAGGTTACTTGTAAGATGGCATACTAGTCAATGAGGCCTGAAGAGAGTTTAGAATGAGCAGCAAGGTGCACCTCAATGATAGTTATCATGGGTGACAATCCCTCGAGGGTAGGGTATAACTTGTACACCTTCTGGGTGAACTTGTAGCTTCCTCCCACATCACCTGCCATCAAAAAATTATCTGCAATTTCCTTGGCTCCAAAAGCTTCCTCTTTTATTCTCCATTCTTCATACCACCATCGAATGGGTTGGGTTTATGGGTTTCTAAATCATCCTTGTGGCTAAGGATCTTTCACAAAGTTCTCACTATTTTTGAATAGGAATCCCTCCATCCAAGGAGTTGTCATGCTCCTTTAATCTACAATAGTGATTACAAAGTGAAATTTGCTCTTGATCTTCTGCACTACAAGGATTGACAAACCTCATATATTTTCGGTAGGTCTCATGAGTGATTTCATATTTTGGAATATCAATATTAGGACCATATTTCCTAGTCTCATGCCTAGAACCATCATTGAGTTTTCTTGTACAACTACCTTGTTTATGAGAGGTGGGACAAGTAACTAAATGAATATCCTATTTTTGAAAAAGCACCAAATAATCTAGTTTGAGTCGATCAGACAAGAATGTCAAACACAATATTTTGCAAATAGAAACTCTTTGCATCAAACCAATTGTTCCAACACGTCCGAGTGGCCTCGTAAACACTAGTGTAGGCCTCATTTTGGTGATGGATGGTTCCATTGCTCAGCAGTGGCTACTTCGTTCAGGTGTAGTCCCTTAAGAGCCCTGAGACCAAAAAATGATATAACTTTTCCGAGTGATATCTCAGTCTCCGTGGCACCTAGAGAGGTCTCGTCTGATCCTACACCTCCACGTTGGGACCCTTTACAAAATATTGTCTTGATTTTTTCCATCTCCATTCAGTCCTCTCATTGTCCTATTGTTTGCAAAAGTGCCAAATAGTCTAGTTTGAGTAAGTGTAAGGTTTCCAACACATTATTTTCCAACCACACATTCCTAGAACCAAACCACCTCTGTCATTGCATCGGGGTGGCTTGGTCAATGCTAGGAAAGGATTCATTTCGGTGCACAAAATCCTTCAATTTGAAACAAGTACTAGGAAACATGTTAAGAAGAGATTGGTTGTACTTGATATAGGTTGTGAAATGAGAATTTAAAGAAGACATTTTTCATACAATATAGGTGGTAAAATTAGAATTTCTTCTTGTTGTCCATTTCCAAGATTTAATTTTCATTAGCTTCTCTTAGCTTCGAGAATAATAAATTTGCTACTAATAGTGTCAACCACATGAAGGTGGAAGATTTTTGGCACCACTAATCTACATAAACATGTTAGTAAATAATTAAATAGAATTTCAAAGCCTACACAATTTAAAAACAAAATAATTAAAGAAAATATTCAAATTAAATTCATGTAGATGTACATATCTAATCTTAAGTGAACATACCTTTGACTTGAGAAAGTAAGCCACTTGGAAGGCTTAAGGGCAGTTTTGTGTATCTTCATTCATACAAATTCAATCCAGGTGAACCATCTAGGTCCTATCTAATTTTTAAGGTGTCAATTATTGCTTCATGGTCGACTTGTGAACTTTCCACAAGACCTTATTGTGTGTTCTACCTCCATATTTAATCAATTTAACATTAAATGCAACAACCATGTGAGAATAATGAAGAATCTTTCTATGAGTTTCAAAGTCCTCAAACAACCACGCATTGGAGTTCTTCATTTACTGGGTTTCTTCTTAGCCATGTTCCATGTATAAGCACATACCCCATAGGATATTCTAGGCCTTCTCCGTATATGATTGGGGCTATCAATTTATTTTTTTCCTCAACACAACGACACAAATAATAAGATATTCCTTCTTTATTATTTTCTTCTACAACAACCGCAAAAACATGACCTACATCACATTATAAAAAAATCGTTAATTTCAACAATTGATTCATTAATAAGTTCCATAACATAATAAACTGTTGTTTTGGAATTAAAGAAATGATGGAGGGTCGAAAACACGGAAGGATGGGAGTTATGGAGGAAAGAAACCTTAATCTCTGTGAAGCAAAGGTGAAAGGGAATGTTCAAAATCACGTCCTAATGGCGGTGATGGAAGCCCACGTCTGGATGACAATGCTCCGGGGAAAGAGGTCCTGCCACAACCAACGAGATCTTGAGATTCAATGGGAAAAGGAAGAAATAACAAAGTGGAGTTGCCCCAACAGAACTCATTCAAAGAGGTGTTAGGGTCTAATGGAAGTGGCCAACCCAGAAATCAAGCTTTCCTAGTCAATTTAGATGAAGAAAACTTTGAGTTGGAGATAAATAATCCGGCTATCGATGCTTCTTTCAGGGCCTTGTCGGAGGACACCATCATATGTCGCTTTAATGGCCTTTGGCCTTCTTCTTCATCCTTGTATCAATGGGTGTTTGAGAACTGGACAAGTAAGTGTGAAATTTCATTGTGCTCAAAAGGTTTTTTCATTGTTCACTTCAGAGACCATGAGGACTTCCAACGGTGTTTTTCAGAGGGCCCGTGGTTTTGGGGCAACGCTGGCCTGTACTTAACCTCGTGGTTCCTAGATTTTGATGCCAATACCCATCCAGATACACTATAACACCCGTTTGGGTCCAGCTACCTAGCTTACCCTTGCGCTTACGGTATGCCTGGAGGATATCGGAAATGCTCTAGGTAAATTCATAAAGGAAGATATGGACCGTATCAAATCAGGAATGTGCACATATGCCAGATTGTGTGTTGAAGTAGATTTGAGTAAAGGCCTGCCCACATATCTATAAAATTTGGGAATTTACAGTGTTCCCAACCCTTGGATTATGAGAACACGGCTTTTAGATGCCGAATTTGCAAAAATCCGGGTCATTTGCATGCCTCATGCCTCGCTAACAAAAACATCAAAAATGTTAAGAAGGGAGCTTCAGGATGGGGTACGCCAAGCCCAGATTTAGTTTCGGCCACGACTTTCAAGGAAGATCACGGTAAAGAGAACAATGAGAATGAAGAGGAAATTCTAGTAGAAGAAGCTTTGAATAACAAATAAGCCATAGGTGGAACAAAGCGAGGGCATTCACCGGAAAGTCGACTCACGAGTTGACAACCTTTCTATTGGTGAGGAAACAACAACTGAAAATAACTTCATGTTGTTTGTTACTTCCGATCAAGGTAAGTGGCATGAGGTGTCGAAAAGAAAAGGAAAGAAGGGGCGGCTAGCTAATATTTCTGATTATTTCCCTTCTCAGGGTGGGAAATAATTTCTTCTTTGTGCCGCCCCCTATGGACCTTTGTTGGGCCTAGGTGTGGAGTTGTTTGGCTTTAGGTTTTGGTGTTGTTTTCTCGTGGTTTGGATGCTTTGTGTTTGTTCGGGTGGGGCCCCTTCAACCCTCCAGTTCATAGCTCCGGTCAAAAGCGTTTATCTATAAAAAAAAGTTCCATATAACATGAGAAAAACTATAATTTTTTACAAAATAATTCGATATATAATTTACCTAGTTGTACTAGATCTAATATATGGTCAAAGTCAATTGATGTTTCTCTCACTGTGAGTTGTAGAGCTCGTGGAGGTTGATAGGTGTCGAGTGGATATAATTGTCTACAACACCATTCATCAACCCACTCTTTTGACTCACATTCATCCCAAAATGAATACGTACATGAAGAGAAAAAGCATGCCATTTTCCTTGTATAAATAGTCCATGAACTCTGCATTTGAACTTCTAAAGAGTGCAACTCACTAGATCTCGTTAGTGTACAACAATCTTCATATTTTGAAAAATTAGCTTCTTCTACCAACCAAAAAAACCCATGAACTATAGAATTATCCTCATTACCTAGAATAATTGTTGAGTTACACCATTCCACAATGGATTTTGCATCGATCAAATGAGCACCATATTTGTACTTCAATTCTTCTCTTCTTTAGGCTCTTTTAACATGTGCTCTGCACCACCATGTTCTCCATTTCCATGTCCATCATTAGTTAAATTCCAAAAATGTTGAACACCTCTTATCATATACATCCTTCTCAATTAATAGAACATTCACGTATTATCGACTTGTGATGTACAATTATCCGACCATATTATTTGTTTATCAAATATGATGTTTATGTTATTCAAATTATCACGTAAGATCTTGAAACAACCTTGCATGGACTCGATGAATGTCCAAAATCATCACTAAAATAGAAATGGTACTCCTCAAAATATTTCTCTCTTCCTCTGTCTTTATCGAGAGCATGAGTGAATATTATATGTAAAAATATGAAACCCGAATAGATTTGTAGTATTGCGATTACACTTCATTTCATGCATGTCAGAGTATAGTTCTCTGTAAAATCAACAACTGAAACAATGGTACCAAGAGGAAATGTGTCCTTGCATAACCTGAATTGTTCATCTAACCATTGATATTTGTGTGTATGTCATGCATACTCATACACTATCTTCTCTCGAAATATAGTGATAAAATTTGATACACTTATTTCTTTACTCACTAATTCACACCTCTTGGCTTCATTACCATATTTTGAAGTGTATGCCACTGAATTGTATTTTCCAAAACTAACTAGTTTATTTCCGATTACATGTGTATTCTTTGTGCGTATACATCTTTACAAACAAAGGTGTCTGAACCACCACAACTATCACAGTTCCTTCTAAACATTATTTCTTATAAAAAAATTATCCTTCATCTCTTGTTAAAAATCACTTGAGAGATGAACTCTCTTGCTGATTTAGGTGGAACATTTATCGTACACTCATGTAAAATATTCTCGATGCAAATTAACACATATATGCTTTGGAAAATATTATAATGCATAGCAAAATTCAATATGGATCCCATAACAACAAGTACTTCATGTCTGTAGTTTAAGTGGGATTAATGAAGACATTTGGGGCCCTAAAGAGAAAAGGGATATTGCAATTGCTCAGGTGGATATGAAAGACTCCTCTCGTGCCACTTTGCCATTGCCTTATTCATGGCGCGCGTGGTAGCTATCAAGACCAAGATTGATGTGGCTATCAAGTAACGGGTTCTTTGTGTTCTTGCTTTTTAGGTCTGCGGTTCTTTGTTATTTGGTGGTTCGGAGCTGCTTTTTGGCAGAGTTTTTATATGTTGAATCTCTTTTGGTTGCTTTTTGATCTTTTCTACTTCTTTTTGGATCATTGTTCGTTTGGATCCTTTCTTCACATGTATTGTCATATTTGGGTCATTGAGCCCTCTCAAGTTGACCATTTTGCCCTTCTCTGGGTTGATCTCTCTCCTTTTTGCTATTTGGCTTTTGAGCCCTTTTGTTTACAGGGTATAGTCCCTTCAAAACTATTTGCCCTTAATAAAAAACAAGTACTTCGTGAGTGATTTATTTTAACATTAAAATGTTTTGACATTTCAAAATACCTTTGACTAATTTGTATTTCGGGATGAGTCTCTTTAAACTTATTAAAAAAATGTGTTTGTTTCATATCCAAAAAAAAAAAAAAAAGGATGTGATTCATGGTTTCTAGAACCAATTCTTCTTTTTATAACATATTTTTCATTAGGCACAAAACCCTTGTATTATTTTTCTAAAATTCTAATTTTTTTATTTCAACAAATCAACTATGTCTTTGTTTTTTCATGGTAGTCTACCAAAGAATGCCCATAATTCATTTTTATTTGTATCTTCAATTCTTTCACGATGCTCAAGAGCTTTGTATAGTGTTTTCCTATTTATTTTTAGTGCACTACTTATTTTTTTAATTAAACGAGATTTTTTTGTTGCTTTACTTACTATAGTCGATGTAATAACACGTCGAGTAACATTACTATCTTTGATACATCAGGTTGAACCTACTTGATTGGTATGCATTCATTAGATTTTTTACAATAAATTTTTCATTGTCGGTCTTAGATGTTCTTAGACCAAGGGTTTTCATTATAGGTCTATAATTAATATTTTTCATCATTTCAACAAATAATTGACATCTACATGTTTCATTTAAGTCATTAAAATATGTTTTCCATATCTCGGTTAGATTTTCTACAAGTGCGTTGACAAATATTATTAGGCATTGAATTTAAAATATTTTCGTCAATCTCAAGTAAAAGTTTGGGTGTTTTCCACATAATTTTAATCGGTGATTTCAATGGAAATGATTGTTGAATATCGTCTAAACATTGTTCATTTTCTATTTGTCGTTCATCTTCATAATTCAGTAAAGAGTGTGTGTTTTCAATAGGTTGGTCATCTGGTGTAACATCTATGTTTAAATTTGGAATTACATCATCATTCATTGAATATTCATTATTTATTGACTCAATTGGTGTTTGAGGATATGTTGCACCATCAATTTCATTTGGAAGAGATGACATACCTTCATCTTCATGCATTGATTTCTTTTTTCACATATTTTTTGCATTCGCTCCCTTGTTTTCTTTTTTATTTCTTCTTTCTTGGCTTTGTTGGATGATATACAATTTTTGGCAACATCTCCAATCTTTGTTAAAGATGTGTTCAATTTCATTTTTCATGCCCTTTTTCATCCGTTCCCTTTGTTTTTCCAATTGCTTGAGTGTTTGCCTTTGTGGTTTCCTCCCCATAATTCTCAAAATTATCTTTACCACCAGAAAACAATTGACAAAAAAATGTCAACTAGTGTTAAGAATATAATAAACAGTAGAAACACACTTAAATATATCAAATAATGCTTAAATATTTTGCAAAATAATCTCTATATAAAATAAAATATACAAAATTGTTAGCAAGAATCAAAATGTGCAGGAATTTGCAAACAACTCATGACCAGTGGGACCAATATCACATATTCTTTTTGTCTTTGTTGTGTTTGAATTCTAGTTTTAAGCAAGTTATAATGCGAGCGTGTTATAACGTGCTCATGTTATAACGTGCTCTCATTTCATATTATTGGGGTTTGGAATACCCAATCCATAGGCTTGGATTTGCCTTGGATATCCAAACCAAAGGTTTGGACTATGTAATCCGTGAATGAAACCGTGTTTGACAGAAAAACATCAAAATCTCATGTGTGCACCCCAATATCTCATGCATTATAACATAATATTCAAAAATAAATTATACTACAATGTCAATCTTAGTTTTACCTTAATGACGATATAATTCTTTCTAAAATCCGATTAGTTTAAGGCTTTCATCCATAATTTATTTTACTAGTGCCTTCTTTTCTTGCAAAAATCTATGCATACGTTTTGGTGCACAATTTATGATTTTTTCATCCATTTTTTTAAAATGGTTTTTTATAAACTCCATTCTACACACACCCAAAAAAATTACTTTTTTTTCTCTCAAAGTTACAGAGGTGCACACACAAATATTTCATTTTCGGGATATGTGCACTTTGAAAATTAATAAAAACTATATATTTATCCAAAAATATGAAAAATTAGTGGGACCTCGTACATGGAATTAACTAACTTTCTACTAAAGGTATTTGAAAAATAATTTATAGAACTAAAAAAATGGCAGGGTGGGGGGGAGGGGGTGTGGGGTGCACACACAATAGGTTATTATCTTTTTGACACAAAAATAGACATACTTTGTGTGCGCACCACATTTAACCTCTTAATCTCCACCATTTAAAAAAAAAAGTAGTTTAGAAACTAGATTATGAGCTCTATGGTACTTATTCTTATCGCTTTGTCAAATTTTGAGCATATGCATGCCGAATTATTTGATGAAGTTCAGGTTTCGTTGATTTCAGGAAAAATGTGTCCCTTTTTTACCCCCTTTTGACCCCCATTTCCATACACTCACCCTAAAGGACCCGATCATGCTTCATGGTGGAAGGACACCTTTCCCCACCATCTAGTTGTGGAAGGTTAAGTGGATATCCCTCGGTTTAGAATCTATATATCATCATGACCCTCCAACCCAAGAGGATGGGGCAGACTCCATAGATAAAGATTTAGATTTGGGCTCTCTCGGGGTGATCCTGTAGGGCATGGAATGTTAGAACAAACATTGGACCCTCATGGGGCTGATACATAGAATCAATTTTAGTTGACCCAATTATTCTTTTGGAAGAAGAGTTTCATTCCAAAAAGTTTCAAATGATTGAGTCATTGGAAGTTTGTATTCCTTGTGACTTTGATCTCGAAAATGTCCATGAGGTAGATAACAATTCACAATAAGAATAAAGGATCCCAAAGAAAATGTGTTCGAAAGACGAATAAATAGTTGTAATATGGCCACAAGTTTGTTGCTTATTGTTTGTTAACTTTTGGTTGGTTTCATTGTTTTGATTTTTATTTTGGCCCCTCTTTATACCACAATGCTTATATTTTTCAATTTTATGTAAAAGGGTCATGCCCTTTCAAAATTCCTCAAATTTACCCTTATAAAAATGTCAACTAAAATTTATTTATAAATGCCAAGAATAATAATATTATTTATTTAACAAATAAACTATATATAAATTAAGGAAAACATATACTAATTTTTGTGCTTTTGAAATCAATTAGAACTACAAAAATACTAGATCTTTAAATTACTAAAACTAAAACCATATGGATGTTAGGCCCATTTTTTTGTTTAGATCTTTATATTAAATCTATTATAAAAATAAAAGTATTCAATAAAAGTTAAACATGTGATTTTTCGACTCTTCGACATCATAGAGCAATTAAGGAATTATAGTAAGATACATTTAGGGCTTGCCCTCAATAAATAATTTCTTGTAAAACCCAATTTATTACCCTATGAAATGCATCCATGCTAATCGAATACTAGAATTTACAAAGATCCAACAACTTTGAAATCCCCACTAGCAACAAAGTTATGATTATATTGAGGTTGAGACTTAGCCCTTGTGAAAACCTTAAAATCAAGTCTACATGTCTAGGTGTATTTCTCAATAAATCTATAACTAATTGAGGGGAAGGCCTAAAATTAATCTAACTCAATTTGTCTTCCATAGTTTCTTCACCTAGTTTGAAAAGTTTGTAAATTTTTCTAACATAAGTTACAAGACACTCTTTGACATCATCCATTGGTGTAGATTCAACCTTGAAATTTGATTCCAGTGAAGGAAATGCCCTAATACCATAACATTGCTTAGATTTCATATATGAATCACTATGAAAATCATCAAATTTGGTACCAACATCTATTAGGATAAATAATTAAGCTCTAATAGATAATAGGGTGTGCACATTTCTTTGTCCTTTTGTGCATTACTCACAATATGGGTAGTCATACCTTCTTTCACTTTCTAGAAACCTTATCTTCTAGAATCCTCTCTAGAATGATCTTCTCTCTTTTGGCTACCTATTTATTGGCATTCTACACTCCTCTTTGGATCATTCTTTGGGTTGTATGTGAGAGAGATCAATAATAACAATCTCTTTTCGTAAATCTTGTGTTCTTGGCTTCTTTGTTGAAGTTGTCTTCTAACTAGATCTTTGCATGTGTTAGTTCTACCTACATGGTACCAGAGCATTGAAGAGTTTGGAAGGCTCTTTCACTCTTGCCCACAATATTCTGCATTGTTTTGGATTGGTGTGGTTTGGAATATTTGGGGGTTGAAGAATTTCTTTGACCATTTTGCATTGGCTTGGCCTCATTCTTCATTGTGGCACATTGTCTTGTCTATTGTAAATCTGGTTTTCACCTACAACCAATTGGTGTTCACGATTTTCTAGTTGGTTATTTGTTATTATTTTTATGAAATATTGAGATTTGATAGTCGAGTTGGTTATTTGCTGGTTCTTTTACAGATTTGGACGCCATTCTTTTGGCTGGATTTTTTTTTGCTAAAATCAGACCCAGGGCATCCTCTATTTCATTGGATCTAAATTTGGAGGGGTGTTTTTCCCTTGTGATGGGAGTTTTTGTTGTCCGAAAGACGTTTTGTTGTTCCGAGGGCATTTTTGCCCAACAAACCAAAGTGTTGGAGGGTGAAAAAATCCTCGGGAGGGTGTTTTTAACCCGAGCACTACTTTTTTATTGAAATATACAAAAACGCCCTACAACGTTGAAAATCAACCAACATGTTACCTTTGATCCGATTCATAGTAATCATTTTTTTATGGCAATCATAAGCTTTTTTCTAATTAATTTTGCCCAAATACCAACCCTCTCTTATTAGCCGATTTTTTAATTACTCATTTACCTATAGTTTTAATTTTATTTTTTCATATAGATTTGGAAAACTAAATCACTTTTGGGAGTAATAACTTTTTTGGGCCAATTAATACTTTTGGCGGGTTATTTGTAAACGAAAACCAGATTTGAGTTCTTTATTTTCTCCTGGTTTCAATGAGTGGTCACACGACACTTTTCCCTTTGTCTTAATGTTTTTTTAATCGTTGAGTCTTTTTAAATTAATTTGAGCCTTTTTAAGGGAAATTGATCTGTTAATAACTTTTGCATGGTAGCTCGGATTTGAGTGCCATTTTTTGCAAAAGTGACTTATTTTGTTCCCATTCTATTGGTTTAATTTTATTACAATCTGGGGTTAATTTTTGACTTTTTGGGAGGGTCCTCTTGTCATACCTTGGGACGCATTTTCGGTGGTACCCGACGTCCAGCCAATTCATGTCCTCATTTTCTCCTATGGATTCACGTTTGTTTGAGCCACTTAATACTTCCAATTATAATGTCTGGAAACCAAAAATGCAACAAGTATTGTAGTCAAAGGGCTTGTGGCGCGTGGTGCTAGATAATGGCCCAACCTTCACTTCGAAAAATCACTTTTACTTGATCGAGTGTAAGAAGGATGAGGCTCTTGGTTTGATCGGGTTGAACATTTCCGATAGCTTGATGTTCCACCTTTCTAGCCTTAACACACCTAAGGAAGCATGGGACAAGTTTTTGAGCTCTTTGGTAAGGTGAATGAATTGATTGTTGCAATTAGATGCGAATTATCTTCCCTTTTGCCATCTGATTTTTCCACTATAGAATAATTTTTGTCCAAGTTTAAGTCTATTCGCTCATAATTACAAGTAGGAGGAAAAACTAAATCGATAAAGAAGTTATATTTCTTATCCTCTCTAAGTTGAAGGGTCCTTTTAGTGTCTTTGCCTCTACCTTTTATTCGGCTATGGATGCCCTTGGTGACCAATTCAAATGGCCTACTTTTGAGCTCTTTTTTGATCACCTTACTAGGGAGAAAACCAAATTAATGTCCCTTGATGCCCTTCCTAGTAGTTCTCACGCTCTTATTGCTATCTCTTCCAAAGGAAAACCCAAGTCTAAAACAAATACCTTTCCCTCCACCAAATCGGTAAATAAACCTCCTCCTCCTCAATATTTTGAGCCTAATCTATCTTCTAAGTCCACTAAGTCCTTCAACAATCCTAATCCTAAAGGACAATCCAAACAAAAGAAGACCCATGGACCTTGCACCTTTGTGGTGGCACAAATCATTCAGAGAATAGATGTTTCAAGAAGATGAAAGCCTTGGAGGAAGCAAGTTAAACAAAATAAGATTTCTGTTACTCCAACTTCTTCTTCATCAAGAAAAGGGAAACTTCTTTCTGCTCGAGGTATATCTAGCATCTCATGATAATTGGATCATTGATTCAGGGATTCTCATCACCTCACACATTCTCAAGATCTTCTATCTTCAGTTTCTGATTGCAACACTTCCCATATTGAAGTTGGTAACTCTTCTCGAGTTGATGTTTTGGGGAAAGGAAATGTTCAGATATAGGATGGTTGTATTATTGATGTACTCCTTGTTCCCAAAATTACTTCTAATTTTTTTTGTCTATCAAATTTTTAATTCAGGAACTAGAAAAACTATGGAATTTACTCCACATAAAGTTATAATCAAAGAAATACAAGATCCTCAAGAGATAGTGGCTACATGTGTTGTAGATCATAATGCTTGTCTTTATCATTTTGAAGGATTTGAGCCTTCTACATGTGCTTCATTACTTTCTCATGCTGATCCAGTCAGTAAATTGTGGCATGAGAGGTTTGGCCACATGAACTACAAATACTTACAGTAGATGAGTACACAAAAGTTGGTTCTTGGTCTTCCAAAGATTTCTTGCACAAATGGAGTATGTCCCAGATGTATGCTTGGCAAACAACATCAGGATCCTTTTCCAAAGGGCAAGGCATCTCGCGCAAGGGCTCTTCTCAAGTTGGTACATAGTGATCTTCTCACCTTTCCTACTCGTTCATTTTCTGGGCCAAATATGTACTCACTTTTATTGATGACTTTTCTCGACGCACTTGGGTCTACTTTCTTAAGACCAAAAGTGATGTTTTTGAGAATTTCAAAGCCTTTAAGGATCTTGTTGAGAAGAAATCATCTCTTCCACTCAAGATGATACACAACGAAAATGGGTTAATGATTTTTTTATTATTTAATTTTTATCTTCATAGTTATCTATCCCATTAATCTAATAGATGACAATCGATGCATGAGGTGTTTAATCGTATTGCTAATTATTTGATAATTTGTAGGTGTTGATTTAAGATTTAATTATTTATTTCTCAATTATTTTTCAATCATTGATAGTGTCGATGAGACAAATATTAGACAATGAATGGAAAAGAGTATTTGTGTCAAAGTATAAAGGCCCATCGACCTAAATATATTGCTTTATAATTAGCGGTAAGGGGATATACAAATAGTGGAATACTTAATAGTGCATCAATTGTTGCAAAAAAAAAAGTTCTCAGTAGAGAATAAATTCATAAATTGTTTTAAAATAATAAAATTAATGGAGCCATAATCTATTTTCTTATAACACTCTTAACAATTAAATAGAATATGTGTTTAATTATACATACATACATGTATATATAATTTAGAAAAAAGTATTTACACATAAGAATTTAATTTGTATAGAAATACAAAAATAATGATTGATTCAATATTGCTCTTTATTGGTATAATATGTGTTATAAAGATATTAATATAATTTCTTTAAAATTAAATAGTTTACATTAAAATATATTTTAATTATCATGTAAGATAAGGAATTCAATTCCTTTTATAGTAGAAACAATTTTAAAATACTATATAATATATATATATATATATATATATATATATATATATATATATATATATATATATATATATATATATATATATATATATATATATATATATATATATATATATATATATATATCAAAATTTGAAATAGTAAAATATATATTTAAAAACAAATTTTAGATTTTTTTATTATTGAAAAGTGCACTTTTATATTAATAGAACAATATATACAATGTCATTCGTACAAAAATGGGTGGAAAAGTCACACCCCAGAATGCCAAAAGTCACATCGAGCTAAAAGAAGCCTCGAGAGAGGCAAGTCATAACACCAAAACAACTACATAAACAGTGTGAAATTCAACCAAAAAAGAGAGCACAACTAAAGCAAAGAACCGCATGAGACATAGAAGCATGTGGCGGGGGAGGGGGACTGTCAAGCTTGTCGCCCCAACCCGAACTAGAAGGGTGAGCCTCATCAAAAATAGGATCCCACCCATCCCATCCATTATCTTGCTTATCACCAAAATTGTCATCAAGCCGAGTGGGAGAAATGGCCAACGAGAGCCAAGGAAACTTGCCCTGACTAGGAGAAAACCAACTAGAGCCACCCATCGGAGGAAGCACAGGTGAAGACGGTTGAGATCGTGGAGATCTTCACCCGGGAGAAAGACTCCACGGGCGGCGATAAGCTCGCCTCCACTCGTGGCCGGGTGGTGGAGAGCGATGAGGCGGAGGCGGTGAATGACGACACTAGGGTGCATTCGGGAACCCGACTGACAACACAAGGGGCTGAACCCCAGTGGTCGAGGAGGCACTGGAGATGCTCCACCTTGAGCCTAACTTTCTCTGGCTTGATTTTTAATCATGACATTAGAGATCACAACCACTTTATTAGTAACAAAGAAATCATAATCAAGCGTAGCACTATTAAAAATTGCATTATTTCTATCTTTCCATAGAGTGAATAATAACATGGCCAAGTTCCCAAAAGAGCCATTTTCCGGAGAAAAATCTGGAGAAAAGAGTTGGAAAAGAGTTTTGGTTTTGCCCTCGGAGCACAATGAATTTTAGAAATTTTTGGAAACCACAAGACAAAAGAATTTTTTTTTTTACTACAATACTGAAATTTATCTTTAAACATATATAAGTTTTAAAAAATAAAAATGTTTTCTCTTACTTAAAATATTAAAGATAAACATTACTTTTTAAGTGATACCTTTAATCCATTATATTTTCCTTCCAAAACTCAAAATCATTGTAAACCAAATGCGAATGCGGACATTTTGTCTTCCCCCGAAGATTTAAGAATAAATGAATTTTGGAATACCAAACTAATACTATATAATCATCCGACTATTAAAGTTAAAAAAAAAAAAAAACTTCTAACATAATCATTACTTGGCACATGCCACTAAAATAAACTTTAGAACTTTTCAAGAATAGTTACTTGAACATATTCTAAAATGATTTGTTTATTGCAATGTTAATGCTTTCAAGGTCCAATAAGGAATATACTTTTTAATTATGGGTTGTTCTAAAGGTCCATAAAATCAAACAAATCGATATAATTAGCCGCACCATAATTACGCCAAAAGGCGTGTTTACAATGGAGAAAGCCCGGGCCCTTCTGACAGCAGGTACTGGCACGGACGGCGGAGATTAATCGGTCGACGAATATTCTGACAGCAGGTACTGGCACGGACGGCAGGCATTGAAAGGATTGTCTTCTCACTCTGTTCCCAATTCTAGGTATGCATCTGTACACGCTCCTTTTGTTTTTTATTCTTCCCTAAAATTGAATTTACGGCGAGTGTTGAGTATTTCGTCTTTTATTTGTACAGATCCGTTTCTCCAAATTTATCAGGAAAGCAATCCGGTACTACTGGTTTTGCGCAGCTGACCATTTTTTACAACGGGGAAATAAACGTCTATGATGTTTCTGCAGAGAAGGTATGTCAATGAGCTTTAATGATTAATCCATTACTTATTATTATTATTGCCGAGGGGTTATTAATTTTTCTAAAGTTGTGGAGCAGGCTAAATCTATCTTCATGCTGGCCAGCGGTGAAAATAATTCCAATCAATTATCACAGACTGAAGAGCCGCAGAATTTTAGTGCCCTAGCTGAGCAGGGACAGATTCCAAAATTACACGGCGGTGAGAATCTGTAACAGATCTTTAGTTTTATATTAACAGATCTTCATTTTTTTATTGGCAGATCTTCAGTTTTTTTATCAGTTCTTAATTTTAAAAAACAATGCTAAAACATATTTATGGAAATATGTTTATGCAGATCTTCCGATCGCAAGGAAACAATCTCTGCAACGTTTTCTGTAGAAGCGGAAGGACAGGATGATCATGGCGGCTCCTTACTCTCAAAAGGAACAAGGCAAGTGTGACATCATTGTAAAGCAATAGAAGTCCTGTGCAGAGATTATTTTCTCTCTCTAACTAAGAAGAGAGAGACGATTGTATCATGACCAATGAACATGATCGAGTTCCACTCCAAATTTGAACCATCCCGTCAAACAATTTTCGTTGATGGTACTTTTTTAATACTTGCCCTTCAAAAACACAAAATAATGTTATTTTTTTACTAATTATTCTATATTTATTATATCTTTTATATATATATTTACATATATTTTTATAATTTATATACAAACCTATATAAAAATTGATAAATCACGTTTTAAATGTGCAAGTCGCGTGTGATGGTTAGATAAAATATTTATAAGTATTTTATGTGTAAAATCGCGAAAAACGTCTAAATGGCCGTCAAATTTAACCCCGGTTCCACTAACCAATCACTCAATTCTTTTTTCTGTATTTAATAAAACACGCTAGTCCCATGTGGGCGGCTAGACAAGGTGGCGTGTATCCTGTTTTTCCGGAGAAGTGTTGACTTGGAAATTATAATTATTTATTGTTACGCCAAAAGGCATGTCTACAATGGAGAAAGCCCAGGCCCTTCTGACAGCAGGTACTGGCACGGACGGCAGAGATTAATCGGTCAACGAATACGGCCTCATGGGATCCACTGGATGGATCATGGAGTCAGATTTTAAATTTGACGACCACCTGCACCCTGTTTTGGCCACGCCGCACCTCCTATAAAATTCAAACCAGAAGGCAGAGTCAGCCACTGTTTCGCTCCGAACTCGGTTCGGAAAGTGACAAACAAAAGACAAATGACAATAAATAATAAAGTACTTTTTTGATGTTGACTGTAATATGCTCCTCACCAGCTACTCAACATTAAAAAATGTCCCAAAATTACCTGCCTCTCACTGTTCTGAACTGTTTATAACTCAGAAAGGTCATTTTCACGAGGGTTTTGCAGGTTCAACTCGTTGGCCTGCGTGTAGATTTAGATTTGCTGCGATGTATTGATTGAAATGCGAACGGAACACGTTTTTGTTTCCGTAGTGCAGTGCCTATTAATGTCAAATACAGCTAAAACAATACAGACATGCATTTGTTTGGTTTGTATGGATTAGGTGCACATATTTCTTAGGTATAGCTATTTATTTCAAGTGAGAATTGGATTATTTTAATTGACAGTTCTTGAATGGCTTTCAATGGATTTAGCATCCTCTGTAGTCATTCATCAAAACTTGCACTGGCATTTATTAAATCATGCACTCTGTTTCATTAATTCTTGCAACGTTTGCTATTAATTACGCCGAAAGGCGTGTTCTAAGTTAGAAATCCCAAGCCCTTTTGGCAGCAGGTACTGGCACAGACGGCAGAGATTAATCGGTCGATGAATACGACCTCATGGGATCCACTGGATGGATCATGGAGTCATGGAGGATCGCAGATACCGAAAGTGGTTGCATGATAAACGTAGCAGTTAGTGGCTGGTTATCAGCCATCCACGTGGCGGGAAAGAGATATGAAATGTGCGCTGGAGCAATGTACAGTGCCCTCTCCTCCATCACCCATCATGTAGGACAGGAACATGACATTCAGATTGTTCAAAATGTATGGTCTTCCCTGCTCTATATGGTCGCATCTGCTGTGTGAGCGGACCATGGTACACGGCATTTTGATTTGATTTGTGAAAAGGCACTCTTCGATCTTTAATACCTGTGCTAGAGTGGATGAGCTCATTATTTCAAACACAGACCAAAGATGTAAACCTTGTGGAATGTTACCTGTGCTGGAGCGGATGAGCCCACGAGTAGATCTGTCGTGACACGATGAAACCCACTTCAAGTTTTCGAAGAAACAAATTTTATGTGTTTAAATATGATTTGTGGGAAAGGTTTTTTTTTTTTTTGTGGGCTTGTGGATTTTTTGTTACACGCCTCTGATGCTTTCCTCATCCGATGTGTGCAGGGGTCAATTTAACTGCAAGTGTTTTCCTTTCGCCAATCTTCGATCTGTGAGTTTAAGATGGTGAATTTTGTTTTTCCCTAATGATAAAAGTTCAAGACATCTATTTCTAGAAAATAAAAACACAAAACCCATTGTGGTTTTACTGATAGAATCATGGTCTGCCATGGATTGGATTAAAGTAGGAGCAAAACATTTTTTGGTAGAGGTCCTTGGCTTTAAGCTCTGCACATCCCCTCACTAAATGTTAGAAGGTGATTGTGATATGAGGTGGAATGATTTCCGAGTTGCCATGCGTAAACAAGATATGGAAAGCCAAGGGTTTTTCATTAATCCTCAGTACGAAGAAATGAATCTAATCTGCTAGCTGAAGTGCATATCTGGCCTAGTATAACATATCTCTTATCCTTCATGGAACTTATTTGAATTTGGTCTCGACTCATTTATTTATTCCTCAGAATTGGCCCTGATTTGTTAAGGTGGGACTAATCCATCTTTTTGTTATGAGAAATATGTCTGGTTTTCAACAACTTATCAAGCTCCTTTCCTTACTACATCGCGTGCAGAGCACCTGAATTAATTCAAGATCCACTAAATCATTATCCTCGATAAGGTTATTGAAATGATCTGTTATTCTCTTAACTATTTGGGTATCTTATTTTTTTCTTTGGCAGTTCTGACTTGGATTGAGTATATAAGTGTATCAGGCTCACACCCTCCATCATTTGTTGAAGACTCCGTGAAAAGGTTGGATATAATTCAAAATGCAATGAAGAGTTTCATATTTAGCATTTCATGTTCTCAACTATTTCTAATGTTGGGCACTTTCATATATGTCTTGAATTTTGCAAGTATGGAAAGATCTTCTCCTGTAGGCTCTTTGGAAGGCGTACTGTCATGTCTGCAGATCCAAGCTTCAATAGATATATCTTACAAAATGAAGGAAGGCTATTCAAAGTAGGCTATCCACAATCTTTTAAAGACTTGGAATGGTAGGGAAGAAAGGCTTTATTTCCATTCATGGAGACCTTCACAAGAAATTTCATGGTATTGTTGTAAATCTAATGACTTCAAAGAAGGTGAAAAACAATTTTATCACAGATATTCATATCATTCTACGAAAGACAATGAGTACATGGAAAGATAGGCAGATGTTCTTTGAGGTTGAATGTAAAAATCCAAGAAAACTACATTTAATTTTCCTTCTTTCCATTTTATGGACATGCGAATAGGAAGGGAATCATAATAACTTTACAATCTAGAGTTTTAGAGTTGCATCAAGTTCTTTCTGTATATGTGATTTTGTTCGATTGGTTGGTGACACTAATCATGTAGACACCATGCAGCTAGAAATCAGCTTGATGGCAAATCAACTTCTGGGTATTTAAATAGAAGATGAAATAAATGAAATGGCTCCCATATTCTGTGCTTTCGTTGGAGGAATTATATCCTTACCTATAAAGATACCAGGGTTTGCATATTTAAAAGCAATGAAGGTTATAACTCTTCTCACATTCTTCTAATTGAACTCAAAGGCCTCTATTATGGAATTCACTATCACCTATTTTCTTTAACTAATATTGTGTTAGCCTGCTGGATTATTAGGCAAGGAGGGATTTGATAGGCAAGATATGTAAAATAATTGACAAGAGGAGATGTAGTCCTGATGGAGTAAAACATAATTATTTTCTGAAAAGGATTCTTGATGGAGACAATCTTTCACAAGAAATCACTGTCATTTTCATTATTTCTCTATTGTTTGCTGGTCATGAAACTACAGACAAGACCATGTCGTTTGCCATATATTTTCTTACATAATGTCCTGACTCTATGGAGAAGTTCAGGGTAAGCAACGAATTTTCCTTTACATACATTCGAATTTACTTCTCAGAGTAGTCAGTCAAGTCACTACAAATGATAGACAACAATATTACATAAACCTGCACTAGCTAGGCAATTAAAAGTAATTAAGACAATTCCTTGTCAAAATATTAGTAAGTTCACCTCTCCTTACAAATTGAGATACATAAAATAAAAAATAAAAAAATAAAAAAGTAGATAACTCTGTCTGAGTTTATGAACATTGATCCAGTCCAAAAAATAGAAACTAACATAATATCGGAGTAAGAATGTCAAGTCATAAGGCACATCAATAATAGAAGACATGTAACAGTTTTCAAACCATGTGGGGTCAAGCCATGTAAGACCACTAGCATCAAGTATTTACATGTTTATGGGTTGTAGGAGCAACATTGTCTTCATTCCCTTGCACATTTCCAACGTAAGATATCAGTGCCAATCCAAAGTAATCCAACACCTCTCCTTTACCAACACTTCCACCAATATGTTAATGAACAACCTCAGCTTAAAATTGAAAAGTGTATCTTGTGACTAAGTATTCTTGCTCACAATATAATGAAAAAAATCTATTAAGCTGAGGGACTAAAGTCGTCTGTCCGTCTCTGATGAAATAAATGTTTGCTTCCCTCACAAAGTTATGAAGAATTTCAACTTCTTTTACCTGTTGCTTCCCCACCTCAGCATCATGGTTCTGCTAGACAAAAATGTATCAATTTATCTTGTTGGCACCAGATTTTCCAGTTCTTCAATGTCGTGCTAAATTTTTTGAAAGGAAGCTCTTAGAATAGAAACTTACAATACAAATTGTTTGTATGACATACATTTACTGCAGCTTTTGTGCATAGATTTAATCCTCCTAGATCATTGACTCCAAAAAAAAACATATGGCTTTTCCTACAATTTTGTGACACCATAGAGGTCTGCAAGATGAACCAAAATATAATTAATTGTCCCCTCCTATCTCGTTAATCCATCTTTCATAAAAAACCATCACGATTCTTTATATTTAACTACAAAATATTTTCAATACTGATTATTTATTATTTCTTACTCCAAATGTAGCACTCCTTTGTGAATTCCCTATTTTTACACCCTCAAATGGTTTGGATAACCATGGTATATGTAATTTATCAATCATAAGATATCTATTAATTGGTTATATATTATGATTTAACCTCGAACCATTATTATGTGTCCTTGTTTACAGGCTAATATGACATAATTTAAATGCATATTTTAGGTATTTTTATTCATATTAAATTGGAATATGTACATCTTGTTTTAGGATAATTTTTTGAAAGTAAATAAATAGATATCTCCATGAACAATATCCATTAGACGGGACAACTCTATACTTAATACTTGAATGTAAATATTATTTTTCTCTCTCTAATCCTTAGAATATCTTGCTGGTTATGTTATTTTTTTAAAGAGAAATATATATAATATCCAACTCTTCCTCCTTTAGATTCTTATCATTACATTTTCAGAAGGTAAAATTAATTTTTATTTTAATCCGACAACATTCAAGAAGTCACATCACTCTTAAACACTGATTTGGTAAAGTTGTCTCTACAATACGCAAAAAAGCAAGAGACACCACAGAGTATGGCAAGACAATTCATCATAAAACCGTTGACCATATAACGTTCATTGTCATTGGATAACAACTGGAAGTAGTTTTCCAATCATGTATTTCATAGTTTGTGTCACTTTTGTTAATATCATAAGTCTACATTAAAATTAAAGTCTTTAGGATACTTATAAGTATTAATGCCAAAATGTCTTTTTGTTATTGTTGTAGTGTCATGTTATTTTAAAAAATACGATGAAGAAAGTAATTAAAATATTACTTTCTTTCTCCGAAATATTATATCTTTTCAACCGCAATGTTATTAATATAAGGAATGTCTATATCTAATGCCCTTAAAAATAAATTTAAAATGTGTCTTGCGTCTGTAAACCTTAAATTTTTCACATTAAACTTGTCCTATTAAGAAAGATAACGACGTACAGGATGAGGATAAATCTAAAATATTTATAACTCGCAAATCCTTAAATTTCATTATGTAGAAAGGCATTTGCACATGTGTAACGCTCCACCCCTTCTCATACCTGACAAGACATGGACGTGTGAGATGAATCGATCGACGAAGCGTGGACTCACATCTATCCTTCACGTGTCGAGCAATGGTTCAACAATTAAATCTTCTCCAACCAAGAAAAAAATCATTTTTTTACATTTGCCTGCTTGAGATTCTTTTTCCTAAATTCATCGGTTAAGGGTTTTGTCACAAATGTGGAGGCCACCATGCGTTCTTTGTGTTGCAACTGCTCAACTAACTATTGCAACAATGACACTAATGGCGGCGACGTGAAACCCACAAACACTGACCATTGGGCGGGTGTATTCATTTGAACGGGTCCTGGCCATTGCATTCTGCACACGAACTCATGAGCTTGTGCATTAAGTTTCTTGAATGACAAGTTCTTTTCATGTGCAACCGATGACGACGATGCCCATCCTTTTACTGCTCTACATCATCTCCAAGCGTGCAAGTCTTCATATGATCCTGTGACACATATATGCATTGGGCCAACATCGGTGTCTGCGTTTTGATTATATGGACGCATCCAAGATATCATTGGTTTCCTTACCTATCACATCAAATCCTATGTAAAATCAATTCCTATACTCGCCAACATGTCCCACATGAATCTTGATTCAAATATATTATTTTCCATATCATGTTGGTGCCTCCATATAATCTCTAACAGTTGGAGCCATATTTTGTTTGTTCTTGTTCTTGAATCTTCTATTTCTAAAGACTTGCATTGTATGTGTTCATCTCCACATCAATTAATCAACCCATGTAAGAGGTCATTTTTGTAATATACAAGTCCATTCACAGTGACTCATTTTCATTCTAAATCTTTGTCAAAAAATTATTTGTGATTTTTAATATGTTTTAGTTCCATGTAAATTGGTGGTCGAAGTAGAGTTTAGTTTTAGTCTTATTTTTATAGCTTGATAAACTCAAATAGGTGATCTTAGTTTTATTGATATTTTATCATCTTCTTAGTGTAAAAATATATGTGTGTGTGTGTGTCAAAACTATTATTTAATAATAGCTTGTAGCTATATTACATGAGTTTCTCACATTTGTTATTGAGTCAAAGTCAATGCATGTCTTATAAAGTTTAAATGTTAAATATAGAGTCATCAACGTTGTCAATGTTGATATTTTGTCAACCATCCAGTCATGCATTCCATAAATTTGTGGGTTGAAACATGTCTTGTAAATGGTACTATTGGCTCTATCATCGACATTATTGATGAAAATTTGTTATGTCTACCTACTTTTCCTTTATTTATCGTCGTCAGATTTGAGCGGTACACGGGAACCAATGCGATTCCAACAACCCTTCTCGTGTTCCAATTCCACCAAATTCTAGAGGGAGATTTCTCTCCTTATCTTCCCTACAAAAATGTCCTCAACACCTCTTTTGCAGTCAAGCATACAAGAGAAATCCAGACTTCATTCCCTATCCTTAACACTCCCTCCTTAGTCCCCAATGACCCTTCCCTTTCAAACTACTCCACTTCTTCTGCAATCCAAAAATTTTCTAATGCTCCAATTTTCACCACTTCATAGTTTTTCATTTTCCTGCTTGATATATCGTAATGTTTTGTTGTTCTTCTCGATTTCCTTTCCCGCCAATATTTCACTTTCGGCGTTGACATCGCACACCTCACATGCGATTGCTAGTTAAATGAATATGGACAATCATGATTATGTTGACGTACCTTTGAATGATATGACAAGATTATTATTAAATACATCCTTAAAGAAATAACACGTTATAATACACCAACAATCATGATCATATTAACACACCCTTGATGATATGGACACGATTATCACTAAATATATCCCTAAAAAAATAACACGATGTAAGATACCGACAATCACGATCATGTTGACACACCCTTCAATGATATGGATAGGATTATCACTAAATATACCCTTAAAGAAATAACATGTATTTTATATTATTAGTCGTAAATTACATTTAAAATTTGAAACAATTTATAAGGTTATAAAAATTATAAATTGTAAAATTTATTAATTATAATTGAAAAAGTCCCCCTTGTCACACAAATTTTTACTTTAAAGGCCTAGAGAATTTAAAATTCAAGAAATACTACATAAATTTATAACAATATACCACCTCACATTTAGGGATGAGGGTGGAATAAATATATAGAATATAAGTGTGGGTGTAAACCTAATATGTTGCACTTTTTTTTTGTTGATAGAAAAGTGGAGTGATTGTGGAGGAAGCTTGTTGAGGCGCCGATTGATAATTTGGGATGTCTTTGGAGGGGAAATTGGATCTATAATCTATAATATCATATCTAAAGTGGTAAGATATATTTTGATATTTATGATGTAATGAATTTATTTTTGTCATTCTAGCTACTTCTTTTGATGAATTCGTCTTTTTAATGAAGCATGAACAAGAAATAGGATGTATTGGAAAATATATATTTATCTTATTATTTAGCAACAAAAGAAGAGTTAGAAAATATGTATATTTGGAAAAGGAGGGAATGGTTGTTCCTTGACTCTACCTCATTCAAATCTTAGAATATTAGATGAAAGAGTTAAAATTTACAACAAAATGTACATAGGTTTTCTATTGTAGATAAAATCAAATTGCACAATATCGTCTAGTATGTGTGGGCATTTGAATGTTTTATAAAATATTTTCTTTAATCCAAAGATTTAGTGGGGTTAAGTTCAAAATCACATTCACTTTTTTTTTTTTTTTTTTTGAAAAACAAAATTTAATAAAAAAATTTAAATGCACCTAATCCAACATTTAGTGGGATTAAATTCAAAATCACTTCCACACAATTTTTTCAATTTTTAAAAATCTTCACGAAAATTTAATTAAACAAAAAAACAAGAAATAATTAAAATGACATGAGCATCCTATATTAATCCATTGGTCAAAATATATTTTCCTAACAAAGATCAAGCAACCAAACATAATCATTGTATAATCATTACTTAGGACTACTATTTCAAGTTAGATATACCTCTTTCATGTATCTTGAAATTATGCATCTAAAACTCTAAAAATCCTATAATCATTAATCTAAGAATTATGATGTATTAAATTGGTTTCTATATATATATTAATGGGGTTTATTTTCTAATAAAATGAAACTTTTAATGTTGTCTATAATATTTTCCTTTTCAAAAAGAGAAAGAATATAATTACATATTAAATGAAAACATATTATCTTCTTAAAACGAATACCAAAATGCAAGTGTTCAAAGATTCTTCAAATACCAATATATATTTATATATATTTCAATCCACTATCCATGATATAATAGATCCCATCACCACTCGGTGTGTGAAACCACCACTCGAGTCCACAAAACAAAACAGATCCCTTAACTGGGTCTCCAAAACAAAACAGTCCACACAAGGTATGTTTGAGATTTATGCTTTGTTGTCGGAATATTTGTTACCTTAGCTTTGTTCCCACAACGGCTCTTTAAATTCTGCGTATCACGATCACGAAAAATATCCCTATATAATGAGCAGCTTAATAATTGAGCGGGACTTAATAATTCTCGAACCATCCAAAATTAGTATTCGAAGCTTTTAAGATAGCGCTCGGAATAGTACTCGTCGGGAATCGGCAAGGCGTTTAGACGTTTTTAGTCATTTTAGATGTCAAAATACAGGCACTTTTAAAATATGACCGTCATGCTTGACAGGAAAATTATAATTTAAACGTCAAAATGACATGTACATTACAAATTTAACCGTCAATAATTAATTATATATATATATATAGTTAGTTAGTTAGTTAGTTAGTTAGTTACTTAATTACTTATTATATTATATATATTTTGAAATTCATCAAAAATCTAATATAAATCAAAATCAAAATTTAGAAATATTTAGAAAAAAAAGAAAGAATCTTGCAGATTTGCAGTTGCTATCTTTTTCATGAGTATGAAATAGAAACTATGAAATAGAATTAGAAACTGCACAATGCAGATTATTAATTACTAACTTACACACCTTACTCAGAGTCACAATTCACAAATCCCTCCACTCGTAGACTGCAGTCGCACTATGGTGAATAGTAAATACTAATATTAAGAGCCCATCAAATTATCAATGTGGCGCAACAAGTTTGGAGAAGCTATGGTCAGGATGGGGACTGGGAGCAATAGCATACAGGTGTCCACTGGATCTCAGGGTGAAATCAGAAAGAACTGCCGCATCATCTTATGAACATCTCTTGTTGCTTTACAAGGATAGATTCTTTCATCGTGCTGCTCTCTCTTGGCACTGCAATTCTTTCATTCTTTTGTTCTATGCCAAGTCAAATATGACCGCCACGAGGGAATCGAGTGAATAATGTCAGGCTCAACAAATTTTGCTACCTTAAATACAATATATGTTAATTGTATGTGACTCTTTCCTTTGTTTATTATATGGATTGGATATATTTTTGAATGAGCCGCTTATCTCTTGGCTATATGGAAGGGATGGACATTCCATCATTTGACATCGAGGCTTGTAAAAAAGAGTTGCATCAATTTATTGATACACTCCACTCAGGGTGTGAGGGATTTTCTATTAGAGAAGCATGGAGGGTTTTTTGTATTTCTAAAAGTTGGCAAACCAACTTTCCAAACATGTTAAAACTATGGTAGAGTACACTTGTGATTCCTGCAAGTACAGACATGTGAACGAGGGTTTTCAAAGCAAAACCTAATTAAAGATATAAGAAGATCAAAGCTAGAAATCATAACATTGGATGCACTCATGCGAGTATCACTAAATGGACCCGATCCTTCTATAATCGACTGAGAGAAAGTGTATGACATTTGGAGAGGGGAAAAACAAAAAGGTCACAAAATATTTTGTGAAAGCATGGTTGATCAATGTAAGTTTTAGCTCTTTGATAAACTCATTTTATCTAAATAAAATTTGTAGTGATGTTTTATTTCACATGATGTTTATATTCTACTAAATATCTAGAAATATTATGCATTTAATTTTATATTATTTATTTCAATTTCATTTTAGAAATTTATTTAAAGTTATTTTTTCAATCTTGTAGATGTAAAATTTTACTCAATTTTTTATTTTTTGTAATAGTTATTATAAAAATAAATTTGACGTGCATATTATATTTTGAACGTCAAATGACATCCATATAATTTTTTAGACCGTCAAATAAGATTATTGTGACATGTAACATTGAACGTCAAAATCCAACACTGCTCGGCATACATCAAACATTACTAATAAAACAATCGACAAATCGACGTGTCATGGAATCTCTCATCTTTGATTGACCATTTTGGAATGTACAGTCACACAATACACCAACACGTGCGACATCACATTCAATACTCATGACACCGACACGTACGACATCACACCCAATGGTCCACGTCGAAAAAATACAAGAAAACACGTCGCAGTTGAGTCTTTAAATCTAAATAATTGGTATTTTCAGCGCGCCCAAGATAGCTGTGTGTTTTTTTCGCATGGTGGCCCTACCTAGTAGTAGTGGTCATTTTAAATCCACTTGCTCACATGAAAACCTGCCCACATTTTGGATACTGTATATTTAATTAATTATATATATTTTGGCGAATTCAAAAATATTATATTATATTAATATATCTATCCGGTGTCCTCTATATTATATTAAATAGATGATGGTCGATAAGCAGGTATGCCTGATTTTTTTTTTTATTAATATGTATTGATTTCACTCGTTTCTTCTTGTATGTTTATAGGCGTGAGTAGGGATGAAAACTTAAGCCCTGCAAGTGCCAAAAAGAAGGCAAGGAAAGAATGGGGCTGGCTAAAATATGTTTCTGGTGCATCACAGTAATGTGGTTGTTGTCCTCACCATTTTGTTGGGCAGATGCAACCAAAGTTTCTACGATTGTCGTGGGGGCTGGCATGTCCGGTATGAAATCATTTTTTTAACGTTAATCTGAATAATGTTTTATTTCTTTTGGATGCGCGGTTTGAATGTCTGTTTGTTTGTTGCAGGAATAATGGCAGCCAAGACTTTGTCTGAGAAGGGGGTGAAAGATTTTTTGATATTGGAGGCGACGGATAGAATAGGAGGAAGAATGAAGAAGAAGAGTGTGGGAGGGTACACGATTGAGATGGGCGCCAACTGGGTCGAAGGCGTTGGATCGGAACACAACGTGAATCCCATCTGGACGCTTGCCAACAAATACAATCTCCGAAAATTTTATTCTGATTATAGCAATATTACTTACAATATCTATTCTCAGGAGTAAGTATGACTTAAATGCATCACCGCATACTGTTTTTTTTTTTTTTTTTTTTTTTGGCCTTTTTTCCATTTTGTGTGATGTATGGTGTGGGAGACGCAGGGGAGACATTTTGCCTCAGTCGGTGGTGGCACCAGCGTTTGAGAAAGCAAGCGCACAATCGGATTTCAGTGAAAATATATCTCTGAGTTTCAGAGCAAACGGAGAAGAGGACATTTCTATTTTGTCCTCGCAGCGTGTTTTCCGCCAGTAAGTTTGACTATTTAAGAATGAAATGAAATGAAAGATTTTAATGACACCTACAAGATTGAAAAGTTGAGACTTCAAAATAATTTTCACTTTTTTCAATATAAGATTTTCTACTGTAAATCTTGAGCAAAAAATCCGAGATCTTTTTAAGTCTTGTTTTTTCTAATAATTCATTTAGTTATCTGTTCACCTTCAAATCATTTTCGCACTTTCGATATGAATATCATCATAACCTCACTACTCCAGGATGAAGTGCCATTCCATCTCTACTACCCCTTTGCTGTAGAAAAGATAAGTTCTCCTTTCCCAGTCCTCTTTGGGTATAGTCACATCTATTAGTGATCTGGTCCTTTGTTTTGATAGCTACCCCAAAATAAGTTTTTTCATCATGTTCTCAAGTAGAGTTATTCTATGATGTAATATGCTTTCTTACAACAATCTTAAATTTTTCAATCACATTAATAATTTTTTATTTCCCTGTAATTATGACACCCCTGACCCAAGAAAAACAAACAAAAACTGGATTTTACTGGATATATGATTTGTTCTGCGTTGCAGTGTTCCGACAACGCCTGTGGAAATGGCAATCGACTTTTATTATTATGACTTTGAAACTGCAGGTGAGTTATCCTTACTTTTGTACTCGGGCGGAATAAAAGTAAAATAATGGAATACCATTTTTTAATGTCGTTTTGCGTTCAGAGCCTCCGCGAGTAACGAGCTTAACGCACGTGGAGCCCTTCGCAACGTTCGTAGATTTTGGTGAGGACAATTACTTTGTTGCGGACAGTCGAGGATACGAGCATATTGTGTATGAATTGGCCAAGGATTTTCTCCACTCTGCAAATGGAAAGATAACAGACACGCGTCTCCAATTGAACAAGGTTAGGGTTGGCTTGGTTAATATTAAGTTAGTGAGATATTTCCTTCGATTCTTATTTTCTGGACAAGAATCATAAAGTTAGTGAGACATTCTAAATATTTCTCAATTGTTTTAGTTCAATCTCATTTAATTTAAATATGTAAAATATAATAATAATAATTTTTTATATAAATTTAAATATATATATAAAATATAAAATGAATAATAAATATTTATTAAATTATTTCATGATAGTTTTTATTAAAAATATTTACAACAATTTTTAACTATTTAATTAGGTTATTGTTTTCTCTTGGATTTTTTTGTTTAATTTATGACTATCTATTTATTTATAAATAAATATTAGTTGAATGACATATTTCTCCAACTATTACCATATAAAATAGTTCTTAATAAAAATAATCACATTTATTTTAATTTAATATTTTTAAGTTAAATGTATAATATATAATTATTGTTTCCTTGTTAATGTGAGATATAGAAGGGTTGGTAAAGTGGGTTGGTGTGCTCAACCCTACCAATTTTGTTATGTAGTTCTTGGGGATTAGGATTTCTATGGTGTCCCAAATTATTTTGGTTCATATTTACCTCTCAAACTTAAATTTTAAAATAGAGTATTACAAATTTTATTAAATATTCAAATTTAAAATGAATTCATATTCTATGTTTAAGTTCATGCAGAATATTTTATTTTTGGTATGCAAATTAGAGTATTATTATATGGTGATATTTTATTTTATTTTTATATATAATAATATAGTAAAAATGTTTTAAATACGTATAATAGTTATTAATTTTAATGTTTTTATTTTAGATTTTTACATCACATTGACTAATAATTTCATTGTTTATATTCACCCTAGAATGATGAAAAAATACTTTCTTTAAAAAAGAGTCCCAAACTCTAGTATGGTATAACCAAGATATTACTAATCTTTGATTGACTTTTCAAAGTTTAAAAGTACTAAATAAATTAAGTGACAACCAAGTAGATGTAAAATGTATGGTGAAAACTACTTTATGACAGTCAAATGGACTTTAAATTTAATATAGAAAATAAAACTTTATATTGTCAAACCATCACATTCCACCCCTTGTTGCCATTGTAGTTCACACCTATTGGCGTAAAAAGGGGCCTCAAACTCTATGCTATGAACATGATATTACTATTCTTTGATTGATTTTTCAAAGTTAAAAAGTAAATAAAACTTATAAGTGACTGTTAAATAAATTAAAAAATTTATGGTGAAAGATATTTTGTGATGGTCAAATGGATGCCAAATTTTATATAAAAATTAAAGCATTCCATAGTCACACCATCACATCCCATCCCCCATTGTATAACGCCTATTGACATAATTATAAAAATATTAATATTTGTGAAAATTTATTACTTTAATATAACTTGCTAACAATAAAGTATTAATAACCTTTAACAATTTTTTTCTCTTAAGATCCATTTAACATTGATAAATAAATTATAGCAATATAAATAATTGACAAAGAAGTGTAATGGAGGTTTGAAAAGACCATGTGAATGAGAAAAGCCTTGAATCTGATAAAGACCCGCGTCAACCTACAATCCCCAGGTCTCATAATCACGACTTTGAACTAACTAAATTGTGAATACAACTTTTCACTCATTAAGATACACTTGAGAGATGTTTGTAGCCTTACCACTCTTGGTTCCCGAATTTATTGTTAACAATTGGGAGAGGGTTAAATCTTAGTGGCTATTTCTTGATTTTTAGTTTAGTTTTATTGAGTTGATGACAATTTTAACCCTTGTTATTACATTATTTTAATTATGATGTTTATGAGAATATATTTGGCATTGTATAATGTTATGAGAATCTTTCAAAACCCTTATTCTTACTTTTAAAAAATCATAAAATATTTTTTTTTAAAATGTATGAATATAATATAATATTGTGGGAATTTCACTTTATCTTATCCTTAACTTTACCACCTATTTTGTTTTTTTAAATACCAGAGTATTACCAATGTCGTGTTGATAATTCAGGTGGTACATAAAATTGAGTATTCCCACAGTGACGTCAAGGTTTCCACAGAAGATGGTTCAGTTTACAGTGCAAAGAACACCATTGTATCCGTCAGCGCTGGAGTGCTGCAGACAAATCTTATCCAGTTTAAGCCTGCTTTGCCAGTGAGTACTTGTGAATGCTGTCATTTTTGTACCTTATGGATACTTTTTCCCTTGTTTGTTCTCGGCGATTCAATATTCTCCAGACGAGTTCACCCCATTAATATTGGTCCTTTCTAATTTTTTAACTTTCTTTGATTTTTGTGTTGATATGATAAACAGGTACAGAAGCTGCTGGCAATATCTAAGTGGGATATGGCTCTCTATTGCAAGATATTCATGAAGTTTCCCCATAAATTCTGGCCAACTGGACCAGGTACCGAGTTCTTCATGTACGCTCATGAAAGACGAGGTTATTACAATTTCTGGCAGGTAATAACCATCCTCGTTAAGTATAAGAGTTCAGATGTTAAGTATGAGATTGAAAACTAGTTTCTGGATAAATTGTTTGAAGATTATTTATCTTAATAACTATTAGTGATTCGTCATAATTGATAATGAATGATTGGAGAGTCAAAAAAATCAAAAATCTATACCCACTTTATCCAGAAACCAGTTTTCGAAATTGTATCCAAAAGAATTTAACTACTGTTAATGTTGCAGCACCTAGAAAATGAGTATCCAGGGGGAAACCTTCTGATGGTGACGGTGACTGACGACGAAGCCAGAAGAATACAACAACAATCCGATGACGACACCAAAGCTGAAATAATGACTGTTTTGAGAAAGATGTTTGGCAATACAACTCCAGAGATGGATCATATCTTGATTCCCAAATGGGGACAAGATCGATTTTACAAAGGAACATTTTCTAACTGGCCGATTGGTGTTTCCCTTCAAGACTTTTACAATATAAAGGTCGTTCATACCATAATGTTTAACAATATAATATTTTCATATTTATTTATTCATTTTTCTATTACACAAACTTAGCCATAGCATATATAATATAACAATGGTAATAATTTTTGCAGGTACCAGTTGGCCCTGTATTCTTTACTGGAGAACACACCAGTGAGAGGTACAATGGATATGTGCATGGTGCCTACCTTGCAGGTAATTCCTAATAGTTTTCCTTTTTTTTTTTTTTTTAATATTATTTAGCAGATAATAAGTGTCGAATTTTTTTTTCTCTGTATTATATATATGAACAGGAATCGAAACTGCAAACATGGTGGTGGATTCTTTGAAAACTGGAAATTATGCTCACAATTTGACTGTCATATACAAGAGTTCCAATTTTAAAGATACAGAGATGCAGGTAACATGTGACGTACAACAATTTTTTTTTATGTTGCTTACAATAGAAATTTGCAGGCAAACTTAATCATTATAATGGTACAATTTTTTTAAAAATTAATAAGGGCACTCTACTGAACACTACATAGATTTCTACATCTCTACTCATACTTTAAAGGCAGCATATAGTTATTGTATGGATTTTTATTAATTTATTATGTTACCTTTTAAGTTATCTTAAGGAAAGGTGTCCAAATTTGCAGGATGGAAGGGTTGGAAGTCGGTCAAGACGAAAGGCCCAAATTTCAAAGAAATCCTTTGGTTCGGGAAAACATTGATGGAATATTTAAGTAAATTTGATGAACCGTGTTTGTTGCCAACATTTGTCAGTATACTTCAATTGTTTCATTCGAAGTTTGATGCTCTGAATAAATCTTATATTTGAGGATAATTTGTTTTGGAGCAAATATATGTTAGATCTAAAAGCGGACATAATTGTAAACAAATTAATAATCAATCATTTCAGGGTAAATACTCATTTAAAATCACAAGTAGTAAAAAATAAACTTATTAACATTTATTGATAAAACACTTCTATGTACACGCTGAGTGTATCTAGTTCATGCGTTAGTTTCTTACGTTAATGTGGAAAGTTGACTCCATCCTTTCGTCTATCATTCTGTCCTTCCTATCTATGTTTTTGCTGGGTAGCGGGCACTTCAAATTCTACCTCATTCTACACATTTATAATGCTCGAAATTCAAACTTGAATATCATGCTCCAAAAAATGAATTCAAAAGACTGCCCAAACTACTCTATTTCATTTTCATTGTCTATACAGATAGGTGAGCGGAGAATGAAGATATTATTTCTACACGGTTGTCAACAACTTGAATACTGCCTACAGAAAAAAACACGATTTCATTGACTATAATTTTCCTTACAAATTAAAGGGCAGCAGGGCTTCATACAATGAACGCTAGGGAAATTTCCATAAAATCTGTGACTACCATTCATTTATGTTGATTTTTCATCAAAGTATTTATCATATCTCAAATTTTTATCTCGACTTTGTACAATATAGTAGAAATGCTAAAAAGTTGCAGCGCAGCACCATGGGGAAATAGCTTTAGCTTGTTACAAATCTGGATACCCATTTGGGTTGATACAAATGTGGATACCAAAACGCTTTGGGTTGTTACAAATCTGGATATCCTTTTGTGTATCATAGACTACATTCCATGCTCCATCTCGAGTGACACAAACATCTTATGAGTCCCTAAAACTTACAAATCTCATTTGTAATGTTGACAGGGCTGTCAACAACAGTATAGGGAAAGGACTCTATAGTTGTGCATGCACCAAAACATGTACATCTCTTTTCACCATAGGTTGTTGAAAAAAGTACCAATAGTTCACTTTTTGGTTAATGACACTTTTTAAGAGTCAATGAAAATGTGACACATAGGGCGCTCGGTCATTGGTCCCTCTTTCAAATGATTTATATTAATTTTCTTCATATTAAATCAATTCAAAAATTACTTCTCTTCAAATTAACACACTAAACGAAAATATTGATATGGCACGATTATCGTGGCACGATCATATGCTACACGATGATATAATTTTTTTGCGCTACCAAGATACCTACATATATATTCGTGCCCCTAAAGTTAAGTGCACGGTTATAGGGTCCTCTCCCCTACTAGTAAAATGTATGCACTTTCATTTTGCAATTGTATTAATCCCTTTTTAATCTTGGTTGGGGTGACTCATGAGAGGATTAAGGTTGGGGTACCTCCAACACTCAAACCACTTTTGGTGCATCCATTTCCACATGTATATGCATGTGCACTACAGGTTGCATGGAGTGCATATTGTATTTTTAAATTGTTGATTGTTGGGATCAAATGGAATTATAAAGTAGCAATAAGGTGTATTGGTGTATCCCAAGTCATAATAATGTTGAAATTAGTACGAATTTAAAATAGAAAAATAAATTAAAATTATTACACTTCTACCACAAGTAGGTGTAATATTTATGTTAGGTATCTTGAAGAGGTATATTTGACTTGGGGAGATAGGCGGGAAAATAGGTATCCATGATTAATCAACCATTATGTTAGTGAGAGGGACACCTCCAATGCAGCTTCATCCCTAGTGGCATAAGGAACATAATATATTATCAACGACCAGGCCAACAAACCAAGGAGAGATTGATTTTTTGACTGAATGCAAAATTTTAGAGTCGTGGATGCAATTCCAAGATGTATCGAGCTTGTAGGACCAACCATCTCGGTTGACATCACCCAAGATGAAGATGGAGAAGATAGGGCGATATCTGATCCAACTCTTGCACCTATGCGCCAACTATGTATTCGTTAGGAATAAAGAGCAATAAATTTTTTTATCAACATTGTTGTCAATGTTACTATTTAATTTAAACATACATATTTAAAATTTCTATATTAAGATTTGATATAGTAACTACCAATGAAAATATGGTGCCAACTTTCAATCACTCGTTTAAGTCACAATTTTGGTAATGGGACCAATCAACCATTTAGTCTATAAGAGGTCCACTTCTATTGGGGTGTCAACCGTATTGGCATACGGGCCATGATATATTGGGATTTGTATGCTATTGCGAGGTTGGGCCAACTAACCAATGTGGGATTAATTTGTTGATTAAATGATGATTTAAAGTCATAAAAATAATTTACATATGCATTGAAGAGGCATATCTGACTTGGGTAGCAACATGACTAGCATATTTATGCCACAACCAACAAATAGTTATGTTAGTGAGAGGGCCACTTCCATTGAGGAATCACCCCTATTGGTATAAGAATTGTGATATAGTGGGGTTTATATGTTACTATGGGCCAAGCCCACCTATCAATGTGGGATTGAATTTTGTTTACATTTCACATGCCTTGTATATACTTCCACATTGAGGATGTTGGAAAAGGTTGTGGTGTCTGGGTTTACTCCTTTCAATTGCATTTGCTTCAAATTTTATGTCTTTTTTAATAGACCCATTTTGTATATACCATGCCATCATAGCAGTCGATGAGACCACATTTCTTTGAGGCATTTTGTCAAATAATTTTGTTGTACCTTCTATGTGTACTTCCACATTTTACATACATATCTACAAGGCATTCTCAAATGCGTATACAAAAGCATAGACTAAAGAGTCGTGTCTAAAAATCCAAGCTAAACAACATAGTTTATGACTTTAATATTATGAGATTATTTATTACACAATACATATTCACATGCAATAAAATGATTTCAAACTTTACTACATTCTTTATAATTGACTTATATCACATTAAAATACTCACACACTATGGACTATATGCAAAACACATTACTTTCAATTTCACACTACATGGACATGACTATATAAGAGATTAAAAATCACAATTAGCAATTTGTACTCTAAATAAATGAAAACAATATATAACTTATCATTAATCTCTAAAATTTATAGACAATATTTAAACAATAACCATATAACTAAACATTTCTTGGATTGACCTCACATTTTCCTCGGGAACAGAGTCAATGGTGGAGTTGCTAATATTGTCCCTCCCACACCGGGTTCTCTGTTGCGATAAAGAAAACAGGAACCCTAACCCTACGATTAGAGGATCCACAAATGGAGGCGACATAACTATTGGAAATATGGAGATAGATAGATAGAATGTTACGGATGCAAGGGAGGGCTCGGCTAGACAGAGGAAGCGGGGGCAACGATGCAAAGGGATTGGGAATGAGGTTCCTCCAAATCTTTAGTTGTTGTTGTTTCCTACGAAAAGGATAGTACAAGACATGTTGACAAGCTGTTAAAACCATCTCAGAAGCCTCCAATGCTTTGAAGATAGAGGAGGACCTCTCTGCAGAGGTCCTTAAGGAGGAGGATAATCTGTCCAAACTTGGCCTCATTTGTAGATTTCAAAATTTCTAGCCCAAGCTATCACAGCTCCACGACTGGATCTCACAAAGTTGGAGGCAAGTGATTAAGGGTAAGATTGAACTATACCCCTGTGTTAAAGCCTATTTTATCATTGTTTTTGAAAACCCTGAGGATAGGGATCTAATTTTTGACAAATACTAGGTTTGGGATGAACATGGTCTCATGATCAAGCCATGGTACCCATCCTTGATCCTCTAAAGATTCCTTTGATTCCCGCGTGGTCTACATTCTCTTACTTGGACTCCCTTTGTAGCTTTGGAATAAATCTTGCATTTTTTCTATTGGAGATACCCTAGGATCTTCTGTGAAAGTAGATGATAAAACCACAAGTCAAACTCATACAACTTATGCCAGGATTCTGGTTGATCTTGACATTTCCCAATCTCTTCTAGAAGAAATTAACTTGCAGATAGGTGACATGCATTGGGTTCAGAGGATTGATTATGAGGGTTTAGCCTTTAGATGTAGACGATGTTATCAAACTAGGTATCTCTTGGATGACTGTGCACATTCCAAATGCAAGGAAAAACCTACTTGGTGGAAGGATTCTTTACCAGAGCATCTTACAGTTAGCCCCCATTCAAACCCGGTTGAGGACTCTTCAAACCCATCATACGATCTTACATAAAAGGAATCACATCCTAATTTTCTAGGATCTAAAGGGATAACTCAGATTTCTTCTATCTCGGCGGTTGATTATGAAACTAAGATGGTCGGTCCCTCGACGAGGATCACATTCCCATTATGAATCTTGAAGTTATTATTATGATATTTTCGGAAGAAGGTAACAAGGATTGGACGGTAGTGGAGCGAAGAAAGAAAGGATAAAACAAAATAAATCACACCAGCGTTTCGACCAAGCTTGAGTCTTGTCTTGACTTTTGCTTTTCGTGTTGTACTTGGGTGAAGACCTACTATTTCAGGGTTGTTTTTCTCCTGCGAGCAAGTCATTAGTTTGTTACAGATCTGTTGTTTGTTGTTCATATCTGCTGGACTTTGTTGAACATATAGGTTTTGGACCTGCTCTCTCTGTGCTCATTAGCTATATCTGGTTTTGACCCTTTTGTACTGGGGTATGGTCCCTCCCAAAAAACCATTTACCAAGAGTAAAAAAACCATATAACTAAACAAACTAATATGACACTTTTAATTGTTTAAACCGTTGGTTGTTTACGTTGTGTTAAGGGTGAGCTTAGATGAAAAATGGGGAGTAGATGTGAGCTCATTGTTGAGAATAAAATGCAATATTTTCCACAAATCGTGTTGAGCAGTGAAAATTGGTAAAAGGCAATATAGATCTCAGGAGGAGAACCGAAGACATATATGAACAGGCCATAGGAAATTTGATATATAGAAAAATTATCACACTTAACAATGTCAATCTTCCAATGTATACATGTTGTAGTAGTTTGTGAACTGATCTATCAAACAAATAACAAATACATTTTAACAACTGGGCATGTGGTTTGGAGTCCAACATGTGTGGATGTATTGAAGCAACAATCTAATGGATCTATTCAAAACTCCCAGGTTTCCTTCAATCGCTCGACTCTTAAATTCTTTATATATTCCGGTGGGCATGGAATTTAATCCCTACAGGCTGCCTTCACCCGTAAAATAAATAACATAAAGACCCAAGTCGCTTTGTAATATTTTCGAACCTTTAAAAACGACGAATATTTAATTAATATGATAGCATTTGTAGAATTCCAGACTGTGAAACATTAATATTATTAAATAGTAAGTGTATAAATTATGATAGTACGGTGGAACTAGGAAGTTGATCTAACTCAATGCAGCCGCTGTCTGTGGTGTACTCGCAAGTAAAAGAAGTGAAAGCCTGCACAAGTGACAATGACAACTTATGGCAGTGCCTACTGCTTAGTCTGTCATTCCTGACAGTCTTGGCAACTCCTGTACGCTACTTATGCAGTTTACAACAATTGACTGATAAATGTCTTGTATTAAGTTGACTGACACCTTCCACATTTTCCATTGCCCGATGCCCATTCCCACAGCGCCATGCAATTACTAGGTATAATCTATTAGTATTTGACAATGAAATATATAAAAACGGCAGGGTCTCAAAAAACGAAAAAATAAAAAACTGCCTCAGTGCTCATACTTCGCTACGGTCTGAAATTAAATTTAGCTGTATTTTCCAGTTATAAACACAAGAAACGTCTAAATGGCCGCCAAAATAAAACAACACTTGCAACATCAGTAATTACACCAATATCAATCCAATACTTACTAAGTTATTACACCTATACGTGCGACATCACATTCTATACTCATAACAGCGACGCGTGCGACATCACACTCAATGGTCCACTTAGAAAAATACAAGAAAACATGGGGCAATTGATTCATGTAATTTGAACAATTAGTATTTTCATCACGCTCCTTCGATACTTTTGCTTCCTATGTTAGGGGAGAGGGGCCAATAGGTGAACAAGGTCCAATAGTTGATATGACTATTGATCACACAATACCCAATAGTTGTCATAGTACTATGTAATAGTAATTTATTTTTGACATAATAATTATGTAGAGTAGCCAATCACCCATGTACAACTACAAAAAAGTCAATATTCAAGCAATTTCACCTATATTCAAGTATTGGTTTCCACCATGGTCGTAACATTTTCACATATATTATTTTAAATCACTTCAAAATATGGTTTTCCCTCCAATTGAACATTCCAAACAAAAAATATAAGTTAACACAATTTTAAACTACATATTAGTGAAAAAATCACAATCCCATATCATAAATAATTGATTTTGGCATTTTTCCTCTCTTTTTAATGAAAAAGATCTTATATTATATTAATTCAATACGATACAAGATAAGCTTTAACAAAAAGCGGACACTATGAAAGCACGCCTAAAACCACAAAGCAAGCTAAGTTTGAACCTAGGAGAACGAGAGATAAACTAGGTCGAGCGTAGGAGAAAACAAAAAAGTAGGCGGTGCACAGAAGATTATAAAAAACTAGATCAAGCGGCGAGTGCAGAACATGCTTGAAACAGGCGGATCGTGATCATTCAACCGGCCCAGAGCTAGGTAAGTCTTTGCCAACATCTGGGATATCCCATCAAGTGGGATTTTCTTCTTCTTGATCTGCCTCTCCTCGGGTGGGGATGGCGAGGCGAGGCGAGGGAATTTGTCAGAAGGCGATGGCGAGGCAAATTCCACCCATCAACAATGTCTTTGCGTGGAGGATGCGGGAGAGCTCCACCGTGTTTGCGAGCCGGTGACCCCCAACCTGCTAGCAGGTGGCGAAGGACTCCTTTGTTGGTGAGGGCGTAACGACCCACGACCACGTCGGCAAGTTGGTGAATAACTTCTTTGGTGTAGAGGGCCGGGAGCGTCGAGCCGGTTGAAAGCACACCCGTTGCGAGCAGCTGCATGACAACCACCACCGGTGATTGCGAGGAATGCCGAGTTAGAGAAGGTGGCACACGGGCAACATTACATGGGGCTTTACCCCATGTCGCACTGAGGTTTGAAGGTGGTCCACCTCTAGCGCAACTTTCTTGACTAGACTTGTCTGTATTCTGCCGGTTGCACATTCAAGATCACCATAGATTTGTTATAAACGGAAAAATGTTGATCAATTGTAGAATTAGCAAAGAAAAAACATTTCTTTCTTTCCATATCCAAAAGAATTTCCCCTCTAAAAACATGCCAAATCTAGGTGAACATAGGCAGAAGCTTGGGATTATCCCCAAAAGGATATGTTGCTTCAGGTAAAGCAATGCGGTCTAAGCGGAAAGAAGAATGAATGAATCTAGTTCCAAGCAAGCTGAGCTTTTAGACAAAACCAGAAAAAATGCAAAATAGTTTCCAAATGGCCGCAAAATGGGCATTTGGGCGTCGAGACCCCAATGTGAACAAGGCGAGCCCGATAGGGAGGCCTTGGTGCAAAATACACCAGAGGAAATGGGAAATCTTGGGCTCCACACAGATAGACCAAATAGTGTCAAATCGCCTACTCTAGGAGGACAGAGTGGACTGAATTCCCCATTGCGTGTTGAGTTTATCCACCATGGGTAGATGAGGCAAGAGCCAATGGCTTTCTTTGGTTGAGTAGTTAAGAAATGGAGTATCCACATACCATTTCCAATCCGCCCACCAAGGGCGAGAAGAATGCACAACAATTTTGTGCAACATGTGGTCAGGGACCGAGCTGATCACTTCATTATAACTAGCTTGAGTCTGGTTGGAAAGCTGAAAATGAGTTTTAATTTTAGGCCAAGAGAACCAGGATTGCGAGTGTTTATAGAATAAATCTTGAATGGTGCGAATTCCATGTTTGAAAAATTTGAGCGCGGAGATTCCTAGAACTTTTGCAAGACACTTATCATGTGCCTGGAATATTGGTGACCACCAGAGAGATTGATGGTTAGCAAAAAGGCCATTACGAAAACCATCACCTTTCCATTGAAGCCATGGTTTGATGCATTCCCATGCTTTCCAAATGCTCTTGAGCACAAAAGTGCCAATAACTTTGATAGGCATTGGGGCTATGAGCAGACTGATAAACCCCAATCCTTTCCACGTAGGGGAATCGTAAGGCGAGCCTTCTTCAATGCCATGTTGCAGGAGCACTTTCCAAGCTTCTTGGCCAATGATGCTTCTAATAATCCATTTCGAGCAGAGTGCCCACCCTTGTCTTTGAATGTCAATAAAACTTTATATTGTCAAACCATCACATTCCACCCCTTGTTGCCATTGTAGAATGCCTAATGGTGTAAAAAGGGCTTCAAACTCCATGGTATGAACATGATATTACTATTCTATGATTGATTTTCCAAAGCATTGGCTATGAGGCTTCACAATGTTCTCCCTGTTGTTGTTCAACCAGAACAAATTGGGTTCATTTAGGGAAATACATCCTGGACAATGTCATGCAGTTTGGGAAGGCATGGAATGGGCCCGCCATTCCAATCAATCTGCTTTATTCATCAAGATTGATTTTGAGAAATCCTATGATCGATTGAATGGTCGTTTATCCTTGCCATGCTCCAAGCCCTTGGCTTCGACCCGTTTTCATTCAATCGGTCAAAATGCTATTTGTAGATGCCTCTGCCTAGATCACCATTAATGGCCTCAATTCTGAGTCCTTTGGATTGTTCTGGTCCATTCGCCAGGATGTCGGTTGCTTTTACACTCTATGTGCTTGTTACAAAGGTTTTGGGTATCTGTTGGCCCATGCCAAATCTCAAGGGCTCGTTAGGGGAATTTCATTTCCTCCTGCGAACAATTCTCAATTGCTCAATGGTCACTTCACAGATGATTCCTTTCTTACGCTTATTGAGGAGGAATCCAATATTTGTAATGTTATGCACTTTGCCTTTATATCTTTTATCGGCATTTAAATCTCCATTCAATGGTGGAAAACCCAGTGTTACCGACATAATCTTTCCTCCCAATGCCCGATTGGTTGGCCTCTTTTGAGTGGAAGCTTCTTACACATGGTGAAACATTTAAATTTCTTGGCATCCCTTTTTCCTTCCAGGCATCGTTGGCCGAGCTATGGCAATATGTTATTCAACGGGTGGCCAAAAAATTGGACTATTGGATCATTGGCAAGAAAATTCCAAATTTTCTCTAAAGTCTTAGCGGCCACGCACGTTTACTACTCCTCCTATTTGGTTCCCTCTAAAGCCTCTATTCAAAAGTTAGAGAAGCTCCTCAAAGCCTTTCTTTGGGCCAACGCTTCCACTGGAAAAGGTTTTCATCGTGTTTCTTGGGAGATTTGCTACCTTCCCCACAAGTCTGGGGGTTGGGCCTTATTGACATTCAACAACAAGGGTGGGCACTCTGTGTGAAATGGATTGTTCGATGCATCCAAGGCCAAGAAGCGTGGAAAGTTCTCTTGCACCATGGAATTGAAGAAGGATCACCTTACGACCTCCCTGCATGGAACAATCTGGGTTTATCAACCTCCTTATTGCTCCAATTCTTGTTAAAGTTGTTGGTACCTTTGTGATTAAAAGAATTTGGGAAGTCATGGGAGTGTATCAAACCATGGCTATAATGGAAAGATGAAAATTTTCGTAATGGCCTCTCCATTAACCATCATTCCCTCTGGTGGTCACCGATATTTTAGGCTCAGGATAAGTGTTTTGCAGACACCCAGAGGATACCTGCGCTCAAATTTTTCAAGCGCGACATTTTCACCATCCAAGATTTATTCTATAAACACTCTCAATCCTAGTTCTCTTGGCCTGAGCTTAAATCTCGATATCGGCTTACCAACCAAGAATCAGGCCATCATCATTATAGTGCTCAATTCGGTCCCAGACCACATGTTGCACAAGATTTTTGTGCATTCTTCTCGCCCTTAGTGGATGGATTGGAAGTGGTATGTTGATACCCCGTTTCATAATTATTCATCCAATAAAGGCTATAACTGGATTTCACCTCATCTACCCATGGTTGAAAAGCTCAACACTCAATGGGGAATTCATTCCACTCCGTCTTCCTGGAGCAGTGATTTGACATTGTTTGGTCTATCTGTGTGGAGCCTAAAATTTCCCACTTTCTGTGGTGTATTCTGCACCAAGGTCTTCCTGTAGGATCTCGGCTTGTTCAAATTGGGGTCCCGCTCCCAAGTGCCCATTCTGTGGCCACTTAGAAATGATAATGCATTTATTTTAGTTTTTTTCTCGATAGCTCAACATGCTTGGAATTGGATACACTCATTTTCTTTCCACTTAGACCCCATTGCTTTACTTGGCAAAATATCCTTTTAGGAGATAATCCCAAGCTTCTACCTATGTTCACCTAGATTTGGCATGTTTTCGAGGGGAAATTATGTTTTGGATATGGAAAGAAAGAAATGCTTCCTTCTTTGCTAATTCTGAAGTTGATCAACAATTTTCTGTGTATAACAAATCTATGGTTATCTCCAATGTGTTGTTGCAGATTCAAGTCCAGGCGAACAAAGTCACATTGGAGGTGGACCACCTCTAGACTCTGCTGCGACACTAGGGGGAAGCTCCATGTAATGTTTCCTGCATGCCACCTTTGTTAACTCGGTGCTCCTCACCACCTAGTCATGGTGGTTAGCGTAGCCATTCACAATGATGTGCTTTTAGTCGGGCTCAACGCGCTCCCGGGCCCTCTCCATCAGAGGAGTTATTCACCAACTCGCACACGTGGCTGGGGGTCACCGTCCTCATTAAAAAGGGAGTCCTTCTCCAACTCGCCAAAGAGTTAGGGGTCACGGCTCGCCAAAGATAGGTAGGGCTCTTCTGCAGCCTCCGTACAACACACTGTCCAATGGATGGAATATGCCCCCGCCACCACCATCTTCCGAAAAGTTCCCTCACCTCAGCCTCACCATCCCCACTCGAGGAGAGGCAGATCAGGAAGAAGAAAATCCCACTGGTTGGGATATCCTGAATGTTGGCAAAGATTTACTAGGCTCAGGTTGGTCGGATGATCACGATTCACCCACTTCGGAAATGTTTGTTGTTGCTTTACTTGATTTGGTCCTTTGTAATTTTCTAGGCACTACCTAGTTTTTGTTTTCTCCTAGGCTCAGCCTAGTTTGTTTCTCACTCTCCTAGGCTCGACCTAGCTTGTTTGTGGTTGTGGGGTGTGCTCTCATACCACCTGCTTTTTTGTTGAAAGTAATCTTGTATCTTATTGAATTAATATAATATAAGATCTCTTTTCATCAAAAAATATTTGAATTTATCTTTATAGTGTGTTAGAGGTTTAGGAGTTAGCATAGGTTTAATAAAGGATGTAAAAAGGGGTCATGGAACATAAGATCACCTAAGACATGGCCTACTTAACCCTAACAAGGCTTTAACTCACTTTGGTCATCCTATTCATAGATAAGTTAGGTTGTTTGAAACCCTAAATACCTCTTTATCATCCATGTTGTAAGAAAACTTGAATGGAATAGAGAGTGAGAGTAGTGAGAGGGTTGGTAGAGGAGGAAGAAGTTATGTGACAAATCCAAATGGCTCAAGAAGCCTTGTAATGACTAAAGGATTGACAAATCAAAGGAAATTCTTGAGCATCACTTCATGTCTTAATGAATGTATGTGATTTTATGAATGAAATTGTTTGATTATGATTTGATGGGTGTTATTACGGTGATTGACATTCGTGTAATATTATGGATGATATGAGAGAGTGATCAAAGGAGTGAAGCTTTAAAATTCCACATGCATGGACAAAACTATGATAATAAGACATTGAGGTAAAACAGGTTCAATGTATTTAAGAATATTTGCATGAATGACTATATGGTTATTAAGGGTTTTAAGAGTCATGAAAGTTTTTATGAGGAAATGTAATGGTCAACCATGTTTGAAGATATTTAGTATTTGCAAGAAATTAAATTAACGTGAAATATGGCTACTCTTTGTAGACATTGAGTTTTTGTTACCTACTTTCCTCCTATACACACATTATTTAATCAAAACTTTAAACTTATAAACACATTCCTAAAGTCACATCCCCTTATCCCATAAAACCAACTTTTACTCCTTACAAATTACTATTTACCCAACTAAATTACTTTAACCCCTTTAAAACCACCTAACCATCTCTAAATCATTTCTAACCCATTTACCCCAACTTTCTAACCTCCCCATCTTGTGTAACCTCCTTACAACCATTTTTCCTCTTAGGAAGTGGTTCCAACCATTTTCTAAACATTTTTCTGAAATTTCGGATCACTAACGATTCTAACAAATCACCAACGATTATAAATAGCAGTTTTCACTCTTGTTTTAGGGATCTTCAAAAATATTTTGCATTCTCTTGCACTCTTATTTCTTTCAAGCGGTGAAACCTTGTCACCCGTCCAGGATATCTTCAAGACAAATAACAACATCTACAAAATCAAAAATATCTCCAAGAAGTCTTAGCATATCAACTTTGTAGCTTGGTCCTCAATATTCTTCAAGGAGATCAACAATCAACTATATCATACTCAAATCAACATTTGTAGGAATTTCATTCCTTTTCATCACTTCAAGGTATTTACATTTACTTTATCATTATCTCTACAACATTAAAACTCTTCCAAATCAATCATTTTGATATATTTCTCCATCAAACTATTATTTTTAGAAATATCAACTCTTTTCACAGTAATTGCCAATGATTACTTGAATCACCTACGATTCTATTTAATCACTCATGATTCTATCCAATCGCCCATGATTCCTTTGAATCGCTCGCGATCCCTATTTTTAGTATATTTTCAATTAATCATAGTCTTATATCAATTTTTATTAATATTTCTAGATTTAACTTGTCTTCTACAAGCATGGCTCTACTTTAGATGGTAGTACCTACCCGGTCACATCTTGTTACAAGCATCTATGACCTTCTGATTATTCAACAACCCTTATTTTGGGAACAATACAAAATCCTCCACGAACTTACATTGTGTACTATTTGGTTCGTGGTGACATCAAAGATATTAAAGATCAGTTCGAATTCCTCCACAATATCCAACATGATACAAAGGAATCTTGGTACAACTACTTTGAATATGTTCAGATTCCTTCCACTTTGGCCTAAGCCACATTCAAAGATGTATAGGACTTATCCTTCAATATTGAGTTCTAGAGCTTCTTATCCATCATTTATCTATCTTTGTTAATATATATCATTCTATCACATTCACTTAATTGTTTGAAAATGAGATTACATACTCGAGGAAGTCCCTTTGGATTCCTAGAATTGGCCTTTTCTGAGCAACTCCTTTGTCCATCTTATCCAACATTTTTTATCTAGTTGTCTTTGATTTACAAGCCTCTTCATTCGGTGAAAGGAGGATCACTTCATCCATTGATTATGAATATCAATCACCGTGGATATAGGTAAACCTTGACGTATTTCGAGGTCAGTTAGTTTTGTTATTTCATTTTATTAATTTAAAATTAGAAAGCAAAAACTCTCTGTACATTCTTTACATAGTTCCTATAAGACCGAGATACCAAACTTAAAGCCAATAACTATTTGGCGAGTGTTCCCACATTGAAAGGAGATAGTGATAGTTGCTAAGGGCCCACATGTATGTTTTTACCCTTTAAGAAACTTTACAAGTGTTCAAACAAGATAAAATACAATTGAAAAACCTCCTTATGGTCTAAGATACCCTATTCCGGGGTTTAGAGGCATATATAATTATTTAATGCTAAGAGAAACTACTAAACATGTTACAAGTTGATGAGATCAAGGAGTTTAAAGTGTGTTCAAGATTTTTAAGAAGTATCAAGACAATTGAAAGATGATTATAACTGAAACTTGTAAACTCAATCCCGAATGTGAGTGTCTAGTTTTGAGGGCTTAAAAGGAAACGTTTCTAGTGCATAGTCTCAATCCATCTTTGTTGAAATATGTGAAGTATATGAAAAGTTTGAGGGAGGTCTAAAGGTGGAAGATGGTCATACAAACCTTTATATAAACTAAGATACTAAGTAGTAATAAAGGATAAGGAAATTCCTATAAGCATAGTCTTCACAAAACATGTACCGTCATACCATCCTTGTGAAACCGTTATCCTAGAAGCCAAGTTTATGAAACAATAAAAATATAATCATATCAGAAGAATGAGTGAATGTGTGTGAAACCTAGAAGAGGGTAAAGAATCTTTGTAGAACCATAATCAAGAAGAAATCATAATTGTCTTGTTATAGTCTTGTAGAGAAGCTTAAAGGAGGAAGTGAACATTTCTTAGCACAGTTTTGAATGAGAATAAATGTTGGACTTGAGTTTGTTTATTGTGTTGGTGTCGATGGAAATGAGATAAAGAGTTATAAGAAACTTGGGGAGAAGTCCAAGGAAAGAATAAGAACAAAGTTAGAGGATTGTATGGTGTTAAGAGTAAGTCTTAAGAAACCAAACTTGAGAACCTAACATGATTGATGATAAAAGGGTGAAGAAACATTAGAAATTATTTGAACAATGTGTATAGGTGTGGTGTTAGGTGTATCCAAGGTTGAAACTAGTTGGTAAGTGCTAAAACCCTAAGAAGACAGTTAAAACCCTAAGGAAAGCCTAATAAACCTAGTCAAAAAGGAGAAATTGGTGTTGGGAGAGTTGTGTCAAGAGTTGGAGAATGAGATTAACTATGAAACAATAATTCCTTAATGGGTATCGGAAAACTTACTACTTCCTCATGAAAGTGGACATGTTATTCCAAACTATGAGATTTATGTGTTTGGATGGCTAGTAAATATGCCTAATTGAAAATGCTAATAAGATAATAAAATATGATGGGCTTGGAGATAGGAGCCAAAACTTTAGAATAAGCTTAATGGTCCAAAAGGGTGTTTGAAAAACTTGTGAGTTAGAAATAATTCGTTGTAGAAAGTTCTAGAGATCAAAATTTGTCACTTGTTAGGGCTCTGAAGCTTTTATTAAGGTCTAAAAGGTGAATGAGAAAAATTTATGGTTTGAAAATTCTTGAGGGGATTAATCATGTTTTTAGATGCATTTGAGAAGGTGTAAGGTCTTCTTAGATCTTAAATTAGTTATCTAAGACATTTTGATGTTTTTTTAGCAAATTAGGCTTCTTGAGTTGTCTACAATTTGTATAAAGTTGGTGTCTTAAATGATATTGAAAACTAACCTTGTTTTTAAACCAATGATTTGATATTTATTGCTATCGGGTGGTATTCGAGTGGGTTTACTCTTGGAGAAAAGAAAACGTTAAGTTTGGAAGTGAAGAGTTGAGAAAAGAAACCTTAGTCTTAAAGGATTAAAAGAGAAAATAAAGAGAAGTGGAGAATAGATCCAAGGTGGAACCGACGTGGAGGTTAAGAAAGAAGGAAATTTGTGCTAAAAGACCAGGTGGAGTCCTAGGGTGAGGTACTTGGAAGAAACAAGGTGCAAAAGACTTGCTTGTGAAGAAGAAAAAATAGAGAAGAAAAGAGAGTTAAGAGAGAGAGTGAGAAAGATGAAGGGTTTCTTTCTAGATGGGTACTATAACAAGTTGATAGAGAGTGAAATAAAGAATAGGATGACTAATGAAGAGATGTTAATAGAGTATAGAGAGATATAATAATATTTGTATTGGATGATAGAAAGAAATAAGAGGGAAAGTCAACTTCTTGGTTTGAGTATGAAGAAAAGAGTGCAATGGCCCATTGAGTGGCTTGTTGAGAGAAAGAGGAAGACAATTATTGCTTGGAAAACATAAGAGAAAATGAAACAAAGAAGTATAGAGATCAATTATTGTTATCCAGAAGTTGGTGTGATGTTGGGTGAAGAAGAAGAGCATAATAGTGAAGAAGAATGACAACATAGAGAAGATGAAGAAGAGCTCTTGAAAGGATCTTCCAATAAGGCTATGCGGCATCCATATTTTCATTATAATATTTCCTTGTCATGTGTGAATGCAGGTGAAACAAATGAAGAAGTAAAAACAAAGAAAATTGGCATGAATGAAGACATACAGAAAAAGAAACTAAAGATGAAAGAACCAATGAAGAGGATCATGAATTTACAATAGAAGAAGATCGATTTGGAAAAAATCATGATGGAATAAAAGAACTTAGACTTTTTTAGATATGAAGAAGACTATAGGAAAGTAGAGAAATAACTAATGAAGATCTTGCATGATGGAAAAGAGGTCAAAGAACATGAAGAGCAAGTTAAATCAGATTAGAAGAGACCATGGGAAGATGAAGATACATTTGAACCTAATTTTTTTATAGTAAATGAGAATTGAAGAGGAAAAGAGAAGAACTAATTAAGATAAAGACAAAGCAAATAAAAGTAAGGAAAGAAAAAAAAGAAGATAAGAACACAAAGCAAAAGTATGAAAGATTCAAGAGGGATGGAGCTCAACCTAAGAAGAAGAAGAAGAAGAAGATAAAGTAAAAAAGTAAAGAAATTGGAAAACAAGAAAGAAAACAAAAGGGAGCTCAAATCTCTCCCCACAGAGTATAATGAAAGAGCATCACCTTATGTAAATAATAAAATTTTGGTTTTTCTAGGCATCTTAGGTTGTGAAAGGTCAATTTATGTGATTTTAGCATGTTTCTGGTCCATTTAGGCTTTGTTGTGGCAGTATAATAAGTGGTGTTTGGGATTTACCTCCAAAACCACATTTCAAATATTTGAATTTGTATTGATAGTGTGTTAGAGGTTGAAGAGTCAACATAGGTTTAACAAAGTATGTAAAAAGGGGTCAAGGAACATAAGATCACCTAATAAATGGCCTACTTGACCCTAACAAGGCTTTAACTCACTTTGGTCATCCTAATCATAGGTGAGTTAGGTGGTTTGAAACCATAACTACCTCTTTCTCACCCATGTTGTAAGAAAACTTGAATGTAATAGAGAGTGAGAGTAGTGAGAGGTTTTGTAGAGGAGGAGGAAGTTATGTAAGAAAGCCAAATGGCTCAAGAATCCTTGTAATGATGAAATGATTGATAAATCAAAGGAATTTCTTGAGCATCACTTCGTGTATTAATGAATATATGTGATTTGATGAATGAATATTATTTGATTATGGCTTCATGTGTGTTATTACAGTTGATTAAAATTTTTGTAAGCTTATGGAGGATATTAGAGAGTGAGTAAAGGAGTGAAGCTTTAAGAGTCCACATACATGGAAAAAATTGTGATAATATGACATTGAGGTAAAGAATAATTTAATGTATTTAAGAACCTTTGCATGAATGGTTGTATGGTTATTAAGGGATTTAAGAATCATGAAAGTTTTTATGAGGTGTTGGGGTTAGCACAAGGTTGTACAGATAATATATCGAGATATAAACATACTTGCAATAAAATCGGATATTCTACCAAAATAAATATACAACACAAGAGATATAAATCAACATCGATTTAATGTGGTTCACCAAGTGTGGGGCTACATCCACCAAAAACAATCCAATCTATTATCCAAAGCTTTGAAGATATACAATTGAAGATTTACAATCTTCCACACCTCTCAGATGTACAGTACTTTCTTTCTCTCAAGCTTTTCCTTCTTCTCCAAGAATTCTCTCTCTCACAATTATTCTCACAATAATCATCAACTCATTCAATTCTTACTTCTAAACCCTAGCTTTCATGCTTATATAGGCATATAAAAACTTAGGGCACTTAGCCATGCAATTACAATCAATAGATCTACTTTTATGCTAAAATTAGATCTAATTCCCATGAGTTAATTAAAACACTCATACACAGGTAACCGACGTCGGTTAGCCCTAACCGATGTCGGTTCCTCCTTGCCTAACCGATGTTGGTCATAGGTGACCGATGCAGTTCCTCCATAACCGATGTCGGTTACTGTATTTTCTTATAAGTTTATTATTGCATGCTAATTTGAAGTAATTGAGCTTCACAACTCACTCGGCAATCTCCCACTTAGAGATAAATTACTACACTATACTGTCTGATGTCATTCTTAGATACTTCCTTAGCTTTGTTTCTTCCTCTTCAAGTTTCAAACTCGAAGACCAACATAAGTGGAGTGTAGCTCCAACTTCTCTTTGCTAATGGATTTGTTATCATATATCTATAGGATTTTCACTCGTATGAATATTCTCCGAGTTTATTTACCCATCCTCGAATACTTGTCATATGAAGTGATACCTCAACTGAATGTGTTTCGTTCTTGAATGAAACACTAAGTTATTTGCCAAATGAATTGCACTCTGACTATCACTGAATAATTTACAATCATCTTGCTCCTTTCCCAACTCTTCCATGAACCTAAACATCCATATGACTTCCTTGCTAGCCTTGTAGGCTGCAACATACTCTGCCTCTGTAGTGGACAAAGCCACAACCTTATGCAATCTTGAAATCCGGATAATTGTCCTCCCTCCTCTTTTGTAAAAATATATCTAGCAATGCTCCTTCTACCTTCCAAATCTCCAACCATATCCGAATCAACATAACCACATATAGAAATATCCAAACCTCCATAGCATAAGCTGCATGTTATATGTCCCTCTCAAATACTTGAGTATCCATTGGACTACTTTCCAATGTTCTTTACGTGGATTGACCATAAATATACTAACCACTCCCACTACTTGTGAAATGTTTGGTCCGTAAAAACCATAGAATACATTAGACTCTCAATTGCTGAAGCATATGGTACTTGTGTCATGTATTTGACCTCCTCATGTGATGATGGACACTGATCTTTTATCAATTTGAAGTGTCCAGCCATAAGTGTACTTAAAGGTTTTGAATCTTACATGTTAAACATTTCCAACACCTTATTGATATAAGCTTCCTGAGACAAATACAATTTCTTGTTCTTCCTGTCTCTATGTATTTGTATGCCAAGGAATATTTTTGTAACTCCTAAATCCTTCATAGAAAATGTGTGAGCTAGCTTTCCCTTAAGCTCACCAATGTCTTGCATACTAGATCCTGCAATAAGCATATCATCCACATACAGTAACAAAATAATATAGATCCCATTTTCAAGCTTCTTGAAATAAACACAATGGTTAGATCCACATCTCAAGTAACCATGCTCATGCATAAAACTATCAAACCTTATGTACCATTACGTTGGAGCTTGTTTGAGCTCATATATACTCTTTTTCAACCTGCACACTAATTTCTCCTTACCCTTGACTTCATACCCAAGAGGTTATTGCATATAAATATCTTCATCCAAATCACCATGAAGGAAAGCAGTCTTCACATCTAGTTGCTCTAAATTTAAACCATGTATTGCAACTAAACTCAATACAATATGAATATAAGTCATCTTTACAAGAGGAGAAAATATTTCACCAAAGTCAATACCTTCTTTACGTGTAAATCTCTTTACTATAAGCCATGCCTTATACCTTTTATGTCCACCCTCTACTTCCTTGATCCTATAAACACATTTGTTATACAGTTTCCTCTTACCTGCTTGTGAACTTAACCAAATCCCAAGTCTGGTTTTGTTCCAAGGAGTCCATGTCCTCATCCATTCCATGTTCCCACCGTGTATGATTCTTATCCTACATTACTTCTTCAAAACTTTCCGGTTCACCATTATCAGTCAATAATAAATAATATAGAGGTGTAAATATTTTTGGATGTTTAATTACCCTTTGAGACCTTCTCACAGACGTTTGGGAAATCTTGGAGGCTCATTGTGGACCTCCCAGGACATTTTTATCCAAATCGACATGGTGATGCCGATCACACCAGAACCGACATCAGTCACCTATAACGGCGTCGATTCTTCTAACCGATGCCATTTTGTCTCTTACGTAACCAATATCGGTTCATATAGCCAATGTTAGTCAAGGGTTAACCAACATTGGTTCTTGTGTAACCTGTTAATATTATTCTAAAATCAGTGTTTGTTTTCATTCATAAAATTATCAATTGGTTCATCCTTGGGTACCAAAATTTGATCCATGTACATTCTCTTTTCATTCCATTCAATGTCACAACTCCTAATAATTTTAGAATTCTCTAAATCCCAAAAACAGAATCCAAAATCACCAGATCCATAACCAATAAAAGTGCATCTCTTGGATTTTGCATCCCTTTTTTCTATTTTCCTTATCAATATGCACAAAATATTCGAACTAAAAACTTGAATGAAAGAAATATCTACCTCTTTTCCGATCCAAGATTCCTCTAGTATTTCTCTATCTAGTGAACTTGAAGGCCCACGGTTAATTAAATAAACTTTTATATCAATTGTTTCTACCCAAAAGTGGAAGGGAAATCTAGCATGTATTCTCATACATCTAGCACGTTCCATTATTGTCATGTTCATTATTTCTACAATACCATTCTCTTATGCTTTTATTCAAACTAACATTTCTCTACGTATTCCATTCTTGAACAATAATCATTAAAATCTTTGCTACAATATTCACCACCATTGTTAGATCTAAGGCACTTTAACTTTGAATTTGATTCATTCTCAACAAGGGCTTTCCATCTTTTAAAAGTACCAAAAATATCAGATTTACGTTTAATACAATAAACTCATACATTTCTTGTAGCATCATCAATGAAAGTAACATAATACTTTGGGATCCTCGTGAGAAGCTACATGAGCTAGTCCCCACACATCTGAGTGTATAAGCTCCAATTTCTGGTCCTTCTTAGTTGCCCCAACTTTGAGAAATTTCACTCTCTTTTGCTTTATAAAGACACAATGCTCACAGAAATCAAGATCTAAATCTTTCAAATATGATAACTTACCCTTAGCCTTTAAGATATGCATTCTTTTTTGACTCATATGGCCCAACCGATTATGCCACATGCATGCATCTAAATCTGAAGTAGATAATGTAGAAAGGAATCAATAACACATGTAGATAAATATAACGTTCCTACCTTCTTACCTCTTGCCACAACAAAATCACCCTTGGTGACTTTCCAAGAGTCTGTTGTGAATGTAACCATGCAACTAGTTTCACCTAGTTGCCCTACAAAAATAAGATTTCTCTTGAGGCTTGGCATATGCCTCACATATTTTAATACCCATGTATTTCCATTCTGAAATTTTAAAATAACTTCCCCTTTACCGATGTACTGCAAGGTTCATCATCACCTAGATAAACATGCCCAAAATTTTCCTACACATAATTTCTAAAATAACCCTTATTAGGGGTTGCATGGAAAGAAGCTCCTGAATCTAAAACTCACGATTCTATTCTATTATCCAAAGAAAGAATAAGAGCATCTTGCATCACCTCTGCTACAAAATTTTCTTCTTTATTTTCCTCTTTACCTTTGTTTGGGTGTTGGTTCTCTTTATCCTTTGACCAACAATATTTCTTTGCATGTCTTTTCTTTCCACATTTCTAACAAGTAATTCCCTTACCTCTAGATTTAGATCTCTTATTCCTTAACTTTGATTTCCCATTACTCTTACTCTTGGATCTCTCCTTTTTCCTACCCTTGCTTTCTACATTCAAAGCATTCCCAAATGATTCATCTGTACTTTTCTGTGAATTCTTCATTCAATATTATACTAACCACATCATCAATTTTCAAAATATTATTTGCGGATGTTGTATTACTAACAACCATTACCAAGTTATCCCAACTATCGGGCAAGGAACATAAGAATAAAAGTGTTTTTACTTCATTATCAAATAGAATATCAATCAATGCTTTTAATTGATTTACAATAGATCTAAAATCATTCAAATGACTAGATGCATATCCACCTTCATGCATCTTAGAACTAGATAGTTTCTACATCAAATAAAATTTATTTGAAGAACTATATTTTTCATTTAAATTAACAAGAGATTTCATTAACTTTACCGCAGATGTCGCTTCGTAATAGTAGAAGCCACCGATGCTACTGGCTCAATATTATAGATCCCAAAGCCTTTACTCATCAAGAATCTTCCATTCTTCATTAGTCTTCTTCGTAGGTCCGGACTTTCTATCTAACGATAAGTAAAAATATCTTTGATATAGATAATCTTCAATGTGCATCTTCCATAATTGATAATTTTGACCGTCGAAGCTTCTCTACCTTGTACTTTTTTTTCATTTTTGTAGCTTCCACTCAATCAAAAACCCTCTGTGAGTAAATATGTCAACACATAAAACCCTCAAACAAAGCTTTGATACTAGTTGTTGGGCTTAGCACAAGGATGTACGGATAATATATCGAGATCTAAACATATATGCAATAAAAATGGATATTCTACCGGAAGAAATATACACACAAGAGATATAAATCAACACTAGATTTAACATGGTTTACCTAGTGTGGGCTACATCCACCAAGAAACAAGCTAATCTATTATCCAAAGCTTTGAAAATATATACAAATGAAGCTTTACAATCTTCCACACCTCTCGGATGTACAATAAGTTATTTCTCTCAATCTTTTCCTTCTTCTCCAAGAATGATCTCTCTCACAATTATTCTCACAATAATCATCAACTCATTCAATTCTTACTTCTAAACCCTAGCTTTCATGTTTATATAGGCATGTACAAACTTAGGGCACTTAGCCATGCAATTACAATCAATAGATATTCTTTTATTCTAAAATTATATCTGATTCCCGTGAGTTAATTAAAACATTCATACACAGTAATTGACACCATCACCCTAACCAATGTCGGTTCGTCTTTGCTTGATGTTGGTTCCTCCATAACCGATGGTGGTCACTTTATTTTATTACAAGTTTATTATTACATGCTAATTTGAAGTAATTGAGCTCCACAACTCAACATGAGGATATGGAATGGTCAACCATGTTTGAACATATTTATTATTTGTAAGAAATTAAGTTAGTGTAAAACAAGCTTACATAGTTCCCTATAAGATTGAGATACAAAATGAAGCCACTAACTATTTGGTAGAGTGTTTCCAAGTTGAAAGGAGATATTTATAGTTCTTTAAGGGCCTACAAGTATGTTTTGAGCCATTAAGAAACTTTACAAGTGTTCAAAAAGAGAAAATATGATTGAAAAACCTCCTTGCAGGTATAAGATACCCTATTACATGGTTTAGAGGCATAAAAATATGTTTAATATTAAGAGAAACTACTTTGAAAATGTTACAAGTTGATGAGATCAAGGAGTTTAAAGTGTAATCAAGGTGTTTAAGAATCGTTAAATAAACTGAAAGAATATTATAGCCCAAATCTTGTAAATTCGAGGCCCCACCGTGATTGCCCGGTTTGAGGGCTTATAAGGAAACATTTGTAGTGCAATAGTCTCAATCCATGCCCTTGAAATATGTGAATCTGTGATAAGTTTGAGGGAGGTAGAAAGGTGGAAGGTGGTTACAAGAACCTTTTTATAAAATATGGCACTAGGTGGTAATAAAGAAGAAGTAATTCATACATGCACAATCTTCAAAAACATGTGGCAAGCGTATTGTGAAGAATCTTAAAGGAGGAAGTGAACATTTCTTAACATGAGTTTTGAATGAGGACACACGTTTGACTTGAGTTAGTGTTAATGGAAATGAGACAATGAGCTAGAAAAAAATTGGGGAGAAGGATATGAAATAATAAGAACAGAGTTAGAGGATTGTATGGTGTTAACATTAAGTCTTAAGAAACTTGTAGACACCCTAATTTCACATCTGTCCTAAATCAATTAATTCCTCTTCCTCATTTCCCACAAAAATACACTTTGAATTAATCAAATATAATTTGATTAATTATCCATTTCAAAATCTAAAAAATAACCCAATCCTCACCACATATCATTATTCTCCATGTTTTTCTATTATTGAATTAAAAATTCACATTCAAATCCTCACCTACCCTTCGTGGTCTCCACTCACCTAAAATCATTCACTTATGAATTAAAAATATAATTCAAATTCTCACCCATTCTTCGTGGCCCCCACTCATCTAATCTTGCCCACATTTTCAAACCATGATTACTTAAATTACTCTAAGTTAATCACTCCTCCAGTATAAATATAACCTTACCCCTCCTCTCTAAATACACGGGAATAAGTTTGAATGTCATATCTAAGTTCTTGCATCATTTGAGCAAAGAACATCCTTTTGCCTCATCCTAATGCCCAAATAGTCTCATAATCATTTTTCCCATCTGGTGCAAAGTAAGAGGATCATTGTTGTAGGAAGGCCTTACTCCGTCTTGAAGAAAAACACCTACATATCACACAATCAGGGCTCAATCCAAGTTTCCTAGCCCATTCCGAGGTTTTCTACGGAATGCAAAGGAGGAGGTATGATTATTGGTATTTTACTTCCTTGTTAGTAGTGTATTTTTCCTAGCTTACATTCTGGCACGCCCGGTTACTTTCGATCTATTACCATTAATTTCTCAATTAGTGGTTTTATATGTTCTTTGTTTATTATTGTTCATTATTATTTTCTTTTCAGTTCCTTATGGCCTTCTTTGGTTAACCTTCATGCTTTGGGTAGTGTTTTTATTGTGTGGTGTCTTGTGGTGTATCTGCAGGTTATAACAACAATGAAACTATGACGTTCATCATGTCTTTGATCTCCTCGGTGCTTGGTGTTTAGTTCCCAGTTTTGATTTTGCTATTCACTCGTCATATGTAGAAACACATGAACTATTCATTAGTTTATCATCTTACTGTCATGGGACAACCAATCCGGAAAATGCATTTATTTATTTACTTTTGCTAAAATAACAGCTTTGTAGGAAGTTTATTATTATTATTATTATTATTATTATTTTCTTTTATTTTAGTTAATCATTTTGTGATCTAACTCTTTCTTTCTGTTTATTGTTCTTTTTAACCTTCTTTGTCAAAATTTTAGCTTCTCGGTGAAGTATGAAGTCGAGAAAATAAAAAAATCTAGCTCTCGAGACATTTTTCTCATGTTCAAAATTTTCATTCAGAGTGCTACCGTAGCCCATCTTCCGAAAGCCATAAATTTTTCTCCCAAACTCGGAATGACTTCATTTTTTTAACGGAAAGGTATCGAAAATATCTATGCAATGAAAAAAATAATTTTTGATTTAGACTTACAGAAAATTTTGGTTTCATTTCTTATAACACTGTGTTTTTAACAAAAAAACAACAAAATTATAGTTTTTTTTTTTAAATTTTAATTTTATTTTATTTAATGTAACAACCTCATGCGTATGCTCTTTCCTCACACTTCAAAGTGATCTTGGAAATCATAAACGTAAGGCCACCTGAGCTCTGCAAAACATTTTTTTAATTTTTAATTTTTGCCTTACATTTCAATTTTCCACGATAACACTTCTAGAGTAACGTTTTCACACTCTTCTTCCGTCATTTTTCTTTTTGTGAAAACAATCATTATTGCTATTTTATAATCACGATTAATTGCAATAATTATTAACATTTAAAAAAATCTATTTCAATTATATCCGCGTATGCTCTTTTCTTACGCCTTGAGTGATCTGGAAAATCGAAAGCAGATCACAATTTTTTTAGTTTCTTGTTCTAACATTGTAAGATCCTCTAGTTTTGTTTTCTAGCTTTGTCATTTCAATCATTATTTTCTGTGTCATATTATTAATATTTTTTGGTCGTTGGTTGTGTATGCTCTTTTCCTACGCCTTCAAGCGATCTAGAAAATAAAAAAACAATTATGATCACTTTTCTAATATTTCGTTTGCGGGATAACTACTAATTTGTTTTCTCGTAGAATTTGCGTCATTTAGAAATATTGTCAAAAAAAAAAAACAAAAACAACAAAAATCCCGCAAAAATACCACCATTCAAAGAAAATTGCTGAAACCAAAAAAAAAGTATGCTCAGGTACGTAATTATTTTCTGCTAGTGATTTATTTCAAGTTAGAAATAATCCTGCGTTTAATCACTTTATCATTTTGTTTTTACACGTAGACGAGGTGGATTTCATCACCACCAAAGCTACACCGATGACTTGGACTTGACTACCACGCACCAACAACATTTGCATCTACATTGCACTTTGAGACCTAGTCTCATCATAGCGTTCGGTATTTACCTCGCCCTTGCTCTTCACTTACAGTAATGTCTGTCATGCAGTATGCATGCAAGTCACATCTAAATAACTATAACAAAAAGCTTGGAATCATCCCTATAAATCTTCGGGGAGTTATAAGGACACCATACACATTCATCCCTCCATCACCTTCCACCTTTTCACAAAACCTGTTATGGATGTGGTGATTCACTCCAAAGCAGGCAAGTAAGAATTGGTGAGTCTCCTCCAGTGCTCTAAGGGCTCCTGTACCATTTACGTCCCCATACGAATTAGGTATATCGGGACTAGGGCATATCGGAGGGACGCATCTTTTTTTTGGAGTAATAAGATCATGCATCCATCAGTCCACATCATACTTGTATGATTGCATGAAACAATGATCATTCTTGAAGAATTTACCTCATAAGCCAAAATAATTGGATTCACATGATTGTTTATTGTTTGAAAATAAAATAGTTTAACATTGTTTTATCATAAAACTTGGTTGATATCAATGTGTTCATTTTAAAATTTTAGACCCTAGTTGTGTTCCACAAAAAAATCAATTCTCGACCAAATCAATACCAAGCGAAAATATCCAAACAATCCAACAACGTAGACCAAAACATCGCACCAATTTCATTAGCTTACCTCATCCAACAATACATCTATCATAGCTTATCTTCAGCTATATCCAACTGATATTGAGTGACTAGTATTCATTCCCCATATCGTCAATTGTCAAAACATCATTCATAGCTTTGTTTCCAACTATATCAAACTAATATTGGGTGACTTGTTTGAGTTCACTCATTATTATGTCCACCATTGCGTTTATCTAAATCACAGCCAACACAAATCCTTTCATAACTCATTTTGAGTTATATCACAACCATATCATGATTAACTTTGTTGGGGTTACTCTCCCAAATCAACAATTTAGAGCTTGTTTAAGCCAAATCTCAACCATTTTCATTATAGCTTATTTAAGCTATCACATATTTATCCTATGTAGCTTGTTTAAGCTTGCTCCTTATAGCCTTACTTGTTAAAACTCGATTGAGCCAAAAAAAGATGACAATCAATAGGTTGAATTCTTCATCACACCTTTCTTTGTTCTCCCTCTCTTTCAAACATGATGAATTCACGAAAAACATCACGCAATGAGCTATTAGAAAAAATTAATAAGTTGACAACACAACTCTCTCATATGGCTACCCAAATCAGTGAACGATCACCCAAAAAGCCGATCATACAACCTAATGAAGACGTAACCCGCGTAAAGTCCAACGCCAGTTTACCCCCTTGGAGAAAGTCTCTCTACTATTTTTCATCAACTAAAAGAGGCTAAACTGATAAGATATCCAATTACAAAACCCTTTTCCGAAGGGGAAGCTAAGCCATGTTGGTATAAACCTAACACATAATGTGAATTTCATCGCATTGATGGTCATCACACAGATAAATGTGTGCGATTTAAGAATTAAATCCAAGCCTTAATTAATGACACATCATCTCTGTAGAACTTGATGAAAATGCTCTTGCAACCAATGACACATCCAATACCACAACTTTCCATGAAGAGCTGACTACTTTTGAAACTCCTATATATACTAAAATTCCACGAGATCATGACGACAACAATCAAGACTCTCTAATTCCAAACCAATCCATATCTTCTTCAAATTTCCTTCCATTAGTTCAAACATACATTGAACTTATTTTGGACAACAACATTCTTCCAACATCTACTAAGTACTTGAAATTATTTCGAGACTCTCTTTCAACCCAAACATACATTGAACTTGTTTTGGACAACAACATTCTTCCAACATCTACTAAGCACTTGAACTTATTTCAAGACTTTCTTTTAGCCCAAACATATATTGAACCTGTTTTGAGCGACAACATTTTTCCAACATCTAACGAGACCTTGATCTCATTTCAAGACTCCCTTTCAAACATTGATATTACTATAAACACTACAGAAGAGGTTCCATCAATATGTACCATTAAGTTTGATTCTATTATTTCAATATTGGCTCTTATGCCTAACATCTCTAGCCTTGTTGTCGAAACACAACCACATCGAGTTTGGACACTTGCGACAATGCAACCTATCGTGTCCATCATGCTTTCAACGATTGATCTTGCAGGCATCTCATCACTAATTATTCTCACCTGTCAAGACTTCTACGTGTATACATTCTACGAGGTAATTATACCTAGGAATATCTTTACACAACCTTTTCCATCTTTAATCGTGAATCTATCCTCAAAACAATCAATTAATGGACAAATAGAAGCAACAAACCAAATAACACAAACCATCATTGTCAACACACATGGAAGCTATTAGCTTAACCAAATCTATCCCACTCTTTGGGCTTACCACACATCTTATCACACACTTACTAGAGCCACTCCTTTATCCTTTGTTTATGGTTGGGAAGCTATTTTACATGTTAAGGTTGAATTTTAATCCTTCATAATATCCTTCAAAGATTATCATCGACACTCATGCCTTAATGAACTCGAGTTTCTTGATAAAAATGACTTAGTGCCTAGATCATCTTTCAAGTATATCAAAATCGGCTACGACATAGCTACCATAAAAAATTCAAACCTAGAAAATTTAATGTTAATGATTTCATTCTCAAAGAAAATCGAAAGAACACACCCAAAGAACGAGACAAACAAGACAAATTTGAGCCCAACGAAATCATAGATAATTTTGGGTTTGGAGCTTATAAATTGGCCATTGACATAGGCCAAGTCCTTGAAAAACCCATGAATGCATTCCATTCAAAGAAATTCTATTCTTGAAAGCACTCTCTATTTTGGGAAACAACAAAGTGTACATTGTTCCTTTTGTCTTTCTTATCTTTGAATAAATTTATTTATTTCCATTGGTAGACATTTTCATTATCAAAATCACATCTTCATATTTATCATCATGAGACAAGTGCTAATATAAATCCTATTAAGTTTGTGAGCGTCATACTTCTTATCATATCTTCCATTTTCAGTCGCTTTCATCTATGGTCATACCTAGAAGCTTACTGATGGTAATATATTCCCTTCAAAAACATTCTCTCTTTCATAACAAAGCTCTAAACTTCTTTACCTAGTTTGTTTGGTCGTCCATCTCAGTCTTCGGTGTTGAACCCTCACGTCCTACTAGTCGTGTGGGGTTGAGATTGGGGGTAGATGTTTCTTCCCAAATACAAAGCACTATTGTAAAAAAATCCATCAATTTAATAACTTATGAGTAATTCATTTTCACATCTTTCGTCCTTCATAGTCTTTGGTGTTGAGCCCACACTTCTTACTGGTAGTGTGAGACTAGGAATGGAGGAAGGTGCCCTTACTCGTCTACATCTTGTCTTCAGTGATAAACCCTTGCCTCTTACAAGTGGCATGGGGCAAAGCGTAGAGGGTCATTCTCATAAAAGTATAAAAACATTGCAAAATATTAAAAAAACAAAACAAAAAAAACAAAAAAAAGGAATTCACTCACTTATATTTTGTCTTTGGTGATGAGCCCTTGCTTCTCACTAGTAGCATGGGGCAAGGCATAGGGAGTCATTTCAAAAATACAAAATCTTACAGTGCTTGCAAATTATAAAATCTCTAAAGAAGTAATTTAGATGCCTAAGTGAAGAGAGAACTATCCCTTCACCTCATATCTTACCAATCAAAGAAGCTACATAAGCTGTCTAATCCTAACACATGGCTCATATAGTGAAAGCCATTTTTGGAACCCGATTCGATCACCGTTATGAAGAATGGAGTCACAATTTCCCAAAGGGATTGTTGTTAGCATTTGTCTCTATATTCATTATCTACCTCCTACGTCCTTCTTGATTCTCGGTGATGAGCCCATGCATCTTACTAGTTGTGTGGAGTCAAGAATGGAGTTGAACTTCTTTTCATCATATCATCACCACCATATCCTGCCAATGGAAAGATAATTTGTGTTATTCTAAGCATAATTTACCACACAAAACATGGTACATACGGATAATATCCTGGTTTATCGTCTCTCAAAAATAAGTCTGCACTCTGGTCCATAAATTGCCAATAACAGTGTAAAAATCTAAAAACAACTCCAAAAATCGTCAAAAATCTAAAAACAATGTAAAAATCTAAAAATCCAAAAACATTAGAAAAAATCGTCAAAAATCTAAAAATATTAGAAACACTCGTCAAAAATCCAAAAACATTTGAAAATCGTCAAAAATCTAAAAACATTAGCAAGAATCGTAAAAAATCCAAAAACATTTGAAAATCGTCAAAAATTAAAAACAGTGTAAAAATCCAAAAATCCAAAAACATTAGAAAATCTATGTATATATAATAAACAAAAATAAAAATATTGTAAACTCCATAAAATCGCAAAACTCTAAAATAACCAACACAATTCAACTTTTGAACTATTATCCTCAACAAATGATCCAATCACCTTATAACTACCAAATTCAAACCACTTCTCCTCACGTGAATCCTTTCTTGGGGAAAATCTGGCTCTTATTGTTTCCTTATTTGAGGACAATGACCCAATACTTTACTATGTCCTCGTACCCCTGCTTGGGGGCACATCTAATCAATCCTCACTATGGAACACGTTAGGGACATGTTTATTGGTTCTCGTGTTGCATTATTAGTTATAAATTATTAATTGCTTTCTTGTATCTTGATGTATTACAGGGGCATCTTGATTTTATGTATCATGATGTTCTCTCTAATATTCTTATGTTATCTGATTGCATGTCATATTGGGGCATCATACTTTCTTGATGGTCTATGTCTATGCTCTCTTCCATTTGTATATCATACTAGGGCATCAAACCTTTTTGATGGCCCCTGTCTATGCTATCACACATATTACATTTTAGTCATTGTGATCTTTTATATCACGATGCATCCTGTTATGTGCTATATTAAAATTAAGATGCTTTTCATCACATGAGTATCTTCTGCATGATCAACATCTTACTTTGCACCCCATCCATTCACCCATACTAATACATTCCCCAGTTTGGGAATCCTACTTGATCACCATTGTAGTTTGTGAATCCTACTTGATCTTTCTCAAGTAGCATTCACTATCCAACAACTCCTCCCCCACCATGAAAACCATGTATTTGATCCATTCATCCTCACTCCTCATTTTTACTCCTCCGCCACTTATCCCCATATTACCCTTCTCACCATTCATGTCCCCTCTCACCCATTTGTATTCTTTCCTTTCACCCTTTTGCTTCCCGCTTGACAATCTTACTTAATAACCCCTTCTATATGGAATCCTCAGTGGAGGTTTACCCTCTCCCTAAGATCTTCCCGCTTGTGAAGCTTCTTCACCACCTCCCCTCTCATCAAACAACACTCACCACCGCACACATCTTCCCATTCCACCTCTTCTGCTTCTCATTCTCGCATCATTACTCTCACCACGTGCGCATCCCAATTAAGGATTCCCCTCACACTCTCCACCCTTCACTACATATATTCCTTCATCCATTCATGTTACACTCCTTTATTTCATTTCTTTCTTGTTATCACCTCATCTCGTATCCTATTCCAATCAGGCATACCTCACTCACTCTTTTCTCATCCTTCCTCAAATCCATCTTATGCCTGGTCATCCTACTTATATGCTCTCATAGTATGGAAAATTCACTTGAGGGTTCCCCTTCAGTCCATTTTGTCATACCCTATTCCCACCAACTCTATCATCATCCTTCTTCTTCTTCAGCTTGGTGATCTTACTTAACCATTCCATTGCATGGCAATCTTACTTAAAACTTTCACTTAAGGTTGATCTGCCTATGGCCTTCCCCCATCCCATCATATTTCCCCCATCTTAATTCCCCACCTCTCATCGCGATCATCTTCTTGAACCTACCATTCCACCCCTGTCCCCAATATCATCCTCATCGGTTAGGTGATCTTACGAAACCTCTCGACAAGCATGGCGATCTTACTTAAGATATTATCTTAAGTATGACATGTCATCTTACACTTTCCCATCACTCTACAATCTCACCATCCATCTTTCCTCTTCATTCCCCATCATCACATATTTTTAACACCACTATCACCTCCTTTGTTTGGCAATCTTACTTAACCACTCACCCGGCATGGCGATCTCACTTAAGAGTCCCTCTTAAGGATGATCTATCTCCTTGCTTTTCCCCATTACTACACACCCTTCACCCTTCACTTTTTCTCGGCATTCCCCATTATCATATCCTTTCACCTCATTTTCCATTCTCACAAACACCACTTCTTGCTTGGCCACTTGTCATCTCTAGTTTCGCTCGCTTGGCAATCTTACTCAACCACTTCCGTCACATGACAATCTTATGTCAGGGTCCTCCCTACGATTGACTTGTCATCGTGAACTTCTCCCCACCTCATTCTTCGTTCACTTTGTTGATCACTTCTTCCACCTGGTATCTCCTACTATCCACTTTTTCCTCCTACTATTATCCTTTCTTCACATATCCTCTTACAACATACATCTAATCTCTTCCACCTACAATCACATTCTTTTCCCCCATTTTCCCCTTCTTGATCCATCATCCTTCATAATGTTTCTTCCCATTCTTTTCATGTCTTGGTTCTTCATCCTCACCTCGTTCATCCTCATCACCCGCATCCTCTCCTCGCTTTCAACTAGTCCCAACTCATCCCTCCCATTTTATTTACTCTTTCCACTTCATCTTCTCAAATTCCCCCACATTTCTACCCACACACGCATTTGTCATTATTGTTAACATTCCTCTATCATTCTTTCATCATCATCTTCTATTCCCATGCTAATAATTGTAAGTGGGATTTCCCTAAAAATCATCAATCCTCATTCCGCATGACCTCATTCACTCCCTTGGACCTTCTAGAGTTTCCCTTCATTCCTTCCCTCCTCTAAGCCCACCACTCATTGTAAGGGGGATTTCCCTAACATCCCTTTGTTGGCGTTACCCTTTCCAATCCTTGTTAGCTTTATCCTTTTCTTCATTTTTTCTCTCACCCTTCCCCACCACTCATTGTAAGGGGAATTTTCCTAACATCCCCTCATTGGCATTGCCTCTTCTATCCCCCATTCTCTTTTCTCTCCTATTTTTTCCCTCAATCCCACCCTTTCTTGTCACTTCTTACCCATCTCTCCATCTTCTCTTCGCCCTCTTCAATATCTTTATTGTCTTCATCATACATCCTTTTTCTATTTTCTCATCATCCTAGTATCCTCATTTCATGCATCTCCACATCTTTTCCAATCGATGTCATTCCTCCCCTCTTTCTTCTCTGAACATTCCTTATATTGTTCCCTTTCCACTTATTACCCCCTTTCTATATTTCCTTCTTTCTACATCATTTTCTTTGTTATCCTCTTCTCTCTCCCACCCCTCATCTTATTTCCCTTCCCTGTATCATCTTCTTCCCCTTTTTCCATCACGTTTCCTCCTTACTTCCCCATCGATAACCTGGCTCTTTAGTGTTGTCCTATCTTTTTTATCATACCACCCTCCACATGCATCTCCATACGGTCTGTTCAATATTCTTTGTCTTGGTCTTCCTCGCAATGACATGATTCCTTCAATCTTCTCCCTGTATTCGCTATATCTTCCTTTCCTCTCCTCTAATTTTCACGTTTCTTCTTACCACTTCTCCATGTCTCTACCACCCCTACCTTTTTGTTCATTCTATATCTATTTCTCTTCTTTTCTCTATTCTTTTCACACTTTCCTCACCCCTCATAGTTTTTTTTTTTCTCCATTCTACTTCTTCTTTCGTCCTCTTTCCATTTTCATTCATTTCACCCCCTACTCCCACCTTGTTTTCTCCTTCTTATTTATCCTTTCCCATTTCTTGATTTTCTCAACTCTATCATTTCTTTCACTTTCACGCATCCCTCTTTACTATCTCTATTGCTTCCTTCATTTTGCACATCTCTCTATTTTATCCCTTCACCCTCTACTCTGTCATTTTCCTATTTTTTCCTTGTTTGTCCTTCATCATTCCCTTCTTCCCCTATCATCCCTCTCTCTTATTTCTACCTCTTTCATTCCTTTTTTCCCCTCCCTATCTCCCTTACTCTTCTCGTAATCAACCCCCAATCCTATCCATTCCCTTTTCTCTTTCCCACACACCCTCACACCTAGCATTCAAGGCCGATTGAATCCTTTCTCCATTTGCGTCGTGCGGTCATTCCAGTCTCTTCCACTCCATTATCATCCTCTTCTCTGCTTAATTCATTTCTTTTTTTTTTTCAAGAGAGTTACGTCATATATTCCATTCTCGTCAGGTCCTCTCACGGGGGCATCATCACATCTATCCATAATCACATCTTCTCATAACATTTTTGTCTTGGAGAATATTGTGATATCCGTCACTCACCACTTTCTATTCTCCCCAACAAACATTCACTCTACCTTTTTCTTAAGAAAAGTAGATTGAATTCTTCCCCCATCCCATCTACTTTCTTTGAAAGGACACTACTTTATAGTACCCTTCTAAAGAGGGGCAAATGTAGACACCCTAATTTCACATCTATCCTAATCAATTAATTCCTCTTCCTCATTTCCCACAAAAATACACTTTGAATTAATCAAATATAATTTGATTAACTATCCATTTCAAAATCCAAAAAATAACCCAATCCTTACCACATGTCATTATTCTCCATGTTTTTCTATTATTGAATTAAAAATTCAAATTCAAATCCTCACTCACCCTTCATGGTCCCCACTCACCTAAAATCCTCCACTTATGAATTAAAAATATAATTCAAATCCTCACCCATTCTTCGTGGCCCCCACTCATCTAATCTTGCCCACATTTTCAAACCATGATTACTTAAATTACTCTAAGTTAATCACTCCCCCAGGCTATAAATACAACCTTACCCCTCCCCTCTAAAGACACGGAGAATAAGCTTGAATGTCATATCTAAGTTCTTGCATCCTTTGAGAAAAGAACATCCTTTTGCCTCATCCTAATGCCCAAATAGCCTCATAATCATTTTTCCCATCTGGTGCAAAGTAAGAGGATCGTTGTTGCAGGAAGGCCTTGCTCCATCTTGAAGAAAAACACCTACATATCACACAATCAGGGCTCAATCCAAGTTTCCTAGCCCATTCCAAGGTTTGCTCAGAAAACGAAGGAGGAGGTATGATTATTGGTATTTTACTTCCTTGTTAGTAGTGTATTTTTCCTAGCTTACAAAACCAAACTTGAGAACCTAACATAATTGATGATAAAAGGGTGAAGAAACATTAGAAATTCTTTGAACAAGATGTATAGGTTTGGTGTAAGGTGTATCCAAGGTTGAAACTAGTTAGTAATTTCTAAAACCCGAAGAAGATAGTTAAAACCCTAAGGAAGACCTAATAAACCTAGTAAAAAGGAGAAATTGGTGTTGGGAGAGTTATGTTGAGAGTTGGAGAATGCCATTAACCATGAAGAAAGAACTCCTTAATGGGTATCGGGAAAATTGGCTACTTCCTCATAAACTTGGACAAGTTATTCCCAACTATGAGCTTTGTGTGTTTGGATGGCTAATAAATAGGTCGAATTGAAAACTCTAAGAAGAGAATAAAATCTAATGGGCTTGAAGATAGGAGCTAAAACTTTAAAATAAGCTTAATGGTCCAAAAGGGTGTCTGAAAAACTTGATAGTGAGAAATGATTCATTGTAGAAAGTTCTAGTGATCAAATTTTGTCATTTGGAAGGGCTACAAGATTTTATGAAGGTCTAAAAGGTGAATAAGCAAAATTGATGGTTTGAAAGTTTTGAGGTGACTAATCATGTTTCTTAGATGCATTTAAGCGGGGTAAGGTATTATTATCTCTTAAATTAGTTATCTAAAATATTTTGATGTTTGTGAACAAATTAGGCTTTTGAGTTGTCTACAATTTGTATGAAGTTGGTGTCTTAAATGATATTGAAAGCTAACCTTTTTGTTTGAACCAAAGACTTGATATTTTTGATATCACACCAACTTCTCACTTATCCACCAAACTCCTTGTTTGAACCATTGTGGAATTTCAACCTTTGCATACTCGCCCCCACTCACATCTTGCTCCTTCTCACACTCACCCCGAGACCACAAAGACTTTTCTTCCTTTGCCTATTCCACGAACTTAGAAATCTGCAAGATGTCGCATTTGGAAATCCTGACGGGAATTTTTATACTTAGATGATTTTCAACTTGCCCCATTGCCTCACGATTCTAACTTTGTCAACTTGTGGAAGGCTTTGATTTCTGGATTTTAACCTTTATCTCCACCTAAGTCTTGAGAACTTTTTTTTTGTTTGGTGGGTTAGGAGAACCCGCCAAACAATACATTTTCATACTCTTTGGAAGACCGATTTAATGTCCTGCAGATTTCTTGAGTAAAGGTTATCATATCACTTAGATGAGTTTCTCGAAATTGCATGGGGTCTAATTTTGTGCAACAACCACCTCCCCATCTACCATCAATACCCATGTACCTTTTTCATATCACTTATAGGTAAATCTAGAGTATTCCTCCTCTATCACCTAAGAATTCCCTTATAACACCTTAATGAATCATTGCCTACGATCGATCATATCAACCACGATCGATGGCATCGACTATAGTTGACATCACTTGGCTTGCAATTTTTAACAATTGACAACATTAACAAAGTGGTTGATTTTATCACCTAATAGAAATTGTAAACATACCTAGGAATTTGAGTGTTATTTTTACCAAATCATCATCACTAATTTGTTCTATTATCATTCACTAATTTATCATTGAGTTATTGAAGGTATTAAAGTTATTCTTGGTTATCTTTTGGAGTCTACACTTGGAGCGTTGGGTATTTAGGATTCCCAATCCACTCTCTCATAAGGTTTTTAACCCTAGGGGATGTTAATTCACCAGTGGTGCCTACATACATGTAAATATCTCTAACCTCTCATTTCCTTTGTGTTATTTCAAATTTGATTGATCATTTAACTAGTTATGCATAGATTAGAGTAGGGTAGCATATTTTAAATAAGATATAAATATTTGTAAGGGGGTGCAAGAGAAATTATTTTTCAAAAGGTCTAATAAAATATGACTAAGGCATGAAATTCCTACAAATTGGGGTTTGTATGCAAAAACACACCCTTCTCACTTTTTCCTACATCGTGGTATAAAGTCAAGGCAATATTCTACCTTATGTTCCCCTTTACATTATGTGCATACAAGAAATGTTAGGAAATATCTCTAGTAGTGGTCACACATATTAAAAGTCCTTGGTGGATATCTTCCTTTTCTACAACCACCACATTATCATCTACCTCACCTATGTGCATTTCCCCCATGGTCTTCTTGATTATTCCCCATTGTTTCTTTCCTTATCTGAAGTGCTTATACCTCATGTATTTAGTATATCACATTGAAGTATTTCGTGTTATGAGCGTGGGTATAAATTTTACAATATTTTTGGGTTGCATACTATAGTAAAGGGATTTTTCTCACACTGTAGCCTTCTCCACATATATCACAAGCCCTTAGAGTGGTACACACACTTTTTGGGGAAAATTTATCTTGGTGTGACCCTTACTTCACAACCAATACACCAAATTTTGCTTTGTGCTTCCTTAGAATTTTTGCAAGTGAGTAATGAATTCATTTGAACTTTGATTGAGTGTGAGTTTGAGCTTTGAGTGTGTGAAGATGCTGCAAGTTAGAGCAATGTGATTTATTCTATTTGAGATGGTAGCTATCATTGTGGTGTCACGTATGACAACAAAGTTGGTAAGTATGGTTATTTTCAAAAATGTGTTGAAATGAGTTGTTTTTATGAATTTTTGTGAATTTTAAGTTTGTTCATTTCTAGGAATTTTTTCTGGTCAAGAGTAGTGAAGGTGCTAACAAAATTCGATTCCATTGCCCATATATAGGCACTTTGGTGACTTTCTCTTGGGCACCTACATCTTGCTCCTATGCACTAACGACCCCGGAGGGTTTGTTTTTAGCCCAAAGTGTGAGAAATTGTGAAATCGATACTTGTTGATGCTAGTGGTAGGTGTATTTGCATGATTGTGAGGTACTTGATGTCATGTTTTTTGTTGTGTTTTGTTGTGTTGTGTTGTGCGAGAGGATATTTCTTTACAAGAGTTACTGTGTTGTTCGTCATTTGAGCACATTTTTAGGATTGGGTTTGTCAAATGATGAGTGGGCTATACTAGATCATTCCAACTTACAGCACATAGTGAGGATGGGGGATGTGCCCCATAATATGTCATTAATCAACGAATTGTGTGAGAGATGGTGTGCGAGATACCTAAACATTTTGGTTATCTATTGGAGAGATGACCGTGACTTTGGAGTATGTATATCACATATTAGGATTGCATGTTGTTGGTGAGAGGGTTTAGGTGATGGTCGTAGATGATTCTCAAAGATAGATGAGGGTTGTTAGGCGATACTTTACGAGGACCCGAGTTGATACTTGAGGTCCACATTAGTCTGGATGCTATATCTGCGAGGTCGGGGTTCTGCGATTGCGAAGTTCATTATTGTTGTGATTACTTCTTCGGATGTCGTAGAGGGTGGTGGTGTAGGCATCTTGTATAAGATGCATGATATTTTGTCGATGGATAGAGGAGGATGGTACTAAATATGCATGGGCATGATGTGTGTTGTCACATTTTACAGGGGACCTATACATGTTCACATAGGAGGAACATAGGGGTGGACTAAGAGCCACCACATTGCTACATATATGGGCTTATGAGCACGGTCAATACTAAGGTCGCATGGTGCATCGCGTGTAGAGTGGGCGAGGCCAACTATATTTTTGATAGGTGTTTAGAGTAGGAGGATGGACAATGATACTTATAGATCAATGTTGGATCACATGGGGCTAAGAGTCACATCGGAGGAATGACGAAGATCTAGAGGGAATCCGTGAGCATCAAAACATTACACTCAACCACAAAATGATGTAGCTTCAAGATCGAAGCAAGAAATCACCCATGAGAGCAATGTGCATGCATTAAGGGAAAAATGGCTCAAATCCCATACTCTATTCCATTCCATTGTATTTCTCAAGATGAAAGGGTGTACATATAGTAGTGGGGTGTGTAACTCCCCCACAAATGTAGCCGTCAAGAGGTGGGAGTTACATTCCCGAATAGCCGGTCAAATGTAACTCCTATGATGCTCTATGACGCGTGTAAGGCCATAATGACACCCTAGGACACCTAAGCATGGTGAATCACCTATGTGGAGGAATCCCATGTACTTAAAATATATGCATGGTAAATATCCTACACCAACACCCCCCAAGCATAGCTTAGGTGGACACATAGATGAAAACAAGGAGAAGTGGGTCTTGAAACAAGCTTGATGAGGTACCCATGTACAAGAAAATTTCAAAAGTGGAGTAAAAGGAGAAAACCCAGTGGGAAAAACTCCCCCCAAAAAGACAAGTCCACTCTCTAATCTAAGAAAGATGCCAAGGATGGGTCCCGACCATAGACAAGCCTATAAAGGTACCCATGTACAAAGAGGCAATCTCTCGAAAGAAGAAGAAGAGAGAAGAAGAGGGAGATGATATGAATGTAGAAGATTCCATGAATGAATCTGAACTCTGACTCTAGGAGGTCTCCTAGAAAGAATGTCAATCACGAGATCCTCTGTCTCTGGGTGAAGAAGATCCACCTGCACTGAAATGTGTGCTTGCCCTTAGGAAGGAAAGAAATGACGTGCTATAAGTGTGCCCACTCCGTGAAGGAAACCGAAGGCAACAACACAAAGAACTTTGAGTATGGTTGACGAAAGTGTGACATAAGTCTAGCAAATGAGTGCCAGGAAACCAAGATAATTTCACGAGTGCAGAACTATCAGAGTATGAAGAGTGAACACCTGTAGAAAAGATGTCCAACTGATGTGAAGGAAACAAAACATCCCCCACAATAGAAAATGGATCCACAAGAAAGGGTGGATCAATGAAGGTCTCCGAAAAGTGGAAGTGGTAAGAGTCCCAAAAGGGGCACTCCCAACAATGGAGATGATGAACTCCTCTGAAATACCTATAGATGGATGAGGAACTTAGTACATCATAAGTGTACTCTGTGAAAATATGACTAAGGTCAAGTAGATACTCATCCCAATGAGGGGGCTCAACAAACAGAAGAGAGATGTTAGATAGGTATGAGTCATCCAATGAAGGTAGAGGAGTGAAAGGGGCCTCACACAATGAAGGTGGAAAAGAGGCGGGTGTGATGACTATATGAGACTGTATAGGAGACTACTCAATATCTGATGAGATGTTGGATGTGTCAACACTCTCTACGGAACATTGAGTGAGAAGGAGGGCAATAGTCCTCTGTAGTACTCTCGACATCAGAACTAGGCACACAATCCTCATCATCAGAAGTAGAACCAAGAGAGTCTATGTCAATGGAACTATCATCACATGAAGAAATAGAGGAGACAATTGAATCAACAACAACAAAAATGTCGACAGTATGTGAAGGGTCTCCATAGAGGGACTGAAGAATGCTCTAGACACGGTGGGGTGGATCTGAGTCTGCCACATGAAACCAGTGAGATGGAGAGACATGCATCATCATGGTACCAAAAACATGGTCGTAATTGTTGAGAAAATCATTAAGATGATGATGATCAGTGGGTGCAGGAATTGGCCCAAGCAAGAAGTGTGAAAGACCCTCGTAGGCGAAGTAGCGTTCCATAGAAGCACGCCATGTTGAATAGTTCTCTCTCCTAGTAAGAAGTGGAAGAGACTGTAAAGTGATCCTATGATGCTCAAGTTTGGAAATATCACCCTCATGATGCGGAATCAAAAGTGCAAGGTACAAAAGCAATATCTCGGACTCGGCCAATAATGCATCTGCGTGTAATACAAGGCCCAAGAGTACTAGTGACCCCCCAAATGTGGCACTTTATAAATTAGTGTGTTTATAAAACTAACAATGTCATCACGTAATTTGCAAAAAATTATGCAACTTTGACTAAAGAAGTGCTCAAAACCAAAGCAAGTCAAAATTTATAGCAAGAAAATGATTTCCACAACTGATGGAAAATGTCAATAAGCCTTGCAAATGGATTAAAAAAGTGCCCGAAATGGGTGCAAAGGGTGTCATGTGGGTACTCATTGGAAATGGCATCAAATTTTAGGAAGGGTTTGTTTTGCTTGCGAGGGGGATTAGCCTCCTGCCAACCCGAGCCTCACCCTCCATCTTCGACACACGAATGAAGGACATAATTACAAGCAAATTAGAGCCTTAAAATTATTACAATGCCATGATAAGAATTTTTTTCCTTAAAAATTAAAAACATGATTGTTTTAACCGCCAAACAAGTCTAAAAGGGATGGGCCTAGATGAGGTGTCAAACCATGTAGACGCACAAAGCTGTCATTACGTATGGCGAACCGAATTACAACAGATTCAACACCAATAGGTCACCACGTGAAATGGAGGTGAGATGCATCGAGCGCCCTAGAGACTGCCGCATGGAGTCTCGGTTGGGAGGAGAGTGTGCTGCTGTAAACAGTGTCGAGTGAGGTCAACGCCATGAAGAGTGCCGAGTTGCGCCATTGAGCGGGGTAGCGCCAGTAGGTCAAAAACAATGCTTCAACTATCGGGATCCGAGTACCGAATCGCGGAGTTCGAAGTGGGAAATGCCAATGTTGAGGCCAAGAAGAGGTGAATGTAGTAATCAAATAGAGAGGAACAAGCATGGACGGAGGAGGTCATGACAGAACTCAAACAGGGAGGAGAAAACAACAACCACAAATGAGGAACGATACAGTCCAAGTGAAACTCATGGAAAAAATGACCACTCCCAAGTTGTCGACAGTGCAAAGGTAACCCGAATGCACGAGCATAGGAAGGACCATTGCACAAAGGAGTTTGACAAAGCGACGGAGAGGTATTTTGAATGGTCAAAGATCTGAGCAAAATTTGAGGTCGTGGCCAAACACAAGGCATCAACTCAAAAAGCTAAGCCCGAGTTGAGTTTCCAATACAGGAGCCCATCCAATGCAGGGATCACCCAACATTTCGAGCCAATGTGAGCGGATAAGAACAATTGGGAGTTCAGTTTCAACATGTCCACGCAGAGGCAAAAAACATTGCACCAACGGATATGAGAGCCCAAAACCCAAGCTGTGGAGGCTGAAACATGCACGATTCAAGAGAATGATGTAGAGTAAGAGTAAATCTCGAGTCAATTCAAAAATGAGTCAGTCAATGCAAGCAATGAGTTGAGAGAGGAAATGAATGACCAGGTTAGCGAGCATCCAAGACAATGCAAAAAAACCAAGCTTGCACCTATTGAACCTAAACTGAACACAACAATACCAGCAAGAAACCTACACCCAACACACAAAACCAGATACAATAACCCCTTGAAAAATATAAGTAAATCACAATACTGAGTTGAGAGATTACACATGAAACTACAAGGTGGTGAATAGTAAACAACTATTACGAGCAACATGATTCCGATCCCCGAGCTTTGATACCATGTCGGAGGAATGACGAAGATTTGGAGGGAATCATGCGAGCATAAAATGTTGCACTCAACCGCAAAATGATGTAGCTTCAAGATCGAAGAAAGAAATCACCCATGAGAGCAATGTGCATGCATTAAGGAAAAATGGCTCAAATCCCATACTCTATTCCATTCCATTCCATTTTATTGCTCAAGATGAAAAGGTGTACATATAGTAGTGGGGTGTGTAACTCCCCCACAAATGTAGCCGTCAAGAGGTGGGAGTTACATTCCCAGAATAGCTGGTCAAATGTAACTCCTATGACGCTCTATGACGCGTGTAAGGCCATAATGACAACCTAGGACACCTAAGCATGGTGAATCACCTATATGGAGGAATCCCATGTACTTAAAATATATGCATGGTAAATATCCTACACCAACAAGGGCCATTATCTAGAGGTCATATCGAGACTATGGAGGATGGCCAAAGGATGTAGTGGAGATTCAATATATACATTGTACTATGTGGTTAGAGGACATGTTTCTTCATGTGGTACAGATATTTTAGGGAGAACATGTATCGCGATAGTTTGGCATGGCTTGGGATGTTCCCCCGAACCATATATATGGGTGAGATCCACAAGGTCACTTAGGAGGGTTAGAGCTAGACCAAGGCATATAGGAGCACAACTAGTACCTCTTGATCCAGAGGACTCCAATGCGGCCATAGGGCTCATACAGGTGGATGACACGGGGTGTACAAAGGCGTATAGAACATGGTGGGCAGTGCACGGATGGGTGCTATTATATCTAATAATTTTGGTGTGGTGGAGCACCTCCTATAAGAAGAGCAGAAGGGAAAACCACATGTACCCGATAGCATAAACAACAATAATAGAGCATGAGTATTTTATAGGGATAGTTATGGTTTGTTATGTGGTTTAATGATTGTCATTGTTGTGGATATTAACTAATGTGACCATCTATGGATACAAATGATACATATTGGTCGTTAATCGTGGACACATCCATTCACATATTAACATGGAATGTGCCCACCAATGTGATCATAGGAGGTGGTATGCTAGAGAGGGTGGATGCTACCTTTGTGGGTGAGCATGCCCATTTATTCAAGCTAATGGTGATAATAAGCGAGACATGCACCGTTTTGTTGAGTGAGAATAACAAGGTGTGGATAGAGACTCAAATATATAGAGAGGTTGTAAGAGGATAATCCTTAGCGAGGATGTGTTTATGAAATATGTGGATTTGTAGAGGTGATGCTCGAGAGAAGGTGGTTAAGTTAGTGCTACTACGTAGGCAGGTTGAGAGATATAGGGTCCTGTATTCTAGCGACGTAGATTGAGCGGTGAATCATCTAGTTCCGGATCTCCCACAGTTGTAGATAGTGATAGTGATGATGAGATATGATGTATATGTTTGTAGGGGCTTGTCCCATGATTGTAATGTGTAACTATGATATTTTGATGATATATATAAATTTATTATTATCATCATTGTGTCATGGTTATTTGTTATATTGATAAGTGATGTGTTGAGCATTATTCGTATGTGTCTAATTGATTTGCATTATGTAGTTGTTTATGTTGATTAATGGATAATGATGTTTAATTTGGTCATAGATAGATAAGTGATGAGATAGTGTATGTGATAATAGATAGTGTATGAAATATATATAGTGTGATTGCTCCATGTGATAGATAAATGATGAAAAAGTGTATTGTATGTATGAATAGAGATGTGATGAATGGTAAAGTATGTATAAAATGAATGAGATGATCATAAAAGTGTACTTAATCACATGTTAGTATGATGAAGAGAGAGGGGAAGAATAACAATTCCCCCCAATGTGTGAATGATGAGGTTCATTTATATAAAACCCCTTAGCAGTCAAGAATGAACCATAAAGCAAGAGTACATCATCGGGAAGTGGTTTGATAATGTACGCTAGATAGATAGATTGATGAAGTGTGTAGCATGAAAGTTGAGTGAGTTTCTTATTATAACATATCCCTCAATAGTCATGTAAGAACCATGAGAATATGAGTGAGGCATCGGAGGGTAAGGTAAGAAAAATCACCTACCAAAGACCAAGCGGGCATGGAACAGTGAGAGCAAGTGGAATTGAGGTAGCATGACTGTATGAACCAAACTAAATTCCTGATGAAATGGTGTCAATAATGGGAGATGAAGTGGTGGGAAGTGTAGATCATGATGGCTTAGGAAGCCAATGTGTAGTAGTAGCATTGTGTGAGGGATGAGATGGTGTAACAGTGGATGAATGAGATGGAGATCCCACATAAATAATGACCTATGGTGGTGGAAGAAGAATGACCTTAGAAGTAAGCAAAGGAGATAAGTCAACCGTAGTAACAACATGCTTATGTGGAATTGGAGATATAGATTGCTCACGAGTGAGAGCCGAGAGGTAATAAAACCCTTGTCTTCTAAATGTTGTAATCTATCATGACTGGGCACAATAGTCATTATCATGATGTCCATTGATGTGATGATAGTTACAATAAGGTTGATCACATTAACGTTGCAAGTGATGAGGTGGATGATGTTGATTATAAGGTAAGTGAATCAAGTGATTTTCAAGCAAAGACTAGAGCACGTCATGAGGCCGACATCATGAGAAAATATTAATTTCTCTAGTGGAGAAGATGGAGAATTGTTAGGTGAAGATCAATGCAATGGAGGATATGAAGGACACTTAGGTAATGGAGAACACTAAAATTTCTAGTGAGGTGGAGAAGATGGAGACCTTAGAAGATGTTAAATAGATGGGAGAGGAGAAGAACTAGATGATGTAGTAGTAGCGAGAAATAAGAAGAGGATATATGACATGAGTAATAATATATATTTTCTAAATCAACGACTTTACACCATAAGAGTGTGAATGATTGACATGTATCATATTGCAATCGTTGATTTAAATCAGAATCAAGCCACAAAAAATATGAATTGCTTTTCTAATTCAATGGGATGAAATACTAATTGATGCATGCAAGAATTGAAACACAAAATGTAATCAATGATAGGTTTTGTCTTGCCTTGATGTAAGCTAGGTAAGCGGTCATGTGTGACTCTAGGGCCATTATTAAGTATAAATCATCGAAGGAAGGCCTCTTCCATCTCACAATAGGTACTAATAGATCCAAAAGGTAGATGTGTGTACCATTGGATAACATCATTAGTAAGACTATGATGAAAATATTTAAGAAATAATCGATCATTGGAGTAAGAATCCATAGCTAGACAATAATACTTAAGATGCAAATATGGATTTCCAGTACCTTCAAAACATGAAAAGGTAGGCATAATGAAATCCTTAGGGAATGCTGAATTGTGAATATTTTTTGGAATAGGATTTCCATGTAAAGAATTGTTATCAATAGAACATAATACACCAAGCTTTCAAGGGTGAGAGATTGGACCTCGGTTGCAATTGGCCAACAACGTGCATGTGTGATAAGATATCATGTGAAGGAATTGTAGGAGATGTGGATGGTGTATTGAGTGGTTCAAGTTTTCCATTATGAGTGAGCATTGGAATATTAGGAGAAGAAGTGGAGGATGCCAATGTTATAGGCACAATAGCTTTAGGTGATAAATAAGTAACATGTGGTGAAGAACATGGAATATCGATAGAATAATTAGGAATAGTATCAAAAGATTTGTTAGAAGATCAAGCAATGGATGGAGATGAATCATCATGCATGTTACTAGACACAATCTCAAAAGAATATGAAAGTGGAGTGGGGATTCAAATTCATCGGTATGTAGAGAATTAAAACCATTACTAACATGTGCATCATCATTATCAGAAAAATATTCACATGCAAGGATTTCATCAAGCATATCATCAATATGCAATGAAGTAGTAGGAGAACTAGTAGGAGTTGTATATTTAGAATCACTAGAAACATTTTTAAAAATGCAAGGAATACGAGATGTAACTATACAATCATCATCACTAGTATTAGAAATAAAATCATGCACATTTACACTTTCATCATGCTTTTTAATCTATACTATCACAATCAAGACCAAGTAGATAATTGATAATAGCCTCATCTAGAGTTTCAACAGAAATATAAGGTGGAGAAGGCCTATTGACTAAAAAATAATAATGAGTACAACCAGAAAACTTGTTGGATCAAAAATAATGTCAACTATAGAATGATCAAAGCTAGTAGGAATATTGCATTAATTGGCCAAAGCTTATCTTTGAGTATCATCTAAAAGAGTAGTATTGTGGTAGAGAGTGTGAAGCTCAACTATAGTTGCTTCATCATAAATAGGGTTAAAATCACATGAGGTAGATCTTTCCTAGGAGGAGAAGAGATATTCTTAGCCATTAGGGTTTTAGTGGATCCTAGGGCAAGGAGTTCTAAGCTACGGGTTCACCAAAATGATTTAATAAAATATGAATTATTTTATTAAAATCTAAAAGCAATGATTACTACAAATGATATACAATGAAATACGAGATGCTAGGTAATTTATTTGATTTAATTATGAAATAAAATGGAATAGCAGGGGAACTTACCTTGATATTTCTTGTCACGTAGTGTGTGTGGGTCGGGAAAGGTGATGGAACAAAAACATAGTCTGTCATAATCCCACTTAGAAAAATGCAGAGGTGCTCAAAATTCTGGACATTGGCATTTGGGTAATGGTAAAGGTGACTATGGGAACCCTAGGTCTATGTAGGGCAATTTGGTCGACAAAAGGTTGGAACCTAGTTTTGACACTAGTGCTAGGGTTTAACACTTTCTCACCTTTGATCACCTATATGTCGCACTTGGATTTCCGGAGTACCTGTAAATCTTCAATACAAAAATTCTTGCAAAATCCTAAAAAGACATCAAATCCTAAAAATAAAGATGAAAAATGAGGGCTCAAACTATCCTTAGCTATCAAACTAGTGAACTTACAACTAAGTGTTGCATTACATCTCAAACCCAATGTATTTCTATGTTATTTTTTGTGCAATAGTGCTCCTAGGTTTCCCTCACGTTGATGATGCCAAGATAATAGGTAGTATCTAGATAGAATGTAAATGTTTGGATGGAATAGAATGAACTTCCCCTTCCTATGCAATATGTATGCAAAGTAATGAGCCCAAGATGCAGTTCTTATTGATATATAGATATATATACCTTGATATAAATTGTCTACCCTTATAATGGTATGTATGTTGTGTTTATATAGGGATATCTTGGTTGAATTTTAACACTAATGACCCGACATGTCAACTAGTACCTTGGGATATGAGTGGGAAAACCAAAAATACCGAACTAAAATGCCAAAAATAAGATTAAAAATAAAGAGGACACGGCACCTAGGATGGAAAGGAGTGCACGGTGCTCTGTCGATCATGGGTTCTAGCGTCCCATGTGACAACCGAAAAAAATGTGAATATTGATAGACAAGGATCCCTATGACCTCGACCACAATCAAGGTGCATGAGTGAAAAGTGTGAAATATAAAAGTAATAGAAATAAACAACATAATCAGATGGACTAGGAAGTGTGCCATTAGTGAATTATTTTCTTACCCAAGATCCGTATATAAAAAAACATACTTGGCGGTATATTAGGCAGCACTAAGTGTGTGATTTTGTCTACAGGAACATGCAAACAAGGTGGCTAGAAACATGATTAGTGCAATCAAGATAAATATGCATATGTAAGATAAAATGCAATCAAGTAAGAAATAAGACAATATATACCACTAAAATTAGGTTTCAAACATGGGACATCGCTCACAATCGTATAAAACAATCATGGATGAAGCGGCGAAGATCATACAATGTGTATACAAGAATAAGGGCATACCCTATAAACAATAGCATACAATGGAAAACAATGTCAAGCAAAATGTAACAAAAAACCATGGTGGAAAATAGTTCTTGTAAAGAAAATGTTGCACATGAAGCACCCGTTATCATGTTAGAAAGATAAAAATTATGTAAAAATGTGTATAGATCAATGCAAAGTAGTGTGCTAGGAAGTAGAATTAGTAAATAATGGAACAATAACACTTGTGATGTGTAATAGTAGGAAATGTAGATTCCCCAGGGAGCCTCGGTGGGAGTTGTAAGAGTACAATGCCAAGCATCATTGTTGCATGTAAATCTCAGTAGGAAGTATGTATTCACAACTAGAGAACAAGTGAACACGCAAGTATATATGATAAAGATAATTACATAATAAGTATCCATCTAACATTGAAAACAAAGTGTATATAAGTAGAAGTAAGAAATAATATGTACAACCAAGATATGTAAATGTTATGAGTGGTGTGATGGAATGCAATATGTGCATGTGATAAGAGCAACATGCCCCCTGTGAAGATGTGTATCAGCATGAAATGAGGGTTGTTTATAAAATACCCCTCAAGAATGAACCATGTAAGAAGAGTGTGTCATCGGAAATGGTTTAAAATATATGATAGAAAAATAGATCATGAAGTGTAGAGCATAAATTTTAGAATCATGTGAGGTTCATAGTGAACATTAACACAAGAGTGTGTCATAGTGTTGTGATGATACAAGTGGTGTATCAAGTTGTGTAAGATGGATGCTTAGAAATAGAAATTATGAATCAAAAAGTGTAATAGTAGAAATGAAAGGAAAATGATGATGCTAGGAAGGGGGAAAGTAATCATGATGCCCCCCAAGTACATGATGATGAGTAATCTATCTAAAAAAGTGAAGGGAAAGGGTCCTCCACCCAATTTTGGAGCAGATAAAGGTGTGTGACCATGCTCTGAGATCGAATATGTATGAGAATGACAACATATCGGTGAATGAGACCTATGTGCTGAAGGAAGTGGTGAAAACCAATGTGAAGTAGACATAGGAGGTGATGGACACATGTGTGGGGAGGTTGTTGGAGTATGGGAGTTAGGATGAAGGATGACAAGATAGACTAGTGGACTGATGAGAATGAGTAGGTCATGTGCAAATGGGAGAACTAGGTGCAAAATGTGCCTTAGATTTGAGAGGATTGGGGGCCTAGATGCTTTAGCTAGTGCAATGGAAACTTCAAGAGGAGGTTGAGGCCACATTGTTCATGGTAGAACACCTTTGATATTGATAACTTGCTTGTTGTGAATGAATTTTAGACACAATTGATTCATGGAAAGGATAGCTTGAGTGGCGCGGAGCCAAGGAATACCTAAGATCATGTCACAACCTTTGACTGAGAATGTGCCACAACGAATGACACAAGCATGGTGAGAGGCCCAACTATAATTGGAAGCTTGACATAGCCATAAGATTTTGGAACTAGATATGAAATATGAGATAGTGGGTAGTTAATAGTGATGAGGAGTGCAATAGAGAACACACTCATATGAACTAATGGATTGATCATTGTGTTATTAATAGTATGAGTCCAATAGAAGCATTGATATGTAATGTATTAGAAGATAATGTAACATGATAATCGTGATTAGAGAATGTAATGAATGGTGGAGATGCATCAACATTAACAACTAGAAAATAAAGAGGCCCCAATGAAATACACATGTAAAATATGAAACCCTAAGTGTAAGAGAGGGAAAGAATGACTTAGTTGATTCGTGATATCCATGGAATTGATTTGGACTAGAAAACGATGAATAGGAAGGGTAGATTATCACAACTAGCACAATAAATTTTGGAACTATCGGATAAGCTTAGACTAGGGCGCCTAGACTAGAGCGAGGGAGCCTAGGCATCAGAGACTTCTACTTGACGCCCATGACTGCAAAAATGGTCAGAACCCTCAGGTGACACGGGGTATGTGGCCCCACCACTTTGTGATTAAATTAAAGATGCATCGGGTGCGGGTTTATCTCGGTGTCACAAGATCATCGCTAATAATTATGTTGGTCACCTATATGTCATGCCTTGATTGTAGATGTCATATGTAACCTGTAAAGAGATGTTTACCTACAAAACCCTCAAACTACATCAAATCCCAAAAAGACTAGATATAATATGGGGAGTCGATCACCCCGGATGTCATCCGACCGAGTGAAATTATGACCATGTGATACACTACATCTCGATTCCATGTAATTCTTATGAGTCTCGTGAAAGAATCTTTCCCTAGGAAGCCCTTGTGCAAGTGCACATGATAGCGGGAGACAGCTAGATGTACATGTACGCACCTAAAATTGCATGTGCTACATTGTTGAAAAAACAATTATAAAGGTCCCCAATGATGATTCAAAATTATTTCAAGAAGGTGTTCGAGATCCAAAAATCCATTTACAATATATATTTTTATCCTAGATAGCCTTACTTATCTTTTCCTTGCATTTTTCTAACTTCCCCCTTCTTTCTGTGCTTGTTTTGGCCTTGATGCAGGACCATCGCCCTGCCCAGGCAAAGGTTCACAACCGCCACCCCGCCCGGGCGGCGGTCCTGAAACAACCGCCCTTCACAGGGGCGGTGGTCCTGATTGATTTTTCTAGAATATTCATGCGAGAAATTGCATGCGACGATTCACTTAAGTTTACCTTTTGAGTGCATCTCGTGAGCCGAATTTGCTAAAAATAGCTTCATTTTCTTGGTTCTCCTTGTTCCTTCTATTTTTAAATAGATTTAATGAGTGGAACTACCTCTTCATTGCCTTGTGCATGAATTAACCTTCTATCCTTCATTCCTATATATTCCATGCTTGTATTCAAGCAAAAGGGTCCTGAGAATTTTGTGTATCTTGCATTGTTTTTCTGCCATAATCTTGCTAGGAATTGCATAGCCAAGTTCAGATCTCTTGTGTTATCTTTCTTCTACTTACATTACATCCAGATTGCTTCCAAGCTTCCATCGCTCAAGCACCATCCTCTTGTTGTTTTTCTTTGCATTCCCAATCCTTGGACTCACATGAACACTCAAAGAAAGAAAGGAAAGAACTGAGGGGACAAATACTCATACTACTGGATTTTCCAAAGCTCTTGCTCTTCCAGGTTGGAGTTGTGTATTTGTTTGCTTTGTTTTGTCAAATTTTCAATTGCATATCAAATAGAGTAGAGAAACAATTCATTTCAATTAATCAGATAGTTGCAAGTAGATCAAATCAATAGGAAGTTTTCTCTTCAATATTACCAGGGAAGTTGTGGGTGAACAATAGCTCTGTTAGAGTCATGATTTGTTCTTCACTTTTGAGGTAGGGTTGGAGAGATTTTATTTGAATTAGAATAGATTTTAGATTTAGATTCACACATCTACACAAATAGCTAGCTACATCCGGCCAGTTATTTGTTTTTAAAATTGTTTATTAGATTAGATGCATTGTCTGAAAAGTTAGAAAAGCACAAAAATATTTATTTCCATAGATTAGTTTGTTTTATTGCTTTGTTCTGATATATTGAGAAAATACCAAAAATATAGCTTAGATTTCCTTTGATAGATAGTTTATTTACTAAAAACAAATCAATTCATCTTGCATGACCATCAACGGTCTACAACAAGAAAAGACCTACAATTGCGATCCTGGTCCCACAACCCAATGGGCCAGAGCTAATAACTGACATTGACACAAGTTTGCGCTTAACAATATTACGCACACCCGCCACATACGCAAAGAAAGTAAGATAGTTAGAGACATTGAACATAGCTGCTAATCAGGCCTATGACTTTTGGACTGCTCCTGGAAATAGGATTTGATTACATGCATGACCATACAAGGGCCTCAACCTCAACGAGTCTTTGGTTGTGACCCACATGTCTCGCAACCCAATGGGCCTGCTAGTCAATTAGATATCGACACTAGCTTATGCACATTGGTATTCATATCTTCACCACTTCCACTTGATATTATTACACAACTTTCATTGTTGAATATAACAACCGATCAAGCTAAGACTTTCTAGACAAGACCAGAGAATCACCCTTAGTTCCTGCAGCTCCACTACATCTCTTATCTCAATTTCCATGAACTTGTCTAGAAACCCATATGAGGCACTTGCAGTTACTTTCCACGTATTCCACAACCAATCAATAGAATCTTGGCTGAACTAGACATCGATTGGAGTCTCCGAGTAGCTATCATATCAGACCCTACCATCACACCCCTTCAGGTTAGGAGAGCATTCTTTGCCTTAGATTCGTAGATTATGTTATTGCGTGTGTGAAGACATAAGTTTTCTCATGTTTGAGAGGTGAAAACATGAGGCTCATGTTTGAGAGGTGAAAATAGCTAAGTATCTATGTGAAAATATGAGGCTCATTAAAGATCACTTTGAAAATATGAGGCTCATGTTTGAGAGGTGCAAACAAGCTTAAGTATCTCTCTCAATATTGAAAATTGTATCTTTGTTACACCATTTGGAACTTTGTTTGGGCACATCATTTTGCGAAGGAAGGATTATTGGTAGACCCAACTAAGATAGCCATAATTTTGGATTTGGAAGATCCTACCAATCAAAGTGAAGTGCATGGATTTTGGGGCATATTGGCTACTATTTGATGTTTATTAAGGGTTATGTAAATATTATCACACCCGTGAAAGAGTTTCTCAAAGCTAAAGAGAAATTTTATTGGGGGTGACATGCAAGAACACACATTTGAGACATTAAGGGATAGGTTTACCATTGTACCTATTTTACGCTTTCCTTCATGGGACAAACCATTTCATGTACACATTGATGCCTTTGGCATGACGATTAGCGCAGCCTTAGAGCAACTAAGGAAAGGAATTGTGGATCATTCCATTTTCTTTGCACACGTGAATTTGACACACGCAGAGAAGAATTATACAACCATGGAGCGTGAAGATTTTTCCATGATCTACACACTTCACAAGACTTAAGTTTAGACAATACTTTTTAGATACTTTTTTATCTTCTATACAAATCATATGACATTAATATATTTTTTAACAAGCCTATTTTACAAGGGCGCATCTACAAGTGGATACTTCTCTTTTAGGAGTTTGATTTCTCAGTTGTTGTCAAAATAGGAAAGAGAAATTTAGGGCCTGGCCATCTATCTAGGATTAATTTAGGTGAGGATGCACAAAGCATTGAAGACACTATGCTATATGTACATTTGTTTAGATTAAACCGTGCGCCCACGATTTGGAAGATATAGCTGTCTTTTTACGCATAGGATTGACACCTAAGGGGACGAAGACATTGGAGAAGAAAAAACTTGCAATATGAGTAGTGCCTTATCAACTTGATTGGATGATATTTATAAAATTTAGGTTGTGATGAATTATTGCACCATTGTGTTGTGGAGCATGAGCACAAATCAATTATGGAGGAGGATCATGGTGGAATATCAGGAGGAATTTATGCAGGTGAGGCCACAACATGCAAGATCCTTCTAGATGGCATTTGGTGGGAGACACTTTATAAGGACACTAAGGAATATGTGAAAACATGTGATCATTTGCAATGCCTTGGAAATACTGGACGTAGAGATGAGATGCTACTTATACCTATTACGAGCACAAAACCTTTTGAGAAGTGGGTATTGAATTTTTAGGCACTCTTACACCACACACGTGTAGGAATGACATGCAATATATTATTACTTGCACATATTATCTCGACATGGTGGGCATAGGGTGCTCTTACAAAGGATTGTATTGTAGCTAAAAAAGTTAGGTTATTATGGGAAAACATTATTAGCAGGTATGGTTGTCCATTGAGAATGACTAGTGATAGAGGAACACATTTCTTGAATAATATAATCAAAATTTTGTTTGCATAATTTATGGTGGCACACCATAAGATTACCCCTTATCACCCTCAAGCTAATGGTACTACAAAATATTTCAACACGATCTTGGACCAGACTCTTACAATAATATGTGATGTTGGAAGAAAGGATTGAGATGATAAAGTATCAGTTGTACTTTGGGATTACCGACTCTCTTATTTTGTATTTTTATCTTCCTACATTATTTCCGTAATGATTCTTTTGTGAAGGGAAATTAGAGTAGTGATCTTTTATAAAAACAAACTTTGAAATGAAAATATTAGAATAATTTTAAAATATTCTACACATTAGAAACCCCAAAAATGTAGTTATACTTTTTACTTAATATTATAAGGTTTATATATTGAATGATTAAGTTTGATACATGCCTATGTGACATTCAAGGAAAAAAGGAACAAATGCCCCATTCAATCCCACATAACTTTGTAAGTTACTACACCTTTGAGTAACTCATGGGAACACAAGTAAAAGAAAAAATAAAAATAAAACATACACTCATTACAAAAGAGACACTCCTATCAAACACCAATTAATAAAATATTAGCATGTTAAGTTTCTTACTCAACATTGGAAAGAAAATTTACAAATGAGTTAAATATTAACTAAGAAGTGAGTGCATGTTTGTGAATTTAAAAATAGAACACCCAAAGTTATGAAAGATGTGTTTTTTCCCTTCTAAAAATATAATGAAATTCCCATTTTTGAAGATATCAATACCTTTACTTCCATTGTTAATGCTTTAATTAACTTGAGGATCTGGTTGTAATGCAATAGTCATTTTCTCTTTTGTTAGCCTCAAGTATGGTTAGAGAATAGTTAATAACATATGATTTTTAGGCATTCAAAAAAATATTTGAGAATATAATAGTATGTAAACTTATAATGCACGGGTAATTTCTTATCTTCAAAGTTTTAAAAAGTTTAGTAAGTAGAGAGAAAAAAAACTTGTAGTTTGTTAATACAAGGTATCATACAAATATTGTCCTAGTTGTCAAATTATTGTCAAATCAAATAAACTACTAACTATTTTTCAAATGTTGTACACTACAAATATAATCTTTTAAATAAATATTCTCGCTTACCTTTCCAAACACTAAACACCGATAACTATTTCCTTCATCGATAATTTATAAAAACACATTATAAAAAGAAATAAATGCAATAGAAATTATAAGTCTTAAAAGACATAGGCCATAACATTAGAAGATCTTGCCTTGTATTTTACTTCAATAGTTCCTCCTCTCTACTTTTTACTTTTTGTTTGTATTTATTTGATTTCATTTTTATTTATATGTTTGATTTTCTTTAATATATTGAGTCAATATTTTTCATGTTTTTTTATTTTTTAAAATTGCTTGTCATGTCGACCATTACAAATTATCACACTCATAAAGATTACAACCTTCCAATAACCCTCCATATGCCACTAGGAACATATCTTGATGTAGCAAGTCCTATACGAACATTTTTATCTTCTTGATAATATTTTATTTATCATGTCAAAACTTTATAATATAAAAAATGAAAAAAAAACTAATACCATAGTAATCAACTAGTCTTTTACCAATAATTAATGAACAAAAAATTACACTAATACCAAGAAATTAACTAATCTCATCCCAATAATTAAAAACACAAAAATCCACTAATACCATAACAATTAACTAGGCCCATAACAATATTAAATGTATATGGACTAAACGAAAGATTTGATCATATTTATTTTCTTAAAAATTATTTCCTCTTGATACTTCCAAACAATCATGAGAATATTTTTTCTTAGGTATAAATTCTCATATATTTGTGTTTATTAAGGTTACACATTTTTAAATTTATGAAATAATAAAATATAATTATATCGATAAATCCCGACATGCACAATCAATAAATATCATAATGGTGATTGACACTTTCTTTGTAATATAAAAATCACATCCTTTATTGTCTATTTTACACCCATAGAGAAATTACTAACATCTAAAGAATGTAATTAAATATAATAATATTTTATATTTAAAAACATATTTTTATATTAAAACTCCACATTTAAAAATGCATTCCTATAACATACTTTTTTGGTATATGTTAAACTTTGAGGGTGTTGAAAGGACCCATATCCTTGTCAATTGAAGATATTTGAGAGGATCCACAACCTTGGTTACAATGAAGGGGACCACCATTAGGAACCCAATTGAAGCAACCATGAAACCATAATGAAGATGCAGCAACCAGCAATAGTGACCACAATGAGTGGAGAAGCAACCAATGACGACATTGAGTGAATCAACAACCAAAGGAGTGTAGCGAGGAACCAATGAAAACAAAGAGTGAAGTAAAGCGACCGAGAAACAATGAGAGAAGTAGAAACCAAGCGAGTGAAGAAGCAACCGATGATAGCAGGGAGAGAAGCAATGACCAATGACAACATAGTGAGCAGAGATGCCGCATCTAGTGGTGAAACCACCTCTGAGGAGGATCATGCCTCGGGGGATTTGAACATGGGTGGGCAAGAACATAACCATGTGACTTGACCACACCACTCCCACCCCATCGACCATTCCTATAATATACTTTTTATACTTCTATGACAATGGTTAATGGTAATATAAAAAATAGGTTTTATTTTAATTAATATATATTACTTTATGTAAAGATGAATTACGACTGAAAGAAAGTAAATACAGTGAACACATAGATAAATCATGTCTAGATCAATACAAAAATGCACAAGGTTAGATGAGATAAATAAAAAAGTAAAAAATTAGGGTTAGAAGAGATTACACTAATTTAGTAGGTAAAATACAATGACAATGACTTGAAAGTGTGTAGGAAGGTTATGCAGGGTGTCATTGAGCTATCCTAAAATTTTGGAGTGATTATCTAAAATAAGGATTTTAGATTTAATCTAACTAGTAACAATAATAGAATAATTGATGTGAAATGTAAGGTAAGTGCTAGCTGATTTTAATTACTATTGAAATAAAATAGTAATGATTAGGTTACTAACTGAAAAGTACTTACCTTGTTGTGTTGCAAGACCGTGATGATCGACAGGGAGGACAAGGTAGAATTTAAAGTTGTGACTCAAAAATTAGAGCACACTTTGGTATTTATTTGTCTTGGGGTGCCCGAGAGAGGACCGGGCACTTGTGGGCATACAGTGCAGTAGTCTGGCACTTTGGTCTCAGAGAAAATCTTAGGATCTGGTTTTGGAAGTGTCACAAGTCCTCTGCAACACCTTCATCTTGATTGATATATTGTCGTAATATCCTCGCTTGTTTTGTTGTAGTGATGTGATGAAGATCTACCTGCAAAATCCCATACAAAGCATCAAATCACTAAAAAATAAAGATGTGAATGAAGGCGTCGGACTAACCTTAACTACCACAATGGTGGACCTACAACTAAGTGTTGCACTACATTCCATACCCAATGTAGTTATGTGTGCTTTTATGTGCAATTATGTTCCTAGGGTACCCTAGCATCAATGTCGCAGTAAGTAGGGGCAATAAGTAGATGTAAAAATGCAAATGGTGGATGAAATAGAAAGAATACAACCCTTTTCTCCCTATGCTTTTGTGATGTAGATGTAGAATATTCCCAAATGAATTCTTTTGCCTTAGTAGTAGCTAGCTCTTGATAGTATATACTATGCCCATAATGTGGTGAGTATGTTATGTTTATATAGGGATACCTTTCTCAAATTTCAACACCAATGGCCTGATATTTCGACTAAGACATAGGTGAATGAGACCATAAAACCATAGAGATTGACCTCAAACAATGAAATTAAATGCGAACATCATGGAATCTAGGCCGCCCAAAATCAAGGACCGGGGCACCCATGAGCACCCCAATATAACCCTAGGCACCCTATTTAGGGACAAGAGACAACAAATGAACAAATTAGGACACTTAATACTAGCTAAAAGATGACCGAACTATGTAGACAATTGACGACTATGCAATAAAAATAAAAATGATGACTAACTAAATGACGAAAAGGACTAGGGGATGAACCATTATTGAATAATTTTTTTATGCGAGATCCATATATAAAATAGCATACTTGGCGATAAAAATAAAATAGTAAGTGTGTGATCTTGTGACTACATTTTCCCCCCTTTATGTTGGTGAGCAAAGGCTTGGTAACATAAAGTAGATAGAGATGCGTACCTGAGAGAAATCCAGAGATTCCCATGTTGAAGTAGAATGCACATATATGTAGTAGAAGCATGCCGAAAGAACCATATAGCATGTCGAACCATGGATCAATGATTTGATCCATGTAATGAAAAGTGTAATGTCATGATGATATGTGTTAAACAAATGTGATGAGTGTAGTGTTGTAAAATGATGATGAGATGGGGAAGGGAGTGATCAATTCCCAACCCGAATGCATGTGTACAAATAATCAACTGGAGGATTTTGGCATCATGTCGCCAGAGGAAGAGTGTAGGGAGAAAAGTGTGTTATTCTCCAATCTTTAACTACATCCTCAAGATCTAGGTAGTGCGAGACAAACTCAAATCAAATATTTGATGGTTTTAGATCTAAATAATTTTGATCAAAAATTGACCCATATCAAAGTGGTATAGGAAAGGCACTCTTTCCTCACTCCACGAGTGTCACCGTAATGTGAAAGCTTCCAAGTTAGGTCATACGGAAGCAAACGTGTAATGTATGATGGCTTCCAAGTTAGGTCATGTGGAGGAAAACACGTAATGTATGATGGCTTTTGAGTTAGGTCATTTGGAATCAAATGTGCAATGTATGATGGCTTCCAAGTTAGGTCATATATTGGAAGTGAACACAAAAGGTAATATGGATTCCAAGTTAGGTCATCTGGAAGCGAGAAATTAATATGATCTCCTAAGTTAGGTCATCTAGGAGGTCGCATGTAACTCCCAAGTTCCTTCATCTGGGAGGCCAATTGTGTTAGATTGTATTTGACCGGATGATACATTTTTTTATTGTTGGGAATTTGAACGCGTTAATTGATTGGTTGATTGATTAATTACTCGTGGAGAGGTTTTACGCTAATTGCCCCGAGTTAGGTCGTTAGGGGGAATCAATAGAAGTTGATGAATGATCATATGGAAAGATTCTTAACGCATGTTGCCCCAATTTTAGGTCATTAGGGGGAAATGATGAGATGTCGCATAGAAAAATTGTATGTTCTTTTGTTGCCCCCATATTAGGTCTTTAGGGGGAATGAATAGTGAAATGTTGCACAATGAATTAGTAAATGTTTTGGGATTGTCACATTGGTAGTGTTTTGAATGCATGGTGATATAAGGGGAATTATAAGATGACCCCAATGATATGCCCCCCTTTCGGTGAAAGGGGAAGTGATGAGAAGAATGAATGCTTAAGCCAAAAGTAAGAGTGATTTTTGTAGAAAGAGGTGAAAATCGTGATAATGTGAATGGAAAACATCATCAAATAGGGATAATATGTGCACAATGTGTATAGTATGGTGGTAGGTCGAATTTTGAAAATAATGCCACAAACAGGTGTAAATCAAAGTAAAAACACTCAAGATATGGCCAAGATGGTGGAGTTTGTATTAATAGAAGAAATGTGCCTGAAATAATGACTATAGTAATGTAGATGAAAAAGGAACTATAAATAGTAATGTGAAAAATTGTTTAGTCACTTATTTGTTATTTGCACGATTGTGAGAGTTAGTAGGAGGTGAGCAAGTATGTCACAAGTGAGAGCAACACTTCCTAGTCGATTTGAGAGAGTGGTGAGTGTTGTAGCATCACACATTACCGCAGAGTTGGTAAGTAATGTGTTTTTCGAAAAATGTATGGTGTATGAGTCACTTCTAGTGAATTTTTGAAATTTTTAGAATTTTAATTTTCTCGACATTTTGGACCTAGACAATAGCGTTGGGGGTGCTAGTGACTCCTGGGATAGGAGAACCTAGGACTGGGTGCTAGTGTCCTTCTCTTGGGTGCCCCAGTCCCACATCTAGTTGCCTTGGTCTCAAAATTGTGTAGTTAACCTAGAATGATGAAAATCAAGTTTGTAATGTGTAATAATGTGGTATGCGAGAACGCTTTTACTTGTAAAGTGGTATAACTTTGCATTTGTTGTTGTTTTGTGTTATGCAAAGAGATATCTACTCGAGGGAGTTCCACGAGGATCTCCATTGGAGCACATTAATAGGGTTGGGTTTGTCAAATGAGGCTTGGGATGTGATGGATTGTGCCGGACTATGGCACATAGCATGGATGGGGATGTGCCCCAAAATATGCCAATGTCGATCGTGTTAGAAAATAAGGGATAAAATATGTGGAATAATCCCTCACAGAATCACAACAGTAGAAACTAATATGCAGAAAATATTACAGATCTCAAATAAAAGTGCAAAATAAAATAACACAACACAAAGAGACAATATTTAACATGGTTCACCCAATTTGGGCTACGTCCACAAAGAATCACTTGCTCAAATTTTATTACAAGCCACCACTCTCTCAATACAATACCCAGATCTATTTGGATCTATGCTCAAAAACTCTACAGAATTCACACCTGAATTCAAAACACATCTGCAATGTTACATAATCCCTACCATATGCATAAAACCATATAAGTAGACAACTACTTAAGTAGTTTTAAAAACCATGGGCCAAAACCATCCCATAAACCTATGGGTCAAAATCCTGCCCATATGAGAAAAACACGTTTCCCGGTATATTGGGCAAGTATCAGACGATAGAAAATCAACACGTGACCTTCTTCGCACCCAACCTCCCGAGGTCATGCCAAGACAACCAATGTGGAATTGAAATGGGAGTGAAAGTGATGGTGATGACCAAGCTAATTGGGAAACCTTATGTCTTCAACACACAATAACGGAATATGTGAATCTAAGGAAAATAATGCTCTCCTAACTTGAAGGGGTGTGATGGTAGGGTCTGATATGATAGCTACTCAGAGACTCCAATCGATGTCTAGTTCAACCGAGATTCTATTGATTGGTTGTAGAATACGTGGAAAGTAACTTGTAGGTGCCTCGTATGGGTTTCTAGAAAAGGTCATGGAAATTGAGACAAGAGATGTAGTGGAGCTACAGGAACTAAGGGTGATTCTTTGGTCTTGTCCATAAAGTCTTAGCATGATCGGATGTTATATTCAACAATGAAAGTTGTGTAATAATATCAAGTGGAAGCGATAAAGATATGAATACTAATGTGCGTAAGCTAGTGTCGATATCTAACTAACTAGTAGGCCCGTTGGGTTGCAGGACCTATGGGTCACAACCAAAGACTCGTTGAGGTTGAGGCCCTTGTATGGTCATGCATGCAATCAAATCCTATTTCCAAGAGTAGTCCAAAAGTCATAGGCCTGATTAGCAACTATGTTCAATGTCTCTAACTGTCTTATTTTCTCTACGTATGTGGCGGGTGTGCGTAAGATTTTAAGTACAAACTTGTGTCAATGTCAGTTATTAGCTCTGGTCCGTTGGGTTATGGGACCAGAGGATCGCAACTGTAGGTCTTTTCCTATTGCAGACCGTTGATGGTCATGCAAGATGAATTGATTTGTTTTCGGTAAATAAAATATCTATCAAAGGAAATCTAAGCTATATTTTTGGTATTTTCTCAATATATCAAAACAAATCAAGAAACCAAACTAATCTATGGAAATAAATATTTTTGTGCTTTTATAACTTTTCGCATAATGCATCTAATCTAATAAACAATTTTAAAAACAAATAACTCGGCCGGATGTATAGCTAGCTATCTCGTGCAAATGTGTGAATCTAAATCTAAGATCTATTCTAATTCAAATAAAATCTTTCCAACCCTACCTCGTATGAAGAACAAATCATGACTCTAACAGAGCTACTGTCCCCCACAACTTCCCCGGAAATATTGAAGAGAAAACTTCCTATTGATTTGATCTACTTGAACTATCTAATTAATTGAAATGAATTGTTTCTCTACTCTATTTGATATGCAATTGAAAATTTGAAAAACAAATCAAACAAATAAACAACTCCAACTCCGAAGAGCAAGAGATTTGGAAAATCCAAGTAGTATGAGTATCCGTCCCCTCGCTTCTTTCCTTTCTTTCTCGAGTGTTCATGTGATTCCAAGGATCGGGAATGCGAAGAACAAGAATAAGAGGATGGTGTTTGAGCAATGGCAGCTTGGAAGCAATTTGGACGTAATGCGTGGAAGAAAGATAACACAAGAGATATGAACTTGGCTACGTAACTCCTAAAGAAGATTATGGCAGCACAATAATGCAAGATACACAAAATTCTCAAGCCCCTTTTGCTTGAATACAAGCATGGAATATATAGGAATGAAGGATAGTAGGTTACTTCATGAAAAAGGCAATGAAGAGGTAGTTCAATCCATTAAATCTATTTAAAAATAGAAGGAATAAGGAGAACCAAGAAAATGAAGCTATTTTTAGCAAATTCGGCTCACGGATGCACTCAAAAGGTAAACTTAAGTGAATCGTCGCATGTAATTTCTCGCATGAAGATTCTGGAAAAATCAATCAGGACCACCGCCTTGTGTAGGGCAGCGGTTTTAGAACCTCTCTGCCCTGTAGGGTATCGGTTTGTGAACCATCACCTGCAGCAGGGTGGCGGTCCCGGTATCAAGGCCAAAATGAGCACAGAAAGAAGGGGGAAGCTGGAAAAATGCAAGGAAAAGATAAGTAAGGCTATCTAGGCTACAAATATATACTGTGAATGGATTTTTGGAGCTTGAATACCTTCTTGAAAGGATTTTGAATCATCACTAGGGACCTTTATAATCAAGCTTTTTCCTGACACTCGTGGCACATGTAATTTTGGGTACATACATATTTCCCCATCAGAGAAGTGTCTTAGCCATGAAAGAGGCATAAAACGTAGAGTCTAATTATGGAATTCCTGAAATGGAGAGTTAGAAGCTATACCTGACATGCTCGTGTGTCGAAATCTCACTGTCCAAACTCTCGCTACCTACAAAAGAAAAGGAAGACTCAAGTGTAGATAGACAAAACATCGAAAAATAAACATTAAATTAAAACGACAAGAGGACTTACCATTTGTGCGGGGATGTAGAAATATACCTATGCCAATGCTCTAGCCCTGTAAACACATACACTCAAAATGAAGTTAGAAATATCATATATATATCAAAACAAATTCATTTCTCAATTCATTTGTGCATTATTGATTTGGATTGTTTGATTAATTTGGAGCTCTAGATTCATGGTGACCGTTCGACGAGAATACAATCGATACGTTCGTGCAAAGACCGTGATCATACCTCCGTGAGTGAGAGATCGCCACGCACTCTCGCATTAGTTATTTCCTTCTTTGTCTTTTTGTACCCTAAAAGTTTAAATGTTGAAAACTTCACCTAGGGGAGATTTTCAAAATTTCTTGTCTTGAATGGGTCTTTAGGGGGGGCACCCATAGGGCATGCTTTTATTTTATCAAAAATGGTCAATTTTAATGTTTTTGGTCATTTCTATGGTTAAGGGCGCATTTTAAAAGTTGGTTTAGGACCGCCGCCCAAAGCAGGGTGGCAACACAGGATCGCCACCAAGGCAGGGCAACGGTTCTAGATAGAATGTCAAAACATGCTCGAAACTTAACTTTTTTGGATTTTGAGAGTTTACCATGTTTTTGATGAGCCTATTGTGTGATGTGCTTTACTAAATTGATCTTTTCTCATGTTTTGGTGGATGCAGAAGAAGGTGGAGTACATACACCTGGAGCAGAGAGAGTGCGATTGGCTCCCAGGATTGTAGATCAAATGACCCAGGATGAGATAGATCTTTTGCAGCTGGGAAGGTATCTAGCGGATAACACGAGTACCCCATGTTACTCCCGCCAATCAAATTCTCGTGTGACTTATTCTCTTACTCGGGATGTGGACCGAAACACTTTATGGTTCCCAGGTGTCAGGGGGAGTGGACCATCACTCTGGAGGATGTTTACCACATTCTTAGACTCTCGATACTTTGTAGGAGACTATCATTGGTCAGCAGTGGGGTCCAGAGTTGTGATGGCACAAAGAGGTTACATACATGGGAGATGCTATTGTCTCTCTTCTGGCTCAAAGAAGGAATGAAGGTTTGGTCTATCACTACTACTCCCATTCCTATCCTTCGAAGAGCCATCATGGGTATCTTGTCCTCGAGACTGATCGAGGACAAAGGAGGAGATATAATTTTATACTTTTGGGCCCCCATCATTGTACAGATCGAGGCTCATGGCCGTAAGTATGCCTAGGGAGTAGATATTTTGGGGACCACATACCATGATTTATACAGAGTCATTAGATTATAGGGACAATCCTTGAGCCACCCCACTCTAGTCATGAGTTGGGTCTATGAGTGTTTCATCCCGTATGGTAGAGGGGTACATGTATTAGATCTAGAGGCTATCCAGGCAGCTAGATGGATAGGCATGTCAGTGCTCCAAACTCCACATCAGTTAGTGGCCTCTCTGACTATGGCCAACATGACCCCACACCCTATTAAGACATGACAGGATATGGGGTGAGGAGACTATGATGATGGTAGCTTTCTCTTCCACGAGCCAACTAGTTGACAGAGCCTGAGACTAGAGATTCACCCCTTTGACCGGGTACCCCAGCAGTTTGGTCTTCCATACCCTGTCATGCTTCCTCCAATGGATGCCTATTTACAGGACTATTTAGGAGGTACAGAGAGGTCCTAGAGGGGATCTTATTTGGATAGTTGTTACTCCTGGTGTGCCTATTACATTAGGCATGTAGTTTAGGCTCAACGAGTAGCTGGTGCTCCTCAAGAACCCTTACTTCAGATTGGGGCAGCTCCTGCTCACAGTGGGGAGGAGGATGAGCCGATTGATTTGGACTCGACTCTAAGGAGGAGGCGGGAGATGATACAGAGGGGAGGTCACCAAAGAGGAGGATGACGGGGTAGGACCTTTGGAGGGAGCTGACAGTGACCCTAAGTGGCATGACACTTAGGATATCCTCATAAAGCAAGCATGAGGAGGTGAGCGCAGAGAGAGAGACTCTGGTCTCAGAGGAGACACTTGAAGGGGACGATGAGTCCATGATGGGAAAACACCATGCCTTTGGATTTCAGGTGACAGGGAGGCTCCACAGCCCACTACCAAAGACTGCTACAAGAAACCACCGATCCCACATGGATGCCCGGAGACCCGAGTATGTTCAATACTCCTTTCTCTATTTTTCTATTGATTTTTACATGTTTAGTTTTAGCATTCTCTTTTGACTTACGTTCTTTGGTTTTCTCTTAGCTCACTATCTCTTCCTTTACCTCCTTTGCAGCATCTGCACATGAGTGGCGAGAACTCATTCATCGGGTATGTGTAGATACCTTGTTGATCCCTCTGGGAAGACCCAGGCCAAGTTGACTGCTAATTCAGGGCATCCCTTAGCCAATTATCGACATACTTGACGTGTTTGCCCCCATCTGGAAGGTCGTGGAGATAGTGTCTTCCCTTTGTACCACAAGTGGCTGGATATGAGACCACCGAGTGCCTGATGAGGCAAAGTGATTCTCATAGTGAGGCTACGGGCAAGCAGATGCCACCATGAGCACTCACACCATTCATTCCATTCTCAACGCCGTCACAGCCACATCAGGAGCCCTAGGTGCGCCACACGCCATCTGAGGGATCCCATAGGGATTGATAGGCTACTGAGTCTTTATTTCTTTTGATACCATTTTTTTGACATTATACGATTTTTTTATATGTTTCAGGCTCATTGTGAGTGTTTTTGACCATGCCTAGAGCATGATGACATTATATACAAACTTGATTCACTATGATATATACAAACTCTCTCTTTTTTTTTGTTCCGAATTCCATTGTATCTCGAGTTGAATCTCTTTGGCTTATCTCTCATGTGTACTCTAGATGTTTATAATTTCCATTTTCTATGCTTTTCAGAATGTATGTGGATGTGAAATGATAACAAAATGATTTATTTTTGTATTTCATAATGTTGATATATGATGATGCAAACACAATGTGATTTTAAACGTAGTTTCTTTTGCAATCTTTGGTACTTCGTATTTGTTATGACAAAATGTGATGATATAATGATATGATGAATAGATATGCTTGCCCCACTCCTAACTCCACACAATTAGTAAGATGCAAGGGCTTAACACCGAGAGTTAGAAAGGGCACAAGCCATGAAATTTGTTGAATGGTAATGATGAGAGAAAGACAGAGGTTTGAAAAACCAAATTGGGATGCTACAACCTTACCCTACTCATGCTACCTCATAGTTTAGAATGTGAATTGATCTATAGTTTATCTAGACTTGGATCCGTAGATGGCCACTTGGTTGACAAAATCTGGTTTTAGGGTTTTGAATTCTCTTAGAATTTTGAACATCTAATTCACTTTGTTTTGACTTAAGATTTCATAGTAATTGATTTAATTGTTCATGAATTTCAGGTTTGTCAAAGAGACCCCCTACACCTTGCCCCATGCTACTAGTAGGAAGCATGGGCTTATCACCATGGACAAAGCATAGGTGAGTAAGGGCATTTCCTTCCTTTCCCAACCCTATGTCACTAGTAAGAGACACAAGCTCAACACCGAAGGTTGGTAGGGCAAAGAAATGTGTAAAATAAAAAAATTCTATTGATTTGCATTTGAATTACTTATTTGGGAAAAATGTTTAGAATGTTCTTATTTCTAAGGAGATGTATGTGGGATAGATGTGACACCATGAAGCTTCTAGAATAGACCATAAACAAAAGACACCTATCCTAAGAAGAGACCAAAAGTAGAGCCAAGTATATAAGCCTTAGTATGGTTACTGTCAAAAAAAATTCTTATCTTGTTTAGATTGATGAGCGATACAGAAATAGTTGATGATACATTGAAGATTTGAAGAGACATGACTTGAATGTTTTTTCGGTATTTTCAGAAGTTTTGAGGAATCGCTATAAGAATAAGCTCCTTGATCACACTTTTTACAAAATGAACAGACATGATGAAAATGCAATGCAAATGTAATAATGTACATATGAGTATGTTAATGGATCATGTGTAGTATCTCTTTAGGTGAAGAGAGTTCACCGATTCAAAAAACTTCTCACCTTCTAGAGTACACAAGTGGAATGCGCCATTTTTATAGTCTTCCATCACTCGATAAGGACCTAACCACATAGTTCTAAACTTTCTTCCCTCTCCGGTCTTCTTATCTATTTGGATATCGAGTCTTAATACCAAATATCCTTCATAGATCTCACATTCGTACACCTTTTTATTGTATTACCGAGCCATGTGGTCAGTGTACACACTGTGGTTGTTCTCAACATTCAATCTAGCTTCATCGAGGATTTCTAATTAGGAGAGACAAGCTTCTCGATAACCCTCCTCTCCCAGGATCCCATGTAGTGAAATGTGGAGGCTAGGTATTTCGACTTCGAGTGGTAGAACTACCTCAACACTGAATACTAATGAAAAGGGGGTTGCCCCCGTTGGTGTTGTAACCGATGTTCAGTAGGCCCACAAGATCGAAAAAATATTCAGATGCCAATCTCATTTATTCTCATTAACATTTTTTAGAAGAATGGACTTTAAAGTCTTATTGGTAGCCTCAACTTGTCCATTAGCTTGAGGGTAGTAGAGAGAATCCATGTGATGACTTATTTTGAACTTTGTACACAACTCATGCACCTTGTCATTTTTGAAAGACATGCCATTATCATAAATAATGACCTATGGCACCCCATACCTACAAATGATCTAGTTCAGGATGAACTTAGCGATTACAGAGCTAGGGACAATGGTAAGGGGCATGACCTCTACCCACTTAGTAAAGTACTATGTGGTTGTGATTATGAAATTATGGCCATCTGTTGACAAGGGAGAGAATTTCCCTATTAGATCTAGGCCCCACATAGAGAAGGGCCATGGAGTTATGATTGGTTGTAAAGCTTGTGCCGGTATGTGGATCTCGTGGGAAAACTCTTGACACTTGTGGCATCTATGCACAAACTCTACCGCGCCATGCTTAGGGTGGGCTAGAAATAGCCCATCCGATGTATCTTCTCGGGAAGTGGCATGGCCACCAAAGTGGCCACCACATACCCCACTGTGTGACTCATAAATAATCTTTTCAGACTCTTCAAATCAACACATCTCAATAGCATTCCATCAAAGGCTCTACGATAAAGCACCTATTCCAAGATAACGTACTTAGCGATAATTATGCATAATTGCCTTCTTTGTTGTGACGTTATCCCTTATGGGTATGTGTGGTCCATGATGAAATTGATAATGTCAATGTACCAAGGGCATACAAAGATAGGAGGCCTGGTTTCAAAAAAATATACACACTCATCGAGAAAGTCCAAATCTACCAAATCACCCCATCTAATGGATTATCAGCCAACCAATCTGCAATGATTTGACCCTTAATGGATTTTTGATTTACAAACGTTAACTCGAATTTGCCCATTAATGTAATGAAATGCCTGCCCCTTTTTAGATAAGGATCCTTTCATGAGGAATGTCCGTAAGCGGTCGACTTGATGATGACCATTATTTCTTGATTGAGCATATAATGTCTTAAATGCTTGGTTGGAAAAACTATGGCAAGACATTCTTTTTCTACCTGCATGTAGTGTGTCTCATAATTGAGTAAGGTCCGACTGATAAAATAAACAGCTCGTTCTCACTTGTCATTGTTCTCTTGAGCCAACATATAGGCTAGTGAAACATCTGTATCCCATGAATATAAGATCAAAGGGTGATCTAACCTTAGTGGCATTAGTGTGGGAGGAGATAACAAAAATTGTTTAACTACCTCGAAGGCCTCATCGCACTCCTCTGTCAAATCAATGCTATAATATTTCTTCAACAAATTATTGATTGGATGAACGATTAAGGTTAAGTCGTGGGATGAACCTTCGATTACACCGAGTTTCCCAAGAAAAGATATAATACTGAACTCATCGATGGCGGAACCATTTCTAACACATCTTGGATTTTAGGCCGGATCAACATCAATTCCTCGTGAAGATAAAATGTAACCCAGAGCTTACCACTTGTTACACTAAATTCACATTTTTTGAATTCAATGTGACACCATACTTTATCAAGTGTGAGAGAATGATACGAAGCACCTCTGGGTGATCGTAGTGCTTCCTGGCCTTGGCGAGAGGTCATCTACGTAGAATTCCACAATTTTATGAATAAGATCATGGAATATGTAGGTCATTGCTCATTGATATGTAGCGTCACCAACATTCTTAAGACCAAATGGCATGACGACATAATAATAGTTCCCAAGGAGTTATAAATGTAGTTTTAGCTTGATCCTTGGTAGATATTTTGATTTGATTATATCCCGAAAACCCATCCATAAGGGAAACAACTCATCTTGAAAACTCATCCATGGGTAGATATTTTGATTTGATTATATCCTGAAAAATCATCCTTAGGACAAACCTTATTAATGTCTTGAAGTCTATGCAAATACGGATCTTTCCATTCTTTTTGAGGATGGGGACAATGTTAGATACCCATTGTGAATTATCAATGGGCTTTATAAATTCTACTTAGAAAAGCTTCATTACCTCCTCTTTTTACTATAAGGGCTACCTTTGGCTTCATAGGTCTTAATTTCTACTTAATTGGTTTTGTGTTCAAGCTTAGTGACAAGATTGTGAACTACGATGTGTGGTGTAATTCCCGTGATTTCTTTATAACTAAATGGTAAGGATTTTTGATGTTCCTTGAGGATTTGGGTATGAATTTATATTTCCTCCTGAGTTAGAAGCAGATCCTAGTTTTAAGATTTTTGTTCCTCCTCTGCTTCCAATGTTTATATCAATCATTCCCTCAATCAAGGATGTGTTACCCTCTTCAAACTCAAAGTTGGGATGGAGGCAACTCCAAATTCCCTTCTTCCTCCACATCATAAATCTCAAGATCCTTTCCTAGAGAGGACTCAATCATTGGATTGCCAAAATAAGAGGAGGAACGTGGAATTAGGGAAAAGTCTACCTCTTGACAAGTAAGATGTAACTCGGCTAGAGCGTTTAAGTCACTTAAGGTTGAATCATCCCTATCAGGGTTTCAAGAGTCAATCTGGCTCTCGCTTCCACATATGTCAACATTAACGTTGCAGGCACTTTGTGAATCAATGATTCAGCGCGGAGTGAAACCGTGAAGTTGGTGTCCTGTAAATCGCTACTTGGGGTGAAGTGTGAGGTGGAAGTTGCTATAGAATCTGCCAAAAGTTTTTGTTCACATGGAACTACCTCGATTGATATAAAATCAAACCCCTTAGTTAGGCTTATCACGACAATTTTGTAGAGTTGTAAGTGTTCAGCCCTAGTCTTGTATACCTCGGATACCTGATTTTTGACTAGTTGTGAATCGCCCAATACCCTAATATTGAGGATGCCTATTCTCTTGAGACCTATAGGAGAGCCTCATATTCGGCCCCATTATTTGTGTATTCAAAATTCAGTTTGAAAACAAAAGGTAAAACCCTTCCTTTGGGTGAAGTAAGGATTACACCTGCCCCGGTGCCGAAGTGACACTTGGCCCCATCAAAATGGAGGGTCTAGCAATTACTCGAAAGATAGATGTTGAGTCATCCTTTGTGAGTTCTCCTTTTATCTCGGTTACATCTACCATACAAACCTCATCCGCTAGAAGGGAACCAAGCCCCAAAGCATGTCCCATACCCATGGAATCAAAGAGGAAAAGGATAGGCAAATCCTTTTCTAATAGTTCAACAATCTTTTTTGTAGTTCCTAACGATACTATCTCTACAACAACACTTTCATCCTTGACCGTCGGAATACCCTCGATCAAACTTGTAACCTCTAATTTTTCATGGAACCAAATTTTCTTCTGGTAACGTGCTTTTGGTTTGTTTAACTAGTTGGTGGGAAGCTTGAATTCAGAGTGGACCCCTGGCTTTTTCATCAAGTTGGCCAGATGTATATCAAAGGGCTTTGGATCACCTTGGGTGATAAAGACCTTCCCTAAATGCAAGAATTTGACTTCTTGGAATAGGGTGGATAGGATTTCTTTCATGTGGTGGATCCAAGGGTGACCAAGGATCATATTATAGTTGGTTTCCCGATCTATAATATAAAACTCAGTAAGCACCATCTTGGGTCCAAGAGTGACTGGTAACACTATGGTTTTAATCGAGATCACCTTGAGACTATCGTAGCCCCTCAATGTGTTTCACGTCGAGGAGAAATTAGTCTCCCCATATCCTAAATTCTGAAGAAAAGAGAAGGGGAATATACTAATGGTTGCCCCATCATCAATCATTGTGCGCTTCACATAGTTGTTATAGATCTAAACTTATAAAAATAAGGCCGGATCACCTCTACGAGCTATTTCAACATCCGTAGGCATCTTGCTTATGTCAAATACAAACCCAATATCCCTCTCGAGCTTCCCTGGAGGGAAAATGTCAAAGTCTATCTGGTTTATCTGTGCCTCCGGCGTGGAGGGATAACGTTATCCAAATGGCCGAGACCAAGCGCTTCCAAGAGAGCAAACGATGAGTGGGGAATTCTTCAAGAATCTAAAAGGAAAGGTGTGAAAAGGTCTTGGTTAGATCACTGATCAAGTCATAAGCCCCTACTGGATTGCTTAGTGTGTCATGAACACTATTCGACACAACTAGATAGATCAGGATTGGCTATGATGAATAGTCTTTGGCTCTTGTTGCAGCGTTAATTTGGGGTTCAATGTCTAACTCAACCAAACCTACAATATTTGTTTGTTGACGACCATCCAAAGGAGGTGCCACCTGTGGGTTTGACGAAGTTGAGGCTTCATGATCATGAGTCCCTATTACAATGCCTTTATTTGAACCATTAGGATCTAGTCTACCATCCTTTGGACGTGTGGGGAGAGGATTGTTGAAGATTCCCAATGGTGTGTTCTATGGAGACACCGGTCCCATATAGGTGTTTTGACTAGGTGTAGTTGGGTTGGCTAGAAACATGTCGACAAACAACTATATTTGGTCTTCTGGAAAATGCTGCAAAAAATTATTACAATCACGATAGGTTCTTGCATCATGCCCGCGGACCCTATGGAAACCACAATATAGGTCAGGATCGTAATCCCGAGGCCTTTGGTTTGTCCCTTGTTGTTGTCTGAATCCACGGTTGTTGTTTAGTTGTTGACTATTATAATTAACACTTTGGAACCCTTGCCCTGGTTCTAGAATTGGTTGGGGTAATGGCTAGGGCTTTGGGTCGGTATTTAGCTTTATCGCTAAGGTTATTATTGTTGTTGGGGATGATTAAAATCCACAACGTTTACCGAGGGTGAAATTTTTTTTTCTCTGATTGTTTCCATTGTTATTTCCATTTTTTGTTGTTATTCGTAGCACCTATACTAGTGGGATTAACAATGTTAGGATTTTTGGGTTGATCAGTTACACCGTTAGTCATGACTCCATGATTCTTGTTAAGGATATTTGGTCCTTGATTGTTGTTTGTATTGTTGGAGTAACCAGAAGTGCTTTGAACATGGGTAACTAACTTCCCATTTTTTTGTAGGTCTTATGACCACTGTCGATGGTTGCTTGGTCGATCCAAAGAGCACCCTCTAGCTCCTCTTCATAGCTCCTTAACGGGAAATTTTTAACCTCTTCCTTCATCTCCCTATTGAGGGAGTGAAGGAACAAATCACAAAGTTTCGTTTGATCCATGTTTGGAGCACTTGCGAAGAGTAGAGAACATGTCACCACCTCTGAATGAAGTGGGTTACAGATTCGTTATGTTCTTGTTTGATATGAAGAAATTCTCTGATTCTTGTTCGCAATAGCTTGTTCATATTAAAAGCTTTGATAAATTCTCGACACAAGTTGTTGAACAAGTGTATCAAGCCTCTCGATATTCTATAATACTAATCGAGAGCAATACCTTCAAGTGTCTTAGGGAAAATCTTTGCAACGACTACATCCCATGGGAGCAGCTCTCTCGAATGGCCATTGCATAAGCCTTGATGTGAGCATTTAGATCGCCCTCCCCCTTGAACTTTGAACTTTGGGAGATCGAATGGACAAGGGGTCTCGGTTCCCAGCATGACTAACCGAATATCTAAGAAATCTAGGGGTTCTTTGAGATATTAAGAATAAGTCCCCATTTCATACTTTTCCACCATTAAAGACCCTTGTTGGGGAGGTGGGGGCTGTATCGATCGCTGAAACAGACAACATAGACATTTGGCGGAATTTTGCGTATGACATCTCTAACTCCCTAATTTTCCATATGGACCTAGGTAGGAGCCATGTACCCTCCTTTTGTGGAGATTTAGAATACATGTGCATATAACGGGTTTGATTACTTTGATATGGAGTTGAAGGCATGAAGCCCTTGTTATGTTTGTGGAAGCCTATTTTCATGTTAGAGTGTGGTACACCTTCTATGTGTTACATTCAGGTATTTTTATGGTGGTCCCGCTTGCCAAGTGAGTGGGTCAAGGGGTTTGGGGGTGAAGCCCCGATCGAATTTTCATGGGTGGTTTATTAACCCATGGGTAATGGGTAACTATTATGGGCTATTTTTGGGCCCATGGTTTTTCGGTACCCATTGTTTTGATACCCACAGTTTTGTATCAAACTGCTTAAGCAATTGTCTATTTATATGGTCTTATGCATATGATACATATACAAGCAAATGTATTGCAGATGTGTTTTGAATTCGGGTGTGAATTTTATAGAGTTTGTTGAGCATAGCTCCAAACGGATCTGGGTATTGTATTGAGAGAGTGGAGGCTTGTAATAAAATCTAAGCAAGTGATTCTTGGTGGACGTAGCCCAAATTGGGTGAACCACATTAAATCTTGTCTCTCTGTGTTGTGTTATTTATTCTACACTTTTATTTGAGATCTGTAATATTTTCTTACATATTAGTTTCTACTGTTGCGATTCTATAAGGGATTATTCCACATATTTTATCTCTTATTTCCTAACAATTGGTATCAGATCTTGGTTTGGTTTGCTGAAAGTGTTGAATCACAGGAAAGTTTTATCTTGAGTGGGAGCTATGGTAGATGATGGAAGATCTAGGGTTGATAAATTCAATGGGTAGAATTTCAGTCTTTGGAAGATGTAGATGGAAGATTACCTTTATCAGAAGGATCTTTATACTCCATTGTCTGAGAAGGTGAACAAACCCTCGAGTATGAAAGTTGTATGAATGGGATTTGTTAGATCGGAAAGGCACTTAGAATGATCCAGCTATGTCTTGCATCTTCAATATTATTTAATGTTTCAAAGGAAAAGAATACAAAAGAACTTATGGATGCATTAGGGAAGTTGTATGAAAAACCCTCTACCTCTAATAAGATATTTTTAATGAAAAAGTTGTTTAATATGAAGATGTCTGAGAATAGTTTAGTATCAGATCATTTAAATGATTTCAATACGGTTGTGAATATGCTAGCTTTGGTTATAATAGAATTTGATGAAGAAGTTAGGGCTTTATTAATTATGTGCTCTTTACCTGAAAGTTGGAATAGCCTAGTAATGGCGGTAAGCAACTCGGTTCCAACTAACTTGAAGTTGAAGTTTGAGGATGTTGTAGGGGTGATTCTAAGTGAGGAAATGTGAAGAAAAAGCTCTGGGAATCTTCTACTTCAGGGAATGCTTTGATAATGGAAACTAGAGGGAGATAGAAGAATAGAGGAAACCATGGAAAATCGAAAGATCGGGCAAGGTCAAAATCCAAGAGCAAGATTGTATGTTGGAACTGTGGAAAGTCTGGGCATGTAAAGAAGGACTATTGGGAGCTTCGGGACAAGAAGAAACAACAGAAGAAAATAAGGAGGCAAATGTGGCATCGGGTAATGTATGCCAGGATGCTTTGATTCTTTCTTTGCATAATATTACTGAATCTTGGGTTTTAGATTCAGGGCTTCTTTTCATGCTACTCCACATAGGCATTATTTTGTTGATTATGTTCAAGGGGATTTTGGGCATGTTTTTCTTAGTGATGATGAGCCTTGTAGTATAGTTGGAAAAGGTTCTGTTTAGGTTAAGATGCAGAATGGGAATACATGGCTATTGAAGGATGTCAGACATGTGCCTACATTAAGGAGAAATTTGATATCGGTGGGGTAATTAGGAAGTGATGGTTGTACTGTGATATTTACAGCTGACTCTTGGAAGGTTACCAAGGGTGCTCTTGTGGTGGCAAGAGGTAAGAAGGTTGGAACCTTGTATTTATCCACTGATAGTACTAATGATTGTAATCTTGTGGCTTCAGATGCAGATACAACATTATGGCACTATAGGCTCGGTCATATGATCCATAAGGGCATGGACATCATAAAGAAGAATTTTCTTGGATATACAGAAACAGGTTTGGAGTTCTGTGAGGACTGCATATATGGGAAATAGAAGTGAGTAAGGTTTCTCAAGGTTGGACCTACAAAGAAAGAGAGTAAGTTAGAGCTGGTGCATTCTAATGTGTGGGGGCCAACTCAGGTATCATCTCTTGGGGTTCAATTTATTATGTTACTTTTATTGATGATGCAACAAGGAAATTTTGGGTTTATTGTATTAGAAACAAATCTGATGTATTTGATACTTTTGTTAAATGGAAAGCCTTGGTAGAGAATGAAATAGGTCTTAAGTTAAAATGTCTCAGGTCAGATAATGGAGGGGAGTATTGCAGACAATGAATTTGATGATTATTGTTCTAAGAATGGAATCCATAGGCAAAAGATGGTTCCAGAACCCCACAGCAGAATGGGGTGTCAGAAAGGATGAACAGAACAATAATGGAACGTGCTAGGAGCATGAGGATACATGCAGGACTACCTCTTTATTTTTAGGCAGAAGCGGTGAGCACAACTGTGTACTTAATAAACAAAGGACCCTCAAGTGCCTTGGATGGAGGCATACCTGAGGAGGCTTGGTACGGTAAGAAAGTTGATTACTCATTTCTTAGAGTCTTTGGATGTGAGGTGTTTTTCATATTGACAAGGATGATAGGACCAAGCTAGAGGCTAAATCGAAAAAATGCACTTTTATTGGTTATGGTGGTGATGACTTTGGATTTAAATGTTGGAGTATTAAGGACAAGAAAATCATTCGGTCTAGGGATGTGGTCTTTAATGAGAAATTCATGTATAAGCAACAGTTGCAGGAAAATCAGGGAAGAATCCAAGAAAGAATATGCAGTGGTAGAGGATCTTCTAGATGGGACAAGTGACCCATGAATCGCCTTCAGAACCGACTCAACAGAACCCCAAACTCCTACAGTGAGGAGGTCTTCTAGGGTAAGAAAATAACTTGACGTTTTTCTCCTTCTCTTTATTATTTATTACTCACTGATAGTGGAGAGCCAGAGAGCTTTGATGAAGCAATGTAGGTAGATGCCAGTAAGAAGTGGGAGCAAGCCATGGATGAGGAGCATAAGTCTCTCATGGAGAACCAACTTGGGATTTGGTGAAGCTACCGGAAGGAAAGAGATTCATTGCGTAACAAGTGGGTGTATAGAGTTAAAGACGAAGAAGGAGGAAAGAAAATATATAAGGCCCGGTTGGTGGTCAAGGGGTTTACATAGAAACAAGGTATAGATTTTGATGAGATCTTTTCTCCTGTAGTAAAAATGACTTCTATTAGAACTGTTCTTGGAATAGTGGCAGCAAAAGACTTGCACTTAGAACAGTTAGATGTAAAGACTACATTTCTCCATGGTGATTTGGAGGAGGAGCTATATATGTAGCAGCCAGAAGGATATGAAGTCAAAGGTAAAGAGGAGATGGTGTGCAAACTGAAGAAGAGCTTGTATGGCTTGAAACAAGCTCCACGTCAATGGTATAAGAAGTTTGATAGCTTCATGATGGATCAAGGTTATATAAGATGTCATTCGGCCATTGTGTGTATACAAAGAAATTTGAGGATGGAAGTTATATTATCCTGTGTTTGTATGTTGATGACATGTTGGTTGCAGGTAAAAACATGCAGGAAATAAAAGTACTCAAGAAATAGCTAAGTGAATCCTTTGATATGAAGGATTTGGGGGCTGCCAGACAAATCTTTGGTATGAGGATAACTCGGGATAGGAAGGAACAAAGCTGACTTTATCTTAGGAAGAGTACATTAAGAAGGTATTGGATAGGTTTAACATGCAGGATGCTAAACCGGTTGGGACTCCTTTGGCAGGCCATTTTAAGTTATCAAAGGAGCAGTGTCCCAAGACAGAGCAGGAAAAAAACCATATGTCCAAGGTACCTTACTCATCAGTGGTTGGTAGTTTGATGTATGCTATGGTATGCACTAGGCCTGATATTGCCCATGCAATGGGAGCTATGAGTAGATTTATGAGTGATCCAGTAAACATCATTGGCAGCAGTAAAAGTGGATCCTTCGGTATTTGAGAGGGACCATGGGGATATTTTTATGCTACTGAGTGGATCGACACCACTTTACGTGGTTATGTAGATTCAAACATGGCTGGAGATGTAGACATCAGGAGGAGCACGACAGGTTATATTTACACTATAGGTGGCACATCAGTGAGCTGGATTTCATGACTACAGAAGATGGTGGCTTTGTCAACCACGGAGGCTGAGTATGTTGCTGCCACAGAGGCAAGCAAAGAGATGATTTGGTTACAAAAATTTCTTGAGGATCTGGGGCATAAGCAGGAGGAATGTAAGCTGCATAGTGATAGTCAGAGTGTTATACACCTAGCTAAGAACTCTGCTTTCCACTCTAGGATGAAGCATATACAGTTGAGATATCACTTCATCAAGACAACTTTGGAGGAAGATAAGTTGAAGTTGGAGAAGATTCATACCAATCAGAATCCTACAGACATGATGACCAAGGTGGTCACAAGGGATAAAATAAAGCTATGTTCAGCTTTGGTTGGCCTTCGTGGATGATAGTGAAGGGTTGAGAAGATTTCTCAGTGGAAATCAGTCTCCAAGTGGGAGATTGTTATGTTTGTGGAGCCTATTTTCATGTTAGAGTGTGGTACACCTTGTATGTGTTACACTCAGCATTTTTACGGCGGTCCCACTTACCGTGAGCGGGTCAAGGGGGTTCGGGGGCAAAGCCCCAAGCAAATTTTCATGGGTGGTTTATTAACCCATGGGTAATGGGTAACCGTTATGGGCTATTTTTGGGCCCATGGTTTTTCGGTACCCATTGTTTTGATACCCATGGTTTTTTTCCCATGGTTTTGATACCCACAATTTTTTTGTATCAAACTACTTAAGCAATTGTCTATTTATATGGTCTTATGCATATGATACATATACAAGCAAATGTATTACAGATGTGTTTTGAATTCAGGTGTGAATTTCTGTAGAGTTTGTTGAGCATAGCTCCAAACATATCTGGGTATTGTATTGAGAGAGTGGAGGCTTGTAATAAAATCTAAGCAAGTGATTCTTGGTGGACGTAGCCCAAATTGGGTGAACCATGTTAAATCTTGTCTCTTTGTGTTGTGTTATTTATTCTACACTTTTATTTGAGATCTGTAATATTTTCTGCATATTAGTTTCTACTTTTGCGATTCTGTAAGGGATTATTCCACATATTTTATCTCTTATTTCCTAACAAAGCCGAGGAACGTCACATTTCTAGCTGGTATAGCATTCATGAATGCACTTACCGGGCTTTGGCGCTATCATGTAGGTATCCATATGTAGCTTGAGGAGGCATACCCAAGGTACCCGTCCCAGTTAACAAGTCCCAATGATTTGGATTATTCATGCATACCGGTGAATTACAGGTGGTCGAAGACTTGCCCATAGTATTGTGGGTAGGAAGGAACCCATGCACACGGCATATGAATTCTATGTATTCAGGAAAGCTCTAACTCCTTAACTTTATCAACCAAAGCTGAAATGACATCACTCATTGACGGGACGATACCTTTCTTAGATACCTTTGGTTGAACCCTTGGAGGTTGTTGAGGAGTATGGTATCCCACTATGAATTGTTCATGATGTTGCCACCCCTCATTGGTTGTATTGTCAATTGGTGGATGGGTAGCACTATTGTTCTGAATTAGGACATCACCTTGTCCTTGTAACCTGTCAAAAGATTGGTTCATTTGTTTGAATTACTACTCACTCCTAGCATACTGTGCTAAATACTCCTCATCGAGATGGGGGATTTGATCGTATTGTATGGTAATGGGCTGTCAAAACAATACCCCAGGAGATGAACTTGCTTTACCAGTGAATGTCATGTAATTTAAACTTGATTGTTCAAGAGGATAAGTCCGAGTGACTTGATCCAATTCTTCGATGCATACGTAAGAACCAACATTGGTTCCTTGACACAGAGGATTCTAAGTGGATGAGTGGTTGTCTACCCATGTTGAAAGTAAAGGTGATTATTGTGGTATATTTTATTGGTATTGGTACATGTTTAAACCCAGGATGGGTCAACCATACTCGTCATATCCCGACATATTTGGGGGTATAATAATACCCACGAGAATAAGGATGGACGAAAGTGGAAATGCTTAGAGACTAGCTCTTCACGTCGGGTTCACCAATTTGTATGACAAAAAATCAACACGTGACCTTCTTAGCACCCGAACTCAAAAGGTCATGCTTTGACAAACCGGTGTGAAATTTAAATGGGAGTGAAAGTGATGGCAATGACCAAGCTAATTGGGAAATCTTATGTCTTCAACACGCAATAACGGAATCTGTAAATCTAAGGCAAAGAATGTTCTCCTAACCTAAAGGGGTGTGATGGTAGGGTTTGATATGATAGCTACTCAAAGAGTCCAATCGATGTCTAGTTCAGCCCATATTCTATCGATTGGTTGTGTAATATGTAGAAAGTAACTGCGGGTGCCTTGTATGGGTTTTTAGACAAGGTCATGAAAATTGATACAAGAGATGTAGTGGAGCTCACCGCAGGAACTAAAGGTGATTCTCTGGGATTTTCTAGAAAGTCTTAGCTTTGATCAGCTGCTATATTCAACAATGAAAGTTGTGTAATAATATCAGGTGGAAGCGGTGAAGATATGAATACAAATGTGCGTAAGCTAGTGTCGATATCTAACTAACTAGTAGGCCCATTGGGTTGCGGGACCTGTGGGTCACAACGAAAGACTCGTTGAGGTTGAGGCCCTTATATGGTCATGCATGCAATCAAATCCTATTTCTAGGAGTAGTCCAATAGTCATAGGCATGATTAACAACTATGTTCAATGTCTCTAATTGTCTTACTTTCTCTATCAGCGTGTGGCGGGTGTGCGTAAGATTGTTAAGCACAAACTTGTGTTAATGTCGCTTATTATCTTTGGCCCATCTTGGGTCATGGGACCAGGGATCACAACTATAGGTGTTTTCCTGTCATGGATCGCTTGATGGTCATGCAAGATGAATTGATTTATTTTCGGTAAATAAACTATCTATCAAAGGAAATCTAAACTATATTTTTGGTATTTTCTCAATATATCAGAACAAAGCAATAAAAAAAACTAATCTATGGAAATAAATATTTTTGTGTTTTTCTAACTTTTCGACAATGCATCTAATCTAATAAACAATTTTAAAAACAAATAATTGGCTGGATGTAGATAGCTATCTATGTAGATGTGTGAATCTAAATCTAAGATCTATTCTAATTCAAATAAAATCTTTCCAACCCTACCTCATAAGTGAAGAACAAATCATGACTCTAACAGAGCTATTGTTCCCCCACAACTTCCTGAAATATTGAAGAGAAAACTTCCTATTGATTTGATCTACTTGCAACTATTTGATTAATTAAAATGAATTGTTTCTCTACTCTATTTGATATGTAATTGACAATTTGACAAAACAAAGAAAGTGAATACACAACTCCAACCTGGAAGAGCAAGAGCTTTGGCATATCCAATAGTATGAGTATCTATCCCCTCGTTCTTTCCTTTCTTTCTCTAGAGTGTTCATGTGATTCCAAGGATTGGGAATGTAAAGAACAACAACAAGGGATGGAACTTGAGCGATGATAGCTTGGAAGCAATCTGGAGGTAATGCGATAGAAGATAGATAGCACAAGAGATCTGAACTTGGCTACGTAATTCCTAAAGCAAGATTATGGCAGCACAACAATGCAAGATACACAAAATTCTCAAGCCCCTTTTTCTTGAATACAAGCATGGAATACATAGGAATGAAGGATAAAAGGTTAGTTCATGCACAAGGTAATGAAGAGGTAGTTCCACCCATTAAATCTATTTAAAAATAAAAGGAATAAGGAGAAGCAAGCAAATGAAGCTATTTTTAGCAAATTCAGCTCACGGATGCACTCAAAAGGTAAACTTAAGTGAATCGCCACATGCAATTTCTCACATGAAGATTTTGGAAAAATCAGTTAGGGACTGCCACCCTACGCGGGGTGGCGTTTGAGACCACTGTCCCAAGCGGGGTGGCGGTTTGTGAACCGCCACCTGAGCAGGAGGCAGCGATCTTGGCATTGAAGGCCAAAACAAGCACAAAAAGAAGGGGGAAGCTAGAAAATGCAAGGAAAAGATAAGTAAGGATATCTAGGCTACAAATATATACTACAAATGGGTTTTGGAGCTCGAACACCTTCTTGAAAGGATTTTGAATCATCACTGGGGACCTTTATAACCATTTTCCCGACAATGTAGCACATGCAATTTTGGGTGCGTATGAGACACGTTTTAAGGCCAAAAAAAAATTCTCGGGGGCTCGCGCCCGAACCCCGATGAGAGAAATGTGGAATGTGTATAGTACTCTTAGTGTACATTCTTTAATACTTTCTCACATGAAAACATGCTCCACAACCTAACAATCTCCCACTTGGAGACTAGTTTTCCTTTGAGCAAGCTTCTCAACCCTTCACTAGTTTCCGTGAAGACCAACCAAAGTTGAACACAACTTCAGTTTTCCCTTGTGACCACCTTGGTCATCATGTCTGCAAGATTCTAACTAGTATGAATCTTCTCCAACTTCAACTTCTCTTCCTCCAAAGTTGTCTTGATGAAATGGTACCTTAATCTGTATATGCTTCGTCCTAGAGTGGAAAGAAAATTTCTTAGCTAGGTGTATAACACTTTGACTATCACTATGCAAATTTCCTTCCTCTTTCTTATGCCCCAACTCCTCAAGTAATTTTTGTAACCAAATCATTTCTTTTCTTGCCTCTGTGGCAGCAACATACTCAACCTCCATGGTTGACAAAGCCACCAACTTCTGTAGTCGTGAAATCCAACTTATTGTTGTCTCACCTACAGTGTAAACATAACCTATTGTGATCCTCCTGTTGTCTATATCTCCAGCCATATCTGAATCTATATAACCAAACAAAGTGGTGTATGATCCACTATAGCACAAAACTATCCTCATGGTCCCTCTCAAATAATGAAGGATCCACTTTACTACCTCCAGTGATCTCTACCTGGATCACTCATAAATCTACTCACCGCTCCCACTGCATGGGAAATATCAGGCTCGGTGCATACCATGGCATACATCAAACTGCCACCCACTGATGAGTAAGGTACATTGGACATCTAGTTTCTCTCCTACTCTGTCTTAGGACACTGCTCCTTTGATAACTTGAAATGGGCTACCAAAGGAGTCCCAACCGGTTTAGCATCCTGCGTATTAAACCTCTCTAAGACTTTCTTAATGTACTCTTCCTGAGATAAAGTCAGCTTCCATTCCTTCATATCTTGAGATATCCTCATACCAAGGATTTTTTTGGCTACCCCAAAATCATTCATAGCAAAGGATTCACTTAGCTGCTTCTTGAGTACTTTTATTTCCTGCATGTTTTTACTCGCAAGTAACATGTCATCCACATACATGATAAAGAATAATATAACTACCATCCTTAAATTTCTTTTTATACACACAATGGTCAGAAAGACATATAATATAACCTTGCTCCATCATGAAGCTATCAAATTTCTTATACCATTGACGTGGAGCTTTTTTCAAGCCATACAAGCTCTTCTTTAGTTTGCACACCATCTCCTCTTTACCTTTGACCTCATAGCCCTCTGGTTGTTGCATAAATAGTTACTCCTCCAAATTAACATGGAGAAATGCAGTCTTTACATCAAGGTTTTCTAAGTGCAAGTCTTCTCGCTACAAGTATTAGTAGAAAATTTCTAATAGAATTCATTTTTACTACATGAGAAAAAATCTCATCAAAATCTATACCTTTTTTCTCATGCAAACCCTTGACCACCAATTGGGCCTTTTATCTTTTCTTTCCTCCTTCTTCCTCTTTGACTCACGAACACCCACTTGTTCAATAATGCATTTTTTCCTTTGGGTAGCTTCGCCAAATCCCATGGTTGGTTCTCCATGAGAGCCTCGATGCTACTCATCCATGGCTTGCTCCCACTTCTTCCCGACATCTACCTCGCATTGCTTCATCAAACCTCTATGGCTCTCCACTATCAGTGAGTAATAAATAATAAAGAGAAGGAGAAAAATGTTTAGGTTCTCTTCTTACCCTATAATACCTCCTCAATATAGGAGTTTGGGGTTCCTCATAAGGAGGTTCTGAACTAATTCATGTATCACTTTCCCATCCTAAGATCCTCTCTTGCCGCATATTCTTTCTTGGATTCTTCCCTATTTTCATGCAACTATTGTTTATACATGACTTTCTCATTAAAGACCACATCCCTAGATCGAATGATTTTATTTTCCTTAATACTCCAACATTTATACCCAAATTCATCACCACCATAAACAATGAAAGTACATTTTTCTGATTTAGCCTCTAGCTTGGTCCTATCATGCTTGTCTATATGGACAAACACCTCACATCCAAAGACTCTAAGAAATGAATAATCAATTTTCTTACCATACCAAGCCTCCTTAGGTATGCCTCCATCCAAGGCACTTGAGGGTCATCTGTTTATCAAGTACATAGTTGTGCTCACCGCTTCTACCCAAAAATAAAGAGGCAGCCCTTCACCTCATGCTCCTAACACGTTCAATTATTGTTATCTTCATCCTTTCTAATACCCCATTCATTGCAGAGTTCCCGAAATGTCTTTTTCCCCGTGGATTCCATTCTTAGAATAAGTAATCATAAAATTCATTGCTGCAATACTCCCCTCCATTATCGACTGAGACATTTTAGCTTAAGACATGTTTCATTCTTTACCAAGGCTTTCCATTTAACAAAAGTTTCAAATACATCATTTGTTTCTAATACAATAAACCAAAACTTTCCTTGTTGCATCATCAATAAAAGTAACATAATAACTTGAACCCCAAGAGATGATACCGATCCGGCCCCACACATCGAATGCACCAACTCTAACTTACTCTCTTTCTTTGTAGGTCCAACCTTGAGAAACCTTACTCACTTTTTTTCCCCATAAATATAGTCTTCACGTAACTCCAAACATGTTTCGTATATCCGGGAAAATACTTCTTTATAATCTCCATGCCCTTATGGCTCATATGACCGAGCCTATAGTGCCACAATGTTGTATCTACTTCAAGCCATAAGATTACAAACATTATTGATATAAGTGGTTAAATACAAGGTTCCAACCTTATTACCTCTTGCCACCACAAGAACATCCTTGGTAACCTTCCAAGAGTCCGCTGTAAATATCACAATACAACCATCACTTCCCAACTGCCCTGCCGATATCAAATTTCATCTTAATATAGGCACATGTATGACATCCTTTAATATCCAAGTATTCCCATTCTCGCATCTTAAAACAAATAGAACCTTTTCTAACTATGTTACAAGGCTCATCATCACCAAGAAAAACATTCCCAAAATCTCCTTGAACATAATCAACAAAATAATTCCTATGTGGAGTAAAGCATGGAAAGAAGCCCCGAATCTAAAACCAAAGATTCATAATATTGTGCAAAGAAAGAATCAAAGCATCCTGAAATACATTACCTGTTGCCACATTTTCCTCCTTGTTTTCTTCCTTTTGTTTCTTCTTGTCTCAAAATTCCCAACAGCCCTTCTTTGCATGCCTAGACTTTCCACGGTTCCAACATACTATCTTGCTTTTAGATTTTGACCTTTCCGATCCTTTGATTTTCCACGGCTTCCTCTATTCTTCCTCCTCCTCTAGTTTCCACTTTCGAGCATTCCCTCAAGTAGAAGATTGCCCAAAGATTTTTCTTCTCATTTCCTCACTTAGAATCACCCCTACAACATCCTCAAACTTCAACTTTGAGTTAGATGGAACCGAGTTGTTTACCGCCATTACCAGTTATTCCAACTCTCACGTTAAGAGCACAAAACTAATAAAGCCCTAACTTATTCATCAAATTCTATTGAAATTGAAGCTAGCATATTTACAACCGTATTAAAATCATTTAAATGATCTATTACTAAACCATTCTCAGAAATCTTCATATTAAACAACTTTTTCATTAAAAATATCTTATTAAAGGCATAGTGTTTTCCATACAACTTCCCTAATATATCCATCAATTCTTTTGTAGTCTTTTCCTTTGAAACATTAAATAATACCGAAGATGCAAGACACAACCGGATTGTCCCAAGTGCCTTCCTATCCAGTAAATCCCGTTCCGCATATGTCATGCTTGAGGGTTTTTTCACCTTCTCATACAACGGAATATAAATATCCTTCTGATAAAGGTAATCTTCCATCTACATCTTCCAAAGACTGAAATTATGCCCGTTGAATTTATCAACCCTTGATCTTCCATCATCTGTTATAGCTCCCATTCAAGATAAAAATTTCCCTGCGATTCAACACTTCAACAAACCAAACTAGGCTCGGATACCAATTGTTAGGAAATAAGGGATAAAATATGCGAGAATAACCTCATAGAATTGCAACAAAGAGAAAATAATATGCGAAAAATATTACGAGATCTCAAATAAAAGTGCAAAATAAAATAATACAACACAAAGAGACAATATTTAACGTGGTTCACCCAATTTGGGCTACATCCACTAAGAATAATTTGCTCATATTTTATTACAAACCACCGCTCTCTCAATACAATACCCAGATCTGTTTGGAGCTACCGCTCAACAAACTCTATGGAATTCACACCCAAATTCAAAACACATCTGCAATGTTACATAATCCCTAACATATACATAAAACCATGGAAATAGACAATTGCTTGAGTAGTTTTACAAAACCGTGTGTATCAAAACCATGGGCCAAAAACCTCCCATAAACCTATGGGTCAAAATCCTTCCCATACGAGAAAATAACATTTCCCGATATATCGAGACACGTTTTAAGGCCAAAATTTTTTCTCAAGGGTTGTGCCCCTCAACCGGCAAGATAAGCTGTGGAAAGTGTACATAACTCTTAGTGTATAGTCTTCCACACTTTCTCACATAAAAACAGGATCCACAACCTAACAGACTATACTATGTGACATATGGTGTGCAAATACATGCACCTTTTGGTTACCTACAAGGGAGATGAATGTGATGTTGGAGGATGTTTATCATATATTGTAGTTTCTAGTTGTTGGGGAGAAGGTTCGGGTGATGTTTGTTAGAGGACATGGATAAGTAGATGAAAGTTGTGAGATGGTACTTTGTGGGGACTTGGACACCTATCGAGGCTCATATTAGTCTAGATGTTATTTTGCAGTCTAGTGTTCCACATTTGTGGAAGTTTATAGCGTTGGTCATTACTTCATCTATAGCAGTGGAGGGAGGAGGTGTAGGCATCTTGTATAAGATATGTGATATCTGTTGTCGAGATAAAGGAGGATGGTACAAGGTATGCATGGGCATGATGTGTGTTATCACATATATACAGAGATTTGTATCGGTTTACTCATGATGAGCATGGTGGTGGGATATGAGCTATTACATTGTTGCATGTGTGGGCATATGAGCATATAGTATCACCGGTTGGGGTCCACGAGAAGATGTGGCCAAGCTTGAGATATACGCATGGAGGTGGGTTAAAATTTATGGGAACAAGATAGATATTAATACCTATAGGGGCGTGATAGACAAGATAGGACTGAGCCAATTACATGGAGGCCATACTGTGACTATGAAGGACGACCGAAGAATTTTTTTGGAGCTACGATGCATTTAGAGGATGATGTGGTTAGAGGATAGATTACTAGGAGTGGCAGAGCTCTTCCAAGTGGAGTGAGTCTCATGTCGATTCGGTATGGATCGTGATGTGGCCCCGAGCCATATATGGTTGAGATCTATTCGAGCACCGAGGAGGTCTCGAAGCTAGATTAGGACCCACATATGAGAAATTAGCACCTCCTGGTCTAAATGAGGTAGATGTCGTGATAGAGGTGGTAGATGCAGATGATGCCAATAGTACCACACATGGTGGGCAACGCATCAATGGGTATTATTGTTCCCATTATTTTTAGATCCAACAGGGTTACCATATGTAGGTGGAAGAGGAGTGGGGATCTCATGTCCCGACCCCGTAGCAATAGTTGTAGTAGAATGTGAGTATCTAGATGTGTTTATGTTATGTATGTTGTTTTGGTTTTTGTTTGAAGTGATGGTTGTCTAATTTTTAACGTTGTTTGTTTTGTAGGTGATGCATATTGGTCATTTATAGCTGACCCATTCATTTGTACTTTGAAATGGAATGTGTCGGCCGATGTTATTGGTAGTTATATACTTAAGAGGGTGTATGATATTGCGGGTGAGCATGCACATTTATGGAGCTCGAGGCGGTGGCGCAGCCACCTATACTTGTATTGTTATCTGTGATGGATGAGGCACAGGAGGAGACTCATCGAGCTAGAGAGGCGTTAGGTGGTGGTCCGCTAGCACATGATGTGTTTACTTGATATGTGGACTTACAACATCGGTTCTCTGTGAATTATAAAAAGAACACCTTACTATAGAGGTAGGTGGAGAGGTATCAAGGCTGCGAAAAGTGGTGCCAAGTTGGTGGTGGGGCATCTAGTTCTAGGTCTCTTGTAGTACTAGAGAGCAATAACGATTATGAGTTATGATTGTATATGATGTAGGGGAGTTTCCCCCAGTGATTAGTGTAGTTGTGATGTATGAACTCCTATGATTAATATATGATTGAGTGTATTGTTTTTGTCATATTGATGATTTGTTGATTATTGTTGGAATGTATGTGAGGTTTTGGTATTGTGTTAATATTATGTTATGTAATATTCACTCAATGCAATGTTTAAATGGAATGTGTGATGCATAGTTAACATGATGATTATAGTACAATGAAGTGATGCATGATGATTAAACTAACATGTTGTGATGAATGTATGTATTAATAATAAAACGTGATCATAGCATGTTTTTATGATAAAGTAGCGATGCCCCGGTGTATGGATGAGTAGGTTCATTGAGTTAAGATCCCTCAACAGTCAAGAATGAACCATAAAAAAAAGAGTACATCATCATGAAATGATTGAGGTGCGCTAGATGAATGATAGAGTGCATGATGAAAGGATTTTAGAGAGACCCCTTAACAGTCATGTAAGAATCATAAGAACACAAGTGCATCATCGGGGTAAGGTGATAATAATCACCTATAAGAGACCAAGGTGGTGTGAAGTGGTGGAAGCATGTAGAATGCAAGCAGCGTGAGTGTATGAACCAAACTAAATGTCATATGGGGAACCGATGGAATGTGAAAAGGTGGAATGTTGTGGAGACCAATGTTGTATAGCTGCATGATTCGGTGGATAATGTGAATGTGATAGATGAGTTGGATGTGATGGATATGATGGTGTAACAATGTATGGACGAGGAGGTGGTTGAGCCACATCCTGAGTATCAAATAGAGAAGAATATTCAACTATAGTGGAAGCTCTCGACATGATAGAGGTGAGATGGATTGCTCACGTGAGCGAGAGTCAAAAGAAATTATTCCTTGATCCTATAGCTGGTGTAATCTATCCTAAAGGGAAATACAATCATTGTCTCTATGGCCATTGATGTAATGGTAGTTGTAATAATGTTAGTCTTATCGACGTTGTGATCGATGTTACAGATTATGCTGATTTGAAGGTAGGAAAATTAATCGATCATTGAGTAAGACTCTCAACACATCATGTGGTTGAGCGTGATGCGGTAAGTGCAAAGGCTCCCACAACCTAGGTGGAGTGGTGGTAGGGGTACCTTGTCGTGCACCCGAGAAGGAGTATGATTTTTTGATGAAGTAGGTTGAGCCTGTTTGCTTTTATTTTTAGGAAAATGTGGAGATTGTGTAGGATGCTCAACCGAAGGTAATGGGGTGAAACTAAAGGAGGCAATGGTGTAGAAATGTGTGGAGGATCTGTAAAAATGTGTAGATAAAAGATCTTTCTCTAAATCAATGACCTTATAGGATAGGAGGATAAATGACTCACATGTATCATATTGTAATTGTTTCTTGAGTGGAGGAATAAGGCCACGATAGAAAATAAATTTCTTCTCAAGATCTATAGGTTGAAATACTAGTTGGTGCATACAAGCATTGAAGCGTAAAATATAATCCTTGATAGGTTCAATGGAGCCTTGATGTAGGGTTGGTAATTGGTCGTAAGTGACTTTAGGGCCATTGTTGATTATAAACTTATGGAGGAAAGCATCCTCCATGTCATAGAAAGTACTAATGGATCCAAAGGGGAGGTGAGTGTACCATTGCAGTGCCTCATCGGTAAGATTGTAGTGAAAGACCTTGAGTAATAATCTATCATTAGAGTAAGAGGCCATAACACTATGATAATATAAAATATGAGCATGAGGGTCACCCGTACCATCAAAACATGTGAAATTAGGCATATTGGAATCATGAGGAAATGTTGAATCATGAATCTTCTTAGGGATTGGATTTCCATGCAATGAATTGTTGTCTATGGAAGCATAATAGGCCTTACTTTCTAAAGTGAGGGACTAAACTTGAGATCAAAATGTCCTATGACATGCATGAGAGATAGAATTGTTGGATTTAGTAGGGGAAATGTAATCCATATATCACAGATCCACCATTAATTCCAAAGATTATAGATTATGATATGCAGTCGATTAGACATAGAAATAGCTTAAAATAGATAGCAAATTACATAGCATAATGAGAAAGAGATGAAAGAAAATAATAAAAAAGAACAAAGATAGATGACACCAAATTTAAGTGGAGAAACCCAAGGAAAAAACTCCACTGGTAAAGCACTGTTTGTATTAAGAATTCACATGAGTTTAACCCAACACTTCCACTTCCAGTTCACAATCTTTTACAATGTCTGCAGAGCTATTTTTCTTGATTAGATTATACAATGATCATCAAATGTATCTTATAATAAGATCTCAATATTTAAGTCAATCATACAACATGTATATGTTGTAGATAGCAAATCCCGAGAGGGATCACCCAAATCAATGTGGGTGGGTGAATTGGTCAAGCTGCTTCACTCTTAAATGTGAAATACCTTCACAATAAATTTTGATGAACAAACTTTTAATTTAATGTTGGGGCATACTGCAGTGGTGGAATCCACTTAACATTATCACCCCAACACTCCCCCTTAATGTTAAGTGGGAAGACAAACCAAACATGCCAAATTAACCTTTTTATACAAAATTATTTATAGACCTTGAATCAACAACAATGATTCAAGCTAGCATGCAAACAAGGGAAATCCACATATCTTCCCATACAAAAATTCTTAAGACCGAGTTATTTACATATGAAGACTTACATTAGACTATGGAGCCTTTTATAAACTAAAGCATACCCATAACTAAATATTCACTTTGGATTTACAAGTAACTTCACATAATGTGACACATTTACTTATTACAAACTGGAGGAAGTATTGGAAGTTTTCAATAGGACGTTAAGAGGTGGCATTGTCATGCACACTCCCCTTAAGGGAAACTTTGATAGGCCCAACAAGGCACGAAATTTTCAAAACTTTATAGAACATAGCGGTTTTGTGAAGATATCTACAACTTGATCTTCAGTTGAACAAAACTTGAGATCAATATCACCATTCAAGAATTTCTCTCTAATGAAGTGCATATGAACTTCAATATGCTTGGTCCTTTGATGTTGAATTGGATTCTTTGCAAGAGAAATGCAGCTTTGAATGTCACATAGAAGATTAGTACTCCCTTTGACACCCATGTGCAGCTCATCCAACAATATTTTCAGCCACATAGCTTCTTTGGCAGCTTCCATAACACTTATATACTCTACTTCAAATTCTAATGCGAAGAACAAATTGGAACATTTTCATTAGCTTGTATTTCACATTCCGACAGACCGACACCCAAATTATATGGAGCTTTCTTAATGGCTCACACTTCATGATTATTAATCGAAGCTATCAAGATTATGACAGCTCAAAGAGTGTGGAACATTTTCATTGGTCGATGCTTTGCGAGTGGAAAAGGAAGCTTTCAAAGGGACTGAATTTTTGAAATATGTGGAGCCTCCTCATTGGCTTGTATTTTGTAAATGTCAGTAAAGTTTATCAAAATACTAACAAAAGGTAACTATATGCACCTATTTTACAAGGGTCATTCAAGGCTTTCAAAGTGCGACATTGCAAAGTGCGTGGAGCCTCCTCATTGGATTGCACTTTGCAATTTATCAATGAAGATCAAAAAGAAGACTGACATGTGAAGCAATGTGGAACGCCCTCACCGATTGGCATGTCACATCTTGACAAGGTCTTATATTTAAAGGGTGAATTACAAGGAAATGTGATTGTTTCTTATTGTCCCATTTATTCAAAGGGAAAAGGCCAAGGAAAATAAGGAAAATAAGGGAAGCAAAAGCTTGATACCTCAAAATAATGGATGAATGACACATGGAAAAGGAAAAATCAAGTACACGTTGGCAAGGCTCGATTCCCAAACCAATCAAGGGTTCACTGCTGTGTCGATTTCATGTACCTCCCGACATGAAAAACTTAAAGTGGCCATATCTTTCGACTCGAGCTTAAAATTTGACAAACTTTATAGTGACAAAAATTTATCCTCAATACCTTCAATTTGGAATTGGAAAAATCAGATTTTGGTGAAGTCTCAAGGGTCTAAAGTAAGAAAATGTCAATCCATCCATTAATTTGCAATAATAGGTAGCTCAACCACTAAAATTTATAAAATATGAGCTCCCACATGTTCCTACAAGAAAAAGGACATGGAGGACAAGTTTGAAAGGGTGCCCATAATGTTTTTATGAACTTTGGAGATTAGTTAAAGCTTGACATGTCATGTAGTAGAGAAAACATATATTCATTAAAAGAAAGATATAATTTGATCTTATCCTTATGTTTTTTTCTCTCTTCTTTATTCCTATTTGCTATATATTGTAAGGATCAACTATTTTGTAATGGTTTGACTTTCTTGTATGCTTGTGCATTCTATTTTATGGGTTATATATGCATATATGAGTTACATACCTCATATTTGAGCTTTTGCATGTGAATCTTATCTTCTCCTTCACTGTAATGTATTTTGCATCCTTATAAAGCAATAAGACATTTGTTTTGTGGCTATTAATTAGTCATAGCTTGTTTTTTGTTGTAATTTCATGCCTTTCATTTCATCTGTGGATGTTTTGTGCATCTTTTGTTCTCCTTGCAGGGTATAAGTATGTTGTGTCTTTGAAGTCGAAGTTTAAATGAGTTTTCAGCTGTGAAACTTATGTCTATCCTCTATTTTATCATTTCTCCTTGTTGTCATGTAAATGTGCAACAAGGAAATTAACAATTTCCGAGCACGACAACTATACCCCAGTGTCAAATTTTTCAAGTCCTATCATTTCAAGATACCCCAGGTCAAATCCGTTAGTTTGGTCACCCCTATTTGATGTCAAATTGGTCCCCTATGTGATTTAGGAAATTCAATTTAATCCCCCGGTGATTTTAGGAAGTTCTAAAGATGTTATCTTCTGGCAGTATTGGGAAGGGCTATCGTTGGCCTTCCTAGGACTGGATCAACCCCATGGAGTGGAATGGAAGGTCCAAATTTAACATGGAGGTGAATTGAATACCTTAGAACATCATGGAAATTATTTTGGAATTTTTGGAGAAGTTTTGAAATACTTGGAGTAGTCTGAGTAAAAATAGGGTTCACAAGCCTAGCAATACATAGGCCTTAAACAAATGTTGGGCTTCAAAAGAAGATTCCAGGAACTCCGTATGGAGTTATAAGTAAAAAAAAAATTTCCAGAAATAATATTCCAATAACTACATGATGGTGAAATAAGATTTTTCACAACACCTTGGCGCATAGGATTTGAAGGTAGTTTTTATCAGGCACAAGTGGAGTATCAAATAAAAATCTAATTTTTAGGGATCAAATGGATGAATAAAGACATTATACCCTCTCCATTGGATTCAAAATTCCATTTCTAGTCAGGATCATATAAATTTTCACCAAGAAATTCCACCAGGAGCTCAAGTTATCATCGTTCCAAGTTACCCTCTCAAAGGAAATTCAAGACTTAGTCATTTTTTGGGAGGACACGTGTCAGCATCAGGAGCTTGGTGAGATTTCATGACCCCGAAGTCCCTAAGTTAAGGTACAAAAACCCTTGAAAAATGCACCCAGCCCCCATGTGACCTCCAAACTTGACAGATTCAAATTTCCCAAGTGCATTTTTGGAGCATCCATTCCCTGTCGTTGGATCAAGCGCCACATGTCAGCTCCAGGGACCACCGTGTGAAACCGATGTCCCTCATGTCTTTGAGGTGAGGAACACAAACATGGAAAAAAATTATCATCCCTCTAGGAGAGTGTTTTGGTCACCCATATGACCAGTTTACAGCCCCTTGGTGCTTTAAAGCTGATTTTGGAGCACTCATTCCTTGCCATCGGATCTCCGCCACGTGTCACCATCTTTCTCATTGTATAAATTGATTTACCTCATCTCCCTAAGGTCAGGGACATCAGGAAAAAATTGCACCCAACTCCAACTCAAAAATTTGAAATTTTTTTCTAACTGTTGGTTGCTTCTTGTTGCTTCTAACATCCATGTGCACAAACATCTCCATCTCCTCCTTTATAACTCCTCACCATCATTCCTCCATTTCAACCTCAAACTATACCTGCCATAGAGGTACTTACCTTCACTCCATGAAATCATGTAGGTCCTAGAAGGAAAATTGGAGAAAACACAGAAGGAGAAGCACAAAAAGAAGAAGGAGAAAACAAAGAAAACTCCATGGCCATGAAACGAGAAGTTAAAGAAATATCCCAAACGGATACGTGAAACAACAAGTTATATTTTTCTATTCATTCCTCTACCCAAGGCCATAAAGAAGACACCTTCAAACTCTCCTCTCGTGCAACAAAGCATCCACAGCGAAGAAATCCCACTTCTAGCTCAATGAAGAAAAATCCAATTTCCCGTCAAACCGTTGGGCAAAACAAAGTAGAATTGCACGTGAAGCATCAAAAGAAGAAACCTATCACAATGAAATTTATTTCATCAAAAATGGAGGAGAAAACCAGACCTGTAATTTTGAGGTCCATTAATGGTTTCGCATCCGTAAGCAAGCACTACCATGTCTCGAAATTTGAAATTTTAAAATCTCATGGACTATTAAGCAGGTGGTCCTGAAATTTCAAGGGGTGATATTGGAAAAAACCCCATATCAAAAAAATTTCATTCCATGACAATCTGACTCCCAAAAGCCAACTTTATAAAAATAATAGGTCTACTACATAGGGACTACTATTTCGGAAAGTCAGCAACAGAAGAGCCTACGAAGGAGGTGAAGACATTGGAGGTGCACTACAACTTAGAATTCATCGAAACAGACATTTTTGAAACTTACTAAAAATAGTAAGTGGTCCCATAGATACTTGCTAAAAATAGAAAGTCACGCTCAAAGAGCAGTTTTAGCATAATGGGACGTACAGGGATAATCATTCGGGGGGACATCATTATTCGGGATCATTTTAGTCATTTTCACAGGGGCATTCGAGATCCATCTTAGTTCATTCAATTTGGTGAGAATTCATGAGCTAATTGGAAGGAGTTTCACAAAGTGCAAGGAGTTTGAAGATTCGGAGTTTCACTAGATTTGGCACTTTCCATCGACGAGGATCAGCGAGACTTCATCGGAATGACGTCTCATCTTCTTCTTCTCTCATGCTTTCTCTCTCCTCTTCCCCCAAATTTCTCTCACTTTCAAATGTTCTAATTCTTCGTTGGGGTTTTCACTTTTTAATATGCCTTTAAGTCACTTAAAAGTGACTTTAGATACATAATGTAAATTAAGTTGCCTTGATTTTATTAAAGGGACTTAAATATTTTGTAGGATTATGAATAGTCTAAAGTTAGGAATTTAAAAGGCATATCAAGGGTCATGAGGAAGACGATAAGTCACCTCTCATTCTATAAATTTTAATGCCATTCCCATTTAAAAGGGTTGGTCATTAATATTGTAAGCTTAAGAGTGCATTCTACCTTGAGAGAACAAAGTGTTAGCATAATTTAGCATAGGCATATTTATTGCATTTTCTTTTATTTAATAATGTGCAACATGTGCACTCTAGTCTAGTGACTTGCATTAAATATTGTTATGTTGGATAACATTCAATATTCGTATTAGTAGTAATTACATGTGCATGTGAGATGGGTCTTATCATCTCGTAGTTGGTGTCTGCTAGAGTGTCATGTCTATCCATATGAGGTTGTCTAATATCTATAAATATTACAGCTCTTGCATTGTTATGTAATCTGATTTCATGATCAATAATATTTGTGAGGCTTCCGTCCCTCTTTGGTCATTGCAATCTTATTCTATTCTATCATTTGGTATCTAAGCTATACCATTATTATCATTTGGTATCAGAGCGGAGTTCTATCCAAGCAAGGTTGAAGAGGAGCACTATTGGAGAGGATCCATTGGAGAAGAAGATCTGCATCAAAGGAGAGCCATTGAAGCATCCCGCAACCTCCATTCCTTCCAAGCATCCCTCAACTAAAATTTGACCTATCCACTTATTTGGAAGGTAAATTTTTTTATTAGTCATTGGCATAGCCAATTGATCCAACATATTGGTGGAATATTTTAGATTTGGAGATCTTTAAAAAAAAAAAGGAGAAAGATCTTGAAAAAAATTACAGATCTAAAAAAGAAAAGATTTGTGAAAAAAATAGATCTTAAAAAAAAAAGGAGAGAGATCTTAAAAAAAAATTACAGATCTAAAAAAAAAAAAAATTAGATCTGAAAGTGGACGTGTGAATAATTCGGGAGCAAGGTTGAAGCATCCCACAACAAAATTCCAGCAGATAGCTCTTAGGAAAAGGGACGTAACTTTTTCATACAATGTTGGATTTATGTGCCATTTTCTCTGGAAAGATAAGAAGGAGACGCACAACTTTGCAGTTTACATCATCTTCGATTCGCCTCTACATATGACACAAAAGTCTATACAAGTCGGATCGGTTTTACGAAAAACAAAATCAGATCTAGTTGTTAAATTGGTAAGATCTCAAAAAAAAGATTCTAATTCTTCTGAAATTTTGTTGGTTTTAAGCAAAATATTGTATGATACTGCTGTCAAAATTTTAGAAAAACCCAGATCACGGTTTGTGAGAAAAGGTGAAAACAATATTCAGATTGTTTGTTTGGATCTTGGGAACAAATAGGTCAGCGGTTCAATTCCCACTCTCTCCATATTTTTATTAAATTTTTTTTTAGAAAATTTGGAGAAATTACTAAATTTTGGGAGATTTCCAAATTTAGAAGCTCACCAAACACATTTAGAGCCACCGCTAAATTTAGCGGAAAAACACCTATTGGGGGTAAAAAAATATTTTTGGCCTAAATTGTGTATTTTGTGATTCTAGACCCTTTTTTGTAAAGAGGGGGGACACAAAAACTTCATTTTGATGTAATTTTGGAGCATTTTGTACTAATCTTGGTGCATAAAGTGAAAAAAAAAAAAGTACAAATTTTTTATTTTATGTTTGGTTCTATCACACGAGATCTTTGATCTCATAGCAGTGTTCGGTATATACGGTGCCTCTGGGAAGCGCTTACGGGTGATGCCGTCGTGACTACTACTGCACTTAATGCCTAACATAGCTACCTAAACGTCGTCTAGGCATCGACCCTATAAAATTGACGGGGAGTAATAAGGACACAATACACACACATTTGAGCCCTCCCATCCGTTTGTGCTTGCACAAACCCCTCTCTCATACTATCTAAGTACCACGTACTAAATTCTTTCACGTGTGTTAACACCTCTTTCCGTACTGATGGGTATATTGAAAGGGTGATCTTCTTCCACATACCGATGGGTATATCGGAAGGGAGCGTATATAGAAAGGTTTGGTATATCGGCCTGACGGTATATTGAGAGGGAGACCATAAACCTGGAGTGATAAGAGCCTTACCTTTTGTCAGAAATTTAGAGTTTCAGAAATTCAGATTATAGAAATGGGTGCACAAGCACCAAATTTCTTCTTGCCAGATTCACAACTACTTAGAGGAGACAACTATGCTGCATGGAAACCGAAGATCAAGATGTTACTTGAGTTTGAAGACCTATGGACAATTGTAGATGGAAAAACAACAAGATCACTTGATGATGGAAGACAACAAGTTCAATTTGACAGGGCCAATCAAAAGGCCAAGTTGATCATCTTGTTTAGCGTAACGATGATGTGCAACCCCACATTAGAGATGCCACATCGGCCAAGGATGCATGGGATAAGTTGAGCATAGTCTATGAGGCAAAGAACAAGAATGCCATCCTCAACCTACTATCACAACTGCATACTCTCAAGTTCAAACACAATGAGAAGGTTGAAGTTTTTTTGAGACGAGTTGCTACTTTGAGGGCATCTCTATTGGCATTGGGAAAAGAGATAAGTGATGAAGACCTCGTACCAATTGTGTTGTGAGCACTTCCTCCTTCCTATAGAATCTTTGTGACAACTATCAATATGAGTGAACACACAGTCACCTTTGAGAAGTTGGTCAATCTACTCCAACAAGAAGAGGCAATGAACAACAAAGATCATGAAGATGAGCAAGCACTATCTTCCAATCATAAAGGAAAGGGGAAATTTCAGTCCAATCACAAGAAGTCCCAACAAAATCAAAGTCAACAAAGGGACCAAAGTCAACGAGACAACACCAAGAAGTGTCCCATTTGCAATAGAGGGGGACATGACATCAAAGATTGTTGGTATAATTCCTAAAAAAGGGTTCATCAAACAATTCAAAACACAATAACCAACAAGGTAACAACAATTCAAATCAAGGGAAGTCCAAGAAAAACAACAATCAAAGGCATAAAAATGGTAATTGGCAAAGAAAACCTAAACAACAAGGGTACATTGCGAACATGAGGATGATTCAGATGAAGGACACCACATGTATTCTGCTCAATTTGATGAAGAAACCAAGTCCACACAAGATATCTGGTATGTTGACTCGGTGCAACTCGACACATGACTAGACGCAAGGATTGGTTCTACACACTACGTGACTCACCTAACAAGAACCATGTGTCATTAGGTGATGACTCATCATACAGTGTCAAGGGGATTGGAAACATTTCACTACCTCTTGGAAAGCATGACTGTAAAATCACAGATGTATTATATGTACCTGGGTTGACCAAGAATTTGCTATCAGTTAGTCAACTCCTTGATCACAACTTGAAGTTGGATTTTGACAGTAATAATGGAGAAAAAGTGTGCTTGATAAGAGATAAGTCAAGAGGTTCCAAGATTGTAGCAAGAGCCTCCAATGTGGGACGCATGTTCCAACTTGATTTTGTCCACAAGGATGATCAAGCTCTAGTGGCCAAAGACACATAATCTGCAGAACTATGGCATCGCAGATATGGTCACATCAGTTTTGGCTATCTCCAAACACTTCAAAAGGGCAACATGGTGAAAGGATTGCCTACACTCAAGCACAACACTGATAAGTGTCACAATTGCCTAGCTGGAAAGCAACACAAAGTACCCTTCCAGAAGAACACATATAGAGCTAAGGGAAAGCTTGATTTGGTGCACATTGATCTTTGTGGGCCCATGCAACCAAGTCATTCTGGATGTCAATACTTCATGCTTTGTGTTGATGACTACTCAATAAAGATGTGGATATATTGTCTAAGAAACAAGAGTCAAGCCTTTGAGACATTTCAGAAGTTCAAAGCACTTGTTGAGAATGAAGTTGGTCGCAAGATCAAAACTCTCCACTCGGGACGAGGGGGAATTCACAAGAGATGAGTTCAATACTTATCCGGAAGCTCATGGGATTCGTCGACAAATGCCTCCTACTCACACACCATAGCAAAATGGTATAGTTGAGAGAAGGAATCGTACTATCATGGAAATGGTACAATGTATGATTGATGACTCAGGTTTAACAAAGACATTTTAGGCAGAAGCTGCAAGAACTGCAGTCTATTTGTTGAACAGAGTGCCCACAGTAGCTCTTGAAGGAGTGACACCTCAAGAAGCATGGTCAAATCGAAACCATCAATTACACACCTAAGAGTATTTAGGTGTAAAGCTAGCATGCACATACCCAAGAAGAACAGAACAAGTTGGATATGAAAGCTGAGAAACTAATATTCATTGGATACAGTGAAGAAGCACTTGGGTACAGATTATGGGATCTAAAAGCAAAGAAAGTATACACAAGTAGGGATGTTGAGTTCTTTGAGAAGAAACAAGCAGATGCTCCACTCAACGACTCAACAAACATGCAGAATACACCTCTTGTGAAGACATAATTTGATGTTCCCACTGAAGATGACAGTGATGAATTGGATGATGGTGAAAACTTGGATCCACCACAAGCCAATGGAACAACTAAGAAGTTACCTAAATGGTATACTCAATTAATAAGAGATGCAAATTTGGATGAAGCACCTAGCACATCATCCAATCTTGGACCTAGAACTCATAGTCAAGCTCGTGAAGAGGTCAATTATGCCCTAATGAGCAGATTTGTTGAAACAGTTGAGCCATCTACAGTTTAAGAAGCCCTACAATCAAAAGCTTGGAAAGATGCCATGGATTCAGAGTATCAGTCAGTGATGAAGAACAACACATGGCAACTTGTCGACCTTCCACCAGGGAAGAAACCCATTGGATGCAGATGGATATTCAAGAATAAGTACAAATCAGATGGGACTATTGACAAGTATAAAGCAAGGCTTGTAGCAAAGGGGTATGCACAACAAGAAGACATTGATTATGAGGAGACATTTGCTCCCATAGCCAAGATCAAGACAATCAGGATGATCTTTGCTCTAGCTACACAATTTGGTTGGAAAGTCCACCAAATGGATGTGAAAAGTGCCTTTCTTAATGGAGATTTGCAAGAAGAATTCTATATGACTTAGCTAGAGGGTTATGTAATACCAGGAAAAGAGATGATGGTATGCAGACTCATAAAATCTCTATATGGCCTAAAACAGGCACCCCGGGCATGGTACATCAAAATTGATGAGCATCTCATAAGTCATGGATTCGAAAGGAATCCTTATGACCCCAATATCTACCTCAAAAAGCAAGGGGGGGAGATTTTCATTGTGGTTGTTTATGTCGATGATCTAGTCATTACAAGTAGTTCTGTGAAGATGATCGATGCAACAAAGAAGGATTTTAATCGATCGTTCGACATGAAAGATCTCGGGCTCATGCACTATTGTCTTGGGTTGGAAGTATGGCAAAAATAGAATCATATCTTTGTGTCACAGTTGAAATACACCAAGACAATGCTTGAGAAATTCAGGATGATGGACTGCACTCCTATTGCTACACCTATGGAAGTGAGACTTCAGTTATCTCATTCCGATCCATCACCACCGGTGAATGTAACTCTCTATCGGTAGTTGATCGGGAGTCTCATTTACCTGACATATACTAGACCAGATATCAGCTTTGCAGTCAGCTATTTATCACGCTTCATGCAAGAACAAAAATATGTCATTGGAAAGCAGCAAAGAGAATACTGAGATATCTAAAGGGTACAGTTGACCTTGGTCTAGAGTACAAGAAGAACGACAACTTCTTCTTGACAGGATATTCAGATTCAGATCATGCAGGAAACATGGATGATAGGAAGTCAACATCAGGCTTTGTCTTCTTTATGGGATTTGGACCGATATCATGGGGAAGCAAGAAACAAAACTTTGTTTCCCGCTCTTCTCTGACGAGTATCGAGTTGCGCAGTGAAGTGCATTTGTTTGTGAAGCAATATGGCTACGCCAAATACTAGAAGGAATTGGTCTACCACAACAGAAATCTACTCCAGTTTATGTTGATAATGAAGGAGTTCTAAAGCTTGTTTGCAATCTAGTATTTCATAAGAGAACCAAGCATATTGAAGTCCAGGTTCATTTCATACGCGAGCATGTCTTGAAGCACAACATACAGCTCCATTTTTGTCCTACAGCTGAACAGAAGGCAGATGTTTTCACTAAGTCACTTGCACGTGACAAATTCACACTATTCAGAGAGTTCCTCTCCACTTCATTGGAAACTATGCAAAATTAAGGGGGGGAATGTTAGCATAATTTAGCATAGGCATATTTATTGCATTTTATTGCATTGTCTTTTATTTAATAATGTGTAACATGTGCACTCTAGTCTAGTGACTTGCATTCAATATTGTTATGTTGGATAACATTCAATATTGGTATTAGTAGTAATTACATGTGCATGTGAGATGGGTCTTATCATCTCGTAGTTGGTGTCTCTTTAGGGTGTTATGTCTATCCATATGAGGTCATGTCTAATATCTATAAATATTACAAATTGTTGTATTGTTATGTAATCTGATTTCATGATCAATAATATTTGTGAGGCTTCCGTCCCTCTATGGTCATTGCAATATTATTCTATTCTATCATTTGGTATCTAAGCTATACCATTATTATCACAAAGGGATAGCCAAATTCTTCCTTTCCCCCACTCTCTCTTTTTCCTCCATTCTCATACTATGTATAACTTGGTTTAAGAAATCAATACAAGAAGAAGGAGTTTTGAGCCTTTTTTGACTAAGGGGTTTATTGAGACTTTGTGATCATAAATTCCATTTGGTCTTGTTGCTATGTGTAAATTTTTTCCTCCTAATTATAATGCATGTGATAAAACTTCTAATTGATGTAAGCAAGAATCTAATTTTCTACCTGCAATATTAGTTCTCCTATCTAATTTCTCGCTCCCCTTTCCCACTCTTCAAACAAAGTTCTCTCTTGCAGGTATATGTAAGCTTTTTCGTAGGGTCGTGAGAGTGTCCCCGTTGGATCCTCGGTTGAAAGGCCACCACGAAATCCACCTTTTCATGTGCATGCATATATGCAAGTTGCACCGGTTAAGTAAAGTGACTTAGATTCCCAGAGCGTTGATAAGAAATCCACAAGTTTGTCCACCCAACAAATTTTCTTACCAACACCCCCATTTTCCTCAATTAAGAGTGTCTCTCTACCCTCTTCTTGGTGTTATCACATTTGTATCTTAGGATTTCCCATTTTATGTACTTTTCTCTCTCCCTGGTCCCTTGGATTATTAGAATAGGAGTAGATAACTACATTTTATTCCTTAAAAGTAGCTTAACATTCATAAAAGGTAAAGGAATCAACCTTATCTCGGAGGTTGATATCATTCATGCAAGTCTCAAACTTGTGAGATCATCCCATATTAGCCAAAAATTAGGGATTTTATTAGATAAATCCTAGGGTGCTACTTTTTGACATAATAGGTGGTGTGTTTATTTTAGTGAACATGTACATTGTAAGTTTTTATTGTGAGTCATCCCTTAACAGTCTTCAATTAATTTGCCTTGAAATTCTCACCCAAGATCCTCTGGTTTGTGTCGGTTGTTCTTCATCATCGGTTTGTGCACGTCTCTATATTTGCGCTTGCCTAAAATTTATGGTGTATCACCCCCTTTTATTTAAGTTTTCCTTCTAACCTTTACCTCAATTCAATTTTAGCTAGTGATTCACTGAAAGGGAACCAACCCTTCAAATCTGGAGATTCACCTCACTTTTGGGATACCCACAACCCATGAGGTGTTTCCATTGTCTATCCGCAGAAGTGAGGAGAGAGAAGAGAAAATATACCAATCCTCACAAGGGTGCACTTCTGCTAGATAACACCGACCAATTCCAACTAAGCAACCACCTCTCAAAATCCATCCTCCATCTCCTCCTAAAAATCTTCTACAACATTACGCATTCCAACTAAGTAGCCTCCTTTAACAATACATCTACTTGTCAACCCAAAACCCAACCTTGCTCCTAATATTGCTTCTACCTCTTATTGTGATGATAATATACTTTCTTATGATACATTTCAAAATCCGTCACCCTCGCCATATCTCTCTTACAACATCACATAGATCTCCATCATTGGAACACTTTGGAGGCATCGTACCTTCTCCCCCTTCTTCCAACACTATGAGTTGTATTTAACATGTACTACCACACTTCAATCTCCCCGCTTCATGCCTATCTTTCGAGCATCACCACATTGTTGGCTCACACCTTAGTCCATTACCCGATGAGGAACTCTCATGTTATGGTTCACACTTAATTTTTGAAGGCACATTTATTTCATGAACCTCATATCATCTACACACTTCATGCTCCATTCTTCACGATATATCTTTCTAGCATCTAATCTCATGTGCTACACTCATTACCCGATGACACACTCTTGTTCTATGGTTCATTCTTGACTGTTGAGGGTTTCTATAAATGAACCTCATCTCACACACATACGCATAGGGCAACGTAACTTCTCCCATCTTCAAATTTTTCATATCATACCATCACATGCATGCACCGCATTTTCATGTATTGTTTACATTTACTCTTGCTTTCTTACACTACTCACATGATGTACTTTTCTCATTATCTTAGTCAGATACTTAGTATGTCATTATATTTTTATATACACACATGCATGTTCACTTGGTATTTTAAGGTGAATGCAGATCTCTTAAAAATTTTCACATGATACAATGATGCTTGGAATTATATCTTTAACCATCCCCACCAAGGATCCTAGGGCATATACTTTTATTACTCTTACATTCTACACATCTCAGGTTCTATATCTACATTATTCACTACTTCACATTATAGCTACTTTACTTTTTACTGATCTATACACACTTTTCCGTACTCTTTATCTTTCTAACATGGTAACGGGTGATTCATGTGTAGAATTTTTCTTACATGATATATTCAACCATGGATATTTGTCACTTTATAGTTACTTTTTCTACTATTTCTTGTTATTGTTTGCTATACCCTATGTCTTGTTTGATCATTGTTCTTTTAGACACTTTGACCATGATTATCTTGTGACATTGTGAGCAATGTCTAATGTTTGAAACCTACTTTTAAGGTCTATATTGTCTTCCTAATTGCTTGTTACATTATCTTCTCTCGTATGCTAGTTATTTATAATACTAACACTTTTAACTAGTCCATCTTGATTTCATGTGCCTTTGTTTCTACCATACATATCCCCTATTCCTACAGTATCCAAATTCATAAATGCACATTAGTTTTAGGTCCTCTACTTTGGACCGCATGTTCCTACATTCGTCACATGTACCCCAAATGAGGGGGAAATCTATTAGGTGAACAAATCACCATTGTAGAAGCATATATATTTGGAATAGAACAATACATTACAACATTAGCAATAGTTACAGTGATAGAACTAGTCCTAGTTCCCAATCCATGATAGTAGTAGTGGGAACTTATGTCCCCTTGTTTGCTAATGTCCTGGGGTAAAATACAATCATTTTCTCAAGACATCATTGTTCACATAAGTTTTTAGAGATGTTACCCAATAACAGAAGTCGCCTCCTATTGGTTAGAAAAAATTTAGGTGGACAAATTGGTGGTTATCCATTAATGCTATGATACTCTAGGTCCCTTTGTTTAAATGATGCAACTCCATTTATTATGTGTGCGTGAAATTTAAACTTGTGGCTGGAAGGCTAGTGATCAAATAGGAACACTCCACCGAACATGTGGAAAGAGTTTACAAATTATTGTAGGGGAGGAATTTTCTCGAAGGTAGGAAAGGGAGTGGGAAAAAGAGAGGGGGATTAATATCTCAAGTACAAAATCATAGACATCAATCAAAGTACTTCAACACACATAGATATAGAAAGAAATTTTTTTGCTACTCACATCAAGACAAGGTAGAATTAGGAACACAAAGTTTCAATAACTCTCTCATCAAAAAAGGAAAGAAACTCCTTTCTTCTTCATTGATGTTTTGGAAAAATTATACATAGTGAGAAATAGAAGAACATAGAGAGGAGAAAAAGAGGAAATAACTATCTCTTTTGTTTCTTCACAAGTAGTAATCTCTCACGAGCATACAAAATTGAAAACCCTTAAAAATGAGGGTTCCATTACAATTTATAGACTTGAGAATGAATCTTCACCTACCCCCACATGACTTTTCATATGTCCCCTTACAACATGTGAATTTTCATATTCCTAGGTGTAGGATTAAGTCCCCTTTTATTAATTAAGGGTGACTTATTACATTACAAGATAAAGTCACATTTAAATGAATAAGACAAAATAGGAATAGGATAAAATGAAGGATTACGAACCCTTAATGAAGAGAGAGAGAGAGAAGAAAGAGAGAGAGAGAGAAGGAGAGAGAGAGAGAGAGAGAGAGAGAGAGAGAGAGAGAGAGAGAGAGAGAGATAGAACTATGCCAATGATGATGATTCTTACGCTAATTCTTCCTTACATACTTGATTGATCCTTGTTGAGCTCTACTAGATAGGTTTACATTCCCTTAAACTCTTTGTTATATCAGACTTCCGTAGGTGCTACCTTCACCGCTTGAAGAATGTGGACATAGTTCGGGAAGTCAAGAAAACTATTTGAGACATCATTGTTGTTTTTCATCTTTGCTAACTAGGAAAAATATTTCTATGCAAGGTTTGAAATTGTGTCTCGTATATCGAGATAGATACTCTAGTGTATGTTTGTTAAATGAAAAGGGGTCTCTTACCTTTTTTTGGACATACTCCTCAAATGGTCTTAAAAAATCATTTACGGTAGTGCTCTCATCGAGGGAAGGCACTTAAATAATTTTTATTCTAATATTTACATTCTCTTACATCTTAAAGGTACACTCCTCATTTGAACCTAGCTCATCAATGGCCCAATTCAAAATTTTGTACCAAGAGGCAAGGGTTATTACCCATACATGTGACAAGTCCTCGGATGGAGAATTAAATACTTTCCTGATCACCAACACTGAGAGTGAGCATTTCCCACCTCCATCACCAATGGATGAACTTGGTCCAAATGTTTTTTTTCCTTTTCCATTTCTTCCTTATCTTCTGGACTTTGTGTATGTAGTGGCACACATGTACTTGTAAAGTGAGATCATCTCTAGAATAATTACTTTTCCTTTCTCGATGATCATGCTTGTCCAATTATCATTTGCTCGTCCCTACATGGTGAAGGAATGTGTATTCTTAATGGAATAGTTTAAAGCTATTGATTGGTTAAATTCTTCAATTGGGAGTGACGATGAACCATTCAAGTCCATGAAGTGTTATACATATGAGGAGAGAGTTTTTACTTGGTCTTCCAACTGATCAATTTTTACCTTATACTCTTGATTCCTCACGAGGATACAAGTGGAAGACTCTTGGAATATGTGAGAATATCCTTTGTGGGTGGTCAGGCCTAGGGGAATGGTTCTCATTTCATATTCAACTAGTGACATCTCTTCAATAGGCTTGATTACTTTCAGTCTGAATACTTCCACATATTGATTTCCTGTGGCACCACTAAAGAAGTGCAAAGCTACTTCTACAAACTTTTTTTTCTTTCCTTGGCAAATGTTGATATCACTAAAAATTTAGGGAGAATTACTTACTTTGCATTGTACGAGCTTATTTGGTGATCATTTAATTCATCGAGGGGAACATCTCATCTATTATAGGATCAAAAATTATGTGACCATTGTCTCCTACTTGAGGTGTGATGGTGCATCTTGCAGAGGAGGCGTGGGAGTGGGTAAGGAAGGTGGGAAACACTAGGGCTGGTGAGAAGCAGAGAGGTGAACTAGATCATTCTCTTCAAGCTCTATATTTACTATAGGGTCCTCTGTTGATATGACCTTATAATGCAATCTTATGTAATAAGGGGCCTCTTTCTCCATTGATTTATGCTTTGAACTCTTCTGAAGGACTGAGCCCAAAGCCTTCTCCATGACCTTTGATGAAGAATGATGTGATGCTTATCTCTGAAGGGTATGGAAACTTCCTGATGCAATGGAGGCAACCCTCTTCTTCTTGAACCATTATTTTGATCTTCTGATCACAACTTCGGTCCACTCACTTATGTCTCCCAACTCACGGACATTCCATGTTACTGTGGAAAAGGTGAAGCCTTCACTACTTTATATTCTGGATCATACAATTCTATGCCATCATCTTGAATTCCCTCTTTATATCAGTTGAACTTGATTCTCCTCATTTGTTTGAATTTCATCCGCATATAGTCTCTTTCCCTAACATGAAACTCATCTATGAAATATATCCAATAATCTTTGATATGTGATACATGATATGACTCTAAGAGCTGGAAAGTGTTTGGATTACATTAGATGTCAAATTTTTCCCTTGGTGTGTATGAATATAAGCTCGGGGTGCAAAGGCCACTTCCAAGTGTGATGAATCATTGAAAATTTTACGGTGAAGATTCCAAGTGAGATGGTAAAGGGGATATTCTTTATTTTTTATTCTTGAGCTTACTATGAATATGTGCTAATTGTGTGAAAATCTAGAACAATGCAATATTGTCACCGAGATACCGAGGTAGTCTAAGTAAAGAATATCATAATCTGAAACTCGATATATGAGAAAGTGGAAAATTCCATGAAGTATGACTGTATTTCTCGATCAAAGAAGTCATTTGTGGAAAAAACCTTGAGTGAAGATTTCCCTCTAGCGTCTTGATGAAGAACATGGTGAAGGCATCATTTACCCTCATGAAGTGTCAATTTCTCTCCTTCAAACCCAATTGAGGATATCTCTCAAATGATGGGGTCTTGGGGGAGATTTTTGAGCAAATGCCAACCCTTTGAAGGGTCTCGAGCTCACGAGAGCCTACACCATTTATGAATTCATTCTAAATTCATTTGAGATAGGTACTGAAGAAACTGACGATGCAGGTTGTCACCGATAATCTGTCTCTCTATCAATCCTTTGTTTATCCCATGATCAAGAATATGAAGATATTCATCTAGTCCTGAAATTCTTTTGAGGTTTCTTTTCCCACCACCTAACCGAGAATAATGATTACATATGAATAGCCATCGTGGAAATCACCTCGCAAGAAGAAATTGGGCACCCATGAAGGTTTTGTCATCTATTTTAGCCATGAACTAAGATCAAGGCCCTTAAGGTATGATTTTTTTTGGTCTAATCCTTCACTATAACCTCTTTTGAAATGATGGCCATATTGCTCCAAATTGGGATCTACATTAAATGTGATATGGTTCTAGGAGAAAGCACCGCTGAGCCATCATCTGCGCTCGAATGGTCTTCATCTTGGGATCATAGTGTTGTGAACATGCCAAAACAAATTCCATACTCTACACTAAGACCGCATGTCCGGCTTCTGCATACAATGCACTTGTAAAAAACTTGTCCTCCATTGGCTCTCTTAGTCCTCCAAACATTCATTCTTTGAGATCCTTGAGGTCCATGTGGGTGACATTATTGTCCCCATAGTTGAGTACTCAGAAGAGAGAGTTTATAATGGTTCTATGCCCATAAATTTGAACTTCATATGTAACACCTGACACTTCTCTATGTCTAGAATGAGAGTTTACTATTTTTAGTAAATTGAGATTTTCACCTTTTTCAACTTGAACCACCTTCGATCACCTTTCTTGTTCCTCTGAATGCCCACTTAAAACTATGTCTTTGCAAAAACTACTTTCTATGAAGGTTTTCTATTTATAGTAAGCTCTTATGAAGAGACTTACTATTTTCGGAAAGAGGATCTCCTGACCTCGGATTTCGATGAAATCAACTATTTTGTTATGGGTTTTTCTTCTTCATGTCACATATGAATTTTCACCTCAACCTAATCTCTGGAATAGTTAAGAGCATGAAACCGGAGTTATCTCGTTACAACAAATCCAAGCAATGCATGTAAATTAATTCACTTGGGTCTTCAAGTCTCCTGGAAATGTGTATGAATGCAAAAAAACTCATGTTAATCCATGTATCAGTCTTCAAGTTGATGGGTGTCATTATTCCCTTCATTTAATCAACTTCTTCTTGATGTCATATTCAAACCAGGGGGTGTGTCTAAAGTTGTATGCAACAAGAATAATCCTATCGATCTAGGAGTTGACGTAGTTATTTTTGTATTTTCTAGGGGATCTTTTCAATGTCATAAGGACTTCTTGGTAAAAACCTTATATAAATCATGCTATGAAAACTTTTCTGAAAGGAAACACATTGAAAGATTTGTTGAAAGGAAACACACTTTGCATAATGGAAATAAACACACTTGCTTTTGGGAAATAAACACACTTCTTTTGGAAATAAACACACAACTTAGAGTGCTTAAAAATGGTTGCAAGAAGAATAAGAATCTATCTAGACACCTGCAGGAATGAGTATACAATAGATTTTAACTAGAAGAATTAAAAGTGATACAAAATTAATAGATCTAAACTATTTTCTTAGGAAATATAAATACCAAATAGACGAATATCCATGGTCCTTGGGGGAGTGGGCCCTTGCTCCTCCTTAAATCAGGATTTAACAACTTAGAATTCTCTCAAATAGGAATGGCTATTTATTGATAAAACATTCGGTATTACAAAACATCTTTGGATCTCATGTAATTTGATATGTATTACTTATTCTATATGTATATCTATCTTCTTCTATATTATTTATCTCCCGAAGGTATACTTATATATACATTTACAATCATATTTGTCTCTATGATTCTGATGAAATCGAATCCTACCCGGAATAGATGCTAACTCAGTTGTGGTTGATCAAACAAATGTAAGATAACTATCCTCGGATCTCGTGAGCGAAATCTTCTCATCCTTTCTGGTTGAAAGGTTCGGTGATGCTAAATCACCGGATGTGGTTAGAATAGATAAACTTCCATAGGTTCCGGAACTTCAAAGAAGTTCCGAACCATAGAAATCGTAAAGATCAAAACCGTAAGAGTTCCGAGCTATATCCGGATTTATGGAACTAAGTCTCAAAATTCGGAACTAAATACTTTGGAGTTAAAACTAAGTCCAAAGTTCTGGAACTAGATGATAAATGTGTAATGGAGTTCCGAACTAGCTTGGAAGTTCCAGAACTAAGCCGTATTGGAACAAATGCTACTGAAAACATGTTGAATGCTACATACTTGATTTCTTCAACCAATTATACCTGTTTTATTACAAAACTGAATTTCCAACACACTTCATTAGGAATTTCAGATATTTTAAACATTAGAATCACAATCAATCAAAAGACAAACAATTACATCCTAACTCATATAAGATCAAATAAAAGTCACAAAATGCAATCAAACTTAATAAAAAGGAGAGTAAGATGAGATCATTTATTGTACATTTAACGGGCATATTCTAGCCTCATCATTTCCCCAAACTTACTTGTTTGTAAGTCCCTTTACAAACTTTATTCTTCAAAATTGGGGTTTTTTCATTCCATTTGATTGCTCAGATCAAATGGCTGAAACTAGATCTTCCAATGCTTAAACTTAGAGGTATTGTACCCTGCTCCTGCTTCTATTTTCCTCTGCCACTCTTCAAATTGAGTAGGATCTTGAGGTTCTCTATTTTTCCAAGGAGACATGGGGGTGAGAAGTAGAGGGGGCCTTTTTCGCATTCCTATCCATATGTTCCCGTAAGTCTCATTGATATGAGGAATTATTGTGCGTAAAGCTTTTGTTGTTTCTAAACTCCAGATCAGATTTGTAGGGGATATTACTTCCCTTCTTCTCAAGGAAATCGTAAGAAGTTCCCACCTTTTCAAGCATCCCTCATAAATATCTTCAAAATTCTCCTCCTCATAGGAGGTAAAGGTATCAATACTTTTTTGTAAGCTAGAAAAATAATGTATCTTGAATCGTTCATCAAAGGCATGAGTTCTAAAATGTATGAAGAAGGTAGAAGGTTTACCATAATGAGCCCACATGCAGAGACCAGTTGAGCTAGCTTTCAATAAAAATCATAATCCCTTTCCTTCCATGCAATCCGATTTTGTAGAATAGATACAAATTCATTGAGCTAACTTTCCCCTACATACAAATTGATAATAAATCTTGTGTTTTTTTTCTAATATCAAATTACAAAGATAGAATTCACACAGAAGATTTTTTTGTTCATGAGTGGCTAAAGAATAAGCTGTCATGAATTCATATTCATATTTTAGTTCATGTGGAAGTCCACATGCAATCCTTAGTAGTTCTGTCGGTGAATGAATTTTTCTTCCAAAACACACTATATGCGGAGAGGGCCTTCTACAGTGCAAGTAATTTCTCACTCATAATGCAAACCATTTATATTTTTGCAAGACATTTATATTTGTCTCCTTCTTCCTTATAAAACTTTTCTTCCCACTCTTTTCTTGCCTTCTTTTCTTCTTCCATCTTGGTCTTAAAATATTTATTGGATGTTTTAGCTTCTTTGAGTTCCATGTAAGTGTCATTCCATAGTTGTTTGAGTGGAAAATCGCTTAACTCGACTGTGCAAAGACTGTGGACATAACATTCTATTTTCTGGAAGTTTGACATTCTTCCTCTTTCTCTATCAATTATTTTTTAATTACTAATAATTCCTCAGTCCTAACTACAAGCTGAGTTGTTAGCTCTCCAATGAGCATTTCCCTCTATTCTAATTTGAGTTTGAGGAAATCCAATTCCTCATCCTTTTCCCTGATAATGAGCTTTGCTCTAGAAAAAAAAACGAGCATGTTTAATGTTTAACTGATGTTTTTCTTCTTCCTCTAAAATTTCTTAGGGAGTTGAGCATTCTTCTTCTATCAAAGGAAATTTACCTTTTCATCTCCAGGATGTCAAATCTTCTTCTTCATGTGATAATGCTGATGGTTCAGCCAATTCTTGAAAATCCTGCTCCTCAAGTCTCTCATCTCCTTTGTCCATCTCAGCTTGGCTTGGTTTAGGAGGAGTCATGGCCATACTTGCCAAAAATATCAGCAACTTCTTTTTCCATTTTTTCCTGTTCACTCCTTCCCTCTGGGGTTTCCCTTGACCTCTTATGAATTTTCCTTCTTTGGGGAATTTCAACATGCCCAATGAGTGGATTTTCTTCTAGAGCTTATTCTTACTTTTGTTTCTTGCTCTTGCACGGGTGAAATATCACCGTCATAGACAGATATTAGCTCCCTTGTAGCTGCTGTAGAAGTAGAAATTTCCTTCAAAGGCACAGAAGGTTCTGCTATTTTGATATTTCTCACAAATCTTCTTCTTTTTGGTATATTATCTCTTCCCACTTCATTTTGTTCTTCTCATAGGCATCAATTTCCAAATTGTTGAAGGAGAAAATGGGGTTGGTATTTTCCTCCTAATAATATCAGGGTTTTTCTTAAAATTTCCACGAAACTTTTCCCAAATTTCTTCTCCATTTTTCTTTGACAGAAAATACTACTGGCATACCAAATAAACTAACCCATGATGCTTGATTGTCCCAACACCCCAAGAATACCTCTGGGCCATGGTCTGGATAGAATAAAAAAGAAACCCTTGAAGGTTTATTGTGTATTATGGTTTTGTGGCTCCATATCTCAGATATATGAGCATCTTTAGGACTTCTTTTCCTACAGACCCAAATTGACCATCACAGGTTAAATACTTCACTATCCAAAATGCTACCCTATCAAAGGGTTTGGGAAAAATGTCCCTTCTGACCCCTTTTATGATTTTCTTTGTGTTGTAAATGTATTGGGGTTCAGTTTCCCCTTCTTGTAGCAGGGTTTCAACCAGTTCTTTTAGGGTCCCTTTAGCAAGATGTGGGACATGCACAATTGGCACCCTAGACACATTACTTATTGTATTCACAAAAAAGGAATAAAAATATTTCTAACCTTTGTCCTGGATTACTCTAGGTTTATGATGAATTCTCTTACTAATTCATCGTTATACTTTGAAAACTTTTTCAGAACTCTAGCCATCCTGCATGCTCAAAGATAGATGTCACTTCTTCATCCATGAGCAGCTAGGAATCATCCTCTGGTTCCAATTTCTTTTTAATCCCCATATCAACTCAATGTATGTTTCCTTTGATTTTGTGTAAATCGGCTACAAGGTTTCTTGCTTATCTATGGAACTGATGATTTTAGCTCTGGAACCTCTGTTCTTAGTTGTGGAACACAAACCTAATTCGTTGCTTCTCCCTCAAAATTTCTCTGCAACTATTTCATTTGATTTTGCACTAATGATTACTCATAATAACTATGCCGCTACTTATTCCATCCAAATCATCTTCATGATTACTCACTTTCAATTTTTATGTATAAATAGATGACTCATCATACCAACTTTTAAATCAATTCTAATCACACATGCAAACTTTTAATCTAACTCTAAATAAGTTAAAATATATAATTACCGTCCTTGATGATGTAATCCTTTTGTTATGATGACTCATCATTCTTACAAGTGGAACAAAAAAGTTTAGAAAGATAAATGGAATTCAAAAGAATTCCCTTTTATTTGAATTAACCATATGAGAAGGTCAACCACCATCATTAGTTTTCAATTGACCTCGAGAGAATTTTTTTATTTTTTAAATATTTTATTTTTATTTTTTTCGGGAAGAAAACGCCATTTATTGGTTTTCATTTTCTTCCCTTTTATTCTTGATCTATCACCGTGTTATTTGATCATTTTGGAAGAATCTGGTTCTTCCATATGATCAAATTCTTTGTCCTGCTTCAATCTTCCTCAAGAATTCATCATTAGGAGGAGGCTTCCTATAGATTTTTAGCCTATGTCTATTGACCAAGAGTGTTTTTATGTTTCCGTCAATGGGAAGTAACTAAATAGAACCATTGTCGAATATCTACTCAATCGATAGGGTACCAACCATCAAGGTTCTCAATTTTCCCTTGAATTATTGGTACTTAGAATCAAACAACAATGCCCAGTCTCCTACTTTGAATTGTCTTTTCTTGATATGTGTGTCATGTCATTGCTTCCTTTGATCTTAGATTATTTCTATATGCTGAAGTGCTTCCATCCTCAATTCATCCAATTCATTGAGTTGAAGGATTCTTTCCTTTTGAGCTGCATCCAACTCAATACCCACCTTAACTGATGTCCTCAATGTCTATAGTTCAAACTCAATGGGAAACAAGGGATTTTTCCCATAGACTAACTCATATGGTGAAAACCATGCTATATTTTTCCAAGTTGTATTATAAGCCCAAATAGCTTTAGGTAGTCTCTTTACCCAATATTTTCTCCCAGCTTCAATTGTTTTGGTAAGGATGTTTTCCAATTCTCTGTTTGTTACTTCAACTTGTCCATTTGATTATGGGTGATAAGGAGATGACTTCCTATGATTGATTTGGTAATACATTGTGAAAGCTTGGATCATATTAGACATAAATTGTGGTCCCTGATCTAAAACTATGCTCCTTGGTGCTCCAAACTTTACCATAATTTTGTGCCAAAGGAAATCAGCAACTACTTCTTCAGTGACATTTGTCAATACCGCACTTCTATCCATTTTTTCACATAGTCAGTACACACAAGAATATATTCCTTTCCTTGTGAAGGAGGATTAAAGGGACCAACAAAATCCAATCCCCATCTCTCAAATAGTTCAATCACTATTTGAGGTTGAAGAGGCATTTCATTGGTGAAAGTTGGTTATCCCATCCTTTGACAAGGATCACACCACTTGATATATCTCTTCACATCCTTGTACATAGATGGTCAATAATAACTAGTTCCAAGTATCTTATGAGCTATTATTTTCACTGAATAGTGTCCTCCACTTGGTTCATCATGACATGCTCTGAGGATGTCAAATATTTCATCTTCTCTTACACACCTGTGTAAAACCAAATCAGACCACATTTAAATAGCATTCCATTTAACCATTTGTATTGTGCACTGGCTTTTTATTAACTTCTTTATTTGTTTCTTAGTGAAAGAAGGAGGAAACTTCCCTGTTGCAAGATAATTTTTCATATCAGCAAACCATGGTGTAACTGCTGAAATAGCAAACAGTTGTTCATCTGGAAATTTATCCTTAACTTGATCTTTCTCCCTTGTAGTGGTTAGTCTTGACAAAAATTAGCTACCACATTAGATTTACTTGGATTGTCCACAATAGTAATATCAAATTAGTGTAAAAGTAATAACCATCTAATTATTCTTCCTCCAACCACCGGTTTTTTATTAAATATTTAATTGTTGAATGATCTCGTGTGTATAAAGATTTTGTACTCTATAATGTAATGTTTGAATTTATTGATTGCATAAATCACGAAAGAAATTCTTTTTAGTGGTGGTGTAATTCTTTTCGGGGAGTAATATTTTTACTAAGATAATAACTAACATACATTTTTCCTTCTTCATCTTTCTGTTCCAAAACTACACCAATGGAATTATTTGAGGCATCTGTTTGGATATGAAATGGATTTTCCCAATTAGGTCCTCTCAATATTGGGGCAGAGATTTTTTTTTTTTAATTTCTTCAAAATCATGTTGACACTTTTCATCCCAAAGAAATTCACAATCTTTGGTTAGAAAATTAAACATGGGGCAACAATTTTACTGAAATATTTGATAAAGCGCTTATAGTACCCAACATGTCCTAAAAATGACTTGATATCATGGGGGTCTGAGGAATAGGTAAATCTAAAATGATCCTAATTTTTTTTTATCAACCTGAATTCCTCTTTTTGAAATATGGTTTCCTAATACAATCCCCTCATCAACCATCATTAAACACTTTTCATGACTAATAGATGATTGTGTTGTTCACATCTTGTTAACACTCTATCCATATTTCTTGAAGCATCATCGAGATGTATCTCCATGTATAGTGAAGTCATCTATATATACCTTAACACAATCATTTGTTAGATCATAAAATATTGTAAGTACAACTCTCTAGAAAGTTACAGGAGCATTGCATAATCCAAATGGTAACACCCTATAGGCAAAGGTACCCCATGGACATGTAAATGTAGTTTTGTCCTTATCTTCAGCAGCAACTCTAATTTGATTGTATCCACTAAATCCATCCAAGAAGGAAAATTATTGTTTACGTGAAAGGTTGTCTAGGACTTGATCTATGAATGGTAAGGGAAAATAATCTCTCAAAGGTGGCTTTATTCAGCCTCCTATAGTCAACACATATTCTCCATTTTCCATTCTTTTTAGGAACAATTAAAAGAGGAGATACCCACCGACTATCTGAGATAGGGTAGATAAAACCTACTTGTAATAGTTTTTCAATTTTTGTTTGACTATATCCCTTAAGGTTGGGTTAATGCTTCTTTGAGGCTGCCTAACTGGGTTTAATGTTTTCAGTATAGATGTGATGAGTGCCAATACTTGGGTGAATTCCCTTCATGTCTTTGTAATCCCAAGCAAAATCTTTAGTATGATTTTTTAGAACATCAAACAATTTAGCTTCTTCATCATCCTTCAACCAACTGTTAATGTTCAAAATTTTACCCAGTTATATCTCAACATGCTTGGTTCCAATGTGTGGTGAACTAATTTGTTGAAAGGCTTCTATTAAAGTATTTAGTGGAAATGCATGTGGTAACAACATATGATATGTAGCAACATCTCCAAAATTTCCTTGAGACAAAATACTGGAAAAAGGACAGTAATGAGAATTATGATACTTATCTCTTTGTAGGTCAAACTCTTTGTCATTACTACTTTCCAGAAATTCTTCACCATTCCCTGATGTATTTGAAACTGAAACTACTGATTCTTCCTCTCCCCATGATAAATCTCATTCCTACGGAGTGAAATTATTTCCAATCATAGAGAACCATTGTTTCGTGATTCTGGAACTAAATATGGTGGTTCTGGAACTAAATGTTGGAGTTCCGTAACTAAGTTCAAAAGTTTCAAACTAGATGTGGTGGTTCCGGAACTAAATGTGGTGGTTCTGGAACAAATTTCATAGGTTCTGGAACTATGGTTGCAGGTTTCGAAACTATTTATGATTACTTCGAGGACAATTGGTGCTCATTTAATGGTGGATTAATCATCTCTTCTACTTCTCTTACGTGATCCTGTAATGTGATCATAGCCAAAGAAGACAAAGTTTGCTTATTAGTATCAGGATAATCAACCCACAATTTTTCCTGATTGTCAATAAAAGGTCGTGAAGAAGGATATAAGGAAATTTTCTTACAGTTATTACCATTCGAGATAGTCATATCACCTGACCTGCAATCAATTAAAGCAACAACTATAGCTAACCATGGTCTACCCAAAATAATGGGATAACCCAATGTTTTACCTTTTGGTCAGTAGTATAAGGAAGTCAACTGGATATTCCCATGACTCCACCATAACCGCCACATCTTCAATAATCCCTTCTGGTTTTGCTACAGAATGGTCTGCCATCTGTAATATGGTATTAGTAGGTTGTATACCCATTAATGGTAATGTTTTCAAAGTGTCCACTGTCATTACATTTATAGCCGCTCCCAAATCTACTAAAATGTTATGTATATCCTTATTCCCTATAGAGACAGAAATAACAAGACTTCCAAGATCTCCGTATTTGGGAAGTAAAAGTTTTCCTGCTAATAAATCAGCAAGTTTCCCATCTACTTTTATGGTGGTCTTGGGTAATCTTGTTTTTTCTTGCTTTCGATATTTTTCAAACATAACATTTTGATTAATTTGTTCAATTCTAGAATGTCCTTAATTGCTTGTAACAATGGTATTTCAATATTCAATTTCCTTAGTTCCTATACCAATTCAGACTCCTTGGTTTCTATAGCTTCTTTAAATCTCTCTGGAAATGGAGTCTCAGTAGTGTCACTATCTGGCTCCTTTTCTTTTCTTTTTATATCCTCTTTTGGAACAACAAGTACTAGGGGTTTCATTTTCTTCTGTCATTTTAGTGATTATAATAGGTGGACTGCTAATTATTTTTCTAGATCTAGTTTGAATATCCTTACAATCCATGGCATTTAGATCAACTAATTTTTTTGGTTCTGTTCCATAAACATGAGTTGTTTGTTTGTTTCTTGGGTTTGCTACTAGTTGTGTTGGTATTTACGTTTGGACTATATTCTCAATTTGTGAATTTTGTGCAAGGGATCCCATGATGGCCTGTTGATTCTGATTTGGATATGTTTTTCCTTGAGCATAATTACTAGGGTTCCATCTAGGTTGTGACCAAGCATAAGGACTTCCTTGACCAGCTCATGGTTGTTGATGTCCCTAAGCATACCAAGCTTGAATTTCCCAATCCTGAGGGTTCCATGTTGGTTGAGGTACCTAAGGTGGTTGTCCCCAATTTTTGGTACTGTCTGAGCAGCCCATGGCATCGTCCAGGGATTAGGAACTAATCTTGGCATAAACTACCCTTGGTGAGGTTATCTCTAAACAAAATTCAATTCTTCTGTTGTGGATGATGTACTAGTTTGTTTAAGATGATTCTTTATGACGGGAGTAGAGAACAAGCATCAAGTATCATGGTCTTTAGATTCATAGATAAGACATACTTACATTTTATCCAAAGGACAGTCTCTTATTGCATGCTTCTTCCTACATCTAGGGCAATACATTGCCAATGGTTTAGTTCTCGTGTTTTCTTTAGCTTGTAATCCATCCATACTAGAGGTTAATTGAACTAAAATGTCTTTTTTAGAGTTTTCTAACTCATCCATTAGTTTGTTCATATCTAGATTCATACTTTTCACCAATTTTCCTTTTCTAGGTCCACCCCTTGTTCTGGAATAGCTTCTACAAATGTCCTTAATTTCATTCATCCTTAATTGATCAATTTCTTCACCTCCTATCAAGTTAAGGCCTTCCCTAGATTTGTCATCCAAACCCTTAAGAAAAATGGTTTTACTTAACTCCTCTTGAAGTACAAATCCACACCTTTTTCTCATAAAGAGGAATCTATCTAAATAGTCTTCTATATTTTCATCCTCCTCCTACTTGATTTTGAAGAATTCTTCCTTCCTATTTCTCCCTCTACAATAATCCTGATATTTTTCTAGGAAGGCAGTTTCCATTTGTGCCCAAGTGGTAATAGATTTGGATGTTAATCCCATGAACCACCTCATTATTGCACCCTTCAAATGGATGGAAACAACTTGAGTTTTTGATTATCCATTTTGTAGTCATAGGTCTGACATAGTACCTTGAACTCAAATAGAAATTGGTCAGGGTCTTCAGATGACATCCCTCTAAATGTGGGTAAATGTGTAGGTGACATATTTTTCATTGGTTTATCATCATCATCCAATTGGATTGGATAAGTAAAGGTCCTATCGTGTTCTCATGCTATTTTAAAAATATTTTCCAAATTTTTCTCCCAATCAATGTGGTATGTGGTATGCCTTGGGAAGGTGAAAATCAGGAGTATGAGGTTGACTACTCAATTGAGATTCAAAAATTCCCTAAATGGATCTTGAGAAATAATCCTTCTACTAAAATTTCTACTTCCTTCAGTGATTGATCTAGGAATTCCAAAGGTGGCAATTTTGTTTCTTGTATAACAGGAACGATGGTGCTTACAATTCTTGATCAAATTCCTTATTTGGACTAGAGGATGTTATAAATTCTTGTGAAGATGTTTTTGGGAGGAATATACCCTTTGAGTCTCTTGGTCTACTCATAAATTTTATGATATAGTAGGGAAGATCCTTCAACTACTAGATGTATGATTGTTGCTCTTGCTAACACCTAATTAGAAAATTCCAACTAGTGTATCCCTGAAACGGTGCCAAAAATAATGGGTGTCATTATTCCCTTCATTTAATCAACTTCCTATTGATGTCATATTCAAACCATGGGTGTGTCTAAAGCTATATGCAACAAGAATAATCCTATCGATCTAGTAGTTGACTATAGTTATTTTTGTATTTTCTGGGGGATATTTTCAATGTCTTAAGGACTTCTTAGTAAAAACCTTATTTAAATCATACTATGAAAACTTTGCTTGAAAGGAAACACACTGAAAGCTTTGCTAAAAGGAAACACACTTTGCAGAATGGAAATAAACACACTTGCTTTTGGGAAATAAACACATTGCTTTTGGAAATAAAAACACAACTTAGAGTGCTTAAAAATGGTTGTAAGAAGAACAAGAATATATCTAGACACCTACACGAATGAGTATACAACAGACTTTAACTGGAAGAATTAAAAGTGATACAGAATTAACAGATCTAAACTATTTTCTTAGGAAATATAAATTCCAAATAGACGAATATCCTGGTCCTTAGGGGACTAGGCCCTTGCTCCTCCTTGAATCAGGATTTAACAACTTAGAATTATCTCAAATAGGAATGGATATTTATTGATAAAACATTTGATATTACAAAACATACTGGATGTATGTACTTTGATCTGTATTACTTATTCTATATGTATATCTATCTTCTTCTATATTATTTATCTATTGCAGGTCTACTTATATATACATTTACAATCATAGTTGTCTCTATGATTATGATGAAATCGAATCATGCCCATAATAGATGCTGACTCGGATTATGGTTGATCAGATAGTTGTAAGATAACTATCCCTGGATCTACAATCGGAAATCTTCTCATCCTTTCCTGATTGAAAGGGTCGTTGATGCTAAATCACCGGATGTGGTTAGAATAGATAAAATTCCATCGGTTCCAAAACTTCAGAGAAGTTCCAGAACCATAGGAAATCGTTAAAGATCAAAACCGTGAGAGTTCCAGAGCTATACCCAGGAGTTCGGAACTAATTCTGAAAATTCCAGAACTAAATACTGGAGTTCCAAAACTAAGTCTAAAAGTTCTAGAACTAGATGATAAATATGTAATGGAGTTCTAGAACTAGCTTGGAAGTTTCAAACTAATCTGTATTAGAATAGATGCTACTAAAAACATGTTGAACACTACATACTTGATTTCTTCGACCGATTAGACCTACTTGATTACAAAACTGAATTTCCAACACACTTCGTTAGGAATTTCAGAGCTTTTAAACATTAGAATCACAATCAATCAAAAGACGGAAAATTACATCCTAACTCATATTAGATCAAATAAAATTCACAAAATGCAATCAAACTTAATAAAAAGGAGAGTAAGATGAGATCATTTATTGTACATTTAACGGGCATATTCTGGCCTCATCACAAGTTACGAAGATTTTCACTTCACAAAGTTACAAAGTCATTCGTGAACAAAACATGCATGGAACCTTTAAAAAATTGTGATTTTTATGAAATTTATCGTGTTTAGATAGAATCATGTGTGCAATGGATGCAAATGAATAATGATGGTGGAATTATTCTAGAAAAAATCGCGAGTTCCGGTGAAATGGAGAATGTGAGGGGAGCAAGAAAAATGGTTAAGTGTTAGTATTTATAGGTGTGAGAGGGAGAGAGGAAGGGGGACACATTTTATGCACCCCTTGTTCCTTTGGAAAGGGATAGGGGACACAAAAGTGTTGCATTATCCTGTGGTGACACATGACACACATGCACGAGCAAGGAAAATGAGAAAAGTGCTTAATTTGAGCTCTCGGGGTCAATTTTTGGTCACATGAGGAACCTAGTGGAAGCATGGAATGGGAGTACATTTTTCTACCCCCTTATCCCTTTGGAATGGGAAAAGGGACACTAAAATATTTCCTCATCCCGGAGGTGACACTTTTCAAGCATGTAGAGTGAGGAGAGGGGGCTCAAAAATTAGCCGAAAATGTTAGAACGAGGTTCCCAAGGTCATATGATGGAACCACAAGGCCTAAGGTGGGGGAGGCACATTTTTATTCCCCCCTTGTCCCATTATAATGGGACAAAGGGAAACCAAAAGTGCTCCTCATCCTGGTGAGGACAAGTGTCAAGCATGTAGAAGTTGGAGTGGGGGCTAGAAATTTGATGAAATGTGCCTATCAGAGCTCCCCAGGGTCATGTTGAGGGTACATGAGGCTTAAGGTGGAGGGGAACAGCTTTTATTCCCCTTTTCCCCTTAGAGAGGGATACCAAAATGTGTCTCACCCTCATGCCGCCACTAGAGATAATTTTAATGGCGAATATTCATAATATGGAAAAAAATCATTTTAGGAAAATTTGAAAAGGAGATTTTTTCAGAGTGGGTCTGTCCTGTTTGCCTAAAATTTACAGTATATATTTTTTTGGGGTCGGCTTCACCTACATTTGAAAACATCTCCTATAAAAACCTAGGTGATTCATCGGTAGTATACTATAATACTACCACCAGTACCTTACCAATACCATGAACTTGCATACTCTAAGCACAAGAGATAGTTGTTAGCCTGTTAGTAGTTTAGAATCGAGTGACAGATGATATTTTATGACATGCAACCCATTGAATTTGCTGACATGTGAAAAAGTGGTTAGCTATTAACACGCGACATGGATATAGTTGACATGCGACAAGGAGGTATTGCAGACACTCGAGAAGGGAGTTTATTATTAACGCGCGTGACAAGGAGGAGTTATTGTAGACACATGACAAGGGGTTAGTTGTTGATGTGTGACAGGGATATAGTTGATGCGTGACAAAGAGGTATTACAAATGCAAAACAAGGGGATTATTTGTTGATGCGCAACAAGGATATAGTTGACACGTGACAAGGAGGTATTACAGAAGCGCAACAAGGGGGTTTGTTGTTAACGTGTGACAAAGAGGTATTACAAACATGTGAAAAGGGGGTCAATTGTTGTCGTGTGATAATGAGGTAATGTAGACGTGCGACAGGAATTTTTTCTTTGACACACAACTTGGTTCTTTTACTGACGTAGGACTCTATTCAGAATAATGGAAGGTGCTAGTCCTCATAATGCGAAGACCCTAAAAGTAACTAAGAAATCTCAGAAGTCCCTGTTCAAGTATTTTGGAAACTCTACTTGATACAGATATTGCAACTACCAATAACCATATAGCTGCCACCAGAAAGAATCAGAATATTGACTGTGTGGAAGGTAATATTGAGGTGGACATGCATTCTACACAGTATCAAACAAATGACACCTACGATAATATGCCATATCTTGAAGATATAACTATTGAGATGCTAGATCTTGAAGATATTCTTCCTGTTGGGGTGCAACCAGGAGTGCATCAAGATATCACACATATAAATACTCAAAGAAAATAGAACACATAAATCAAATTCAAATTCTGGTTCATGAAAGAGGAAACCAAGTGATTGTGATATTTCTCAAAATTCTATTCAAAAAAGTAAAACATTGAAAATGAACAAGAATATGTGAACCATTGATAGGACATACAAGTTTGATTGGGCTACCAAATTTTCATTTAGTGAACCTGTATAATCATCTAATTTAGAAGAGATCCCATATGAATGTACATGTACAATATGTATGAAGAAATTGGAAAAGCAGAAAAAAATGCAAATGAAGCTAGACACTATAGAAAAACATTGTGGAAAACAATATTTGACTATAACAGGGGTGGATGGCTAGAAAATCAAAACACACAGGTGGAAAATTGAAAAAGAATGCATGCATGTTAAATACGTAGTGGATTATGAAGTAGAGCAGAAAAAATGCAGACATCTTGTGGAAAAGGGAGGAACAATCACATCACAAATTGGTAAGATGAATCAAACAAATCTACATGCAAAACTCATACAGTTCTCTACTTTATTTCACATACTAAAGAAAGGAAGACCGATTTTAGATTTTCTCAATTTAAAAGTTTTGTATCAATATAATGAATTTTGAACATACCTCGATCTCATTGGTTTGAAAGTAGTGGATGGAAATGGAAAAATGCCTTTTGATGATAGAGAAGGAAGATTTGAAAGAGAATGTAGAAAAATCAAAGTTTATCTCTCTTCAATTGATGAAGTGACAAAGAATGACAACACCGCATGGGTATGTATCCACGTCTATACTTTAGAAAATCATATAAGGAAACCTCATCTGTTGGGTGTTATGAAAATGGTTGAAAATTGTAATGCCAAAAACCTACATAAAATAGTTGTTTCTCATTTTAAAGATATTGTTGGAATGATTGATTATGAAATTGCTAAAATTTGGTATGTGTTGGAGCAGATGGCAAAAACTTCTCGAAAGATGTTGAGATGAGATGGATCTCTTTGTATGAACCTCGTATGCAGAGTTTTTGAGGAGTATCCTTCATTGGTTGGTTTCATGCACAAATATCGTCATGAAGTTGATAGGGTGAGGGACTTATTGTTCCATTTAACTGATTTGGAGACATTTCTTACATTGGTTGGTATTCTTCCAATGTTGCAAGAGATCAATACATTGATGAAGCATGCATAGGGGATATTAATCTATATTATTGATTCTATACGGATGAGATAAATGGTATGTCAAATTCTTGATATCTTGTATTCTTCCCAAGATAGTTTTGATACACCTATTTTCGAGAATTGAATTTTGAGATTCAATATCCACGATCACCTCTGCATCATTATTAATAGGAGGGACATACCACTCGCACATTTTACAAAAACATCAAGATATTACAGATCGGAATGAGAATATGTTCCCGTGACACGTAATCTCTTTGAGTCTGTTATAGTTGAAATAAGAATAAAGCTTTTAAAAATATCGGGATCCTTATCATAAAAAATTAGAGAATGTTTCTCCAAAGATAAAATTCGTAAAGCAATGGGTGTGATGAATCCTATTTTTGGAATACAAGGTGGTCGTGCGGACTTTGTAAGAAAGCATTTCCATAAATCCATGGCTATAATAATGGAACATTTCATATAAGACTTCGAGTTTAAGGGTATGGAAATCAAAGGTATATTGAATGCTAATTTATTAAAGTTTCAATCAACAAATTTTGCAACAACAATGAGGAACCGATATAAAAATTTAGACGAACCTTCTGAAAGTAGTGCTATTACAAGGTTGTGGCAAGGAATCTATCAAATTTTAATATTACAAGAAGACATCAAAGAATATTTCAGATTATGTGAGTTATGTCAAACAATGATTTTGGGGTCTCAGTGGAGGACGAAATGGTTTTCAGTGCTTTATCATTTATAAAATCAAAACCGAGAAATAGGTTGGATAAAAATGTGAAATTTACGTGAGGTGCTATGTATCTCGTTACTCCATGGAAACCTTTCCTTTCGATAGATCAATTGCACATTATAATTCCCTTTGCGAAAGAAGAGGTGTGAATAATACAGCTACAAGTGCAATTGTTCCCAATGATGAGAGTGCAATTGGCTCATCGTCACACAATCACAAGAAGAGAACATCGAGTTTGAAGAAGCTATTGATAATGGTTTTTTCAACTTTAAATAGGTATATCCTTCACCTTACTTTTATTGTTTGTCACCTTAAATTTTGTTTCAGCTCTTGTTATCATTAAAGATGTTACAGTATATATATTTACATTTATTTAAATATAATTATTTCATCTTTTTTTTGAAAATGTGGGTTGACATCAATCTGAGGAAGCTCACACTTCTCAGGACTGCCAATCTCAAGAAACTCACTCTTCTATCTACTAATCCATTTATCGTGTTGAGTTTTCTTAAATCAAAGATCTAGCACACTACGAAGGATGATTTCACAACCATCTAAAACACTATATGTAACTTAAACCCTATCATATGACATTTCTTGATTTTTTACAATTATGTTTAATTTATTTTTATATTTGCAAAATGCTTTGATATATTTTTTAAACTTTGTGGGATAAAATCACACAATCGAATTTTACAAAGAGAGGAAGATTTTTCCATATTATACAATTCATCATCCACGATCATTCTCGAAGCTAAATCTATGTCCACATAAAATTCATCATCATCCATATATATCATATCATTATCATATCATAATCCTGACACTCCAATTATTATTAAAACAATTATTTATCTATTTTAAATGTGCATAAATGTTTCTATCCTAACACATTCCATTTTTTTAAAACAATTATCCATTATCATCATTCATCATCATCTATATCCATTCTAATTTCATCATATCATTACAAGTATAGAGAAGAAGATTTTGAGAACGTTTAAATGTCTCTTTTGTACTACATTCCAAATTTTCTTATAACAATTATCCATTATCATCATCCTGATTCCATGATCATGCTTGAAGCTAAATTTACATCCACATACAATTCATGATAATCCATATCTATGAGACTATGATTCTATTTTAATGGCATCATCCACATCTAATGGAATCATCATTACAAGTAGAGAAGAAACATAAACACCATATACAATCTAGAAATTCTATACATAATATATAGGAAGTTATAAAATTAAAGATTATATAGTATTTCAAATTTTCAAAGGCTATCACATTCAAGTTTCAAATTTCAAATCTAGATAATAAAATTCAAATGCCATGACCATCACATTCAATGTTTCAAATTTTCAAATATAGATTCTATTTTTCAAGTTTCCACACTCAATAATGAAATTTTTCAACCCTCAATTTTTTGTACCCCTTTCCACTCCATGTACTCCTTTCCCCAATGGATTCTCTACCTGTACCCCTTTCCCCAATGGTAGAAATAATCCTAGAACTTATGAGATCTTCCACAACACTGTCTAGATTCTTTACAATTCTTTCTTCTTGCTTTGTCACATCTCCATGGGATAGCAAATTTGGATCAGTAGCTACCTTGGTTTTGAATAAAATTTTAGGGTCAAAGCCATGCTCTTTAATTATCTGCTTCAGTGTATTGTTTTGTTTGTTAACCAAAACAATATTTTCCTTCAAATTATTCGTTATGGATAAACTGTTCTTCGCGGTTTCTAAGTGAACTTGGAAAACCTTTGCTTGACTCTTAAAATTTTCATATTTCAACAAAGACAAAAAAGTGATGTCAATTAAACATATTAATAAAATAAGAAAACTTCAAATTAACAAAAATATTATTTGAAACTCGATAATACTTATGACCGCTCGATCTCTCTCGCATTTGTAATCGCTACTGATCCTTGTCCTTAGACCATTTGTTAAAATATGTTTGGGCCTCAGCACTAATATTTTCCAATTTTTTTAATGTCTTATCCAAAATGTCATCTTTATAGTTGTTGTTATACATGACAGTCCCACTTCTTACTTGGGTAAGTAAGGAATCCATCTTCGCAGGTTGATTCTAGACTGCAGTGTATAAAATATCCCTTTGCCAATAATTTTCATAATGACTTATTATCTCATTGATTAGTACTTTAGCCCTTCTCTCCCATTCTATGAGCTGCACGATATGAGGTAGAATAAACTCATAGACATGGGATTGAAAATCATAACCAATTAATTTATCTAAAGGAAAAGGTAGAAAATGTTCACCATCTGTATCTGAAGAAGATGATCTCACTGGAGAGGTATGGGGGCTTTCGGGTTGATCGACTGCTACTTGTTTCTACCTTTCGGTGGCTTGATCCTATTTGTGATAAAATAAATCAATATTCAAACAAAAAAATCTAAAGTGAAATGTAATAAAAGTTGAATAAATTATGTTGAAATAGAATTATACATGTTGGCCTTGAATCATCTCACGTGTATTGAAAAATTATGTTGGTTTATTGCTATCAATGCCCAAGTAATCTTCATCTAAATTTATATTATTTAAAACCGATATGCCCATTGTGCTAGGCAAGCCACTGAGTGAGAGGGTTGGAATTCGAAATGAGGAGGAAATGTTTAGTGTCCCACTAGGGACTGGAGGAATTAACATGCATTTACCAATGTTATTTTTTCATGATCCTCTGGTTGGCATTTTGAATATTATTGGTGGAGGAGAGGGCAATGCCGCTTATTTTGTACAGAAGGTGAAGGAATGCAATGTGCTAAAAAAGCAATAAAATCCATATGAAAAACTGTTAAACTATGTAAAAACTATGAAATTAAACGAAGTACTATTCAAAACTTGTACCTTGTTGTTGAGGGGTAGCTTGTCACGGTGCTTGAGGTGGCCATGTTGGAGTAGTAATTAGTGGTTTTTGAGTTGTCTATTGTTGGGATTGCTGAGGTGGTTGTTGAGAAGACACAAATGCATGCGACTGAACTGAGTGAGTTGGGGAAGACGGTTGACTTTGAGAAGCACACGTATGGTCCAAAGCCCCTACAATGTCATCAACATATGATTGTATGTCAATTCAATATGGTAAAATTTAAATGGGAAAATGAAAATACAAATTTAGAATTTGTAAATAATACATGTAAGGGTATTACTTCTCTGGTGATTAACGAATTCAAACGGTTAGTAGTTCGAGATGAGTGAACTTCCATTTCAGATTGTGAATCTCAAATGCCTCAAAGGTGTGTTGTTGGCCTTTTCCTCTTGATGCCACCTTTTTCAGTGGAAGTGCTTCCAAAATCATCTCTGAAAATAGTAAATAGTTAATACCTATTGTCAGTCTAATGTCAAAATACAAACTTTATAGTTTATACCTGTTGTTCTTGAAATGGAATTGACAAATTCATCAACGCCTCATCCGTGCAAGTGGGAATTGGTTTGTCTTTTAAATTTAAAAGAGACTCATAATAAAGGCCAATGAGATAGTTTGTGGTGTGAATGATTGGTTTTTCTGAAAGCTTTACATTTGTAATGTCAATTCTTTTTTTTTTGATAAAAGGTGCACCAATCAAATTTTTGATTTGCGATAGTTGCAAGAATGTATGCAATGGCCCAGTTTGGTCTATCTGTTTGCCGACCCTGCAAAACTATTCTAGCTTGAAAGAAGGAAATCATAGAAGCAAGAAAGTGGTGTGTAATTCCTTGCATATCCACGCCACGTCTAGATTTATTGACTTGAGCTACAAATGCCAAAAAACCATTGGAATTAATATAAATTTGAATTGTATCAAAATCAGAAACTGAATACAAAATGACGAATGAAAATAGTTTACACTTACAATCAACATGGAAACCGAAATTCGATTCGAGGTATTTCTTATCATCTTCAACGAGTGTTGCCTTCATTGTAACAATGGGTAAATTTTTTAATGGGAGGCCTATAAACCGATGAATATCAGCTGGTCGATACCAAATTGAAACATTCGACCATCATCCACAAGAATAAAGAAATGTGTCATCCTCTATATTGTATGAGGAGAGAAGGTAGTTCAAAATATCATGGTCTATTTCAAAATGGGGCATCTTAACAAGCCCACCAAACTCACATGCATTGATCAAATCCTTGTATTCCAAATTCATTTGTAAAATATTCTGGATGTGGGGGCACAAAGGGTTCCTATAGAGTATCTTTCCTATGGATAGGGCTTGTGGGTTGACTGGATTTTCCTCTTGATTTTTGTCTTGAGCTTGGGATGCACTTGTAGTCACCATTATAGTTGTCCTTGAGCTTGATTGTACCGACCTAGATAATGGATTCTTGTATATAAGAAAATTCAAGATCTAGAAAGTGTAAACGTGAAAATGACCGACGAGAGGGTATTTATAGGACAAAACCAGGGTCTCGAAGCCTTGTTGACACGCGTCTCATTGACGCGTGTCATCAACGAGTGTCAACGAGCCTTTGACGTGCGTCAATGAGCCTTGTTGATGCACATCAATGAGCCTTATTGACACATGTCAACAAGGCTTATTGACACATGTCAACAAGGATCGCGTTGACGTGTGTCAACCACATGTCAATGTCTATAACTCTGCAGTCTCTCTAACTCAAAAAAAAGTGGGCGAAAATTCAGTTATGAAAAATTGGTAAATTCACCTTTCAGTGAAACTAGTTCCAAGGATATTCACCAGGTATTTTCCACCTCCAATTTCCAAGAGGTCTCTTAAAATGAACCCTAGCTACCACTCGACACTATAAAAGTTGGCTAAGGATGGAACTTGTACCTTGGGGAAGCACTTGAAAATAGCATTGTCGAGCTCCTGGATGAATTTTTAGGTACTTATTTATATGATTTTGACTATAAAAATAATTTTGAAAAGTTTTGGAGGGGTATAAAAGTATTATTAATCTATAAACCTTCTCAAAAATGTCCTTTTTGATCTAGAACACTAGTTGTGCCTGTAAAGAATGAGTTGTGGAAAGCAATGCATTAGTGTTGTGAAAATAGGAGATTACCACCATGTAGGGCTTTAAATTATATTTCGATTTATATATTTTTTAAGCTCCAAATCATTTCATAGCTCCCAAAATCATCTCTCGAAGATTAGGTTCTTTTTAGCAGTGTAGGCTCCTTCGGCCTCAAAAACATGCTTTTGCTGAAATGGATCCTAAACCTCCACTCTTTCCAAAATCCTCCTTAATCACCTACAAAATGATCCTAGCTCATGAATATACCTTCTTGATGAATTTAGGACTTTAACTCAGCTCTGGAGAATATTTACACGCTTGAGAAAGACTAGAAATAGCCAATCCCAAGCCTACTAAAAGGTTCACCTTGAAAGGCATTATCTTGAAAGACTCCTTTGAACTTTTTTCTTCTTTTCCCAACTTGGATGAGGGTGATACCATAGACATTGACATTCTACATATGGGGGATAATCCCACCACAGGGATGGACTAGCTTGGAGAGGTCTTGGGGAAGGGTTACAATTAATATTTTTGACACTAGGATAAAGTTGTCTTGTTTTCAAGTGATTTTTTCCCTTACAATCACTTGAGGACTTATTCTAAATAAAACGAACTAAGGAAAATATGAGAAGGAACTCTATAATCTCAATTTATAAATTTGATCAATAACTTATCCATTGGGATTCACATATTCATTAAAACAGTAGCTAGAAAGTAGTAAACACACACACACACACACACAAAGGAAACACACGAAAGGAAAAGAACACACACAATGGGAAAGGAAACACACACCTAAATCACCTATGGTACAATGTGGGGACAACCCACTTTCACTACTTGTATAATTTTAGATATTTCCCGATGTGGGAAAATCTAACAAAGTGTTCCATCCAGATATGACAGATAGAAGGCATTTTCTCCACAAGTTTCACAAATCTAGAATGGTCCAAGCCACAACGATTCAAACTTCCCATGGCTACCCTTTGGCTCTCTTCATTTTTCCCAAAGTAGAACAAGATCTCTAAATTTTAACTCTCAATCCTTTGCCTTCTTATAAAATAACCTCATGACCTTCAATTGATGATCTTTGATTCATTTCACCACATTGAATCTACCTTGTTCAATATTTTAAAGCAACAAAATTATATTTTCAATAACATCATGATATTTCCCATCATCTACTACTTGGAGAAACTTAAGTGTTGGCATCTCCACCATAACGGAATCTCTACTTCAATCCCATAGAGTAATTGGACTAGAGACATACCAATTGCTTTCTTTGGAGTTATTCTATCCACCCACAACACATCATAGATAATTTTTCCAGACCTTTTGATTCTCATCTACTATCTTGCATGGACTATGGTCATGATGTTTTTATTGCTTGATTTCTCTTGACCATTTCCTTGTGGGTAATAATTTTATGTGTGTGACAGAGAAATCCCATAACTGTAGAAAAACTCATTTAGATCCCTAGAGGATAAATATGCGGTTGTCCACCAAGATATTTTTGGGGTATACCAAAATGAACAATGATATTCTCCTTGATGAAGTTACACACTATTTCATTATTGTATTACTTTGTTGTGATGGCCTCTACCCACTTTGTGAAATAATCAGATCGTTGTGAGCATGTAGGTATGACCTACGCTTGAGTGAGGATTTAAAAATCCAATGAAATATAGACCCCACTATTAGAATGGTTCTTTGATCACCACTATCCTAATAGGAATTGCAATGAGTTGTGGTATCCTGAATAGTTGTTGACATGCTTCACATTTTAAGACCCATTCTTGGGCCTCCACAAATAAAGTCAGCCAAGTAATATTTTCCACGAGAGGATTTTTTGAGTTGTTACCATCTCCAAAAGAATTCCTTTACACGTTTGATCATGATATTCCTTCAACAACTCGCTCTTATTTATATTTATCTACGCACTTTAGAAAGTAGCCATCAAATCCCCTTTTATAGAGTGCATGGTTCTATATAAAATACTTGGCTTCCCTTAGCTTGAGAGTTCTTTTTGGTTTTAATGAATATGAGGAGGGAACTCACCATAGGTCAAGAAGTAAGTGATGTATGCATACCACTCATTTTTCGTGCTTACGAACAGGACTTGAGGAAAGTCCTTGCTAACACATTCACAACATAGACATTCTCCTGTATAATTTTTAGTCACAAGTGCATCATCCTCTGTAAGTAATCTACACAATATATTTCCACTTATTAGATTAGAAGGCTTGATCTCTAAAACATACTCCTGAATCCTCCACCTAGTTTCTCTTTTTGTTCTAGATCTTGTTGAGTGAGAATGGACTTGATCGTTGATCCTCGTACCATAACTATAGTGTGTGAATTGAGGATTTAGAACCTAAATTTATTTACCACCTTGATCATGGAATAGGCATGATTTTCTAAATCGTTATACTTTAATGTGCAATTCTTCAGAGGTGAGATCATGAAGGAAATAGGAGCTTCTAAACCTTCTTCATTCTTTTGCACCAAAATGCCCAAAATCATGTGCTCTGAAGCATAACAATATAAGATGAAATATTTATAAAAATATGGGTGTAACAGAGTGGGAGACTTTGATATTGCTTATTTAATTGATTCAAATTCTATTTTTCCTTCTTCTTTCTATATGAAGTTATCTTGCATGGATTCATCATGATTGTTATATGCTTGGTCAACTTGGAAAAGTATGGGATGAAGCACCAAAGGAAGTTGACCTTGCCAAAGAAGGAATGTAATCCTTTTTTGTTGGTCAAGAGTGACAAATATTGAATAGATTTTATCCTCTTTAGATCAATCTTCACCCCTTCCTTGTTCACAATATGCCCAAGTATTTTTCCTTCTTGGTAACCCCAAAAATCTAATTTTTGGGATTCGGGGATATTCCATGTTGTCTACATTTGATGAGTACCTATTCAAGATGGTGAATATGGCATCTTTGTTTCTTTGAGAATATTGTGAGATCATCCAGCTAAATTATGATACAATGATTGAGGTATTTGAATGCTAGGTCCATCACCCTTTGAAAGGATACTCCCGCATTGATTAGACCGAAAGGCATTTTGTTGTATGCAAAAGTGACCCAATGTGTTGTGATGAATGTCTTAGTTCTATCCTATTCTTCCACTTCAATTTGATTATATCCCAAGAATCCATCAAGTAATGAAATCATTTTAGACCATGTGACTCGCTTATAAGATAATATCCATGATCAAGAGTTGGTAGTTTGTATTTCGGGAGGCCTAGTTGAGGTTGTGAAAGCCTACGCAGATCCTTACCTCCCCATTTTTCTTTGTCACCGAACAATGTTTGCTACCCACATGGAGTGGTGGATAGGAAAGATGATTCTTGCATTTAACATCTTTAGTACCTCATCCTTGATGGTATCTACTATCTTTGGATTATAGGGCCTTTTCTTTTTCCTAAAAGGCTTAGCTTCCAACTTTAGAGGAATAGAGTGGTGCATTTCTTTCGGTTGAAAATATTTAATCTCATCATAAGAATAAGACAATACATCTCAATATTACTTCAATAGTGATATGAACCTCCTTTTCTCTTCTCATGAGAAACACATGCATATATTCACCATTGTGGGTTATTTTGAGGCGCCAATTTTTTTTCTCGTCTCAAACTCGTCTATACACCACAAAGATTTTTTTCCTTTCTTTGATGAATTGGTTGTGTTTGTCAAATGGATCCTCTAGAAACACCAGGACCTTTCAAAAAATTTCCCTTTTAGCTTGATAAATCCTTCATATTTAAATATTTTAATTCCCTCTTTGTCTTCTTCTATCACTGAGTCTTGGTGAGGATTTTTTCTTCCTTGTAGAAGAGAATACTAAAGTTTTCCTTTTTCTCTAGGAAAGTGAGGAGATGATATCCATCATTGAATACTTTCCAATGGCTTACATCATCCGATACACTCGGTCTAAAAACCATCTCAACAATCACATTTTCCTTATCAAGGGATGGATGTGGAGTCACTAATGAAGCTAGACAATGAGTGAGTCATCATTTTCATTCTACTGTGGGGAATGTCTTCGATGGAGAAATCATTAAAATATTCAATGCAGTCCCAAAATCTATTTCTCGTAGTGCCCGATTCTTGGGTTTTTGACTTGATATTGGTCTCTCACTTGCTTTACTATCACTTCAGCATCTTTGAGACACTTAAGATTTTTTAAACCCATATACTCAATGACATCCATTCTAAGGAGGAGAGCCATGTATTCTACAAGTGTTATTATTATTTTAAAATTGTAGCTTGTATGAAAATGGGAAGAATTCACCGATGGAGAAGTCAAGAAAATTCCAGCTCTAGATCTTGCACTTGAGTGACTTCTATCAAATTTCATGGTCCAAATTTGGTCTTATTCATCTTCAAAGTGAGGAGCTAAAGTTCTCATCCCTTTCGAGGTGAGGAAGTAATTCCCCATTCCATTTCCTTGAAATGTAATGTTTTCTCTCCGTGCTCTAACTTTTGGACCGTGTACTTTATTTTTTCACATAGGAGAAAATTATTCATTTCTCCCTTTACTAGGATTTTCATGAAGGACCAATCCATTAAAATTTACCCACATAGGCCTCGGTAAAAATTATTCTCAATAACATACCAAATGATGTTGGGGTGTCTACCACCAAGATGGTGAGCAACAACCGCTTGTCTAGAAAGTCTCGCTAAAGCCACTTGTGCATCTTTGATCCTTCCCACCAATGGCACTTCTTTGGAGTCCATAAAATAAAAATAACCATTTTCACATATTAGAGTAAGTCCCAAGGCATTGGATACTTTGATGGGCATGATGTTGTCGAGGCTCCCGAGTCTATGATACAATTGTTTAGCTGGTAGCTTGAATAGGAGGGATATGTAGAAAGGTTCTACCTTATTAGTTTTAGATGCACTTAGTGATAACATATTTTTTTAGGGGTGTAGGTAGTGTTAGTAGTAGGACCTTAGTATTAGGATTCCCATTGTTGGATTTTAGGCCACCATTCTAGACAACATTGGAGAACCTCTTGAATTGGTCTAGGTGTGTTTGAAAATATTAAATTTCAAAGTGATCTCGAACTTTGGTTTTTATCGCATTTTCTACGTAATCGAATGAAGCTAAGGTGGGTGACCTCAATGTTCCAGGATGATGGAAGTTTTGCATTGTGGAGGTGGTTCTACCTTGGGATTTTGAGTAACTTTGGCAGATGAGGTAGTGGGTTTAATAGGAGGATAGGTGGGATTCAATTGATCCTTTGAGGTTTTGATTAGACTAGCATTAGGTGAAGGATTGGCCTTAGAAGTAGGTTTTGAGTTAGGGGAAATACCATAGGACTTACTTGTTATGGTAGTTTGTTTCTTGCTTGTTATTGGGTCCAAATTTTCCTTTTCCTTTTAAGACTCCATTAATGGAAGAAGTGGAGAACCTCTACTAATGATTGTGTTCTATGGAACTAGATCGGAGGATTCTCATTTTTCTTCTTTTGCAGATCCACCAAGGATGGATCTCCCTTTTGTGATTGGGAGTGGGTAAACACATCATCTGAGGAACTTGGTGCTTCTTCTTCATTATCATCTTCACTTACTAAGTTATATTAAATGAGACCATTCTGAGTATCTTCATCAACCTCTTCAATCTCAAGAATGTTTCCCTCTTCATTTTATTCTTCTTTTGTCTCCTCCACTTCTTCTTCTTCTTCTTCTTCTTCTTCTTATGGTTATTCTACATCACAAGTTGCATTGATTTGCACTTCCTAAAGGGAAGGCCTATGGAGAGGTAGAGTTATCCTTACAATGTTCGGAGATTAGTCTTCTTTGACATGTTCCCCATGGTAGTTTGAAAGAGTTACTTCTTGAGAGAAATTATATCATTGGGAATTTTTTGAACCATGGGGTCATGGGGGATGGAGTTATAACTCGGCCCTTTTTTTTTGTCATTCGGGGTCTTCACTATCCTAGATAAAATTAGATCATCCTTTGTTTTGATGGCATAGTCTTGAGCTTCCTTCAAAGTCCTAGGCTAAGACCTTCTCAAAATAAACCCGACTTCAGGTAGTTGAGCACTTATAAATAATATTTTTAAATTATCGTCGAGGGCATGGCTTCAAGATGTATCCTCTTGAGCACTATGTTGTATCTTACTATAAAATCCCTCATTCCTTCATTAGATTATTTATTCATATGCATGAATTGAACCAAGAGATCTTGAAAGTCTTTTGTAGACTTAAATTTGTCTTTAAAGCAATTGTGTATATCATCCCAACTAGTGATTGATCTTGTTGGTAGAAGGTAGAACCATTATGCTACTTTGTATTACAAGGATTCCACAAACAATCTAATAGATATACATATTTGTGTTCAACTCCTAGCACACTACATGTTGTGATGAATATTTCCACATGTTCCCTATGGGAGATGTGAACCATCTCCCTAAACTATGGAAATATTTTTCTTGACCCTTGTGGTAACCGATGAAGAGGTTATAGAAGTGCAAGTGGGTCTATGTTGCTACCCTGTGGCACAATAGGTTGTGGTCTCTTCTTCACCCATTACATCTTCAAATTTTGCTTTGATCCTTGATCTTGCTTCCTCTCTCTAGTTACATCTCTTGCTTATGCTCTTTCTTGAGCTCTTCTTTCTACTTCAAGTTCTACTATTACTTTTGCTTCAGTTTATGTCTCAGAATTTTTCAAAATCTTCACTGGGATTTAAATGATAGTAATTTCAGGATGAGGGAGTGCTTTGAAATTATTTCTAGTTCTTTCCTTCTTTGTAGATCTTTAAATGTTGGATCAAGATTTCCTCCTTGTCATTATGACATGGTATACCCGCAATCAACCAACTTGTAGATTTGAGATTATCTTAGGCTCTTCTTTATTGCTATTGGGATTGTATTACTCTTTCTCTTTCTTTAACATATTGCTCTTCGCTTTCTAACACCTTAGTAGTTATGAAGTAATGTGTAAAATTTTATTTTTGTGTTAGACATCCTCCCTCAAGTTGGATACAATGTCTTCTTGAATGTAAAAAATAAATTCGGTGTTCGGATAGGAGGATTACCAAAAATAGCCCTATGTATGAGACATAAGGCTCTCTCGACTCTTCAACTCCCAATTTTTTTTTTTTTGGATATTTGACTTTTTGTATTTTCTTGTGAATCGTATTTCGGGTGAAATTTTTTTCAAAGTCTACCCCATAGTGGGCGCCAAAACCATTGGAAAAAAAAAAATTGTCGTGTGGAAAAAATAGTGGGTATCCGCCAACACTCTAAGACTCTAGGTCCCTCTGATTGAATGGTGCAAATCCATTTATTATGCGTGTAAGAAACTAAAATATTTTGTGGCCAAAAGGTCGGGGATCCAACATGAACACTCCACTGAACCTGTGGAAAAATTTAAAATTTCTTGCAAGGGAGGAATTTTCTAAGAAGGTAGGAAAGGGAGTGGGAAAAAGAGAGGGGATTAATATCTCAAGTAGAAAATCATATTCCTATAGACATCAATCAAATTACTTCAACACACATAGATATAGAAAGAAAACAATTTTGTTACTTGCATCAAGACAAGGTAGAATTAGGAACACAAAGTTTCAATAACTCTCTAATAAAAAGGCAAGATATCATTTCTTCTTCATCGATGTTTTGGAAAAATTATACATAGTGAGAAATAGATGAATATAGAGAGGAGAAAAAGTGGAAATACCTATCTATTTTTGTTTCTTCATAAGTAGTAATCTATCATGAGCGTATAAAATTTACAACCCTTAAGAATTAGGGTGCTATTACAATTTATAGACTTGACTTTTTATGTGTCCTCTTACAACATGTGACTTTTCATATTCCTAGGTGTAGGATTAAGTCCCCTTTTATTAATTAAGGGTGACTTATTACATTACAAGCTAAAGTCACATTTAAATGAATAAGATAAAATAGGAATAGGACAAAATGAAAAAGTGCAACCCCTCAACAAAGGAAAAGAACATGAAGGAAGAAGGGAAGAGAGAGAGAAGGAGAGAGAAGGAGAGAGAACTCGTGTAGATGAAGATGCCACTTCGTATGATTCTACCTTGCCAAATAAGTGATCCTTGTTGAGATCTACAAGACATATTTCCACTCCCATAAACTCTTTGTTGTATTGGGTTGCACGCGGGTGATACCTTCCCCACTTGAGGAATGCGGACACAACTCAGGGACTCGAGCCAACCATATAAGACATCATTGATGTTTTTTCTCTTCACGAACCATGATGAATATTTCTATGCAATTTTTGAAATCATGGCTTGGATCTCGAGATAGAGGCTCTAATGTGTGTTCATTGAATGAAAAGGGGTCTCCAATTTTTTTTTCTGTACATACTCCTCAAATGGTCTTAACAACTCATCTGTGGTAGTGCTCTCATCGAGGGTGGGAACTCCAATATTTTTTACTCTGATGTTGATGTTGTCTTACAACTTGAAGGCAAACTCCTCATTTGAATCTATCTCATCAATGACATGATTCAACATTTTGTACAAAGAGGCAAGGGTTCTTGCCCATACATGTGACAAGTCTTCGAGATGGAGAAATAAATACTTTCATGATCACCAACACCTAGGAGTGAGCATATCCGATCTCCATCACCAAGGGATCAAATTGGTCCCATTTTTTTCCTTTTCCAATCCTTCCCTTATCATCTAGACCTTATCTACAGTGGCACACATGTACTTGTACAGTGAGATCAACTCTGGAAGAAGTAATTTTCCTTTCTCGATGATCATGCTCGTACACTTATCATTTTCTAGTCCCTAAATGGTGAAGGCACCTGTCTTCTTAATGGACTCTGGATCGAAGCTATTGATTAGGGTAACTTCTTCAATTAGGAGTGACAATGAAGCATTTAGGTCCATGAAGTGTTGTACATACGAGGAGAGTGTTTTTACTTGGTCTTCCTACCGATCAATCTTTACCTTATAATCTTGCTTCCTCACGAGGATGCGAATGGAAGACTCCTGGAACATGTGAGAATCTCCTTCATGGGTGGTAGGACCAAGGGAATGGTGCACATTTTTTAGTTAGCCGGTTGATCTCAAACTCTTCACTTTGGAATTATCCATAGAATCATAAATAAAACATTTTTGTTTTACTTTCTATTATAACATTATAGAGATAGCTAGTGAATGAATTTACTTATGCTTAGAATCCACAATTGTAAGAAAGGAAAGAATATGAACTCATAAACACCAACAATTTTTATCTTGGAAACCTCTAGAGGAGGAAAAACCAGTCAAGAAGGGAAATTGTTCTTTCTTCCTACTTTTATTGGCCAATTCAAAACAATAAGTATAGAAATTACAATAAGTATGAAAGAGAAGTAGATAATATCTCACACTTCCTCCCAATTACTTTTTTGCTTTGTCTCAACACTCATTTCTTCTACAAAACACAATTCCAGCACTAAGAACTTCTTGTTCACTTTCTTTCATGCTTTGATGATCTTGTTCTCTTCTACAAACATGTATTTATAGCCTTTCTCATGTCCTCTCATGCAATGGAGAATGGGAAAGGTCATGGAGGAGAAGAGACATGGAAAACCTTTCAAATTATGGGGTTTTTGTTTCATATTTTTGTTTTCTATTCAAAAGAGCCAAGCGCTGGTTAGGCAGCAATTCTATAACCGCCACTCTGCATAGAGTGGCAGTGTTGTTACTAAAAAGATATAACCTCTGTGAATTTATTTTCCTTCTTCGTGTTGATTGATCTGATGAACTAGAGTCATTTTGGATCCCTATGGATCACCAAGGTATCATCTCTTCAATAGGCTTAATTACTTTCGATCTGACTACTTCCACATATTGATTTCCCATGGCACCACTGAAGAAGTGTGAAATGGATTTTGTAAAAAAAATTCTTCTTTCCCTTGGCCAATGTTGATATCACTAAAAAATTAGGGACAGCTTACCTATTGCACTATATGAGCTTCATTGGTTATCATTTCCTTCATTCAGGGAAACATCTCATCTATTTGAGGCCCGACAACCGAGGTGACTATTGTCTCCCTGCTTCTGGGTGAGATGGTGTATCTTGCATAGGAGTAGGGGTGATTGCAAAAGTGGAAAACTCTAGAGTTTTTGAGGAGTTGAGAGGTGAACCGGATCATTTTATTCAATCTTATTTCTATTACAAGGTCCTTTGTTGATATGACCTTATTATGCAATCTCTCTCGTAGTAAGGGGCCTCTACCTCCACCGATTTATGCTTCTAACTCTCTCCTGAAATGGACCAAGCTTGAAGCCTTCTCCATGAAATTTGATGAAGACTGATGTGATGCATATATCTGAAGGGTATGGAAAATTCCTAATGTGATGGAGGCAGCCCTCTTATTATTGAACCATTCTTTTGATCTTCTGATCACAAATTTGGTCCGCTCACTTATGTCTTCCGACTCACAGAAATTCCATGTTACCTGTGGCAAAGGTGAAGCCTTCACTGCTTTATATTTTGGATCATATAATTCTATGCCATCATCTTGAATTCCCTCTTCATACTAGTTGAACTTGAATCTCCTCATTTGTTCAAATGTCATCTGCATATAGTCTCTTTCCCTAACATCAAACACATCTATGTAATTTACCTAATAGTATTTGATCTGTGGTATACGATATGACTCTGAGAGATGGAAAGTGTCTAGATCACATCGATGTCAAAGTTTTCCTTCGGTGTATATGAATACAAGCTTAGGGGTGTGAAATTTTCTTACAAGTGTGATGCATCATCAACACTTTTACAGGTGAAGATTCCAAGTGAGATGGGAAGGGAGACATTCTTTCTTTTTTGATTTTTGAGATTACTGTGAATATGTTCCAATTTTTGTAAAGATCAAACAACACGATCTTATCACTAAGATACCGAGGTAGTATGAGCAGAGAAAAATCATAACCGAAAAATTAGATGTATGAGAAAGTGGCAAATTCTGTGAATTATTACCCATATTTCTTGATCAAAGAAGTCGCTTGGGAAAAAGATTGATCAAGGTTCACCTCCACCGTCTTGATGATGAACATGGTGAAGGAATCATTTACCCTTGTGAAGTTTTGATTTCTCTCCTTTAAAACCAACTGATGATATCTCTTAAATGTTGGGGCCTTGGTGAAGATGTTTTGAGAAGGTGCCAACCCTTTAAAGGTATAGAGCTCACAAGAGCATACACCAGATATGAAGTCATTGTGAATTTCTTTAAGACCGGTACTTGAAACAACCGATGGTGCAGATTCTCAATGATGATCTATCCCCTACCAATCCTATTTTTTTCCTCCATGATCGTGGATATGAAGAGAGCCATTCAGTCCTCGAAATTATTTTAAGGTTTCTTCTCCCACCACCCGACTAAGAAGAATGATTGCATATGAATATTCTTCATGGAACTCACCTCACAAGAAGGATTTGGGCACCCGTGAAGTTTTTCTCATCTTTTTTAGCCATGAGCAAAGAGTGTGGTCCTGAAGGTATGAGTATGTTTTGGTCCACTCCTTCACTACAATCTCTTTTGAAATGATGGCCTTATTACTCCAAATTGGGATCTACATTGAATGTAAGATAGCTCGGGGATAAAGTACCGTGATGGCTAAGCCATCTTCCACTCAAAAGTTCATGATCTCAGGCTCATAGTGTTGTGAACATGCCAAAACCAATTCCACACTCTGCACTAAGACTAGATGTTTGTCTACCACATATAGTGTGCTCATGAAAACATTGTCCTCAACTCGGCTCTCTTGGTCCTCTAAACATTTGTTATTTGAGATATGTGAGGTCTATGTGGGTGACATTATTTTCCCCCATAGGTGAGTACTTAGAAGAGAGAGTTGGGACTAGTTCAATACCTATAAATTTGAACTTCATCTTTGACACTAACACTTCTTTGTGTCTAGAATGGGATTTTAATATTTTTAGTAAATTGATCTTTTCACCTTTTTCAGCTTAGACAACCTTCTATCACCTTTCTCATTCCTCTGAATGCCCACTAAAAACTATGCCTTTGCAAAAACTACTTTATGTGAAGGTTTTCTATTTATAGTAAGCTCTTGTGTAGAGACTTACTATTTTTTGAAAGTGGATCTCCCAACCTCAAATTTTGATGAAATCAAATTTTTCTTCTTCATGTCACATATGAATTTTCAACTCAACCCGATCTCTCGAACAAGAGAAAATAAAATTTAAAAATTTAAGAGAGTGAAATGGGTTATCTCGTAACAAAAATATGGTCCGTGCATGAAAATTATTTCATTTGGGTCTTCAAGGATCTTAGAAATGTGGATGAATGCAAAAAACCTTGCATTAAACTATGCACTGATCTTCAAGTTACAAAGATTTTCACTTTCACGGGTTACATAGTCATTCTAGTGAAAAAAATGTGTCAGAGCCTTTAAAAATTTGTGCTTTTAATGAAATTTATCTTGTTTAGATCATGAAAACATTTGTACAATGGATGTAAATGAAAAATGAGGGTGGAGGAATTTTGGAAAAATTTCACCAGAGTTTCGGGTGAAAATGGAGAAATGTGGGGGAATGAGAAAAATGGCTAAGTGTTGGTATTTATAGGTGTGAGAGGGAGAGAGGAAGGGGAGCCCATTTTTCTTCCCACCTTGTCCCTTTTAGAATAGGAAATGGGGACACCAAAAGTGTGCCTTATCCCTAGGGTGACACATGACACACATGTATGGGCGATGAAAATGAGAAAAGTGCTTAATTTGAGTTCTCGGGTCAATTTTTGGTCACATAAGGAACCTGGTGGAAGCATGGAAGGGGCCACATTTTTATGCCCATGTTTTCCCCTTGGAATGTGACAGGGGGAAACCAAAATTTTTCTCGGCTTGGAGGTTACACTTGTCAAGCATGCTTTGAGTGAGGAGAGGGGCCTCAAAAATTAACCGAAAGTGCTTGACAGAGGTCCTTGGGGTCATATGATGGAACCACATGACCTAATATAGTGGAGGAACATTTTTCTTCCCCCTTGTCCCATTGGAAGGAGACAAAAGGAACTAAAATTTTTCCTAAGCATGGTGAGGACAAGTGTTAAGCATGTGGAAGTTGGAGCAGGGGCTAGAAATTTGACGAAAGGTGCCTATCGGAGCTCCCCGAGGTCATGTTGAGGGTCCATGAGGATTAAGGTGGGGGAGTTTTTCTACCCCCTTTTTCCCTTAGAGAGGTATAGAGGACACCAAAAGTGCTCCTCACCCTCATTCCCGCCACGTGGCACTAAAATATTTGGTGAAGGACGAAGCTTGTACCTTTCTAAGCACTTGAAAATGACATTGTTGGAGCTCCTGATGAATTTTTAGGAACTTATATATATGATTTTAACTAGAAAAATAATTTTGTGAATGATGGGATGGTTATAAAGGTATTATTAAGCTTGAAACATTCTAAAAAATGTTTTTGTTTATTAGGACAAGTTGTGCTGCGAAGAATGAGTTGTGGAAAGGAATGCATGGGTGTTGTGAAAAATATGATATTACTACCATGTATGTATTTGAATTATACTTCCATTGATATCTTGTTTGACCTAAAACTCATTTATTATCTCCTTAAATCATCTCTTGAATCTTATTTATTTTTTCATAGTGCAAGCTCCTTCGGCCTCAAAACTCCGTTTTTGTTGAACTTGCTCCTAAACCTCCGGATATTTCCAAAATCATCTAAAAATGATCTCGGCTCATTAATATACCTCCCTGATGAATTTATGACTTTAACTCAGCTCTGAGAATATGCACCCACTTGAGAAAGGCTAGAAATATCCATTCCTAAGCCCGTAGAAAGATCCACCTTGAAAGGCATTATCTTGAAAGACTCATTTGAACTTTTTTCTTATTTTCCACACTTGGGTGATGGTGATACCACATAAATTTAAACTATACATATGGGGGATAAGCCTAGCATAGGGGATGGAATGACCTGGAGAGGTGTCGGGGAAGGGTTATAATGAAAATTTTGACACTAGGGTAAAGTTATCTTGTTTCAAGTGAATTTTTCCCTTGCAAAACATAGGAAAACACCTCCGATACAAAATTTATTTTATCGATTACAATCAAAACAAACTAGAAATAATTAGGAACTAATCAAAACAATTGAAATAAATCATAATTTGACATTTATAGTGGAACTTTAGGAAGCATTCATGGAAGGAGGGAAAACCTAGTCCTCTCTCCCCAAAAATCTTCTCTCGTGGTGTGATATCATCCAAAAAACTTGCACTTGGCGTGAGATTTCCCAAAAACTCACCCTCAACAATATTTTAGGACATATTCATATCCGTTTACACACTTATACATCAGGTGCACACTTTCCTTTATTACTAATTTTACACACTTTTACATACTTATGCATACTTTACTCAAATTTTTCATATACTAAAATTTGAATACTCTTTCACTCTTCTTTTCAGTTTTGTCCTTAATATGTAACAAGGAGAAAATTACAACATTGAACATAGCTTCTAAAAACACATCACGCATATGCTTCACTCATAGGGTCCACTTCCCTTTCCTAGTTTCCATGCTTCACATTCGATCACTTCACGCTTCACTTGTCCACTCAACACGCCATTAGATAAAATCTTCTCAACAAGGTTACAAGGTACACATCTTATATACACTTTATTTTATTGAGTATTCACTCAATAATATAAAGTGGGGGGAAAATGTAGACACAAAATATATGCAGTTGGGTACATTTCTAGGTCCTAAAAGCATGCTAGCATGTAAATATTTCCTAAGTAAGAAAAATAGTAATTGACAACTCCCTTTGGCCTTTTTCTTTTCTTCTGCACTTTCATTGGCCTTACACATCTTTCACTCCTACCAGCATTCATTTTTTCTATTTTTCTATGGTATCATACACTAGCACCCAATTCAGGATATAGCGTCGGCTCTATCCTCCTAGGTGCTCTTGTCCCTCTTTACCTTTTCCTTACCCCTTTGGGCCCCTTTCACTTCTTAATTACTTTTTATTACTTTGGGTCAGCCTTTTAGTTGTCAATTACAAAATTCAAATAAGGGAATCATATAAATACATAGTTATGCTTTCAAAATGAGGGGTCAAACACTAACATTATGTATCATCACTCAAACTTGCATTCAAAGGAAAAAGAGCACTATAAAGCATTCATCTAGCACATTCACTCGGGGAACAGGGTTACATACTTCTGCATACACAACATAAGAAGGGGAATTTTATTTTTTTCATCCACACATTATATACATATTCTACATTCTAAATCTAGTCTGCTATCATTTGTGTAACTTACACAAGGGCATATAAAGGAATCATCGCACATGCAACAAATGAATAACTACATTTATTCCGAGATGTAGTGCAACACTCACCTCATCAATTTCACTCTTCGATGACCATTGTGGTCAGTCTAACTCCCCATTTTACATTTTCTTTTTCAATTAGATGTGGTTTGTGAGTATGTGTAGGTGAACTTACTTCTTGTAGGTTATAGGTACATTTGTTGATCAAAGAGTGAAGCCAATATGACAATCATAACTAACATTGAATATTATCCCACACGAAAAGACCATATCCAAAATATTCACACAAATGCTAATGCCCAAACACACTACTAGTGCTTAGGTGCTCCTTCCCGTCTATGGGCTCTTATGATCTACACAGCTTCATGCCTCACAACCTTTCATGAGCCCCGATGAAGATTATATGAGTCTATTTTATCCATTCATCTACATAGATCACTTTTATATTGTGTGAAATTAGCTAAGTCATCATTTTCTCTCTCTTGCTTGGGGTTTCAATTATTGCATGTTTATAGCTTGTCCATTTATAATATTGTATTATTTATACATTATTTATTATAGTAGTTACTCTATAATAAGATTTAATTCCAACAATATTAAATAACCTACCAAGGGTAAATACCTTCAACGTCCTAATGAAAAACCTTGGTAACCTTATACAAAAATCAATGGTTCACCCACATCGAAAAATTGAGTTTTTGCTTACTAAAACCGAACCACCTCAAAATTTATCCCCTCGTCTTCTATTATGGGACCTCACCCCTCATCCGAGCATAACCCTATCATTATGAAGTCTAAAATTTCACCTAAAGTTACATCTAAATCTACTACTCATGACACGTCTTTTGTATCTTGTCATGTTAAATTAGTCGAGAAGTTTGTCCACCTATACCCCTACCCTTACCGGTTCTTGAAGGATCATACACCACACTTCTTGATAAACACATTCAATCCTCATATATAACATTATCACCTATCAATCCTTTATATCCTTATATATGCAATCCTTCCCAGTACAATTATAATGATATTTGTGCTTATCATAGAATCTTAGGACATGACACAAAGCACTACAAAGTTCTTTAAGCCGCACTTCCATAATGGGTGCAAACATATGACCATCCCTTCCTTCCCCGTACTTATGTTTCAAACTATCCATAGTGGAGGTTCAAACTATCTACCATCTCTTCCTTCACTGTACTTATGCTTGAGAACTTTGAGAGCTCATTCTTGCAAGATTTGGTGTTGACTGGTCCCTGCCGGAAGATATTGTTAATGTTTGGGAGCAATAATAACCCCTTTAAGGCATAGTATGCTGCATAAAATTTGGAGAATTATATTCCCTCATGTTTATCTAGAGAATTTGGAAGGCTAGAAACTCAATTATTTTCAAGAATTATAAGAAATCTAGTAAGAGACTCCTTAGAGAGATAACCATTAAAGCCAAGGAGAATATCTTGAAATTCATGCCACACAAGAATTAAAACTTTCCAAAAGAAGAGGAGAGATTCCTACTGAAGTGGAATATTGTTTTTGAGGATACTCAAAACAAAACTCCAAATATTGGCAATTCCCTCATTCAATGGATTCCTCCTCCTTATGGATGGTAAAAATTAAATTTTGATGGTGCCTCTAAAGACAACCCAAGTGTTGCAGGTAGGGGCTTCTAACCATAAATCATCTTGGTCATATCCTTGTTGCATATGTTGGCCCTATGGGAACCCAATCCAACCACGATGTTGAGGCGCTTGCTACCCTTTGGGGTATAAGATCTACTAAAGATCATCAGATCAATAATCTTATTATAGAGGGTGACTCCCTAGATATAATTAATCACCTCAAAGACACTCATCCCCCAAGCTGGACTATCAAGGACTTTATTCATGAAGCTATTAACATTTATAATACTTTTACAAATGTCAAAGTATGTCATACTTATAGGGAGGGAAAAATCCGTAGACTCCTTAGCTAACGAATGGGTCTCTATTAATCATCTAAGTTTATGGAGTTTATGGCATGAGTACAAAGAAATCCCGCAAATTCCAAATGTAATTATTAGCAAGGACAACAAGGCCAAATGTCTAAAAAAATAGTACATATCATTAGAGAAGGCAAGTGATATATTGTATTCATGAGTACACCACACGTTTGGGTTGTGCCTCTCTCAATGGTTCATTCGAGGCATCTAGATCTTTCCATTTTTTCATTCTTGAGGTTGTTAAGAAGCATTTCATTCTTTGTAACCAGATCTGCGTATGAGCTTTGTTATCGGCATTTCTCCTCTCCACACAATCATGGGTGGACCTCCCTACAAAGTTGAGCCATTCTACGACCCTACATGGCAAGCTAAAGAGGATTTATGGAAGGCTTTATACGTGGATGGATTCTAACATTCATGAAGAGAATTAAGGGCCATGACAAACACATTTTGGTTTCCTTTTCCAAGCTCTGGAAGGAAAGAGTCATAACCTATATAGGTAATGATTTCACCATTACTTAAAATACCATTTCCTTTGTCATAGACCTATGTAGGAATGGAATTAAATTCTTTAGGAACAAGTTTGATAAATAGGCCGACAAGAAAAAATTGTGGAAGGTGATGAAACCCTATCGTTTTCAATGTGGGTTTGTTATGTTCCTCCATTCCTACCCCGTATGATGAGGTTACTAGAATGGTGGTCAGATATATTAATTTGGAGGGTTGTTTCTCTACCCTATCTTCACACCATCTCATCCTCTTGAATCAATTTTGTAGGAACCCCAAGGTGAGCCTTTTCTACTACATCCTTCAATCCTTAGAGAAGTTTATCCTTGAGTTCTATGCCCACCAAAGAGGTTTACCTTTACATCAGGGTATCATACTTCTCCTGCATTAGTATTGTTATGATATTGCTATAAATTATCCCTCTCATCCTATACCCCAGCCCAACCTCCTCGGCATCCTAAATTTAGAACTAAAAATATTATGGCCCCCTCTCCTCCACCACCTAAAAGGGTGCTCTAAATTAGTGTGAAGGGTAAGGACTTGGAAATTACAAGAAAACTTACTTTCCATCGCTAAAATTCCCAGAACCCTCGACCAACAAAGATTTAAAGACCCAAATCAAGTTACATGCAGCTAAAATAAAATCCATTGAAGAGAATGTGGAGTATTTACTCAATGAGGGCAAGTAAAGGTGATCGTTGCCGATTATAACTCAAATTTAGAGAAAAAACTTGTATAAATTGCTAAGAAATAGAAGGCTATGGAAAAGATATTGGGAAATATCATAAATAAACAAATATATCATCTTACTATGCATAAGTCCCTTCTTGATTTTGTTGAAGTATAGGTTAAGAAAGTTTGTGATCTTAGTGGAATTCTTCAAGGTATTTAGAAAGAAGGTAAGAAAAATAAAAACTGATCTCTTCTCACAATAAAGAACCCTCTCAAAGATACAACTCTTAATTTTTTCAAGGTCATGGAGGAGGCTAAGAAGGGTTTCAATAATTATCTCAATTGATGGTTTCGAGCTCCCTACTTTTAGGCTCTTTTAGTTTCTATGCGGGATTTTTGATTGTACAAATTTTATGTTGTTGTTTTGGCTTCTTGTAGGCAAGACTTCCCTACTTTTGTTTTTACTATTTTATCGATGATAGTTGAGTCGTGTGTTCGGGGTGTGGCCCCCACACGTCAAAAAACCATTGCTACTTGTGTTGTTTAATCTGGATTTTGAGATATTTTGTACTACGGGGTATGGTTTCCTTTAAAACCATTTATCAATAATAAAAAAAAACAAACATATGACATTCTAGATCATCTCACTCCTTTATCCAATCATCTAAAGTAAAAATCAAATATCAAGTCAAAAATGCAAGCCTATAAGCTCCTAAATCCAATACACTCTGCCAAGCAACGGGACCTTTGTCTCAACAAGATCATGTCTCTTATAACAAACCAAATCTTCAAATTGATGTTGTTCACCTCACAACAATAGCTCGTGTATATGAAAAAACCAAGAAGAACCTAAGGTTACTATCGTTAGAACTCCATCCAATGACCCTCTATAAGACCCACCACAATCTGGTTCTTTTGAGTCTTCTAATTTAAAAATCCTAAAACTAAGGTTTTTTTCCTTACATCCCCTCATGTTCGGATACCAGTAGTGGTATAGGACACCATCCTTAGGCAATTACACCATGCACCCATAAATATGTCTCTTTACGAGCTTAACCAAAATTCTCAAAATCTTCAAGTTATGATCAAGGCCCTTAGAAATATTGCAGCCCAAGTAAATGACCCTCTCCCATTAGCTAATTTTGTTGTTGCATTGTAGGACTCTACTTATATTATGTTCGATAACTCAAAAATCCCTTCACTTTAGCTAGGGAACATGACCTTCCTCTCTTCATCACCATCCAAATTAATGACACCCATGTCAAGAGAGCCATGATTGACAATGGTTTCGATATCAACATCATTGAATCTTAAACCTTTAAAAACTTAAGCTACTTGACAACATCATGACTCAATCACCACTTTCCAAAGATGCCTTCAAAAACCCATCGCCCCTTCCGTAGGTACAATTATCTTACCTATTTTCATAGGTCATAAGCTCTTTCATGAACTCATCTACATTGCAGAAGGAGAGTTCTAATAAAACATTTTTCTTGGATGTCCATGGATCCACAATATGCTCTCCGTCCCTTCCACCTTATATTGATGCCTAAAATATGAACACTAAGGGAAAATCTTCACACTTCCTGTCGATCCTCATCCATTTAAAACATGCCACATGACATAACGATGTGTTCATCCCCACAAATATTCATCTAATGAGGATTCTACCGCTTATTACATCTTTGCTTCTATGTTATCAAATGACACCTCCTTTGAAGATGTCATGAAATTACCTCCTAAGGTAGATCGCCTCCTAGGTCTCAACTCATTTCCTACACCGAAAAACATATGGGACACATGATAAATAATGTAGTGTTTTATTTCACCTCAAGTGTTATGCATGTTGGCACATCATTCGAAGATATCTAAATGCTCACCCGAACCATGCACAACTACCAGGTCCCTCCTTTGTATTTTTTTGTCAAGATGATAGCATATGTATTCATAATGGGAATTGACAAAAGAATCAATAAATAACACTTAACCATTACATATATTCACTTTGGAAACACATGTAATAAGGAAACATAACAATTCAGAAAATAAACAATATCAATTACACCATGATATCCACATACTCAAACATATAAATGATCATAATCCATCCACCATAATCCATTATAACAGAGTATTACATAACTGAAGTTGAATACATATCAGTCATTACAACAAAGCACTGAACCATGTATACAAGCATCAAACCCTCGATCATGACTCTACTACATAATATAGACTCCCATAATTTAGACACGATACCAAGATAATGGTATACAATAGATATATATGGGTGGGGACTTACCCTTCACTGCCCATGCACTCTCCTAATAATAGGTGTGCCCAAAAATAGACTACATGCATGCTTTTCAAAATAGCTAATAATAGATTATCCTATAAATAAGACTTTCTTTAATCCTATTAATAGCCTTCATGTGTGTATTTGATATGCATGTTCTTACTCTAAAAATAGCCTTTAATTGGCCACAAAGTCTTCATGATTTATCTCTTTTCTTGGTCAACACTCCATCTATTTTTTCTATTTTTAGCATGTATTCTAAAAATCAGCTTAGTCTTGGATTCTATCTCGCCTGGCACAAACCTTTTGTGCGTTGTTTCCACATTTCCTACACACGCCTCCACACCTCCCTTGTACACCCCAATATTCTCGTGTGCTTTTAGACTTAGGAATTTTTTCTCGCTTAACATTACCCCATAGTAAATACATTTCCCTTCCTTGGTAATGGGGTTTACATGACTTATCCCTCAAAAGAAAGAATGAATTAATAATAAATAATAATGAATATGCATGCGCACTTTACTCTAGGGGTAGTTGCGAAACTCAAGGAATTCTTTGTTAATAGTTCCTTCGATATCTTATCATTTTGTTAACTCCTTGATGTAGTACTTGACACTATTCCAGCAATCTTAGACACCTTTGAGGGATCCATATTCACTCCCTTCCCCTTCATCTCTCTAAGAATCCCTGAGAGGCTTGAGATAATCCTTTTAAACACATCCATTCTCCTTGCCACCATCAACCCTAGCTCCTTAATCCTTATTTCCAAAGGCTCCCTCATTTTCTTAAGCGAGTCACAGCCTCCTTACAATATTAGCCATATTTTCTTCTCTTCTAAGCTTCTCATCCTTCTTTACCACTAACACTTCATTCTCCTCTTTGATTTTATATTCCCTAAGGATATGATCTGATAATAGCAGCTTTCTCGGCGCTCATCCTACCTTCTTGAATTCATCCTTTAAGGTAGTGACCATAGCCTTTTATTTAAATATATTCCATGCAACAATTGTCATATTCTTCTTCTGACTACAACTCTTTCTTCTTATAAAGGTCTTCACGTGGACTTATGTTCCTGAAGCATCATCCCCACTAGATCCTCTAAGCAGTGTAACGTGAACAGGTGTTAGTGCTTAGTCTTCTCTACCAAGTCTTGCCACACTTCGATAATGGAATTTTTAATCTCCTCATCCTTTGAGAGCATACTTCATACATTTTTCTTCTTTTTCACATGCCTCGATCCAACCTGTCAGACCTCCTTCTCTTTATTCTTATTGTCCTCAATCATCATCCTAAGATTTTCCCCCTTATCCAAATTTTTGTGAGCCACTTCTACCACCATTTTTATTAAGGAATTACTATCCTATGCATCAATAATCTTGGTGGGTTTTATAATTACATGGGTGGTATGAGGTGAATTCTTCATTATGTGCCTTATACATGCTTCCTTTCTTATGTCGAACTCGAGCTCATCCATGTGTGTCTGCATACTCTAGGAAAGCATCTTTTTGTGTGCATATTCACACCTTCGGATCAATCATCTCCCAGCAATATAATTTATCATAAAGGAGTATGCTTTGGTACCTTGCACGTGTTATCTTTGCAAGGTCATTGATATACCTGATGTATGGGGTGCACAAAATAGTTCTCCCCTTCAGCTACTAGTATGCCTTCTTATGGGTATATGAGTTTCGATGACTAAGAACATATCCCCTCCTTTTTCACCGAGAGACACCTCCATGCTCCCGGATGGATCAACCTTACTCCTTTATTTTTCTTCATCATCTCCAATGGGACATTCTTCATGATCAATGGGCACCTCCATGTCATGATGTGTCTCCTCACTCCTAGGCTCTTCTTCATCTTCAAAATAATGAATGGTTAGAAAATCTATGTTGCACGCAACCTCTTTGACAATACTTCTTCATCACTATCACTCTTGTGTACTAGCATGTGCATTATTCTCCTTTTCATTTATGGGCTTGGTTTTGTTGGTGTTATCCTTAACAACCTTCTAACAACCTCTCGAGGTTCATGTTGTCTACAATATATGATAATTTGGGTCCACCTTATTTGCATCAAATTTTAGCTTCTTCGTGTTATATAGTCTATTCACAGAATATTTGAAGTATCTCATTGTTAACACAAATGACAGCTTACACTATGATATTTTCTCCCTGTCCTTCATATAAAACATGCCCAAACAGAAGTGTTGGTAGGCCACAAATTCTACTTGGCCATCCAGACCAAGGGCAATTCTCTTGATATGCGTCATTCGCCTCCAAATGCTTTGGGAATCCTTCTATACCATTTTTATACCCACCGCTTATAGCACTTGGTGATACTCCCATCACAAGTAAATTGGGAGAACATATGGGCTAGTCACTTGTACTCCATAGGATACACCCAAATTTTCTCTTTGGACCCATCTGGTACCCAAATTTCACAAAATACCAATAGAATCAAGATGACACCCCATGTAATCTTATCACCTTTATCTTCCTATTTGTGTGCTTCCACAATGATTCCTTTAGTGATGTACTACATGATATTGTAGTAAGTCTTATTTTCTATCTTGTGTGCAATATGAATCTAACGCTTGTTCACTTGGTTCTACCTTTTATATGCACCTAGTTTGTAGCTTACCAAACAAGCAGATACTCTTATCCCAAGGTCACCGATGCCCGATACATCCATAGCACGACCTCCTCCGATAGTTGATTGCAACTACGGTGGCTTATACATCCACTTCATCATCTAAGTATGGCTCTAACTCTTCTCCCAAGTTGTGTAATCCTATCACCCTTATTATTAGTTACGCGGTGAGGTGCATCCTTCTCCCCGTAAAATAGAAGAAATCTTCTTGTACTCGTGACAACATCCATTGATATAGAGCTCTAATTTTCCAAAGAAGAGAATATCGTACAATTGTAACACTCCTACACTCTCCGGAGATCTATTCTCTCGAATCATCATATAATCTCTGCCTACCTTTGTCCTCTAGTTTGTCTTGATGATGGTATCCTTCTCAATTTCTTCGATGTGTATCTCTAAGGGATGATTGAAATCGTTGATTTTACACCTTTTCACTTTATATTTCCATGACTTCACCTTTATGATCTCGCTTGGGTATTCTATTTATGTAAACCATTCATTTGGCTCTTCCTTGCTCACGAGATTCTTTCCCTTGTTCATCACTTCTTGGGTGCCATTGCAAACCGTTAATAAAATTTTCCAACTCGTATGCCTTAGGTATCGTATTACTCACCATTGTTTACCTTTGCAACTTTTTACCGTCTTTCTTTTTTTTGGTTCTCTTAACCCATGTGACCCACTACGATCCATGTGCCCTAGTTGTAAATTTTGTTTTCCAAACCCTAGCTTTGAATTTTAATTCTTGAACCCGATACTCTTCCTTTCACACACCTCTTTCTTTCTCACACACTTCCTTTGAAGGAGATCCTTCTGTGCCATGCTAAATCTTCCTTAGGTTCACCAAATGTTTCTTTTGCACATGTACTTTTACTTGTTCACACTTCCATCACTTTTCAAGGCTCAAATACTCTTTTATGTAAGGTAAGAATAAAGTCAACCAAGCCCTTTTTATATATTTTCATTATTTTCTCTTCACCTACCACCATACTCAGCTTTAATTATACTTTTCACATTTTCCTCACTTTCGATTGCTTTTATGTATATGCCAAAGTTGTAACCTCTAGGTGTTATCAATACCCCAGTGCCACAAACCTCTTCACATGCACCTTATTTTGCCACGATATAATACTCTGCACCATATACCCAATAGTTCATCATGTTACTTCCTACCTCATGTGACATTGTGCATCCTTTTCCACACATGGTATTCATACTAAGAAATTCTTCTTGAGCAAAATCATCCTTATAACTTTACGTGCATTCTTCAAAGAGAATTATTATTTCACACCTTCACATATGCACTTGTGACAACCTTCTTGGGCACGTCGATCTACTTTTAAATCCCAATACCAATAAGTCTTCTCTTTCACACACTTGCACATGATCCACCCCATACTAAAAGTATGCACGATCCTCTGCGCAGCATGATAAACTCAATGTATAGTAAACAACTTCTTGTGCGCAAGCATTCTTATTACAACAAAACAACAAAAAAAAGCAACAATTGGAAAGAAAAATATGAAAGGGAACCCTAAAATAAGTGGAAATATTGCCTTACTACAAATACCAATAAGCTTATTTATAGTAGGGTTTAAACCTACTCTATTGAAGTAACAAGGAAATATGGTGCCATCCAATGCCCGTAATTGGCAAGCACCCGATTCAATTATCTTGGTTAATAGAAAAGGTCCCAACCAATGCGCCTTCAACTTCTCTCTGCGTGGTGTGCAAACTTGGAGTCATAGAGAAGTACCATCTTTCCAAATTCAAATGCCTTAATCTTGATTTTCATATCATGGTATGCCTTCTCAGTATCACCTTCTCAATCTTTTGTCTCCAAAAACAATGGTGCACCACTCATCTAATTGATTTAGATTTTCAATGTGCTCCTTTACAGCTTTTTCATCATCTAGTCCACCTACATGTGCAATACATAGGGATGAAAATATAAATTCAATAGGTAGTATTGCTTCCGCTAAAAACAACAATCCGAAAAATAAGTATTATAGGATTCAAGTTTCATGATGACTTTGAGGTCATTATATTGGTTGAAGAAGATAGTTTATAGTGTTACATTTTCATCCATGGTGTTACGCGATCAACATGGATCTATGATATAAAAATTGTTACATTAATTTTGAAAATGGGAGTCATTGCATGGTGATACCAATGGATACTAGCCATTGAGAACCATTCATAGAGATTCTAGAAGAACATAAGGATATATAACAACTCTATAAAATATAAGACAAGGGGTTATAAATTTTGAATCAAATCAAGAGGATGAGCTATATTAGAGTGATAGAAATTTCATGTCAAATACAACCAACACATCCTATGATAATTGGGAACATGGCTCATATGAATTAATTTGAAAATATCACATAGCAGAGTTAGCTCTCATAGAAGACAAGATGATAACATGGCACCGAAATTTAAATGACAATATATCCAAAGGCTAAGAAATGAGAATAGTCAGCCCATGCCACAATTCCATGGAGGGGAGGATGTCCAAAATTGCCTTAGAAAGTTGGAGAACTATATTCAACAATAAAAACATACATTAATTGCCTAATTTATATAGTCCGAGGAATTGTTGCGTGATAGTGGGCTACTCATATCCCATCTATAAAAAACATAAAACTAAGTTACTAAGGCCATGTGTGTCATATTTGATAAGAATAACCTTGCATATAAACTACCTATTTATAGTTAGGTAAAGAAGTCTAATGAACATCTATGCAAGTGTAAATAAATATGGGCCATAGGTGCACAATCAATCAATCCACTTTGTGGACCCATGCCTTTTATCATACCTTGTATGTTTGGGTGCATTCGACACGTATATAGTGAAACATGAAGAGGAAATTATCAGTGGAAGGAACTCAAAGATAAATTTATGCATACCTTCTCCTTTACCTCGGATATGCCTAAGTCACATCACACTCTTCAATGCATACAAGTAGTAATTTTTGTGATGATGCAAAAAGGAAGAGCACGTGTTGAAATTTTGAAACTAAAAGGATCAATGCTATTAAATGATTTTGAGTACTTAATTACTAACAATGATTCTAACAAGAAGATGAAGTTGTATGGATGGAAATAAATTGACAATGCAAAGGAAAGAAAAAAAAAGATGGTGTGATAGATCAATGAGGGGAATAGTGAAAATCATTTAATTATAGAAGCATATTATGGGTCAAGGGAAGTCATTGATTAGAAATATTCAGCAACTAAGCCCAATTATGAGCCATTAAAAACTATTCAAGTAAACATTGAAACCGAAGTGGTGCCAAAAATTGTGACAATGAGAGATTACTTGAGTGAGACAAAGGTCATGAAAATAATTGACCTCTTGCATGACTATGCAGATTTGTTCCTATTAAGTTACTAAGAGATGAAAGGATTGCATATGTCATTGGAACATATGCATTTAAATTTAATTTATGGCTTGAAGAAGCTTTTTGAAAGATACAATATAGGATGAACCCAAACTTGCATACAAAATTGAAAGAAAATATTGATACTATATTGATCGTGGGATTTATCATACCTATGGAAGAATAAATATGGGTTGGTCTCTTGGTCATTAGTATAAAAATATGGGTACGTCAGATTTTTTTGAATATCATCATTTGAATTCCACTTGTGTGGTGGACCCTTTCCCAACACCCTTGAATGAAGAAATTTTGGAAGGTGTTGCATGGCCAAAGATTTAATTTTTCACTAATGGGTTTTATGGGTATCATAAAGTTCAAATAGAAAAAGAGGACTTTTGTCATGCTAAATGTCTATCATGATTTTTGTTTTTGCCATGACAATTAAGCCCACACTAAAAATCCTTGAATCGGGTAATGTAAACCTACCCTCCGCCAATTATCTGACTATGTAAACCCCATCATGGATGAGAGGGATGTGATAACTAGATTTTTGAAGTGTGTTTCATGTGCAGGTAAGTTGGTGGGAAATAATTCATGGATTCATTTTGATTCACTTTGAAGGAACTACTCCCGGAGGCCCAAAAGGCCTATTTTAAGGACTTTGCACCTAATGAACACCCCCTGGAAGATGAACCAAGAAGAGATAATGCATCCAAGTAGTGTGTGACAAAGCTATGAGATCATCAAAGGTATTTTAGGAAGTTATGCAAGAAAACAAGTTTAGGAACAAGCTATGCAACATTGGGCTACTTATAGCACGATGCAGGAAATGAAAGTAGTAAAAAAGCTAGTGGGATTGTTCTAATGGTTTAGGAGAATCGGGATATTTTTGAAGTGGCCAAATACTCATCATAAATCTAAGAAGGCCTACTTCACATTGTAAAATGTTTCAAGAGATTCTATATCCAAATTTTGAGATATTGGCCCGATAGTGTAGATGAAGATCCTTGATCCTAGTGGAGATTCAAATGAGCATTACCAAGGAGTTCTATGGATATTTGAGGCCTGATTAAAATCCAAATATGACCTATAAAATTCCCTCTTCACTCACAATGTGTTGGTTTCATTTTCATCATCATATGTTTTGGTGGCAATCCCTTTCACTGACACACAGCTTGAGAAAAATCAAAAATGGGGTAAATTTCAAATTTCAGGAAGAATTGGCTCCTGAAATTTGTGGAATGATCTCAACATAAATTTTGGAGTCAAAATTATATAAGTTTTTCCTAGGTAACTCTCAGGGAAGTCACGTGGGAAAAAATCACTCTTTCGATGTCTATTTTTAGTAGTGTTGGTGAAGATGGGGTTTCCAAAAGTGCACATGGTGCATTTTCACACCTTGATGAAATTTTTCACCTTTAAACTTGGTGAAAAGGTGAATGGGGTGAAAAAAAACATGTGCCACCAAGGTGAGGAGAGAATGGTTTGAATTTTTTGTCACTTAAGTGGTTTTTTTGGTGGTTAGGTGAGTGTTATGCACTCACAAGTAATTTTGGCCCCCTCTCCATGATCAACATGACCCATGGCACTTGGGAAGAAATGTTGCACCTTTTCACAAGGTAAAAAAATTTCATGAGGTGCAAAAAGTGTACCACTAAGGGAGATGGTTTTTTTGTCACTTAAGTGACAACTTCATGTGTTAGGTAAGTGTTATGCACTCACACCTTCTAAAAACCCCCTCTCCATGATGAAATCCCTCACCCATGGTGCACTTTTACACACTTGGTGCACCTTTTCACCTGGTGAAAAAATTATCATGTGTAAAAAAATGTGCACCATGGAATCATCCCTCTCTCGTCACTCACCACTCACAACTAGCTTCCTAGGTCATGTTTTTTCACTCACTCACTCATCAAGCTTGTCCCCCTCCTCATGTTGGCTACCCCCATGGCACATTTTCTCCATGCTTCTAAATTTTCACCTCATTTCCCCTTAATAAATGTGGTAAGGGACATGAGAGGCTCTCGGACCCATTTAGTAAGTCCTAACTCACCCTCAACCCGGGTTAATGTAAATGTGTTCAAAGTGGGTCAAGGGGTGGGTTTCCTAACCAGGGTTAATGTTTGAATATTTAAATTATACTTATCCATTTTGGAGCCCATTTTTAAATATATATTTCCTCCATTTTTTTGTAACCTATACATGTCAAGATGCACCAAGAAACCTCATGCTCAAAACACACTTTTGTTCATATCTCACAAACCCCTACTCCGATCTCCATGAAATTTGAACTGAAGCTTCCCTACATGAATGCCTTTGGAATGAATGTTTTCATGACATAATTAATGAAATAATACATTTTTACATTCATATAAAACTTTCATCCATGGAAAAATTATCCCTCATATATCTAGAGTTGCAACGAGCCAAATGAGCTAAAAATCGGAGCATGAGATCCTAAAAAATTAGCTTTCCAATGAGCACTTTCTTGCCCCATGAAAATGGGTAGATTGGAGTTATGAAGGACTGTTATTTTTCTACATTATTCCCTATCAAGATGAATAAAACATAGACCTGCAAGTTCACTTTTCATTTCGTGAAGATCTGGATGAGAGAAACCCTTGAAAAATTGGAGCAAAACATCCCGATGAGAAGTAGAATTTTTGGAGACCTTTTTCGGCCGATCCGACACCCATGACCAATGTATATTTTTAGTAAGTCCCCATTCAATAAACTTACTAAGGTATTATTATGAAGGATGAATGGATTCAAGACACTAATTTCATTCCCCAAGAGGAAAAGTGCTCAAAAGTGACAATTCAGTGAAATTGCCAAAACTAGTCACCCATGAAGAACTTACTAAAAATAGTAAGTGTCTGGAAAAGGATAAAATGGTCATGGTTTTCATCCTCCATTCCTCACTAATTTAAAACTTCATGGATTCAAACTCATGTTTTTAAAATGGTGGATAATGGCATTGTGTCTCAAGTAGGAGAAGAGCCTTCTCAGTTCCCAATTTTGGTCATAATGGAGCATTCTGGTCTCGATGTGTTTCTCACTTCACTTCGATGGGTTGATCAAAGGCTTGAAGCATGTTCCATCAAATATCTCACCTTCACTCATCACATGATCAAAGTGCTCTTCACCTCTCATCTCATGGATGGATCCATTTCCCCAAGGCCCAAATCATCAAGTTGAATTGTGTAAGCAATGGTCTCAAGTTGCATCAAGAACTTGGCATTTTGGGAGGCATTGTAATGTTTCAAAGGTTTGAATGTTTTTTCAAGTGAGGTAAATCACCCTTAATTGTCTTCAATGATAAAAGTTCATCACCTTTCCTTTTAATGAAATTCAAATATGCTACAAAGGTGCATCATTCTAGTGAGGTCTCGAAGGGAAAAGTTTCAAAGAATCAATCTTCATCGGTAGAGCATCACTGTATTGCAGAAGGTCATCATGGATCAAAATTTCATCTTCAACACCATCGAGAGTTGATCTACATCAAGTACAAAGGCATATTCATCCATGCTTTGGAGCATTTCTTATTTTCTCTCCTCATTCTTTCTCTCTTCTCTTTCCCCTAATTCCTCATTGTACATGATCATGATGTTTTGTCCTATTCATTTAAGTGACAATGAAATATTTGTAAGATGTAAAATTAATTCCCTCAAATTATAAGAGGGGTACTTAATTTTTCTTTCCTAGGATAATGAAAAGTCACAAGTTGAATAGGAACATGAAAATTCATGTGGGGGTAGATAAGGAGATTGAATTGTAAAGCTTATAAAAGGAGATGACCTCCTCATTGTAAAGGGATGGTTAATTCTTGTTTACTAGCTCCCATTTTATTTCTAGGAAAAAGTGCCTTCATTTCCTCTATTCTCTTGTCTATTGAAATTTTGTCTCCATCTCAACTTATACTCCAAGAGCATTGTAAATTGTGCAACATGATGCAATAAAACTTTGTGTTTCTTGTTGATTGTTCCTCTTTCTATGTGAATGGTTTCTTCTGATTGATGCAAGTGAAATATTATGATTTTAATGCAATAAAATCAGCTATGCTATTTTTTGGTTAAAATCCCCTCTTATTTCCCTCTCCTATCTCTCTCTCTAAGCAATTTTCCTCCTTGTATTCCATACAAGCAATTACCACAGGTTTAGGGAAGTATTCATGTGTGATCCCCGGTCTATGGGCCACCCCCAAAATTAGTTTAGTTTACATTTATTTCCTTTCTTTCAATAAATGGAGTTTCCCCATTCAAGTAGAGGGACCTAGTCCCAGAGCATTGGTGAAATCCCATAATTTTCCTCTGCGATAATTATTTTACCAACATAGTTTTTTAGCACTCAACATGGGGTAGATTTAAAATATCTACACCCAATATTGATTCCAAAAATCCATTAAAAGTATATATTCCAAAAAACCAAAAAATATAAAATTTTGAAAGTCCAAAATCCCACAAAAAGAGTGAGTAAAAATATTCCTTGAGTTGAATCCAAACTTACAAAAAAACTGGTTGAAAGAAGATATACCAATTGAATAGATTGAGAGGAATTATTGATCCCACTTTTGAGGCTTTATAAAATCAACAAGAACAAATCAGAGATAATCCATATTTCTTCTCTCAAGCTTCATCCCTATCTGATTCATCAAGTGGTACTCTTGAAATCCTATCTAAACTCCTAGAATACTCCTCCAAAAACCTCTTGATTCTCCCATATTTCAACCACCATTGAACATTGAATTCCCAAGTGAAGAAAAACAAGAAGAACCAATTTGGGGAAGAATTTGGAGAAGAAGAATAAGAAGAAGAAGAAACTTGAAATGGAAAAACAAGGACCTCTCCCTTGAGGGACAAAAACACTATTCCCATTGGCTTTGGCTCCACCACTCCATGAACTTCTAGAGGTTCAAGAAAAAAATTCCCCAAATTTAGAGGTGATGGTAAACAACATCCAAATGAGCATATTATTGCATTCATAACTACATGTGGTGTGTTAGGATTTTCTCATGAATATGTTATTTTTTTGTTTGTTGAATCACTTCAAGATGGTGTTGTTGATTGGTTTTATCATTTACCAAGAGGTTCCATTATAGGATGGGCTCAAATGAAAACTAAATTTGAAGCTAGATTCAAATGGAAAAATATGCTCATGCCCTCCTTTCAATTGACACAAATGAAGAAAGAACCTCAAGAATCCATGAGATATTTCATGGAAAAGTTCAACAAATTGTTCAACAAGATTCCCATTACGTTATTTCTCTTCTACTAATAATTTGAAAAGGTTCTTCATGAATGCCTAGATGCTTGAAGTGAGTTTATTTCTATGAAGAGTTCAACCAAGAGATTTGGACCATGCTCAAGAAATTTCCATTGAAGTGGAAGATGACCTCATCTTTTTCAGGAAAGATCAAGAATCCTTCAATGAAGGATAAGGCCCATAAATCCCAAAGATGAGAGAACTGATTCATTGTTGTAGAAATTGGAAAATGAATTGATGATGTTGAAGAGGAGGTTTCCCAACAAACATCCCATCAAAATCATAACAAAAATCAGATTGTAGGAGCACCCCAAGGCTTTCCTTGGAGGCTCCACCTGTCAATGCAATTTTATAACTCAAGAAGATGAAGAAGGACTTGAACAAGAAAGTGAGGACAATGATGTCCTAGAGATTGAAGAAGTAGAGAATGATGTACAAATCAGATTATGTGAATATTTAGAGGTGAAGAAGATGATGATGAAGATGCACCCAGTTTCTCATGTGTTATTCACCCATTCTCAATCTCAAAAATGATTTTCTTCCTCTACTACTATGAAAAAGAAGAAGGTTGGATATCCTCATGTGGTGACTCTACAAAACAAAATAATCAGTTGAGGATCTCCACTTCCACCCTCCATGGAGTTTGCATTGGAGAAACTAGATCTAATGGAAAGTAAGAGGCCATCTTCCATTCCAAGTAAGTCTCTAATGCTCCTTCTAATTCTAATTTTGCTTCTATAAAATCTATTCCTTCAAGAGCTTTTGGTGTGCCTACAAAATCAAAATTTCTCCTCAACAAATTCTCATTTTACCTCACCTTCATACACCCCTTTTGATATCATAAAACATATGAACAAGTCCAAAGTGCAGATTTCTAAATCTGAATATTTGTGGACTAACCACCTAAAAATTTGAAAAAGCTTGTCCATCATATCAAGGGTAGTGGTTCAAAACCCAATACTGTGACTCCTAGTTCTAAAGGACTAATACCAACTCCACCTACTCCTCCATCACATAACATGTTTTCTATGAGTGCATCAAAGACAATAAGTTGATCCTTTCTATATCTCCCTTCTCATTGGAAGATACCGATTGAATAATTGTATAATAGATTTAGGTGCTTTTGACAATGTAATGCCCATAAAGGTTTTCAATGCTCTCAGACTTACCTTGACATGGGCTAGTGGATCTTGTTACTCCATGGATTCAAAGGAATTCCCACTTGTGGGGAAGATCAAGGATGCACATGTGTCTCTCGCTGAATTTCCAAGAAAAAGGTGTTATTGACTATCTTAGTAGCAAACATTCGGCATCATTTGGAATGTTGCTAAGTAGAAGCTTTTGTTGAGACTTGGGAGGTAAAATATAAATGAATTGGTCTTCCATAACCATTTTGGTTAAGGGAAATATGGAAAAGTTTCTTCCAAGAAAAATATGAGATATACAGTGCAAAAGTTAGGAATCTAGGAGCTAACATCTTGTACAAGATAGCGGGAATATAAATTATTTCATAACATCTAAGAAGAGGATGAAATTCCTATCTTGATAGGACCAAGCATTCCTTTTGATGGACCATCCTCAAGAAATTTCCATGAAGGAGAGTGGATAAATATTGAATTACAAGAGGACAACCTTAAATTTCATATGATGTAGGCCACAAAGAAGACAAAGTGATTCTTGATGAGTTCCAAACTTAAAAATCAGCCAATGTATTTGTTCATGAAGAAGAGGTGTTCTCATTCCCATTCAAAGATGAAGATTCTCTTGATCATGTCATTCATGAAGAAGAGAAGCCAAATTGTAATGATCCTTTGAAAGATTTGAAAAAATCATCATGCAAAGAAATGTTGAGAGTTGTAGAAGGAACAAAAGATCCTCAACTTAACCTTGAACTCCTAATGCAAGCCATGGAATTACAAGATGGGTATGAATTTTTTTCTGACTTCTTATTTGATTCCAAAAATTTTCATGATGAAACAAATCAAGATGAGGAATCAGATATCTCTCATGAAACAATGATTGATGGATGTAATGATGAAAGTGAAGTTTTCTCTTTTCCATTTGAAGAGGAAAATTCCTCTATGATGAAAAAGTTGAAATCAAAGTCTTTGAGTCATTTGAAGATGAGGCCTCCCATAATGAAGAAGAAATGAAATGTAATGAAATTTGGGCTAATGAATCAACATCTCCAAATTATTTCCTTGAATTTCAAGATGAATATTCTTTGAATGAATGTGAAGATGAGCTTGTGGCAGTTTTGAAGAAATAGTTTGTGCATGAAATCCTGAAATTTAAAGGTATGAAAAATCCCAAGCTAAGTCTTGACATCTTAGCTCATGCTATGACTATGCAAGATAGGTATGAGGCTATGTTTGATTCTTCATTTGATGCCCAAATATCTCATAATGAAATAGAACAAAAGGATGAATTCAAGGCCTCTCATGAAAAAAATTTCAATAAGCATGAACATGGAAAAGAGAGACACTTGGAATATTCAAGCAATCCAATAAAAATCAGCCTTGGGAAATGGTAAAATGCAAAATGAGAAATCAACAATGTGGGTGAATGTAGAAGACAATTTGAAATTTGAAATTGATGGACTTTGTGAGAGAAGCTCTAAGTATCAAAGGGATCATGTAGGATCACTCCTCCCAAGTATACAGGTACTCATGAAAGCACCTGAATTTCATAAGCAATTGAGGAAAGGAGGCTACTTCCTCAAACTAGTCAATGGCTTCATGCGGAACATCATCACTCAATGTTACCCATTCAGGGGTAACTTTCGAAGAGAAAAGTGCTTCAGTGAAAGTGGGTTGTCCCCCACATGTACCATAGGTGAATATAGGTTTGTGTTTTTCCCTTTCCGTCGTGTGTTGTGTTCAATAAAGAGGTTTTTTGTATCCATCCTTGATTATGCAATGACTCTATAGCCCAATGGATAAGGCACTTTGGTCCTCTTAGTGTCTTGAGATTATGTGGTTCCTACTTGCTTCGTTCTCACTTTATTCAAACCAAAACAATTCCCCAAGTTAGAGCCATTTGTTTCATGCTAAATGTCTAGCATGAATAATTGAATTTTTTTCCATGACAACTAGGCCCATACTAACAAATCCTTGAACTAGGTAATGTAAACCTTCCCTCCGGCCAATTGGCACTATGTAAATCACATCATGGCCAAGATGGATGTGATAAATATATTTTTGAAGTGTGTTTCATGTGCAGTAAGTTGGTGGGAAGAAATTCATGGATTCATTTTGATTCACTTTGAAGGAACTACTCCTAGAGACCCAAAAATCCTATTGTCAAGACTTTTGCGCCTAATGAACACCCTCTGGAGATGAAACAAGAATAGATAATGCATCCAAGAAGTGTGTGATAGATCTATAATATCAATGGAGGTAGTTTAGGGAAGTTATGTAAGGAAAAATAGGTTTAGGAACAAGTTATGCAACATCGGGCTACTTATAACACAATGTAGGGAAATGAAAGTAGTAAAAAATGTAATGGGCTTGTTATTAATGGTTTAGGAGCTTTGGGATATTTTGTGAAGTAAATATATACTATTCCAAAATATAATAAGGCCTAATTCACATTGCAAAAGGTTTCGGGAGATTCTACTATTCAAATTTTGAGATATTATCTCAAAGAATGCGTATGAAGATCCCCGATCTTGGTGGAGATGTAAATGATAATTACAGGAGTTATATGGGGAGTTGAGGACTGATTCAAATCCAAATGTGACATATTAAATTCTTTATTCACTCAAAATTTTTGGTTTCCCTTTTTATCATCAAAATTTTTGTGGCGGTCTCTTTCTTCGGCATCAAGCTTGAGCAGAGTCGAAAAGGGGGTGAAATTAAAATTTTAGGAATAATTGGCCCCTTAAAGTTGTTGGAATGATCTCAACATAGCTTTTGGAGTCAGAATTATATTATGTTTGTCTAGGTAACTCTCATTGATTCTCCCAGGGAGGAAAGTCACTCTCCAATGTCGATTTTTGTAGTTTTTAATGATGGCGGGGTTTCCAAATTTGTACATGGCACATTTTTTCACCTTGGATGCACTTTTTCACCTTTTTAATTAGAGAAAAGGTGCATGGAATGTAAGAAAATGTGCCACCAAGGTGAGGATAGAATGGTTTGAAGTTTTCATCACTTAAGTGGTTTGTTTGGTGGTTAGGTGAGTGTGTAGACAAAAAATCATGCACTTTAGGCATTATTTAGCCCAGTCTTATACGATTATTTAGAGGGTTCTCAAGTGAATAAAGTACTAATTAATCCCACCTTTTGGCCATCTTATTTTTATCTTGTATTCCATCATTCTTGTGTACTTTCTTAAACATATCCACTTACTTCCCAAATGTCATGTCATTTTACCCTAAACCAGGCGCCTAATCTGTGCACCGAGGTGCCCTGGTCCTACCTAGGGTGCCTCAATCCATGTTCCAATTTCCCACTTATTTTTGGGGTCTTTCTAGCCATTTTTCATCCTTATCTTTTTCCTAGTCAGCCATGTCGAGGTTAATTATGAAATTAGAGCAAGAGAACCCTATAAATACAAAGTTATGAGACCATAATGAGGGTCCTAACGTCACATACTACTATCACTTTATATAGAGTTACATCCATTGCATCACTTACATCCACATATGGCCATGCATCAAGGCTATGAGATATATTTCAACACACACAACATAGGGGAGAATTCTATTTTATTTCATGCACATATGTTATTACATTTTCTATAGTTATTATTGCTCACTACTTCACAAAGTGTGACTGACACAAGAGCACCTAGGGCATGACATGCACACACACACTAGAACTACATCCGGGTATGAAATGTAGTGTAACGCTTAGTGATAAGACCACTAGTTTGGCGGCTGAGGTCAATCCAACCCATTCATTTACATATTTTATTTTTAGGGTTTTGATATTTCCTTCTCTTTTGCAGGTCATTCCTTCATCTTGTCATATTTCACACACTCGACACAACTCGGTGACTCGATCTAGTGCAACAGACATGAAAATGTTTTAGGTCATCTTGCGACCTGTGGAAATCGGTTTATGAGCACTTTCAAATACTAGTGTGCTTATTTTGTAGACCAGGGCACCCAGGGTGCCCCAATACCTTCCCAAGCACCTGAGTCTACTTAGATCCTCCATATCTGGCCTTTTCGGACTTCTGGGTGTTCATTCATGCTTCTAGATTTTATTATCAGACTTGTGACAACTTGCATGCATACATCATTAGCTAAGTCATTTCTCCTTACTTCCTTACACATTTAGGGTTTTATTTCACTTAGTATAATTATTTACAATTATTCCATACTTGTTTTAGTGCATTCATATAGCGTTTTAGTCCTCCTATTTAGATTAACTAGTGGTTATACTTCCATAGTATTAGATTCCCTTTTTAGTTAATCATTTTGGTGAACCCCACATTTCTTCATAACACCTTCTAGGGTTTTACATTTACATTTAGCCATCATGGGTAAGCATAATAGGAAATCTACTTCTTCTAAGTCTCCAATTACTTTACAATTTGATAGTCATGGTCATGCTTTTGTTGACACTCCTACTACTCCTTCTAGATATAGACCTTGCCCTTCATTCATTCAACTTCCATCTTCTGGTATGGATTCTCGTGCTATCAATGATGTTGTTTCTGCTTATCTATGTACTATTGATCCTGCTCTTTTAGCACAACTTGTAGCAGAAGTACAAGATCTTCCTCCTACTCCCATAACCACACTCCCTACCATTCGTGAACCACAAGAACCTCCCCACTCACTTGTTCCTTCTCTAGTATTGTGTGTAGAGGACTCTACCGATGTCATAGTAGTCCCTACTTCTCCACCTTCTACAATTGAATCTCCATCTCTCATAGTTCCACATGACCTAGTTCCTACTAGTTTGTATGATTGATCAGGTCCCTTCTGATTCATCACTTACTCCTGATGATACTAATGTTATGGTACTCTATACACAACCTACTCCATACTACTCTCTCGCTTTACCACTTTCTACACCACATCCCCTTATAGACAAGCTACCACTTGAGGGTGTCATTCAGGTGATCGACACAATACCTTCCTCTTTGCATGTCGATGTTACTGTTATTATTCCATACTAGGACCCTTTACAATACCTAGATGTTGTTCCATCACACATGCCAACATCACCCTCTTTAGTGTGTCCACCATTCACCTGTACCCTCTTCATGAATAATTCTTATTGGGAACACATACCACTCGATACTTCATGTATGGCCACTGTATGTTCACATGATGGTCTCTCCCGACTTGGTTTTAACTTTGCAAACCTCCATCCTCCTTTATGGCATGTGTGTTTTCCATCTTGTAGTTCATCTTGCATGTTATCATACCACTTCTTTTCTTACTCTTGGACAATCTTGGTTAGATTATATCGGTGGCACTCTAGATCCTGATCGTATTGATATAGCATTTCCCATGCCATTTAGCACTATCCACATTTGTAATAGTTCCTTCCTTTGCTACTCACCCAACTTCACTATTTGGTATGCTCAGGGTTTCCCTTTACCTCCCTTTACGGATGAACAATACACCATGGTCATGTATATCTTACGCACTCATGGTTATTTGGATGACCTACCACATACCACTACTTATCAGGTTTCCGTGTTGTCCCATATGATTTTGACAACGATACTTGATGACCTTTTAGACAATATTATTTTTCCTTTAGCTCCTTGTGATACTACCAATTTGTCACCGCCTCCGATATGCCCTATATCTACACAGTTAGTCGATGACTTCCCCTTCATATTCATCCATCTAATACATACATATTGGACTCCATATGCGTATTGTAAATTTAATATCAGTCCATAGAAGCCATGTTTACATATCTCGTTGTTGAAGTTGAGAAACTTCAGGTGACTTTTTGACCTCATGGTGATGCTCATGATCCACCTCACACACCTTCTACCTCTACCGTGTGCTCTTTCGTTGACCCTCCAAGTACACCATTGCCTACACCCCTCATCTTTCACCCTAATGCTACAACACAAGACATTTTCATTTAGATCCTTCATTGTCAAATGATTTCTCTTCCACATACTCGTTGCTATCCTACTTCTCGACAACTACACTACCATGATCATCCTTACACGTAACTATCATCGAATGCACACGAACATCATACCAATGTTTATCGTGCTTTGTCTCGCCTAATTGCAAAACTTGAATAACTAGGACTTATCTTCTTTGATGAGAAACCATCTCCTATTCACCATCCAACCCATCAAACTCATTCATCGTAATGCTTCGATTATTACTACTCAAGTACCTTCTCTCAAAAAAAAAATTACACATAGTTTGTTGTCTCCCCCACCGAACTCAACGCTACAACATGTTCACACATCCCGCTCTCCCTCATTCATTCATTCTTCATGCACATATATATTCTACTCATCGGTACCACATTTATCTACTATATTACCACTATTAGATCATGGCCCTCCACTTACACTATCATAGGCATCAGTTGAAGGACCCTCGTCCTTCACCCTTATTGCTTAGTTCATTCATACCCGTTTTGAGGGGGCATGGTATCTTGTTTCCCCTCCCTCCTCTCACATCACCAGATCCTCATCCATCTTCCTTATTTCCTATTAACATAGCATATTTCCCATCATAACATTGTCATTACCCAATGACACACTCTTGTGCTTCGGTTCACACTTGACTGTTGAGGGATTACCATTACACTAAACCCCACACATTGCACCATAGGCACTACATATTCCATTTTCATCCTACATTGTGCATTATACACCATTCATCCTACACTTATTTCTACATTATACTAATCCTCATCTACGTCGTATATTCATCTACACATTTAGTCACATTATACACAACATATTTTCATATCATACATTTTCCATATACTACACTAGTCGTCATTACATATGAGTCTAGTTTTACATTTCATCCATGCATTCTACATTTACGCTAGGTTACATTATATATATGGGTCTATCTTTACATTCTATCACTACACATTCTATTTCTATTTACCCCTATCACCACATCTTACGTATTTCCTATTCTACACACCCTACGCATACTACATTGCATTATTCACACGACACATTTATACATCATCTATATTCTACATACTATGCTAGATTACATTTCATATGGGTCTAGATCTACATTTTATCATTATACATTCCATTTCTATATGCACCTATTATTGCATTTCACACATTACATATCCCATATAGACTACACATCATATATTGCATTGCCCACTCAGCGCATTTACATACCCTCTTCATCACTTGGTCATTTGTAATATGTTGCTTTATACGCACTGCACTCATCACCCTATGATGCACTTTAGTTCCTCGATCCATACTCGATTGTCAAGGGTTTACCAATCAAATGGACCTTACATTCACCATGTGACATTTTCTCATGTGAAATTTCAAGCGTTAGTGAAATACACCTTAGGTTAAATCATCACTTATTTTATCATCTTGTAGTGGTATACACCTTAGGCTACATTACCACTCCCTTATTATTTCTCCCGTAGTTACATGCACCTTAGGTTAAATTTTCACCCATTTTATCCCTTTATAGTGGTATACACCTTAGGTTACATCACCACTCCCTCCTTTCATCTTGTAGTGACATACGCTTTAGGCTAAATCGTCACCCATCTCCATCCTTTCATCATATAGTGATATACGCTTAGGGATAAATCATCACTTGTCTATTCACCAAGTCATGATATACGCTTTGTCTATAGGGTTCATGGAAATCTCTTTAAATGTCGTATCTCATCACCATTACATATACACACTCATCATAATGCATGCTAGAAACAACTAACAATACTCGACCATTTCCTGATGACACACTCTCATTTATGGTTCATTCTTGATTCTGAGGGGGAAAACAAAATTAACCTCATTGCATACACTTCCATCCACTTAGGGGGCATGTTTCTCCTATCATTCCATCTTGCATTCCATTCCATCCATCCACAACATATTACATTGTCTTGGGGGCATTTACTCTTGTTTGCTAGTGTTTTGCATGTTCACTTTACTACACATGTTAGATTGCTTTCTTATATGTCATTATCATACACACATATGCATTCACCTTTGTTTAGTGTGATTGCAGATATAGGAATTTACATGTGGAATGGATGCTCGCCTTCTACCCTTCCTATACTAGTTGTTGGGGGCATCCACCTTCATCTTATCCATGTGATATTGTTTTATTTTGTACTTAGCATCTTATATTACTTGTTCATACATGCTTTGACATATTGGTTATCACTCTAACATGCTAATGGTGTTCCATGTGTAGCACTTGTTTTTGCAAGATTACATGCTTCCATGACTACTTCTTTGTTTCTACTTGTCTGATTTTGTTTGTCATTGTATGCGGTCTTTTCCCTTTGCTTAAGTGCAAACTTGTTTTTTTTTGTGGCTATGATAGCCTTGTGTGTCTTGCGACATCGTGAGTGATGTCCCATGTTTGTAACCTGATTTGTGCGGTATACTTGTTTTCTTGTGTGTTTACACTACTTTGTTTGGTAGTTACTACATTGTCTACATACTTTACACTTGTCTTATTGCATGCATGTGTTTTCATACTAACACTTGTTTTGGCTATCCATCCCCTTTTGTGTGCACCTTGGTTTCTACCAAGCACTTTCCCTTCCCCCTGCAGGGTAGAGTTCTACAGGTCAGTGCGGTGGGTCCTCTTTTAGGGCCGCATTCTCCTTTCAGTGATGTCACATGTGCCCCCAAAGAGGGGGCATCATTGAGGGTTTTACATACTAACACAACATATTTACACCGGTTCAATATAATGCACTTTCCTCCCTTGGCATTGTGGGTTTACATACAACAAGTGAGTTCAAACCAATCTACAAACTCCATACACAATGGCCTCTACAGGACATGGTGTCCTTTGGCATTTATGCGAGTAGTTACAAGCTTGGAGGTTACAATGGGTGTGCCTCTCTACACTACTTCATCCAGTGGCATTAGATCACCCAAAAACTAGGATACTATACAAGATCTCTTCACACATTTTAGTAGAAGTGGTTAAAGGTTGGAGGACACAGAGCATTTCCTCCCTATACTTCTTCAACCAAGGTGGCGTGAGATCGCCCAAAAAAATCACGACAGTACATGATATCCTTCTACACCCTTTTTCTCAACATGGATCAGGTGCACATGTTCCATTTACACTTTCCTTTTCACGTATTTTACATTTGCGTACTTTACACATTTCTATACACATGTGTATTTTACACATCATTTTTACATACATATATATTTGACTACTTGATCATTTTCTCCTTGCATGTCCGACCATATGAGAAACAAGTAGTCAAATTGGGGGCAACAACAACAACAACGACAATGACAACAACAACATACCGCAATGAAACTTTCCTTTACTAACCATATAGGTACACTACACACCACAAAGAACTACACACATGTTCTGCCCTAGGTTTAATATCATCACTTTTTATGTGCATTTTTCATCTTTAGAATCCACACTCCTCCACATTTTTTTTTTTTCATTCCACGCTTGAGTCTAGTCCATCAACACATATTCTTCTACACTCTACATGGATATCAGTACACGCATCTCTATCTACTTTATGTTACCAAGTGTTTCACTCACCAACATAAAGTGGGGGAAAAATGTAGACACAAAATCATGCACTTTAGGCATTATTTATCCCGGTCTTATACTACTATTTAGAGGGTTCTCAAGTGAAGAAAGTACTAATTAATCCCACCTTTTGGTCATCTTATTTTTATCTTTTATTTCATCATTCCCACGTATTTTCCTACACATATCCACTTATTTCACAATTGTCCCATCATTTTAGCCTAAACTAGGGTACTCAGGCCTATACTGGGGTGCTCCGGGTGCCCTGGTCCCACCTGGGGTGCCCCGATCCATGTTCCACTTTCCCACTTATTTTTGGGGTCTTTCTAGCCATTTTCATCCTTATCTTTTTCCTAGTCAGCCATGTCGGGGTTAATTATGAAATTAGAGCAAGAGAACCCTATAAATACAAAGTTATGAGACCATAATGAGGGTCCTAGTGTCACATACTACTATCACTCCATCTAGAGTTACATCCATTACATCACTTGCATCCACATAGTGTCATGCATCAAGGCTAGGAGATTTGCATCAACACACACAACATAGGGGGAGGATTCTATTCTATTTCATGCACACATGTTATTACATTTTCTATAGTTATTATTTCTCACTACTTCACAAAGTGTGACTGCACAAGAGCACCTAGGGCATGACATGCACACACACACACACACACACACACACACACACACACACACACCAGAACTACATCCGGGTCTGAAATGTAGTGCAACACTCAGTGATAAGACCACTAGTTTGGAGGATGAGGTCAGTTTGACCCATTCATTTGCATATTTTTTTTTAGGGTTTTGATACTTCTTTCTCTTTTGTAGGTCATTCCTTCATCTTGCCATATTTCACACACATTTGCGCAGCTCGAAGAATCCAAAGTGATAGACAAGCAATGTTTCAAGTCATCTTGTGACCCTACTAAAATCAATTCATGAGAATTTTTGAAAACAGGGCACCTATTTTATCGACCAGGTACCCCGGGTGCCCCAATACCTTCCCAGGTGCCTCAGTCTACTCAGATCCTCCGATATATCCTTAACGAGACTTATAGGTGTTTGTTCATGCTTCTAGATTTTTGTATCGGACTGTGACAACCTCAACAAGCTTCTACAATCAACTAAGTCATTTCTCCCTACTTCCTTGCACATTTAGGGTTTTATTTCACTTAGTATAATTATTTACAATTATTCCATAGTGTTTTAGTGCTTTCATACAACATTTTAGTCATCCTATTTAGATTAATTAGTGACTATATTTTCATAGTATTGTATTCACATTTTTAGTTAATCAAAGTGTTATGCACTCACAGGTAATTTTGACCCCCTCTCCATGATCAACATGACCCATGGCATACTTAGGAATCCCTTTTTCACCTTTACACCTGGTGTAAAATTGCATGAGATGCAAAAAAAATCACCACCAAGGGAGATGGGCTGTTTTGTCACTTAATTGACAACCTTGTGTGTTAGGAGAGTGTTATACACTCAAGCCTTCCAACAACCCCCTCTCCATGATAAAGCATACCCATGGTGCACTTGTACACACCTAGTGCACCTTCGTGCCTAGAGAAAAAGTGCATTAGGTGTAAAAAAATTTGCCACCATGGAAGCCTCCCTCTCTCGTCACTCACAAACTCACAATTATCTTCCAAGGTCATGTTGTCTAATCACTTCACTCATCAAGCTAGTCCCCTCCTCATGATGGCTACCCCCATGGCACATTTTCTCCATGCTGCTGAAATTTTTCACCTCATGTCCCCTTAATAAATGTGGTAAGGGACATGAGAGGCTCTCGACCCATTTATTAATTCCTAACACACCCTCAACCCAAGTTAATGTAAATGTGCTTAAGGTGAGTCAAGGGGTGGGTTTCCTTAACCAAGGTTAATGTTTGAATGTTTAAATTGAAATTATCCATTTTGGAGCCTATTTTTAAATATATCTTCCCTCAATTTTTTTTTAACCTAGACATGTCAAGATTGCATCAAGAAGCCTCATGCTCAAGAACACACTTTCATTCATATCTCACAAACCCATGCTCGATCTCTATAAGATTTAAACTTAAGTCCCCTACATGAATGCCTTTGTAGTGAATGTTTAGATGAAATAATTAATTACCTAATCTAATTTTTATAGCCATCTAAAACTTTCATCCATGGAAAAATTCTCCCTCAGATATCTGGAGTTGTAATGAGCCAAACAAGCTAAAAATTAGAGCATGAGATCCTTAAAAATTAGCTTTCCAATGAGCACTTTCGTGCCCCATGAAAATAGGTAGGATTGGATTTATGAAGGAATATTTTTGTATGATTTTTCCCCTACCAGTTGAAGAAAACACAAAATTGTAAGATCACTTTTCATTTTGTGAAGATCTGGACGAGTGAAACCCCCTGAAAATTGGAGCAAAGAATCCCGGTGACAAGTATAATTTTTGGAGACCTTTTTTGGTCTAATCCGACACCTCATGGAAAATGAATATTTTAGTAATTCCCCATTTAATACACTTAATAATTGTAATAGGTGTGAAGGAAAAATGGATTCTAGACACTAAGTTCATTCCCTAAGAGGAAAAGTGCTAAAAAGTGACAATTTAGTGACATTGCAAAAAACTTGTCACGTAGAAAGAACTTACTAAAAATAGTAAAGTGTCGAGAAAAGGCCAAAATGGTCATGGTTTTTCATCCTCCATTATTCACTATTTTCATCCTTCACAGACATCCAACTCATGTTTGCAAAGGGTGGATAATGACATTATGTCTCAAACAGGATAAGAGCCTTCTCAATTCCCAATTTTGGTCACAGTGGAGCATTTTTGGTCTCGGTGTGTTTCTCACTCCGTTGGATGGGTTGATAAAAGGCTTTAAGCATGTTCCATCAAATATATCACCTTCACTCATCACATAATTTTATTTCTCTTCACCTCATCTCATGGATGACTCTATTTTCCTAAGGTCTTGGATCATTAAGTTGAACTGTATAGGTAATAGGCTCAAGTTGCATCCGAGAAGTTGGCATTTTGGGAAACATTATAGTGTTTCAAATGTTTGAATGTTTTTTCAAGTGAGGTAAATCACCCTTCATTTTGTTCAATGATCATTTAATTCTCATTACCTTTCCTTTCAATGAAATTCAAATATGATACAAAGGTGAATCATTCTAGTGAGGTATCTAAGGGGAAAAGTTTTAAAGAATTAATCTTCCTCAACAAATAATCAATGCATTGCATAAGGTCATCATGAATCTAAATTTCATATTCATCACCATTTTATTTTATCTACATCGAAGACGGAGGCATCTTCATCCATGATTTTGAGCATTTCTTCTTTTCTATCGTCACTCTTTCTCCTCTTCTTTCCTCCTCCTACTTCCTCATTGTACGTGATCATGATGTTTCATAATATTAACTCAAGTGAAATGAAATATTTTTAAGATGTAAAATTACTCCCTCAAACTATAAGAGGGGTACTTTATTTGTTCCTTCCTAGGATAATGAAAAGTCACAAGTTGTAATGGGAATATGAAAAGTCATGTATGGGGTAGATGGGGAGATGAACTCCTTATTATAAGGGGATGGTTAATCCTTGTTAACTAGCTCCCATTGTATTTCTAGGAACAAGTGCCTTCATTTTCTCTAATATCTTATCTATTGAAATTATTTCTCCATCTCAACTTATACTCTATGAGCATTGTAAATTATACAACATGATATAATAAAACTTTGTGTTTCTTTTGATTGTTCCTCTTTCTATGTGAATGGTTTCTTTTGATTGATGTAAGTGAAATATTTTGATTTTAATGCAATAAAATCATATATGTTATTTTTTGGTTAAAAATCTCTCTTATTTCCCTCTCCTATCTCTCTCTCTCTCTAAGCAATTTTCATCCCTTATATTCCAGACAAGTAATTTCCACAGGTTTAGGGAAGTATTCTGTGTGATCCCCTGGTCTATGGGCCACCCCTAGAAATTAGTTTAGTTTATATTTGTTTCCTTTCTTTCAATAAATGAAGCTGCCCCATTCAAGTAGAGGGACTTAGTCCCAAATCATTGGTGAAATCCCATAATTTTCCCTTGCGACAGACTATTTCACCCACATGAATGCACAAAAATAATCTTCACAAGAGAGTGAGGATTTTTCTTATACATTAATTCCTTTTGGATTGAAAAATACATCGGCTACATTTTTCACAAATTATAGTTATAATTTTATAGGATTTCATAATAAAATTCTTACATGTATAAACGGATGACTATATAGTTAATGAGCTTATAAAAGACAATCTGTGATAATTTGCACCCCATGTTTGAGTATTTTCAATAGTTACAAATATTTTTAAAATTTAAAAAGAATTGTTTTTAAGACACCTTTTGAAACCTTATTGGGAACATAATTATTAAGTATGGTTTACTGGTTGACCCAACAAAGATAGTAGTGACTGTACAGTTCGAAGCACCATAAATGTAGGGAAAGGTATGTGAATTTCTTGGTTATTGTGGCTATTACATGAATTTTAGATAGGAATACTTGAATATATCCACACCACTAGAAAAATTACTAAGGAATCAAGGAAAGTTTGAATGGGGACACGAGTAACAAAGATCTTTTGAGGAACTCAAATAAAATCCTTCAAGCACACCAATTTTACAGTTCCCCGATTGGAATAGTCCCTTCCATGTACATGTGGATGTATTAGGAAATGGTAATTGGAGCAATACTCATGTAACTCAAACCAAAGAAAATGGAACATACAATCTTCTTTGTAAGTAGATATTAACTTACACAAAATTGAACTACGCAACTATATAAAGGAAGGGTTATCGATGGTTTACACGATATAAAAAATTTGTCAATACATATTATTGATTCCATTCATGTTTTATACATATCAAATGAATTTAAAGTATCTTATGAATAAGTGTTTTTTCATGGATGAATTTGTCGATAGATAATCTTATTTTAAGAATTTTAATTATCAGTTATGGTTAAACTAAGAAAGCGTAATGCATGTCTTAACCATCTATCATGAATAAACACATGTGAAAATGATATCACCATTGAGGATGCACTTCATTACGTGTAATTTCTCTAAGTACAAAGTGTGTCAAATGAGCTTCATGAAATAATATTATTTCTCCAAAGTGGGTTCAGACCAGAGAATTGTATGATATAAAAGAAGAATTAAATTGCAACTAAAGTATCCCTTATTAATTAATCAATAGAGAAATTTATAAAATGGATCAAGATGAAATATCAAAATGATGTTTCATGGAACATGCACAAAAATAAATTTTCCACGAAGCACGTGAAGGTATAACAATTGGACACTATACAGAGATGTAACTACAAGGAAAATATTGACCGTGGGACTTTGGTGGAAAAACTTGTTTAGAGATGCAAAAGAGTACGCACATGTGTCTTATAATTTTCAATATGTATGTAAGCCAAATAAGAGAGATGAAATTCCCTTGCATCCAATTGTCACATAGGAACCGTTAAAGAAATGGTCCATTGACTTTATAGGGATAATCAATCTTGTCATGTGAAGAATAAGTGTACATTACATCATAACTCTAATATATTACCGAACCAAATGGGTTGAGGCCATTCCCATAAAATATTCCACAATAGTAAACACGAAAAAAATTCATTTGGGAATATATAATAATCCGGTATATGTGTCCTTTAATATTTATCGATATGGGGAAATGATTTTCTTAACAAAATGGTGTGCATAATATCGTCATAATTTATGGGTGTGCACTATAAAAAGACCCCACCATTTACAAAATAAAGGAACAGAGAAGCCTTTAATAAAATTTTAATCAACATCATAAAAAATTTGATGTTGGGAAAAATGACTCGATGATAAGGTTTTATTTGTTTTATGGGCATAAAAAATTACCAACAAGAGATTAAATAAATCTACACATTTTCATTTACTCTTTGGAAAATATGTTGTGTTTCTAATTGATTTTATGGTACGCTCTTCAAGAATAGTGTGCATTGAAAAATTGTATGATGAATCCTCCTACTAGATTTCTTTACCAAACTACTTTAGCTAGATGAGAAAATAATGTGTGCAATATGGAGCTAAGGGATAAAAAAGGCACGACATAAATCTTGGCATGACAAACATATAAAGAATAAAATTTTCTCAAAGCAAATATGAAGATGCCTACGAGGGGGTGGAAGCATGTGAAGTGGTAATAGCATGAGTGTAAGATCCAAACTGAATGTCAAATGAGATGGTGCCAATGATGAGAGATGTAGTGGTAGGAAGCACAAATGTTGATGGCTTAGGAATCCAATGGGTTGTAGTAGCATTGCAAAGAGGATGAGATAGGTGGAGGATGCAGATGAATAATGATCTTAGGAGATGGACGAATGATGACCTTAGAAGTGGGTGGAGGAGAAGTGTGAACCAAAGTGGAAGCATGCTTGGGCAGAAAATTGGAAAAAGAGACCGCTCCCGAGAGTGAGATCCAAAGGCAATGATACCCTTGTCTTCTAATTGTTGTAATTTTTCATGAAGGGTGCAACAATCATTGTCACGATGGCCATTTATGTGGTGAAAATTACAATAAGGGCAATCACGCTAGCGATGCAAGCGATGGGGAGGATGATGTTGATTTGAGGGTAAGTGAATTAAGTGCTTATTAAGAAAATCATGCAACACATCATGTGTTGAATTTCGGAGCTTAATTGCTTCATAAATAACATGTTTCACAACTTGCGAGTTTTACACAAGAATCTAGCATTGATCGGCTAACCAACGCGGTTCACTAGTAGGAACCGACATCGGTTGGGGTAACCAATGCCGGTCTCTTGTGTGTGAAATGTTTTTATTTAAGTCATGGGATTAGATCTAACCTTTGATTAAAATGTGATCTAATGGTTGTAATTGCATATCTATGTTTCCCTAAGTTTGTATATGCTTATATAAGCTAGAAATCTAGGGTTAGAAGCTAGAATTAGAAGAATTGTAAGAAGGAATTATTAGAGAGAGAAAAGAGAAGCTTGTGAAGGAAAAGTACTGTACATCCAGAGAGGTGGAAGATTGCAGATCTTCATTGTATTTCCTCTATAAAGAAAATATTAATAGATTGGTTGTTTCTTGGTGGACGTAGCCCACACTGGGTGAACCACGTTATATCTTATGTATTTATCTTCTGGTATATTTATGTGTTTTATTGCTTGAATGCTTAATTCTAATTATAGATCTGCATAACAAGTATTTGTTAACCCCCAACAACTAGTATCAGAGCTTTTTTGTTTGAGGGTTTAGTGTGTTGACATATTTACTTTCATAGGGATTTCTTATTGAGTGGGAGCTACAACAATAGCAGAAGATGGAAAATACATAGTTGAGAAATTTGATGGCTGTAATTATCAATTATGGAAGATGTAGGTGGAATATTATCTGTATCAAAAATATCTATACTTACAATTTAATGAGAAGGCAAGACCTACAAAGATGACTGATGAAGAATGAAAATTCTTGACAGAAAGGCTTTGGGATCTATAAGATTGAGCTCACAAAGCATATGTGGCTTCAATATTACCAAAGTAGCAACCATGGTATATTTGATGAAATATTTAGTTAATTTATATGAAAAACCAAGTTCTTCTAATAAATTTTATTTGATGAAGAAATTATTTAATTCTAAAATGCAAGAAGGTGGATCTGTATCAAACCATTTAAATGATTTTTTTCTATTATAAATCAATTAAAATAAATTAATATTCTGTTTGAGGATGAAGTGACAGGTGCTTTTATTCTTATGCTCTTTGCTAGATAATTGGGATAACTTGGTAATGGTTGTTAGTAATACAACATCTGCTACTAATATTTTGAAGTTTGATGATGTGGTTAGTATAATCTTGAATGAAGAAATACGTAGGAAAAGTACAGGAGAATCATCATCTGGAAATGATTTGAATGTAGAAATCAAGGGAAGGAAAAAGGATAGATCCAAGAGTAAGAATAATGGGAAATCAAATTCAAGAAATGGCATATCTAAATCCAGAGGTAGAGGAATAACCTGTTGGAATTGTGGAAAGAAAGGACACACAAAGAAGGATTGTTGGTTTAAGGAAAACAAAGAGAATGTACCGAGAGAAAGGTAAAGAGGAAAATATTACATGTTATAAGGTAATGCAAAATGCTCTTATTCTCTCCTTGGATAATAAAATTGAATAATGGGTTTTAGATTCAGGATCTTATTTCCATGCTAACCCTAATAAGGGTTATTTTAGAAATTATGTCTAAGGTAATGGGCATGTTTATTTAGGAGATGATGAACCGTGCAATATTATTAGTAAAGGAGAAGTTCATCTAAAATTACAGAATGGAAATACATGTATATTGAAAGATGTGAGGTATATGCCAAGCCTCAGGAGAAATCTTACTTCTGCAGGACAACTAGGTGAATCTAGTTGCATGGTTACATTCACATTCGACTCTTGGAAAGTTACCATGGGATCTCTTGTTATAGAAAAAGTTAGGAAGGTAGGAATGTATTTGTCTACCTATATTACGGATTCCTTTTTTATGTTATCTACTTCAAATTCAGATGCAAGCATGTGGCATAATTGGTTGGGCCATATGAGTCAAAAAGGAATACGATCTTAAAGGAAAAGGGTAAGTTATAAGGTTTAAAAGATGTAATTCTTGATTTCGTGAGCATTGTATATTTGGAAAGTAAAAGAGAGTGATCTTTCTCAAAGTTAGGGCAACAAAGAAGGAGAAGAAATTAGAGCTTGTGCACTCATATGTGTGGGGACCAGCCCAGTAGCTTCTCATGGAGGATCTCAATATTATGTTACTTTCATGGATGATGCCACAAGAAAGGTATGGGTTTATTGTATAAAATGTAAATTTGATGTTTTGAGACTTTTAAAAGATGGAAAGCTCTTGTGGAAAATGAATCAAATTTAAAATTAAAATTCCTTAGATCTAACAATGGTGGTGAGTACTGCAGTAAGGCCTTCAATTATTATTGTTCAGTGAATGGAATATGTAGAGAAAGAATGGTTCCTAGAGCATCACAAAAGAATGATGTTGCGAAAAGAATGAATAAGACAATCATAGAACGTGCAAGAAGCATGAGGATACATGTTGGATTACCCTTTCATTTTTGGGCAAAATTAGTAGACATGATAGTGTATTTAATCAATTGTGGGCCTTCAAGTGCACTTTGAATGATGGATTACCGTAAGAAGAAGCTTGGACTAGAAAAGAGGTAGATCTTTCTTTTCTTAGATTATTTGGTTCATAAGCTTATGTGCATATTGATAAAGAAAATAGAAAATGTTGGATACTAAATCCAAGAGATGTAATTTTATTGGTTACGGATCTAGTAATTTTGGATTTAGTTTTTGGGATTTAAATGATTGTAAGATTGTTAGGAGTCATGACATTAAATGGAATGAAAAGAGAATGTATAGGGATCAAATTTTTATGCCCAAGGATGAACTAGTGGAAGAGTTTGTGGAAGAAAATGCATTCTCGGATTTAGAAAAGTCATCTACATGTACCGGTGTTGGTCAGGGTGACCGGTGTCGACACGAGCAGGACCAACGTCAATTGGGTGAACCGACATCGGCTACAGGTGAACTGGCATCAGCTATAGGTGACCAGCATCGGTCATTGTTAGAAGTGGATACAAATATACAGGATGTCTAGAATGAGCCTTAGGCACCCCAGATTTCTGTAAGAAGGTCATTATGGGTAAGTAAACCTCCATAAAGATTTACACCTTCCTTATTTTATCTATTATTGACTGAAAGTGGTGAACCATAAATTTTGAAGAAGTAATGCAGATGAGACCCACAAACTATGGGAACATGGAATAGATGAGGAGATATACTCTTGAAATAGAACTAAACATGGGATTTGGTCAAGTTGTCATAAGTAAAATAAAATTGCAAAATAAATGGATTATAGGATCAAGGAAGAAGAGAATGGACAGAAAATATACAAGGCAAGGCTTGTAGTAAAAGGATTTACACAAAAAGTAGGTATTGAATTTGGTGAGATCTTTTATTTTGTAGTAATAATGAATTTTGTATGTATCTTGTATTGATTTTAATTGCGGAGAAGAATTGCATTGAGAGCAACTTGATGTTAATACGACTTTCCTTCATATGGATTTGGAGGAAGAGACATATACGTAAAGCAATCTGCTTGCATATGAAGTCAAGGGTAAGCGAAAATTGTGTGCGAGTTGAAAAAGAGTTTGTATAGGCTCAAGCAAGCCCTAAGGAAATGGTATATGAGGTTTGATAGTTTTATGCATGAGCATGGTTATATGAGATGTGAATCTGACCATTTTGTTTATTTCAAGAAGCTTGAAAATGGAAGCTATATTATTTTTTTACTGTATGTAGATGATATGCTTATTAGGATCTAGTATACAGGACATTGTTGAGCTTAAAGAAAAGTTAGCTCATACATTTGCAATGAAGGATTTAGGAGCTGAAAAGAAAATCCTTGGCATGCAAATTCTTAGAGATAAGAAGAACATGAAATTATATTTGTCTTAGGAACATTATATCAATAAGGTGTTGGAAAGGTTTAATATGCAAAATTCAAAACTTGTAAGTACACCTATGGTTGGACACTTCAAATTATGCAAAGATCAGTGTTCTACATCACATGAGGAGGTTGAGTACATGGCATGAGTTCCATATGCTTCAACGAGTTGGAAGTCTTATGTATGTTATGGTTTGTACCAAACCATACATTACACACGATGGGAGTTGTGAGTAGATTTATGGCCAATCCAAGTAAAGAGCAAAGATTGGAAAGAAGTCCAGTTGATTATCAAATATTTGAGAGGGACTTCCGACATGCGCTTATGTTATGCGATGTCGTCGACACTTCTTTATGCAGCTATGTTGATTCAGATATGGTTGGTGATTTGGATGGTAGGAGAAGAACCAATGGATATGTATTCATAATAGGTGGCACGATAGTTAGCTGGATTTCAAGATTGTAGAAGGTTGTGGCCTTGTTTACTACAGAGGCCAAATATGTTGCAGCTATAGAGGCTAGCAAAGAGATGATATGGATGAGCGGAGTTCATGGAAGAGATGGGAAAGGAGTAAGAGGATTGTCGATTATACGGTGATAGTCAAAGTGTGATTCATCGATTAAATAACTCAATGTTTCATTCAAGAATGAAACATATTCAATTGAGATATCACTTCATACGGTAGGTGTTGGAGGATGTGCAGTTCAAACTGGAGAAATTTCATATAAATAAGAACCATGCAGATATGCTATTGAATTCATTGGCAAAGGAGAAGTTGGAGCTACAATCCACTTATGTTGGTCTTTGAGTTTGAGACTTGAAGAGGGAGAAACAAGCCAAGGAAAGGATCCACAAATGGAGTTATGCAGTGCGGGGAACAATTTATCTCCAAGTGGGATTTTGTTGAGTTTGGAGCTTAATTGCTTCACAAATAACATGTTTTACAAATTACAGGTTTACACAATAACCAACATCGATCACCGGTGACCAACATTGGTTAGCTAGTAGGAACCAACATCGGTTGGGGTAACCAGCATCGGCCTCCTATGTGAATTTTTTTATTTAAGTCACGGGATTAGATCTAACCTTTTATTAAAAGGTGATCTAATGGTTGTAATTGCATAGCTATGTTTCCCTAAGTTTGTATATGCTTATATAAGCTAGAAATATAGGGTTAGAAGCTAGAATTAGAAGAATTATAAGAAGGAATTCTTAGAGAGAGAAAAGAGAAGCTTGTGAAGGAAAAGTATTGTACATCCAGAGAGGTGTGGAATATTGTAGATCTTCATTATATTTCCTCTGTAAAGAAAATATTAATAGATTGGTTGTTTCTTGGTGGACGTAGCCCACACTGGGTGAACCATGTTATATCTTGTGTATTTATCTTCTAGTATATTTTTGTGTTTTATTACTTGAATGATTAATTTTGATTATAGATTTGTACAACAATTATTTTCAAACCCCCAAAATCATGAGGCTTAATAATATGTGAGAAATACAATGACTCATGAGTGGGAGATTCAAAGAGAGGACTTGGGTGGAGATAGATGAAGTGATGGAGATGGAGGATGCTTATGTGGTGGAAGGGATGGAACATGCTTATGAGGTGGAGGAGATGGAGACCTTAGAGGATGCTTGATAGATGGAAGAGGAGAATAAAAATTAGACGATGTAGCAAGAAATGAGTAGAAGGGGGATTTATAACTTTTATGCGACAATTAATTCTTGTTTTAGATCAATGACCTTATAGCATAAAAGTGTAAACGATTCACATGTATCATATTGTAATTTTTCTTTTAATGTAGGAATCAAGCCATGACAAAAGATAAATTGCTTCTCTAGATCAATAGGCTGAAATACTAACTAATGCATGCAAGAATTGAAGCATAAAATGTAATCTAGAATAGGTTCTTTCTTTCCTTGATGCAAGTTAGGTAAATGGTCATGTGTGACTCTAGGACCATTGTTAAGCATAAAGTGTCTAAGGAAAGCATCTTCCATTTCAAAACCTGTAATAATTGATCCAAAAGGAAAATGGGTATACCATTGAAGAGAATCATCAACAAGACTATGACAAAAGGATTTTAGTAACAAGTGATCATTAGAATAAGAATCCATAGCTAAACAATAATGCTTAAGATGCAAATATGGATTTCTAGTGCCATTGAAACATGAAAATGTAGGCATGATAAAATCCTTAGGAAAATTTGAATTGTGAATTTTCTTTGGAATAAGATTTCCATGAAGAGATTTATTATCAATAGAAGCATAATAGGATTTGCTTTCAAGAGTAAGAGATTGAACTTGAGATTGCAAATGGCCAAAAACATGCATGAGTGATAAAATATCATGTGAAGGAATCGTAGAAGATATGAGAGGCACATTGAGAGGTTGAAGCTTTCTGTTATGAGTGATCATGGGAATGTGAGAAGAAGAAGTGGAAGATGAAGATGTTATGGGAACACTAGATGTAGATGCGAAGAAATTAGAGGAGGTATAGTAGTAGGAATATAAGAATCGACATGAATATCATCTAACGAAGAAAGATGGAAGCAGAGAAGAAGAACATGGAATATTGATAGAAATGCTAGCAATATAATCAACAGAAATAATAAGAGCTGCACTAGTAGAGTGCCAAAATCACCATGAATTCCATTGGAAAAACCGTAAAAGTGGAAGAAAGAGGATTAGAAAATTCACATTCAACAGTCTTAAGATAAGTAACATCCTCACTAACATGTTCATGATAAAAAATATAATCAGCATCAATATCAGACAAGGTTTCACATGCAAGTATTTCATCAAGAGAGTCATCAACATATAGAGAAGTAGGAGAAGAAATATCATAATATATATCTTTGCAATCATTGGAAATATTTTTCAAAAGTAGAGGAAACATGAGATACAACTTTACATTCATCCTTACTAGTATGAGAAACATCATCATGCACATGTACATTTTCATCATTGGAAATAACATGATTTGTATCTATAGTAGCACAATCAAGACCAAACATCATCATGTGCTATAAAAAAATAGAAGAAGGTGGAGTAGCCTTGGTGACTATGGAAGAACAAGGATTGCATCCAGAAAAATTTTGGTCTAGTGAAACAATGCTTAGACTAGATTTGCAGAAACTAGTAGGAACTTTGTGTTCATTAGCAATAAGTAATCTTTGAACATTGTCATCAAATCAAGCATTGTGATAAAGATCAATAATTTCAACCTCAACAACATCATCAAGGATAGGATTGATAATAACATTATGCATATTTTGCTTCGGAGAGGAGGATTGATTCTTAGCCATGCTAATTTTTTAGATCCTAGGTCAAGGAGTTATAAGAGAGGGGTTCACTAAATGATTTAATAAAAATCAGAATATTCAATCTAATTTCAGAGTCACTATAATGATATGCAATAGAATACAAATGTTAAGCACTCTAAAGATGCAATCATGTAAGCAAATGAGAGAGATAGGGAACTTATTTGCTTTTCACTTATCTCGAAGCACATATGGAATGGAGAAACGAGGAACAGTCTGGGTAGAGTGTCAGAAATGCTCGATATGAATTCTGGAACTTGTAGACTCGAAATGAACACGGAGCCTGGGTTGGGATGAGGGTTTCGGGCACCGAGAGACCTTATGTAGCCATCTGTGACTATGTAGAGAGTCAAAATCTGATTTTTCCTATGTCGCTAGGGTTTTCTATCCTTCATTGTTGGTCACTTGTATGTCACGGAATGATCACCGAATTCATTGTAACATGCAAAATAGATGATATCCTGCAAAACCCCCAAACTACGTCAAATCTTAAAAAATAAATATGCAAATGGGGATTCAAACTAACCCCGACGGTCACTCGATAGAGTAAACTTATGACCGAGTGCTACACTACATCTCAGACTCCATGTAGTTCTATGTACTTGTGTGTGAAATCGTGTCCTTAGGTTTCCCTCGTGCCAATGATGCCAAGATAGTGGGATATAACTAGATAGGATGAAAATGTGTGGGATAGAATTCAAAAAATTCCCCTTCTTATGCAGTGTATGTAGAGTAATAAGCCCAAAAATGTAGTCCCTTTGATAGTATGTAGATATATTTTCCTTTAGAATTTCCCGCCATTATAATGATATGTATGTTTTGTATATATAGGGATATCTTACTTGAATTTTGACACTAGTGACATGACATGTCGACTAGGACCTTGGGATAAGAGTAAGAAAACTGAAAAGGTTGACCACAAATGTCAAAAATGTGAACAAGAACAAAGAGGACAAGAGTGCCTAGGGTGGATAGGAGCATCTAAGCGCTAGTGTCCAGACCTAGGTGCTAGTGTTTAGGGACAACTAATGACAAATGTGAGAACACCGACATTAAAGGATCCCCGTGACTTTACCGAATCAGGTGCAAAAAGAGACAAATGTGAGAGATAAATATAATAGAAACAATCAAAGCAAGAAAATGGACTAGGAAGTGTGTCACTAGTGAATACTTTTCTTACGCAATATCCATAAATATAACACAATACTTAGTGGTGTGATAAAATTGTAGTATGTGCGTTATTTTTTGTCTACATGACCTCGGGATAGGAGTAATAAAACCAAAAGAATGACCACAAATGTAAAAATTTGAATAAGAACAAAGAGGAAAGGAGCACCCGGGGTGGACGAGGAGCACACAGGCGCTAGTGTACAGGGCAGGTGTTGGTGTCCTAGGGCAATTGATGACAAATGTGAGAAGATTGGCGGATATGGATCCCTATGATTTGACCAAAATTTGGTGCGAAGTGACAAATGTGAGAGATAAATACAATAGAAATAATCAAAGCAAGCGGATGGACTAGGAAGTGTGTCACTAGTGAATACTTTTCTTACTCAAGATCCATACATATAACAACATACTTGGCAATATAGTAAAAAATAGTAGTACACACGTGATTTTTGTATACATTTTCCCCCTCCTTTATGCTATTAGAATGAAATTTAAGTAGTGAAAAGGAAGTAAGGAACATACCGATGAGAATTCCTGAGAAGCCACATTACGAAGTACACACGAGAATAAGAAGATATAGCATAGCCAACCATGGATCAGTGTGTTGATCTATGTGGAGTAAATAAAGGCAACAAACTATTGTAAGGAGAACTTAGAGAAGTTGATAATTTAGTTTGGATAATTTGGATATTTTGAATTGTCACCGATGGAGATTTGAAGGAGTAGGGAGTAATCAATTCCCAACCCGATTTTGCAAAATTTCTATCAAGGGAGGATTTTGGCATCCTACCGCTAGAGGAAGAGTGTTGGGGAGAGAGTTCTAGTTTTACTCTCCATCCATGACTACATCCTCAAAAGCTCCAACCACTGCAGACAGATAGAGACCAAATTTAGTTCCATTTTGATCCATGATTAGTTCCAAGTTGAATAACCCATATAAGAGTAGTGTAGGAAAGGCAATGAAATTTCATTGCCCCCACTCCATGGGTGTCACAATTTGTATAGTGTTATATGGCTTCCATGTTAGGTCATTTGGAAGTGATAGATAATGTAAAGTGGTTCCCATGTTACGTTATCTAGGAAAGATAATGAAGTGACACAACTCCCAAATTAGGTCATCTGGGAGAGATGTGTATAGCATGTCGTGTCATACCAAGTGATTGATTTTATTCAAATTTTTAAAAATTACTTTGAAATTGGATGTGTGCAATAGATTACTCACAGAGAGATTTTTATGTTTTTCCCCCATATTAGGTCATTAGGGGGAATATATAGAAAGTATTTGAATAAATCGATTTGTTCCTTTGTTCGAATGGCATGAAAGAAAAAAATTTGATATGAGTATCGAATGATCATATAGTAGCCTAAGAGGGATTGTAGGGTGATACAAATTGTATGCCCCTCTTTTGGTGAAAGGGTGAGGGTGGATATAAGTAGAAGCAAAAATATGTAATGATGAGTTAATATAGAAGATGTTGTAAAATATGTTAAATAGTAAAATATGTGATGACCGAGAGTTAATATAGAAGATGTTGTAATATTGTATAGGTTAAATAGTATATGTGTGAGAGTAGAATATAGTATTGTGCAATGTGGATAGTACGGTGGTATGAAAAATTATGAACCGAATGGTGAAAATGGGGAAGAAAACAAAGCGAAGAAGCTCAAGATATGAGTGAAATTGTGTGTTGTATATTAGTTGGAAGAATGAGTGCGAATAGTAACTATAGTAAATGAAAAATTGAAAATTGCTATATATAGTGATAGTAAAAGTGAATAGTAAATTCATTTTAACTATGATTGATTGAGAATTTGAGCTTTGAGCTTGCAAGGATGCATGAAATTAGGGCGGTGAGGTTGAATAGGTTTGAGAGAGTAGCAATGGTCTTGGCAATGGAGACGATGGATGAGTTGGTAAGTATGATTGTTTTTGAAAAATTTAGTGAAATTTGTTCAATTTTGTTGATTTTACAAAATTTGAATTTTTGAATTTTTGGGTGTTTTTGACTTAAGCGAGAGTGATCAAGGCATTGACGTCCTTTGAGATGCCAAGATCCGGATTCTGGCACTAGTGACACAGGGTGCTAGGCACTCCGCATCCTACTCCTAGGTGATGGCGACCCGGAGGGTGTTTTGATAGGGTACTGTGGAATATGTAAATTTTGATGATTTTTTGTAGTTTGAGTGGATATTTTTGCATATATATGAGGTAATAATGTTGATATTTTTGTTGTTTGTGCTTTGCAAAGAGATATACACTCGAGGAATTTTCGTGGAGGTCATTATTTGAGCACATTACCAACTTTGGGCTTATTTGACGCCGAGTAGGATATACTAGACCGTTCTAGTCGATTGCACATAACGAGATTGGGGGAGGTACCCCATAATATGCCTATGGTGACTGCATTGTGTGAGCGGTGGTGTGTGGATACATGTACTTTTTGGTTTCTTATTGGGGAGATGACAATGACCCTAGAGGATATATATCATATATTACGACTACCAATTGTGGGTGAGAGAGTCCAGTGATGGTTGTAGTGGATGTTCAGAGGTAGATGAGAGTAGCTAGGTGATACTTTACAAGGACACGGGTATAGACAAAGACCCATATTAGTCTAGATGCCATATTGAGATTAGGTGTTCCACGGTTGCAGAAGTTTATTATAGTTGTGATTGTTTAAATCCCATTGCAATAGAGGGTGGAGGAGTGGGAATCTTATATAAGATGCATGATATGTGTCAATGCATAGAGGAACATGGGACCATATTTTCCCGAGTGAAGTCTATGTTGGCCCATTTATACATAAATCTATAGAGATTCACTCAAGAGGACCATGGGAGTGGATTAGGAGCCACCAAATTATTACATATATGGTCCTATGAGCATATTGTGATATTGATGTCACTTGGTGGGCCACGGGTGGATAGGGCGAGGCTCAAGATATTTTTAGTGAGATGGATAGGCACACATGTTAGGAGATTAGACACCACTTCCTATAGATCTATGTTTGATCGATGGGTCCAGGGGCCATCATATGGAGGCCGTATAGAGATTACGGTGGTTGGGAAGAGGATGGAGTCGATCTACGACACATTTGATGCACCATGTGGTTAAAGGACCAATTTCCTAGAATGACATAGTTATTTCGGGAAGAGCCTATGTCGAGATAGTTTGGTATGGCTCAGGATGTACCCCCAAATCCATATTAATGGGTGTGAGCTACTTTGGAGCACCGAGGAGTCCCTGAGCTAGGCTAGGCCCAACATGAGCACAACTAGTGCATCTTGGTTGAGATGAGGTGGATACGGCCATAAATCCAATACATGTGGATGATACAGAATTTACACAAATCCCATAGCACATGGTGGGCATCAAATTAATGGGTGTTATTATTTCTAGGTATCGTAGATGCGGTGGGTGGACCGCCAATTGGAGGAGTAGAGGGGTAAGCACCTACCCCTGATGGAGATGGCCTAACAACAACATTAGTTGAGCGTAAGTATTGTTTTTTTATTATTTTTTGATTGTTACATGGTTTGTATATTTGTAAAATATGTGTAATGACTAATGTGGTGTTAGATGGTTGCAGGTGATGCTTATTGGTCCTTGATCGTTCACTCATCGATCCACACATTGACGTAAAGTATACCCCCATATGTGCTCATGGGAGGTGGAATGTTAGAGCGAGTGGATGTTATTATGAGTGAGCATGCTCATTTGTTTGAGCTAGTGGAGATAGCGGAAACCACATGTATTGTACTATTGAGTGAGCACGATGAAGCTCGGGTGGAGACGGAATAAGCTAGACAAGTCGTAGGAGGAGAGGCCTTGACTCAAGATGTATTAATGAAATATGTGGAGTTGCAGGGATGATTAATAGATCAGTCGATCGAGGATGTGATATTGCATAGGTAGGTGGAGAGATATAGGGGCCATGACCAATGGTGTAGATTGAGTGGTGAAGCATCTAGTTCTAGAGCTCCCATGATTGTGTATAGTGACAATGATGATGATGTATGACATATATGGATGTAGCGATGCATGGGGGCTTGCCCCCAATGATTTTATTTTTGTAACTATGATTTTTGATGATATATATATATATATATATATATATATATATATATATATATATATATATATATATATATATATATATATATTAGTGGTATTATTGTATTGTGTTGATGCTCATTAATATGTGATGCGATGATTATTGTTCATATGTTGGTTTGTGATGTTTGAGTTGCATTGCGTGATAGACCATGTTTGATTAGCACTATGTAAATGATTATATTGATTTGTAATAGATGATGATGTAGTAATACATGAAAATTGGATTGAATGTATGAATGAGGGTGGATAGTATGTGATAAATAATAATATATGTATGTGATATAGTGAAGTAGATAAAATAAATGGGCCATAAGATAGTGGATTAATACATTACTAAGTGTAGGAGATGTTAAGAGCTCAAACGAATGTATGAAATGATTCCAATGTGTTTATCTCATTTTTAGTGATAACTAAAATTGATAACTAAGAATTTTTGACAAAACCTCCTAAAATTCCCTTTGAAGGAGATTTTCGGGTTTTCGGGTTTCCATCGCATGCAAACATGTCTTTTACATGCTTCATGTCGAGTGTCTTCCAAAACCCAAAACCCGATTACATGCCAGTGTATCGGGTTTTCAAACCCGGAGCATCGAACATACCTTACAAAAAACATGTTACATGTTGCTTGATTCCTAAAACCCAAACCCGAAATGATCCTTTGCGTCGGGTTTTTGAACCCGATAGCATCTAGACATGTCTTTTACATGCTTCATGTTGGTTGGTTCCCAAAACCCGATTTGTTAAGAAAACCTTTGTTTCGGGTTTTGAAGTGTCGAGCATGATGACATGGCATTAATGTCGAGTTGTTTAGTTAGTTGGCACACATGTCAGAGGAGGTGTAATAAATGCTAGGGCTTTATAAATACTCCATTTTACACGTCATTTCTACCTGACATATTTTTGCACGCATGGATTTTTCATACATGCTCCTTCGACCTCCAAACCCGACTGAACTTCTCGATCGATTTCGTGATCCATCTTCGATCATTTTTCAAATTTCTTGAAGGTATTTTTCTCTTCTTATCATTTTGTGATCTTCAGGTTTGTTTTTGAAGTGTTCTTTCGGCATTTTTCCTCTTTTCTTTTTCTTGCCTCTGGGTTTAGGGTTTAGGGTTGTATTCTTCATTTTTGTTGAATTTCCATGAAAACCCTTGTTTAAAAATCCATCTTGGGTGTTTTCTTATTTCCTTTCATGGATATACTCTTGTGGTTTTTGGGAATAATCTATAAAACTTAACTTACAAGCGTGGTGGAGATTTTACCTGTTCTGACATCCTAGAAACCCGACACCTGTGTGTCGGGTTTTACAGGGTGTCCGACACCATCCTTGTTCCACATAGTATCGGGTTTTGTGAATTTCTCAACACCATTCTAGTTCCGCATTGTATCGGGTTTCAAAATCTACTTAACATCCTTCAATTTCCATTTGTGTCGGGTTTCACAGGGTGCCCGACATCTTCCAACTTCCACTTGTGTCGGGTTTCACGAAGTGTTCAACATCCTCCAAATTCCACAGACCATCGGGTTTTGTAAAGTGCTTAACACCCCCTGATTTCTCATGTGTGTTGGGTTTTACAAAGTGTCCAACACAACCTAGTTTCCAATTATACTCTGCAGTGTGTCGGGTTTCACGAATTGTCCGACAGTCTCAAAGTTCGGTTGGTGTGGCGGGTCTGATGGGGTTGCTCAGCAAGCTTCCAAGTCTCGATTGTTCAAACAAGAGTTATCTAGGCATTCTTTCTTCAGACTTCTCATGTCGATCCTGGATCATCTAAGGATAAGTCAGACAGGTCAGGAAAGATGAAATACAAGTACCGGAAAATGGAATCCCTTCCTACATAGATTACAATTACGACATCCGAGATACGAGCTTGGTAACATTGACATGGAAGACTTTTGGAACAAAACCAAGGATTCTTCTCAGAGTCCCTGGATGAAGTCAATAACCAACAGTGGCCTCCCTCTTGTAGTAGGATTCCCAATGTCTACTCAATGCCCCGAGTTCATTTTGGCCTGTGCTTCCAATTATGACTCAGATTCCCGCTCAGTGAAAAATCAAGCAGAGAAACCATAGTGAAGTTGGACGGGGTTACTTTGATGACCTCTTAAGATTACCCAACTTTGAGGAATATGTCGATGTAGATCTTAAGTCAGCATAGAAAGCCTGGGACAAAGATCAAGAAGATTGCATCAAGCATGTGAATAAAAAGTTCTTGATCAAGGCCAAGCCAACCGTCTCTAGGTTTCCCAAATTTGTCCCCAGGAGTGATTTCATCCTTGAAATCAGTGACATCATCACCCTGTTGAGTCGAGTATTTGGACTCCCCGAGTCAAGAGACTTTCATGGGTGGATGTATCAATTCATGGTCCTTATAAAGAAGAATGAACAAGGGATTGATTGGAGCAGTCTTATAAGTAATGAGATTGATTCCTAGATGAAGATAGTCTTGACTACTAGCAAGTTTTATATGTCATCATATGTCACCTATGCAGTAGCCGATATGAGGAATTATCCAGGGTTGGACGTGAAGGGAAGTAAGTCAACCAACATATATATCGGTATTTCCCTCAGTTGACAATGAAGGGGTCCGAGGATCAATTCAGAAGAGTGAATGATGCCTTCTTTTATGAGAACATCTGCATGCTGAACCCTGACTTAAGAAAGAGAAGAGTTCTCGATGAGGCATGGGCCAAGTATCAAAATGGGGTTGTATCTTCTTACAGTTCAAGAAGTTCACATACCTTCGGGTGGTCATGTACCCGGGTGATCCTTTCCGATTGCCCAGATTCCTAGGTGATAAGCTAATCCTAATGGAGTTGGTAAGACAATTGTTGGATTTCCACAAATTCCAACAAAGTAAACACAAGGCTATCATATCCTTCCCTATTTCCATCGGAAGGTACACGTGCTCAACAATGGTTAAAGCTAAGAATGTGGTGCACGAGCTTCAGGACAAGTTGAAGAAGCACATGAAGCATAGAGATGGATTTGATTTCCGAGGAGTCCTTAAATCATATGGGACTTTATATCTACATGTTCCCAACATAGAAGATATTTGGGTTGATCTTCGGATGAAGTTGTCCATCCAAGAAAGGACAATAACAGGTTGACAATTGAAGAAATCTAGATGCTAGATTTATCTGACATCCCAGAGGGCACCACAGATAATGAGAGTGTCCTTGATGCCTCGTATGATGGGTTAAATGAAGACCGATATGTATTCCCAACCATTGATTGGTCCATCACTGAGAAAGCTTCTATTATGGGAGAGCTACTCAAATTCTTTCCCGTACTAAGGCATGGCTCATTTCTTGGGGAATGAGTTATAAAGAAGGGAGTTTTTCAAAGCTAGATACTTTGGAAGTGGGACCCTCCAAGGGAAAAAAGGAAAAGGATAAGAACCCTTCCAAGAGGCCAATAAAGGTTAAGTTTGTCAGAAAGGGAGAAGATCAAGTAACCACACCAGTGGCCACTCTCCCACAAATAGTTGAGGTTCTTGATTCACCTCCACAACCAGAACAAGGAAATCCTCCTTCAGAGAAGAGATTGTTCAACCTTCCATTCCTCTTTTGGTTGACAGTTCATCAGAGGTAAGTCTTCCTCTTATCTCTCAAGCTCTAATTTTGAATCATTACCTCCTCCCATTCAACCTTCCTTGCCTCAGATTTCTTCACCAAGTTCCTCAGCCATGGCTAGTATCTTCTCTGGCCTCTCACCTCTCCCCACTGACCTCAGTTAACCATGGATATGCCTCCTCCTTCTGCACCTTCATTCCCTGAGTCCATTATCACGGACACTACACTTGCAGTGGTCACCACTCCACAAGCTAACCTTCCTCCACCTGAGGATGTGACCGTAACACCTACAATGGGAGAAACTTCTTCCAATACACCTCAATGGTTAATAGATCAAACTCCGAGGAAGAGGAAGGTGGTAGTTCCATTACTAGCCTTTGATTTCAGTTCCCTCAAGGTCACTCCTACCAAGTCGGCCAAGAAACCCAAAATAGTTTCAAGGATTTTAGTGGATGCCTCAGGGCATAAATTTGTAGAAATTACTACTCCTACGGCTGATAAAACCAAGGATGATATAATGGTCATAGATTATCAAATCACAAGGGTTGATCTAGGGAAAGTAACAATGGAGGGAGCACAACAGATGCACAAGATGCCATGAATGTGTTGTGCCAGAAGCTAAAGGAAACTAAGGCAAACAGAGATGAGTTAAAAGAGAAAGTACAACAACTGACAGAAGTACTACTCAAGCTCTCAAAGCCTCCTGAGTCAACACCATCATCCTCTACTCCTATCAGGTTTGATTTCTCATCGGTACCCATGATCGAGAAGATTAATGAGAAGGGGAGAATGGTCGATGAATGGATCCAAAGGCTGCTCCTATAAGGAAAAGAAGTCATTGAGGACACCGTGGAAGTCTACAAATCCTTGGAGGATATAAAGAAGGATGGAGAGAAAATGGATGATGAATTTTCAGCAGAATTCGGGAACCTAGAGTTAACTTTTGAAGCTCTCCAAATGCTGAAATAGGTTCCATCCCGCACATCTTGGTCGAAGAAGGCATCATTCCACATGGGGACAAACATTTTCAACTAACCAAAGCCATTAGATTCAGAATAAATATTCTCAATGAAGCTTGCAGAAAATTGAGGGAATCAAGAGATCAATTGGTCGATGGCACGAATGACATAGAAGAAGAGCTAGTCAAGATCTGTGCTAAGGTGTTGAGTGAAAGCTCGGGTATTCTAGCTTGTTGATGATCTTTACAAGCAGATCCAAGAATCAATTCAGCATGAACCAACTTATGGATTTGGCCTAGAAATCATTGATAGGTTTGTGAAAATTGAACATTCTTTGGAAACCCTGAGGAAACTCAACAAGAGACTGAAAAGCTTCCTGGCAAATGCTAGTGATACTCAGGAAACATGTGAAGTTCTGAGTGATCATTCCACCGTGCCTAATGAAAATGAGATGCAGGGTATAATCCAAAAGTTCCAAGAATTTCGGGACAAGCAGGCTTTGTTGGAGGAAGACAAAGATGATGAAACAAAATAGGCACAATGTTGCATGTCATTTCAATCCTAAAATCGACATGTCTTTTTCATTTTTGTTTCATCACATAGGAAGCAAATTTTGACTTGGTCTCCTACGTGAGAGTCAAGCAAAATAGGACTCTCATTAAAAAGACTATTTTCTAGGATTTATCCTATTTTCTCTCAACTCCTTTTATTATAAATAAGGGATGCTTATGCATTCCAAAGGGTTGAGATTTTTGGAATATTGAGATCTATTGTGAAGAAGAAAGACTTTGTGTTTTCTTTTAATCATTTGAGGAATAGAAGTTGATGCTATTTTGCAAACTTTGTGTTGTGAGATGTATCTTTCTTAAGATATTGTTCTTATGTTCATAATCTTAAGCTATTCTTTGTTTAGCATCTTGATTGTTCTAATCATTTCAAACATTACATTTGTTGTCTAAAAACTCATATGATTATTTCATGATCTGCATTTTCTCGAAAGAAAGTACGTTCCCCTCATTTCCTTTCCATTGTGTTTCTTCCATAATAATAATTTCCTTTCCGATCCATTTCATTTCAAAAGAGCAATATCTTCACCTATTATGGATATGGATTTCGGGATTCTATCCCAACCCCAATGGTTAGATTAGTGTGAATATTGTATATTATTTCTGTTGTGTTTTAGACTAGTAATAAATAGGTAGCCTCACCTGTCTTTGAGGAGGGATTTAATCCCATGTACTGTGGTTGAACCTCATATTTTGGCTTGACAAAATATCCAACCAACAGTTTTTTGGTGACTCCACTGGGATATACGGATTGATAAGACTAAGCTTATCCTTTTGGTGTCTGGCGACTCCGTATTTGCCTTATTTTCAAGAAGATCCATTTTCCAGTTCAAGTTGGCTAGGAAGATCTTCACTCGGTCAAGCCGAGCCAGGGGAGAAACTGATCCATTCTTTGATCTACTTCAACAACATAATTTCAGGCTTTCACCCAACAATGTTACATCTAGTCGGGCAAGAAGTTCTTCGCCCATCCGAAGGACTCGATTCCTCAAGAACAAGAAGTTTCTACAACTTTTCATGCATTATTCTTGTCGATATTCATATTCTTGTATGCACTTCATTTAGAAGAATGGCAACACAACCTGTGCCTTGGGGCACAACTATTGGTCCTCTTTCCCTTACTCCACCATTGCATGACCTACCTCATGGATCACGGAAGAATATTCCTAAGTTCAACGGTAATGGAAAACAACATCCTGATGAACACATTGCCTCATTCTTTGTTGCATGCGTGTTCTTGGGGTTGCTCACAAAGATGTCTCTATTCGACTCTTCATTGAAACATTGCATGGCATAGCAAGAAATGGTTTTACCATCTCCCAAATGCATGCATTACCAACTGGGACTACCATGAGATCTGTATTTGAAGCAAGGTTCAAACTAGTTGAAGATTCTCATGCCTTGTTAGCATAACTTACACACATGAAGAAGGAGTCTTATGAACCCATGCGGATTTCATAGCCAAATTCAACAAGCTGATTCATAAGATTCCAGAGCTAGCCATTCCCACTCTGGAAAATCAGAAGTGTTTCTTCATCAATGCTCAACCTCCTGATGTGAGCTTCTTGTTGAGAAGATCTGTTATCCCCGATTTGGCCACCGCTCAAGCTACAACCACCGAAATAGAAGACAATCTTATTCTAGCCGAAAGATCAGAAGAGAATCATCTAAGCCTAAAAATTAGAGTTCTTCTCAGAGTACTACTGATCCAATGATTCAGAAGATGGCCAATGACTTGATCACTTTAAAGAAGCAAATGTCTCAACAAGCAACCAACATTCCTTATCGGGATATTCCTAGATGGAATTTCAACAATGCCAACGATGCTCCCGCAAGAGATAGGAATCGGTTGATCACTGCTCCCACCAGGCTGGCCATTGAAGCTCCTCCTATCAACGTAGTAGTTGAAATAGTTGAGGAGGATGAGGAACCAGAAGATCACGACTCTCATGAAGCCTTCAAGCTTCAGGATATGTTGATGAGTCTTTTGATGATTCAGCTGGTGACTCCAGCATTGGTTATTTGGAATACGAGAAAGATGAAGATGAGCATGATGGACAATCATTTGTAGTTTTCACTCGATCCCAATCTCAGAACCCCAGAAAGCTAGTTGAAAGCTCCAAGGATAAAAGTAAGGAAGCTCCCGTAGTTATGGCGAAAAGAGGATCTCCCATCTCAGCACAAACTAAAAAGGAGATAACGAAAAAGGTAACTTCACCTTCCAACTCTCTTTCTCCTACTTTCAAGGCTAGTACCTCAGCTTAGACCAATGTAACTAGAACTGAGCCCTCCATCATTCCTTCATATACCACTTTTGACATCATTGATCATGCAAAGAAAACCAAAATCCAAATGTCGGAAGCCGAATACCTTTAGTCCAACCCTGAGCAATTTGAGAAACTTGCCAAATTCATTAGAAGCAAGGTTTTATTCCTCCATCTTCAAAAGGCATTTTTCCTAGCCCCACTCAGCCTTTACCTCAGAGTAATATGACCTCTTCCGCTTCTTCTTCAGAAAGATTGAACCATTTTATTTGTCTTTACTTATAAATGGTTTCAAACTCAGCAATTGCATAATTGACTCAGGAGCCTCTGATAACGTTATGCCCACAAAAGTAGCTCATGCCCTCGACTCACACTGACTAAATCTTATGGGTGATGTTACTCCATGGAAACTAAACAAGTCCCCTTGATTGGCCAAATCAAGGATGCACAGTTTGCATTTGTTGCATTTCCGAAAAGAGAGTAAAAATGACTATCCTAGTTGTTGATATCCCAGTTGCTTATGGGATTCTTTTGGGAAGAGGATTTTGCAAAGATGTTGGAGGAGAAATCAACATGGATTGGACCAAAGCTAAAATTCCAATAAATGGAGTTCCTCGTGTCCTTCACCCCGAAGCACAAGCAAAGTACCTAGTTACTAAATCAGATGATCCTAAGGCTCAAATTCTCTTTGAAGATGCAGGCTTGGGTAATTATTTCCTGACATCTGAGGTGCCCTCTAGTAGAAGTGAAAGAAGAAGATCCTAATGCTTCTGACCCTTGAGTTTGACGGGAGCTGTTCAACTATTGGTTCAAGTGCCGACGTAGTTCTTATATCTCCGATTTTGAGATCTTTCCCTTTGCTTTCAAGTTGCAGTTTGATAATACTAATAACACAACTGAATATGAAGCTTTGTTATTAGGATTAGAAATGGCAAGACAAAAAGGAATCCGAAATCTCAAAGTACAGGAGATGCCGAGTTGATTGTGAATCAAGTAAGGGGAATTTATCAGGTAAAAAATGACCATCTAAAACATTACAGAAACAAGGTTTGGGACAACATAGAATGCTTCGATGCTTTTTCCATTAAAGTAGTCTTAAGAGATTACAATGATAAAGTTGATTCCTTAGTTGTTTCTACATCTCTTCTTCTTCCTCACCCACAGTTCAACAGACACATATACCATTGAGATTGTGTATCGTCCAAGTGTTCCAGATAACTCAGCTCATTGGCAGGTGTTTAATGATGACCAACAGGTATTGTCTTTTCTAGAGAAAGCTGATAATTTCAGTGAGCTTTATTTTGAAGGATCAAATCAGCTTTTCATGAGTCCGTCTCAAATTCATATCAAGAAATTGATGGTGAATTCATCCAGCTTAAAGGCAATAAGATTCTAAAGGGATTAGTTTCTCTGGAAGGTCTGTTTGACAAACATGACCATTTCATTCAGGGTAAAAGGCAAGCTGAAGGTGCTTCCTCGTCAGAGGTAGATCAAGTTAACCTGGCTCCACTGATCAACCGCGATGGTAAACATCGGTAAATGTTGTTCTCTGAGGAAAAAGAAATATTCTCTTCACTCTTGAAGAGATATATGGACATCCTAGCATGGTCATATGTGATCTAAAGTCTTTCAAGCCCAAGGATGTGCAACATAGCATTCCTTTGAAGCCTGAAGTTAAACCCTACAGGTAGAAATAGAGGCATTACAACCCAAAGATCTCAGGGACTATTCTTGCAAAAATTTAGAAAATGTTAGATGCAAGGATTATCTTTCCGATCCATCATTCCACCTAGGTTGCGAACATTGTCCCTGTGAGAAAGAAGAACGGTGAAATCTGGATTTGTGTTGACTTCCAGAACCTCAACTAGTCTTCATTAAAAGACAATTATCCATTGCCCATTATGGACCAGGTATTATAGATGTCACTGGAGCAGAAATGTTATCCATGCTTGATGGATTTTTAGGGTATAATCAGGTTGAGGTAGCTACTGAAGATCAACATAAAACAACGTTCACTACCCCATGGGGAACCTTTGCTTACAGAAGGATGCCTTTTGGTTTGATCAATGCCGAGCCATGTTTCAAAGGGCTATGGACTTAGCTTTTAGAGATTTAATGGGCAAGGTCATAGTTGTGTATTTGGATGACTTGACGGTCTTTTCTAAAAAGTGAAGTGATCATTATGATCACCTGGAACAGGTACTCTTAAGGTGTAGGCGTCATGGGATTTCATTAAATCCTAAAAATCCATGTTCGAGTGACAAAAGGAAAGTTGCTGGGTCATATTGTGACTAGAGAAGGAACCAAGATCGACCCAGAGAGGGTGAAGGCCATTCAAAGCCTTACCCTACCCACAAGCAAAACTAGGGTGCACTCCTTTTTCAGGAAGGTTAATTTCCTAAGAAGATTTGTACCTGATTTTGTCGATAAAACCAAGGATATCCTTGGAATGATGAAGGATAAAACTCCATTTCATGGAGCACTAAAGGGAAGCTTGTGTTTGAAGAAGTCAAATGGGTAATTGCTCACGCTCCTATTCTGGTATGCCTGACTTCAAGAAATATTTCATCATGTATAGCTACGCTTCCGCACATACAGTATCGGCCATCCTGATGCAGGAAAATGAAGAAGGAATTGAAGCTCCCATTGCTTTCATGAGCTTCCCACTAAAGGAACATGAATTGAAGATGTCATAGATTGAAAAGCATGCTTATGCAGTGGTGAGAGCGGTGAAACATTTCAGGTATTATGTCTTGAGTTCCCACACTCTCGTTCTAGTTCCTGATACCACAGTTAAATCCATTCTGACCCAACAAGAGTTGGGTAGTCAATGGGGTAACTGGATAGCCAAAGTCTAGGAGTATGACTTGGACATCAAACCTACCAAGTTGGTGCGAGGCAGAGGCCTGTGCCAATTAATCACAGAAAACAATGCTTGAGACAGAGTGCGAAGAAACTGAAGGTACTTCTTCAGAATTTCCCAAAGTGCTTTTCGTAAGCACGACTGATGAATGGTACACAGATATCACTTTCTTTTTAACCTATGGTGAGTGTCCCCACATTTAAGCCAAAAAGAAAAGAGGATAGTTAAACTCGATCTACAAGATACATTCTATGTGGGACAATGGTATATACAAGAAAGGTATCGATGGTGTATTCCCATGTGCTGTGTTGACAAGTCTCAACAGATAAGGTTGCTAGAGTCCTTCCACAATCTAGCATGCGAGAGGACATTTCTCTTCTTCCATAATGGCTTACAAGATCTTACGGGCTAGGTACTATTGGCCTACTCTCTTTCGAGATTCAGCTGAATGGGTGGCCAAGTGTGAAGCTTGTCAACATTTCGTTGGTCGTCCTAAGCTGACAGCTCTTCCCTTGAAGCCCGTGGTGATTGAAGAACCTTTTCACCAATGGGGAATTGATTTCATTGGAGTATTGAACCCTGCCTCTAGTGCTGGTCATAATTATGTCCTCACCACCACTAGACTATTTCACCAAGTGGGTGGAAGCTGCTCCAATCAAACAAGCTACCTCCGAAGCTGTTTGTAATTTTCTCAAAGAAAATATAATTGTTAGATTCGGTGTGCCTCACAAGATTGTTGCCAAAAACGCCTCCAATTTCTCATCCCATGAGTTGACAAAATTTTTTTATGGATTTGGGATCACGTTGGCTCATTCATCCGATTACTACCCTCAAGGCAATGGTCAGGCTGAATCGAGCAACAAAAACCTGGTGACCATAATCAGAAAGTTGGTTGATGAGAATCAGAGGACATGGCACAAAGCATTGTATGATGCATTATGGGCCGATCGATTACTCCTAAATGAGCTATTGGAATGTCCCCATTCTAGGTGTTGTATGGAATTGACGCTGAGATACCTATCTCTATAGAATTGCCAGCCTTACAGTTGGCTAAAGCAATTGAGGATGAAACTTTTCAAAGTTCTATTGAGAAAAGGATAATGTACCTAGCTAGGCTAGAAGAAGAATGAGAGTAAGGTGGTGGATCGCATCACAGACCATCAGATCAAAGTCAAAAGAATATTTGACAAGAAATCAAAGCAACGTGATTTCCAGGTCGAGATCTAGTACTTCTCTGGGACAAGAGAAGAGAACAGAAAGGGATGCATGGCAAGTTTGACTCCTTATGGAAAGGTCCTTTCAAAATACATCAGCTGAATGGTGAAAATAGATTTCTATCATACCTTGATGGAGAGTTGCTCCCTCTACCTTTCAGTGGCCAACATTTGAAGATGTTCCACCAGTAATGCAAGATGCTCTCTTGCATTGTATCATAATTTATTTTCTATTGTGTGTTTGCTTTCTTTCTTTCTTTCTTTTTGTTTTTTTTGGTTTTTCTTCTTCAGACTCTATAGCCCAATGGATAAAGCTTTTGATATGAGTTCTCTTCCTTTGATGTCTCAAAGAAAGTCCCCAACTGGAGCCAACTATTATCTCATTTTTAGTGATTCCAACTAAAATTGAGATAACCATAGAAATTTTTTGACAAAACCTCCTAAAAATGCCCTTTGAAGGAGATTTTCAGGTTTTCAGTTTCATCACATGCAAACATGTCTTTTACATGCTTCATGTCGAGTGTCTTCCAAAACCCGAAACCCGATTACATGCCAGTGTATCGGGTTTTCGAACCCGGAGCATCGAACATACCTTACAAAAAACATGTTACATGTTGCTTGATTCCCAAACCCAAACCCGAAATGATCCTTTGTGTCGGTTTTCGAACCCGATAGCATCCAGACATGTCTTTTACATGCTTCATGTCAGTTGGTTCCCGAAACCCGATTTGTTAAGAAAACCTTTGTTTCGGTTTTCGAAAGTGCCGAGCATGATGACATGGCATTAATGCCGAGTTGTTAGTTAGTTGGCACACGTGTTGGAGGAGGTGTAATAAATGCTAGGGATTTATAAATACTCTGATTTTACACGTCATTTCTACCTGACATATTTTTGTTGCGTGGATTTTTCGTACATGCTCCTTCGACCTCCAAACCCGACTGAACTTCTCGATCGATTTTGTGATCCATCTTTGATCATTTTTCAAATTTCTTGAAGGTATTTTTCTCTTCTTATCATTTTGTGATCTTCGGGTTTATTTTTGAAGCGTTCTTTCGGTGTTTTTCCTCTTTGCTTTTTCTTTCCTCTGGGTTTAGGGTTTAGGGTTGTATTCTTCATTTTTGTTGAATTTCCATGAAAACCCTTGTTTAAAAATCCATCTTGGGTGTTTTCTTATTTCCTTCCATGGATACTCTTGTGGTTTTTGGGAATAATCTATAAAACTTAACTTACAAGCATGGTGGAGATTTTACCTGTTCTGACATCCTAGAAACCCGACACCTTGTGTGTCGGGTTTTACAGGTGTCCGACACCATCCTTGTTCCGCATAGTATCAAGTTTTGTGAATTGCTCAACACCATTCTGGTTCCGCATTGTATCGGGTTTCGAAAGCTACTTAACATCCTTCAATTTCCATTTGTGTCGGGTTTCACAGGGTGCCCGACATCTTCCAACTTCCGCTTGTGTCAGGTTTCATGAAGTGTTCAACATCCTCCAAATTCTGCAGACCATCGGTTTTGTAAAGTGCTTAACACCCCCGATTTCCACTGTGTGTCAGGTTTTATGAAGTGTCCAACACAACCTAGTTTCTGATTATACTGCATGTGTGTCAGGTTTCACGAATTGTCTCGATAGGTCTCAAAGTCCGGTTGGTGTGGCGGTCTGATGGGGTTTGCTCAGCAAGCTTCCAAGTCCGATTGTTCAAACAGAGTTATCTAGGCATTCTTTCTTCAGACTTCTCATGTCGATCCTGATCATCTAAGGATAAGTTAGACAGTCAGAAAGATGAAATACAAGTACCGGAAAATGGAATCCCCTTCCTACATAGATTGCAATTACGACATCCGAGATACGGAGCTTGGTAACATTGACATGGAAGACTTTTGGAATAGAACCAAGGATTCTTCTCAGAGTCCCTGGATGAAGTCAATAACCAACAATGGCCTCCCTCTTGCAGCAGGATTCCCAATGTCTTCTCAATGCCCCGAGTTCATTTTGGCCTGTGCTTCCAATTATGACTCAGATTCCCACTTAGTGAAAAATCAAGCAGGAGAAACCATAGTGAAGTTTGGAAGGGGTTACTTTGATGACCTCTTAAGATTACCCAACTTTGAGGAATATGTCGATGTAGATCTTAAGTCAGCACAGAAATCCTGGGACAAAGATCAAGAAGATTGCATCAAGCATGTGAATAAAAAGTTCTTGATCAAGGCCAAGCCAACCATCTCTAGGTTTCCCAAATTTGTCCCTAGGAGTGATTTCATCCTTGAAATCAGTGACATCATCACCCTGTTGAGTCGAGTATTTGGACTCCCGAGTCAAGAGACTTTCACGGGTGGATGTATCAATTCATGGTCCTTATAAAGAAGAATGAACAAGGGATTGATTGGAGCAGTCTTATAAGTAATGAGATTGATTCCCAGATGAAGACAGTCTTGACTACTGGCAAGTTTTATATGTCATCATATGTCACCTATGCAGCAGCTGGTATGAGGAATTATCCAGGGTTGGACGTGAAGGGAAGTAAGTCAACCAAACATATATATCGGTATTTCCCTCAGTTGACAATGAAGGGGTCCAGGATCAATTCAGAAGAGTGAATGATGCCTTTCTTTTATGAGAACATCTGCATGCTGAACCCTGACTTAAGAAAGAGAAGAGTCTCTGATGAGGCATGGGCCGAAGTATCAAAATGGGGTTATATCTTCTCAGTTCAAGAAGTTCACATACCTTCGGGTGGTCATGTACCCAGGTGATCCTTTCCGATTGCCCAGATTCCTAGGTGATAAGTTGATCCTAATGGAGTTGGTAAGACAATTGTTGGATTTCCACAAATTCCAACAAAGTAAACACAAGGCTGCCATATCCTTCCCTATTTCCATCGGAAGGTACACATGCTCGATAGTGGTTAAAGCTAAGAATGTGGTGCACGAGCTTCAGGACAAGTTGAAGAAGCACATGAAGCACAAGAGATGGATTTGATTTCCGAGGAGTCCTTAAATCGTACGGGAATTTATATCTACATGTTCCCAACATAGAAGATATTTGGGTTGATCTTCGGGATGAAGTTTCCATCCAAAGAAAGGACAATAACAGGTTGACAATTGAAGAAATCTAGATGTTGATTTATCTGACATCCCAGAGGGCACCACGGATAACGAGAGTGTCCTTGACGCCTCGTATGATGGGTTAAATGAAGACCGATATGTATTCCCAGCCATTGATTGGTCCATCACTGAGAAAGCTTCTATTATGGGGAGAGCTACTCAAATTCTTGCCCGTACTAAGGCATGGCTCATTTCTTGGGAATGAGTTATAAAGAAGGGAGTTTTTCAAAGCTAGATACTTTGGAAGTGGGACCCTCCAAGGGAAAAAAGGAAAAGGATAAGAACCCTTCCAAGAGGCCAATAAAGGTTAAGTTTGTCAGAAAGGGAGAAGATCAAGTAACCACATCAGTGGCCACTCTCCCACAAATAATTGAGGTTCTTGATTCACCTCCACAACCAGAACAAGGAAATCCTCCTTCAGGAGAAGAGATTGTTCAACCTTCCATTCCTCTTTTGGTTGATAGTTCATCAGAGGTAAGTCTTCCTCTTATCTCTCAAGCTCTAATTTCGGAATCATTGCCTCCTCCCATTCAGCCTTCCTTGCCTCATATTTCTTCACCAAGTTCCTCAACCATGGCTAGTATCTTCTCTGGCCTCTCACCTCTCCCCACTGGACCTCAGTTAACCATGGATATGCCTCCTCCTTCTGCGCCTTCATTCCCTAGTCCATTGTCATGGACACTACACTTGCAGTGGTCACCACTCCACAAGCTAACCTTCCTCCACCTGAGGATGTGACCATAACACCTACAATGGGAGAAACTTCTTCCAATACCTCAATGGTTAATAGATCAGACTCCGAGGAAGAGGAAGGTGGTAGTTCCATTACCAGCCTTTGATTTTAGTTCCCTCAAGGTCACTCCTACCAAGTCAGCCAAGAAACCCAAAATAGTTTCAAGGATTTCAGTGGATGCCTCAGGGCATAAATTTGTAGAAATTGCTACTCCCGTGGCTGATAAAACCAAGGATGATATAATGGTCACAGATTATCAAATCACAAGGGTTGATCTAGGGAAAGTAACAATGGAGGGAGCACAACAGACGCACAAGATGCCATGAATGTGTTGTGCCAGAAGCTAAAGGAAACTAAGGCAAATAGAGATGAGTTAAAAGAGAAAGTACAACAACTGAAAGAAGTACTACTCAAGCTCTCAAAGCCTCCTGAGTCAACACCATCATCCTCTACTCCTATCAGGTTCGATTTCTCATCGGTACCCATGATCGAGAAGATTAATGAGAAGGGGAGAATGGTCGATGAATGGATCCAAAGGCTGCTCCTACAAGGAAAAGAAGTCATTGAGGACACCATGGAAGTCTACAAATCCTTGGAGGATATAAAGAAGGATGGAGAGAAAATGGATGATGAATTTTTAGTAGAATTCGGAACCTAGAGTTAACTTTTGAAGCTCTCCAAACGCTGAAAAAGTTCCATCCCGCATCTTGGTCAAGAAGGCATCATTCCACATGGGGACAAACATTTTCAACTAACCAAAGCCATTAGATTCAGAATAAAGATTCTCAATGAAGCTTGCAGCAAATTGAGGGAATCAAGAGATCAATTGGTCGATGGCACGAATGACATAGAAGAAGAGCTAGTCAAGATATGTGCTAAGGTGTTGAGTGAAAGCTCGGTATTCTGCTTGTTGATGATCTTTACAAGCAGATCTAAGAATCAATTCAGCATGAACCAACTTATGGATTTGGCCTAGAAATCATTGATAGGTTTTGAAAATTGAACATTCTTTAGAAACCCTTAGGAAACTCAACAAGAGACTGAAAAAGCTTCCTGGCAACGCTAGTGATACTCAGGAAACATGTGAAGTTCTGAGTTATCATTCCACCTAGCCTGATGAAAATGAGATGTAGGGTATAATCCAAAAGTTCCAAGAATTTCGGGACAAGAAGGCTTTGTTGGAGGAAGACAAAGATGATGAAACAAAATAGGCACAATGTTGCATGTCATTTCAATCTTGAAATCGACATGTCTTTTTCATTTTTGTTTCATCACATAGGAAGCAAATTTTGACTTGGTCTCCTTCGTGAGAGTCAAGCAAAATAGGACTCTCATTAAAAAGACTATTTTCTAGGATTTATCCTATTTTCTCTCAACTCCTTTTATTATAAATAAGGGATGCTTATGCATTCCAAAGGGTTGAGATTTTTGGAATATTGATATCTATTGTGAAGAAGAAAGACTTTGTTTTTTCTTTTAATCATTTGAGGAATAGGAGATGATGCTATTTTGCAAACTTTGTGTTGTGAGATGTATCTTTCTTAAGATATTGTTCTTATGTTCATAATCTTAAGCTATTCTTTGTTTAACATCTTGATTGTTCTAATCATTTCAAACATTACATTTGTTGTCTAAAAACTCGTATGATTATTTTGTGATCTGCATTTGCTCGAAAGAAAGTATGTTCCCCTCATTTCCTTTCCATTGTGTTTCTTCCATAATAATAATTTCCTTTCCGATCCATTTCATTTCAAAAGAGCAATATCTTCACCTATTATGGATATGGATTTTGGGATTCTATCCCAACCCCAATGGTTAAATTAGTGTGAATACTGTATATTATTTCTGTTGTGTTTTAGACTATTAATAAACAAGCAACCTCATGTCTTTGAGGAGGGATTTAATCCCATGTACTTTGGTTAAACCTCATATTTTGGCTTGACAAAATATCCCCATTAATGCGGTGGAAATTGCAATAAGGGAAATCACGTTGATGATGCAACTGATGAGGAGGAAGATACTAATTAGAGGGTAAGTGAATCAAGCACTTATCAAGAAAAGCACATACGACATCACGAGGCTTAGCATCATTTGAGAAATTTAATGGATCTTGAGTAGGAGATGGAGTAGTCTTAGGTGGAGACCGACACAATGGAGGATATGAAGGATTCTTATGTAATGGAGGGGATGGAACTTGCTTGTGAGGTGGAGGAGATGGAGACCTTGGAGGATGCTTAATAGATGCTAGAGGATAAGAATTAAGACACAATGAAGCAAGAGAATGAATATATTGGGGTTTTATAACATGCGCAACAATTAAATATTGTTATAAATCAATGAATTTATAACATAAAAGTGTAAACAATTCACATACATGATATTGTAATTTTTCTTTTAATGCAGGAATCAAGCCACGACAAAAAATAAATTGCTTCTCTAGATCAATAGGCTAAAATTCTAATTGATGCATGCAATAATTGAAGCGTAAAATGCAATGTAGAATAGGTTCTTTCTTTCCTTGATGCAAGCTAGGTAAGTGATCATGTGTGACTCTAGGACCATTGTTAAGCATAAAACATCTAAGAAAATTATCTTCCATTTCACAATATGTATTAATAGATCCATAAGGAAAATGGGTATACCATTGAAGAGCATCATCAACAAGACTATGATGAAAAGCTTTTAGTAACAATTAATCATTAGAATAAGAAGTCATAGCTAAATGATAATGCTTAAGATGCAAATATGGATTGTCAATGCCATTAAAACATGAAAAGGTAGGCATGATAAAATCCTTAGGAAAAGTTGAATTGTGAATTTTCTTTAGAATATTATTGATGGAAGCATAATAGGATTTTCTTTAGAGAGTAAGAGATTTAAATTGAGATTGTAAATGACCAACAACATGCATGAGTGATAAAATATCACGTGAAGGAATTGTAGAAGAAGTGAGAGGCACATGAAGAGGTTGAAGTTTTCCATTATGAGTGATCATGGGAATGTGAGAAAAGGAGCAAAAGATGAAGATGATATGGGAACGCTAGATGTAGATGTAGAATAAATAAGAGGAGGTATACTAGTAGGAATATAAGAATCGACATGAATGACATTATAAACAACCTCATAAGTAGAAGAAAGCGAAGTGGAAAATTCACATTCAACAGTCTTAAGAGAAGTAACATCCTCACTAACATGTTCATGATCGGAAATATAATCAACATCACTATCAGATAAATTTTTACATGAAATTATTTCATCAAGATAGTCATCAACATATAGAGAAGTAAAATGAGAACTATCATAAGATATATCTTTGCAATCAGTAGAAATATTTTCATAAGTAGAAGCAACATGAGATACAAATTTACATTCATCTTGACTAGTATGAGAAACATCATCATGCACATGTACATTTTCAACATTGGAAGTAACATCATTTTTATCTACATTGTCACATGCAAGACCAAACATAGAATCTATAATAGTGCTATCTAGTGCTATAATAGGTTGAGAAGGAGTTGGAGTAGCACAAGTGCCCATAGAAGAACAAGGAGAGAATTTAGTGAAGTTTTGGTCGGTGAAATGATGCTCACACTAGAGTTGCAAAAATTAGTAGGAACATTGTGTTTGTGGGTAAGAAGTTGTCTCTAGACATCGTCATCAAATCAAGCATTGTGATAAACGGCATAAATTTTAACCTCAACAACATCATCAAGGATAGGATTCACACTAACATGATGCATAACTTGCCTAGAGAAGAAGATCTATTATTAGCCATGAGGGTTTTGTGGATCCTAGGGCAAGGAGTTATAAGAGATGGGTTCACCAAATGATTTAATAAAATCTGAATATTAAATCTAATTTCGAGTCACTATGGTAATATACAATGGAATACAAATGTTAAACACTCTAAAGATGCAACCATGTAAGAAAATGAGAGAGATAGGGAACTTATCTCGATTTTCACTTATTCCAGAGCTGATATGAATTGGAACAACTTATGAACATATTGGGAAGAATGTTTAAAATGCTTGATATAAGTTATGGGACCGTCGATCCACCTAGACTAGGGCACTTGGGTTAGGTCATGGTCACCTAGGTGCTTTGACACACGCTTCGGTGCCCGCAATCATGAAAGACCTCGAAACTATTTTTTCATGTGTCATTAGGGTTTCACACTTGTTCATTGTTGATCACTTATATGTCGCACCGAGATTGCCAAGGTACCTTATACCCAAAAGACTATCCTAAAATGCCACTTGGATCAAAAAAATTTCCCATTTAAAATTATATAGATATAATAATAATAATAATTACTACTTAGTGAGAATTTATCAACTTTGTATAAATTATACTCTCTTGCTTCCACCTCTTCTATTTACACTAAATCCAAATATTTTTCATGTGTTTATTAAGGTATATATGATCAAAGTTTTAGTGTGTAATGTTGTTAGATATTTCACTTATTAAAATGTTATTTAGTATACAAAAATTTGGTCCTTATTATCATTGTGATTTTATAATCAAATGTAACTATTTTCTTCACCCATCATTGAAAACATATATTAAAACATGAAATATATTTGAATGAACATGAAAATGGATTGAATGTTTCTTAATTTACACATTTCATACTTGTAGCTATTATCATGAATTGGAGATGAAAAAATGTACTTATTCAAGTTCTGAGTTTTGCATCAGTAGATTAAATGAACTTTATAAGCGATAATGATTATTGATATCTAAACTTATCATTAGACTAATTGTTAAAAATAAAATAATTAAGGTAGTTCTTTCAAACTATTGGATATTTACCTCAATTGCTTTAATGTGGGTGTTAATTTGATTTTTAATGTTAGATATAGAGATAATTTCAACATATATCAACAAAATACATGTGAAATTAACAATGTTTGAACACAAAATATCAATAAATCATGTGTACATAATCAATGTCTATATACAAATAATGTCCCACACACACACACACACACACACACACACACACATCACACACATCCGAGTCGTGTAAAATATCGTGTATATACATGTACATGAAAATGAATGTATACATCTATAATCTTCATCGTCTAATAGGGAAAGTATCGATCCATCACCATGCTCTACTACATCGTGCATTTATAAAAAGTAATATGCACATCGAATACTATATAACATGGTATTAAAATATGAGCAAAATTCTAAAATATTTTCAAATAATTGAATATATCATACAACTAAATTGACTACCTTTATATATCTGTCTTTGGGTGGATGTTGCCTCATTACCCGATGATGCACTTGTGTTCTTATGGATCTTACATGACTATTGAGGGATCTGTTACAATAAGAACCTCCTTCATTATTTACGCTCTACACTTCACATTTTGTCTTTCTAGTGATACATTGTCACACCATTTCCTAATGACACACTCTTGTTCTATGGTTCATTATTGATTCTTTGAGGGTCTTATATAAATGAACCTCATCTTTTCTACACATATACTGGGGAATCGCTATTCTCCCCCTCTTTATCATACTCACACACGTTCACATACACCATATATCATTCATTTTATCTACTTACATCTATTATTATCACATACTATCTATCTTCATCTATACATACAATCCAATTTTCAAGCATTGCTTATCTATGTTCTATCAACACCATCATCCATTTATCAATATAATCATTTACAAAATGCAACTCAATCATCACAAAACCAACATATGAATAATAATAATTACATCACATATCAATAAAACATCAACACAACACAATAATGCCAATCATCCATCTATATATATCATCAAAAATCATTGTTAAAAAATAAAATCGCTAGGGGCAAGCCCTCATGCATCACTACATCCATATATATCATATATCATCATCACTATCACTATATACAATTACAGGAGCTCTAGCGTTGCTTGTCGCAGCCCCTATATCTCTCCACATGCCTATACAATATTGCCACCTCGACCGATCGCTCTGCAAATCGGCCCCGCAATTCCACATACTTCATGAACACATCCTACGCTAGGGATCCTCCTCCTACAACCTCCCTAGCTCACTAAGTCTCCATCCATGCCTCGTCACACTCACTTAATAGTATAGTACATGTAGCTACCGCTATCGCCACTAGCTCAAACAAATGAGCATGCTCACCCGCAATAGCATCCACCTGCTCTAACATGTCGTCTCCCACAAACACATATGGCGGTACATTCCAAGTCAATGTGTGGATCAATGATTGAACAATCAAGGACCAATAAGCATCACCTACAACTATACAACACCGCATTAGCCATTACATGCATTTTTTCCAACTATGTAAACCCATGTAACAATCAACAAATGTCAACAAACAATATTCATGCTCCACTAATGTTGTTGTAAGGCCATCTCCATCGGGGTAGGTGCTGCCCTCTACTCCTCCAATCGATGGTTCATCCGCCGTATATCTACGAGAACTAGAAACAATATCACCCATCAATGTGATGCCCACCATGTCCTATAGGCCTGGGTACATCCTACACCATCCACCTGTATCGGCTCTATGGCCACATCCACCTTATCTCGGGCTAGGTACACTAATTGTGCCCCTGTTGGGCATGACCTTGCTCCTACCCACCTCGGCGTTGTAGTATCTTGTAACCATACATACGGCTCTAAGGGAACATTCTAATCCATACCAAATTTTCGTGACACTCGCTCCCACCTGAAACAACTCGGCTACCCTGGGAACCGGTCCTCCAACCACATAGTACATCAAATGCACCATAGTTGTACTCCATCCTCTGGCCATCCACCATAGTCTTGATATGGCCTCCATATGATGGCCCTTGGGCCCATGTGATCAAGCATAGATCTATAAGTATTGGTGTCCATCCTCCTTCTCCTGGGCACCTACCCATCTCGTAGTGAATATATCAGGCCTCACCCACTCTACATGTGGCCCACCAAGTGGCCTCAATATAGCAATATGCTCATAGGCCCATACATGTAGCAATGTGGTGGCTCTAAGCCCACCACCATGGTCCTCTTGTGTAAACATGTATAGGTCCCTATAAAAATGTGCCAATACACATCGTGCCCATGCAAACCTTGTCTCGTGCTCCTCTATACACTAACAAATATCATGCATCTTATACAAGATGCCCACTCCACCACCCTCTACTGCCACTGATGAAGAAATAACAACTACAATGAACTTCCGCAATCACGAACACCTGATCTCAAGTATGGCATCTAGGATAATATGGGTCTCTGTCTGTACCCATGTGCCTGTAAAGTACCATCTAGCTACCCTCATCTTGCCTATGAGAATCCACTACAGCCATCACTTGTACTCTCTCGCCCACAACTAGTAATCACAATATACGATATACATCCTCTAGGGTCACAGTCATCTCCCCAGTAGGTAACCAAAAAGTACAAGTATCTGCACACCACCTCTCACATAATGTAGTAATCATAGGCATATTATGGGGTACCTCCCCAATCTCTCTATGTGCCATAGGCTGGCACGATCTAGTATGTCCCATTATGCATCAAATAAGCACAAAGTCAACAATGTACTCAAATATCAACCTCGTGGAACTCCTCAAATGAATATCCCTCTACACAACACCAACGCCAACAAAAAATTGACATTAATGCATCATACATACTCAAAATCAACTAATCATAACACAAAAATCCATCAAAATGTCAATTTTTCACACTACCCTATCAAAGTCCTTTCTGGGTCACTAGCGCCCCGGAGCGGGGACGCTGGGTGCCTAAAAGCGGAGTCACCAATGCCCTCGAAACTTTTCTTTGCTAGCATCCCAAAGGACATCAATGCCTTGGTCACACTCTGCTTAGGTCAAAAATGCCTAGAAATTCAAAATTTTAAATTTTGCAAACTTGAATTAATTTCACCATATTTTTAAAAATACTTGTACTTACCATCTCATATGTCATCTGTGATGCCATGGCCGCCGTGACCATCTTGAATCTAGTCAACCTCATTACCCTAATCTGTGACATCCTTGCAGAAGATCGAGCTCAAATCCTAAATCAATCAAGGTTCAAATGAATTTACTATTCACTTTTCACCATTACTATATATAGAACTTTTCACAATTTTTACTTTACTATAGTTACCATTTGCGCTCATTCTTCCAACTAATACATGACACATGGTTTCACTCATATCTTGAGCTTCGCTACTCCATTTTCTTCCCGTTTGTGCCATTTGGTTCATAATTTATCCTACCTCTATACTAATCACATTCCATAACATTCTATTCCATTCTAGAACATTTTAAACTCAATATACAAACAATCTTGTGACATCTTCTATACTACATTTTACTTACTATTACCATGTTTCACATCTGCTTTCGGCTCAGTGCTCGTTATATTCACTCCTACCCCTTTTGCCGAATGGGAGGCATATAATGGGGATAATCCCCTTAGACTAATATACGATCATTTGATAATCCTAGTACATCATTATTGAAAAAAAATTATTCACGCCATTCAAGAAAAGGAAAAAATTGAAATATTCAAATACTTTCTATATATTTCCCCTAATGACCTAATGGGGAAAAATGTGAAAATATCTCTATGAGTAATCTATCATACATATCCAATTTCAAAGCAATATTCAAACATTCAAATCAAATCTTTTAATCAATACGGCATAGCATACTTTACTATCTCTCCCAGATGACCTAACTTGGGAGCTACATCATTTTACTATCTTTCCCAGATGACCTAACATGGGAATCACTTTACATTTTCTATCGCTTCCAGATGACCTAACATGGAATCCATCTAGCATTATACAAATTGTGGCACCCGTGGAGTGGGGGAAATGAGATGTCATTTCCTTTCCTATACTACTCTTATATGGGTTATTCAATCATGGATCGAAATGGAACTAAATTTGGTCTTTGTTAAATCTGCAACGGTTGGACCTTTTGAGGATGTAGTCATAGATGGAGAGTAAAACTAGACCTCTCTCCCCAACACTCTTCCTTTGGCGACAGGATGCCCAAATCCTCCCTTGATCAAAATTTTACAAAATTGGGTTGGGAATTGATCACTCCCTACCCCTTCGAATCTCCATTTGGAAACAATTCAAAATATCCAAATTACTCGAATCAAATCATCAATTTCTCCAAGTGTTCCTTACAAAGGTTCATTGTCTCTATTTACGCCACATGGATTGACATGTTGGTCCATGGTTCACCACGTTATATGTTCTTATTCTGCATGTACTTCTACAATAGGGCTTCTCTAGACTTCTCACAAGTATGTTCCTTACTTCCTTTACACTACTTGAATTTCATTCAAATAGCATAAAGGGGGAAAAATTAGACACAAAATCACACATATACTATTATTTTACTATACCACTAAGTATGTTGTTATATGTATAAATCTTGCATAAGAAAAGTATTCACTGGTGACACACTTCCTAGTCCATTTGCTTGCTTTGATTATTTCTATTGTTTTTATCTCTCACATATGTCTCTTATGCACCAGTTATGGTCAAGTCACAAGGATCCATGTCTCTGTCATTATTCTCACATTTATCATCGATTTTCCCAGGATACCAAAGTGTCCAACTCTTGACACTAGCACCTGTACTCCTATCCACCCTAGGTGCTCCTATCCTCTTTGTTCTTGTTCACATTTTTGACATTTGTGGTCGACCTTTTTAGTTTTCTTACTCATATCCCGAGGTCCTAGTTGGCATGTTGTGTCACTAGTGTCAAAATTCAAGTAAGAGATCCCTATATATACACAACATACATACCATTATAATGGAAAACAATTCTAAAGGGAAAACATATCTACATACTATCAAAGGGATTGCATTTTTGGGCTTATTACTCTGCATACATTGCATAGGAAGGGGAAGTTTTTGAATTCCATCCCACATATTTGCATTCTATCTAGCTATAGCCCACTATCTTGGTGTCATTAGCGTGAGGGAAACCTAAGGAAATGATTTCACACACAAACACATAGAACTACATGGAGTCTGAGATGTAGTGTAGCGCTTGGTCATAAGTTCACTCTTTTAGGTGACCGTCGAGGTCAATCTAACTCCCCATTTACATCTTTATTTTTAGGATTTGATGTAGTTTGGGGGTTTTGTAGGATATAAATTTTTAAGGTTACAAGTAAATTTAGCAATCATCGCATGACTTATAGGCGACCAATAGTGAAACCTAAAGAACATAGGAAAAATAAGATTCTCTTTTTCGCATAGTCACAAAAAGCCTACATAATGTCTCTGGCACCCTGAGCACTGTGTCCATCTCATTCCACAAGCTCCATAACTCATATCAAGCATTTCTAACAATTTACCCACCTTTTCATCGGTTTCTCTAATCCATACCGCTTTGGGATAAGTAAAAATTAGATAAATGCCTTATCTCTCTCATTTGCTTACGTGGTTGCATGTTTAGAGTGCTTGGCATTTTGTATTCTATTGTATATCATTATAATGACTCGGAAATTAGATTTAATATTCTCGATTTTTATTAAATCAGGTCCTAGTCAGCATGTCGTGTCACTAGTGTCAAAATTCAAACAAGATATCCCTATATATACACAACATACATACCATTATAAGGGTGGGAAATTCTAAAGGGAAAGCATATCTACATACTATCAAAGGGACTGCATTTTTGGGTTGATTACTTTGCATACACTACATAGGAAGGGGAAGTTTCAATTCCATCCCACACATTTGCATTTTATCTAGCTTTAGCTTGCTATCTTGGCGTCATTGGCACGAGGGAAACCTAAGGACACTATTTCACACACAAACACATAGAACTACATGGATTCTGAAATGTAGTGTAGCACTTGGTCATAAGTTCATCCTTCGGATGACTGCCAAGGTTAGTCCAACTTCACATATTGTATTTTTTATTCCAATTTTATGTGTTTTGTGAGCTTGTGCAGGTAGCTAGGGTTTGTGTTGCAGATTACAGGTACCTTGGCGATCTCGGTGTGACATATAGGTAATCAACAAGGTGAAGAAGTGTGAAACCCTAACGACATAGGAAAAATTAGTTTATGAGGTCTTTCATAGTCACGGCGCCTAAAAGTAGTCTCTAACACCCAAGCACCCCTAACCTAACCTGCAAGCACCCCAATCTAGGTGGATCCGATAGTCCCAAAACTTATATCGATCATTTCGACATTGTTCCCACTATTCATCATTGTTCAAGTTCGGATCAGCTTCTGGATAAGAGAAAATTAGACAGTGCCCTATATCTCTCATTTGATTACACAGTTACATATTTAGAGTGCTTAGAATTTGTATTCTATTGTATATTACCATAGTGACTTTGAAATTAGATTTAATATTAAGATTTTATTAAATCACATGTTTTTGCATGGTTTTTACATGAGAGTATTCAATTACGCAAGTGATCATGAAAATTATAGTTCTTGTACCAACATGTCATCATCTTATTTAAACGACACAATGCATAAGGTTTATGCAAGACTACATAAAAATTCACAATAATTATTTTCTACACTCGACTCTTTTTGGGTGAAGCGGGATTATAAGTGAATCTGGAATGTTCTCTTGCATCATGTGCATCAAGTAATGAGAAACGTGAGACCTTATTAAAGCATGCTCTACAAGTTTTGATGGAATGAACAAATTTAGTGATTTGTGCTATGTTAAGCCATGACACATCCTCAACTTCTTTGCCCATATATTTTATTGTATATTATTTTTACTCTTTCTTATGTGTTGCCTTTGTTACGAGTTTATCTAGAAAATGTTTAATTTATTTATAATTTTTTTCTAGTAATTGGTTCTTCCATCCACTTCTTCACCAATATTTCCTCCAAAGTAATCACATAGATCCACTACATTAAAGATAGGAAAAAAATATTCCTTCTAGTAACTCTGTCTCATATACATTTTGTATGAATTTCTCCATGACTCTACATGGTGTCTAATTTTCTTCCACTTGAGATTACCACATGTTCCTCTCAAGAACCTCAATTTGTTTAGGTGTGTAAGAATCATCTTTCCAACCTTGAATTCTATCTATGTTCTCCTCAAATTTACACATTTTTTTAGTATGCATTACTCTTCTTCAATTGGTTGCCCACTTGATCATGAACCTCCTTCATATATTGTGCACAATCCTCCACTTTTGCATTTCTTCCTTTTCTTATGGTAAGTCTCATAAATTTGTAACTCCTCTTGGACTTAGTCCATAAAAATGTATAAATGTGACCCACCAATACATATTTACATATTTATTATAAATAAACTTCACTTAGGACAAAACCTCACTTCAATTTCTTCTCTTTAACCAAACATCAAAGCAAATTGCCAAGATTATTATTGATAACTTCAATCTTATTGTTCATCTACAAGTGAAAAACATAGTTCAAATGAAACTTTGTGTTCACATGCTTCCACAATGTGCTAAAAATGTGACCCACTAACTTAATGTCTCTATCGACACAATACTTGCATGAAAACCCATGTAATCTCACAACTTCTTAAAAACAAATTAGCTATTTATTTAAAATTATTAATTTCTTACAAGCAATAAAATATTTTTTTTAGAATTCATCCACAACAACAAAGATAAAATCATGATGCTCCTAAATTCCAAGAAACCCGAAGAAAAATCCATACTTATATGTTCCCAAGGTTTTCATGTACGAGTAGTGATTGTATAACCTTGTGTAAAGACATAAGGTTTCCACCATCCATGAATATGACAAAATATCTTTTGGAAAAGCTATGTGGACATATTTTAAATTGATGTTTTGAATCACACCGATCCATCATCGAGATAGAGCAAATAATTTAGAATTGTGAACTTAAGCTCCTTATATAGATAACTTGATATTATATACATTAGTTATGAAGTCATGACAACAATGTATCTAATCTCAAGCTATTTATATAAAAATCTTGAGGTCACAATATGAAATTATATTGTGTATCCCGTGATATATCATGGAGTGTGATCCAAAATATTGACTTAAATTTTGTCTACATAGTTTTTCCAAAAGATATATGTTCATAACCTTGTGTTTACTGCTTCCATTCACTAATTGACACACTTTGCACCTTTGCACATATTTTGTTACATTTTTAACCATGCATGACTAACAATACGTATTACTTATTTAGGTCTTATATATCCCAAAGTGACATACTAATTATAAGCAATGATTCTCCTAGATTATTTTTTCTCTCATCGACCCTCTGGTGCGTGCTAACCGTATGCCTTTAAACAACAACCCTTCATATAAGAAGTATTCTAACCAATGCATACAACCAATGCTCATTGGCTTTGCATGTGTTATCCATGCCTCCATAAAAGTACTTATATTCTATGCAGATTTTCTTCATAGCCTTAAACCCCGATACTTATACTCATGTCTCACGCAACGAGATGCGTCTTCTACTTAGTGCAATCAGTAACTTTTTGATTGCCAACTTTTACGTTCCAAGATAAATGAGTAAGTTGGAAAGAATTCAACCCTTTCAAGTGTCTTTGATTCAATTTCTCTTGATTGTTTATGAATTACAATGTTTGATGGTATGTATACAATGCAAACTCCTTGGGAAAAAATATTGCATCCACTTCTCCATAGCTTACATTGTGGCATAAAACTCTTGATCATAAACTAAATACTTTCTTCTCATGTCATTTATTTTCTCATAAAAATATATGACATGCCTCCTTCTTGGATCTTCACATCTCCAACAACTATTCTACTTGCATCACAATCAAATTGAAATACTTTATTAAAATTAGATAAGACCAAAGGTCAAGCAGCTTTTCTCCATGACCTTCTTCTTCAACTTCTAAAATCCATATTCCACATTTACAATTTATGAAAACTACCTCTTATCTCCCCGCATCACCTCTATGATCAATGCGTAAATATCACTAAATCTTATAATTAAATTCTCATATAAGCTTTCCAAATTGTGTAAAGTTTGTTCTTCCATATCATTCTTAGGTGATGACCACTCTACTATAGCTCACTCCTTAGGATCCATCTTCAACCATACTTGAGATATCACAAATCCTAAGTATACTGGTTCTTCTTGCATTAATCGCATTTCATTATTCACTTGCAAATTCTCCCATAATAAATGCTCTAACACTTTTTATGAGTGGACCAAGTGTTCTTCATGCATTTTGTTAAAGATCGAAATATCATCCAAGTATACAATGATAAAATTTCCTTAAAAGTGATTGAACACTTTATTTATTAGGCATGTAAATGTGCTCAATGCGTTGGTTAATTTAGATATCATGACTAACCACTCATATAATCCATCCTACATTTTAAAAGTAATCTTCCACTCATTTCTCTCTTGTCCTAATTTGGCGATACCAACTCTTTAGATTAATCTTCATGAAGTACATTTTTCCACTCAAACAATCCATCAAATCATCCATGCACAATAATGGGAATCTATACTTAATGGTAATCTTGTTGATGGCTTTAGAATCAATGCACATCCTCCAATCAACTCCTTTCTTTGGCTCTAATACTACAGTACATGGAATGAGCTAGAAGCTTCGATATCAACCTCTTATCAAGTAATTCTTGTACTTTCTTTCACATATTCTCATTCTCTAAGGTGTCAACCTACACGTGTCTTTGTTTGGTAAAATCAGCCCTATAATCATATCCATTAAATGATTTATGTTGCATGTAAGTGGTAAACATTCGTAATATCCTACACCATGATATTTGTGAACTCACCTAACATATCTTTCACTTTATGTGAAATTTCTCCTTTCTATGTGATTGTGCCTTCCTTCTCTTTCTACACAAGCTTAAGAATGAATGTGAGACATTCACTATCCACTTTCAATCCACTTATGAATTCCTTTATTGAAATCCACAATACTTGCATATTTTTCTACACCTACACACTTGTATCTTTCAAATGATTCATATTGCAATTCCACTTTTTCTTTCACAAGGTGTAAATATTTATGCAACCATCATATTGCGATCTTATGTCAAAATACCACAGTCAACCCAACAACACATGACATACTTCCATAAGCATTATGTTGTATAGGAATTCATCTTCACATGCACCAGCCTTTATGTGCACATTACACTACTCATTCATAAGAAACTAATGTCCTTTCAACATCTAAGCCACCTTACATAGATTCAAAAGCACAATCTTGTTTAGACCAAACTTTCCAAACATCTCATTAGAAACAAGAGTGTTTTTTATACCACTATCGATAATAATTGTGTGGCACTTACCTCTCGATTTATCTATTATCTTGAACATATTTTTATTTATGTAGGTGTATTCTCTATCTTCACCGGTTTCAACAATTACTCTTCTCTATTTAACTATTTGACCCATCACTCTTTGCATTTGTATAGTGTGTAACATAGTTATTCACATCATTCCTCCTTCCACCACTATTTTGTGCATCTTGCGAAAACTAAAACACATGATGCTTGAATTATTCAAATGAGAGCAAGTTTTGTTCAATCCTCTATCTCTTCCACATATTTTTCCTTTAAAGGAAGATCTACCACCACCTCATTGCACATGACTACTCATACAAGGAGCCCACATCTCCTATGAGTGCATGATTTTCAGTATCTTTTCAAGTTAAGAAAACATTACTTGTCTTACTTCCCTCTTCCTCGTGCACTCCTTGTTATCAAGATACAACAACTTTTATTCCACCTTTAGTACAAACCAATAAGCCTCCTCAACAGATCTCAACTTAATCACGCTAAACTCATCTTGAATGGAAATCAGAATCCATTAATATCCCTCAAGATTTTTAATGTATCTTCCTCCACATGAATTACTCGATAGTGAGCATATAGAAAATTTTCATGTATTTCTTTGCATTTAGTTTTTCTTATGTAAATTTTATAACTAGTTGAACAAATATCACTTTGGTAACTATGGGAATCAACATATCCTTCCATTTTATCTTTAGTTTATCCCAATTTTATATTATCCTTGCCTTTACACACTCTTTTCAGTCTACAGATGTTCCCACCATAAATATGCATTTCTTTTTAACTAAGTATATGGAAATTTTGTCTTCTAGGGATCTTTTATGCCTTTATACTCAAATTATTTATCTATTTATGTGATCTATTAAATGATTTATTCCAAATATATGGTAAGTAATTAGGAACATCCATCCTTGTCTTGCTTTTAATTATCATGAACACATGCAAAAATCTATCCTCTTGTGCATCAATATGATCTACTTCAACATCTTTGTCTTTAAGTAATTTTCTCGCATGTTCAAGATCAATTGCATCATCATCTATCGGTACTCCTTTGTGTTGAGTGGTATCCATATTCTCTAATTGTGCTTGTACTCCTCTTATTATTTCCACAAAGTTTTTGAGTCTTGGCACTCTAGCTACACACACGCATCAAGATCTACTATATGTGCAATTTCTATTTTCCTCGCAACTTTCAATAATTGTCAAATACTTTATTCTATGCCTTCTATCCAACAACCAAAATGTTGGAAAACACCTACAACTACTTTATACCACATATACACATATGGAAAACAATAAATATGAGGATTCACATATACATGAATTAAATCTCCTTGATCACACACATCACACTCTATAACATGAATTATAATCCTTGCTCGATACCACTTGATGCAATCAAAATTAGGGGTCTTCATGAAGGGAGGCCTTAGATTGCACAACCCGTGATTTTAGAGTTAGATCTCACCAAAGAAAAACATTAGACACAACACGATAAGAAACAATACCATCTTCATTTATTAATTCCCAGGAAATATTACAACTTTAAACATAAATGCCTTATCAATCTTCGGGAAGACTATATAAGTTCTCTTAGAATTTCAATCTTAATACATGTCTTCATTAAGCTTGCAAAGTCTGTTAAACTTCAGAAGAACCAACCTTGACCTCTTTTAACAATGGATGTCTATAAAAATACTCACGGACTCAATTTTGCAACTGCTAAAGGACATATGCCCATATAGATATATAAATGCTTATCGTCCCCCTTTACTTATAGAATTGGGTTGTAGAATAAAGATAACTTTGCAAGTAAAATTCCCTTGCATGGATGTCATAATATAGAATCGAGTAGCATCCGAAGGAATATTAATTTCTGAATTGAAGGCTCAAATCCTTGTGAGTGCACAAGTGTATATTTGCATATGGTTTTTATGCAAAGCCTCTAGTTATGCCAGCTAGAACCATGGCCCAATCTTAACCCTCCATTCGCAGGCCATATCGTCAACCTCAAATTCATCGTATTCTTCCACGTGTTAATCGGACCAAGCGAAATTGAAATGGTCAAAAATTGGCATTCAGGGAAATAAAATCATGTCACGCGACTGGATGTTGCTTCAAGGATGCATTTTTAACGTCTCACATGTACAGCTGCAATCTTTAATTTACAATGGCAGAAAAGATGCCCAAATTTTTTATCAATATGTTGAGAATGCAAATTTTTTTCAAAGACATAACCCACCAAAAAAACACATTCAGAGTTCACACAATTCAGGTGGTTAACAAACAACATAATTTTTCAGATATGTTTCCAACGAGAGATCGCTCTTTAATAGGGAGAGAAATAGCTCTTTCACAACGCAAGAAATTAATATAAGTTCAAATCCACATAGTTCTTAACTTTTTTACATTTTAATTAATAAAAACCAAAAACTAGAAAAATGCTCGTTAAATTAAGCGCTTGACTCAAAGTGAAAATTTAAATTACACAATTTCTTACCAATCACGTTATCATTCTGCTCTAACTCGCACATCTCCACCGCCAAACGGCTCATGTATTCTTAATGCCGTGTTTTGAGATAATGTTTCAAACTTGAAACCTCAAAACACAAGTAGTCAAGAGGACATCCCAAATATCACCTTTTTACTTGGAATTTTCCACAAAATATGTCAAAATACAACAAATTTATCATCATAAAACTGTAAACACTAAATCATGCACTTTGGGTATATTTCTAGGTCCTAGTCACATACTACTATTCATATGATTCATAAGCAAGAAAACTAGTAATTGAAATTTGTTTTAGGCCTATTTGCTTTCTTTCTTACTTTCTTTATGGTCTTGCACACCCCACTTTGCCTAGTCTAAATTTTGCTACTTTATATTTCTTGGCTCGACACCAATGCCCACCAAGATGCCAAGCACCGAGGCGCCCTTGTCCCCTTTGGGGTCCCTCGACCTCTTTGTATCTTGGTCGTACCTTTTGGGCCTCTTTTATCTTTTAGGCATCTTGTTTTCTTGGTGGTCAACCTTTTAAATGTTAATTACGAAATTCAAACAAGGGAATCATATAAATATAAAGCTATGTGACCATAATAAAGGACCAAGCTCTAAGCATCTACTACTATCACCTAAGGTTGCATCAAAAGGCATTTCAGAGCATCAAAGCATCTATCTAGCTTCATTCAATGGACAAGAGAGTGCATTTTTTTGCATACACGCATAGGAGGGGAAGTTCATCTTATCATCCATGCATCTACTCACATTTCTACATCTAGTTATTTCTCGTTGTCAAGTGCATCTTTCATAAGAGCCACCTAGAGCACAATTCTTGTACACACACATGCAAAACTACATGGAGACTAAAATGTAGTGCAGTGATCGGTTGTAAGTTCACTATGTCGGGTGACTATTGGGGTCAGTCCGACTCCCCATTTGCATCTTTTTCTTTTTAGGATTTGATGTGTTTTGGGGTTTTACATGAGATCATTTTTTGTAGGTTACATGTGAATTCTGCAAGCATAGTGTGACATGCCAACGATCAACAACGAAGGTTAGCGAACATCTTGTGACACAACAAAAATCAATTTATGAGGATTTTCGTTGTCATGGGCACCCAAAAGCAATCTATAGTGCCCAAGCACCCCTGACCTAATCCAAACGCCCCAATCCCGACATGTCTAACAATTTTATGATTTTTGGGTTCGATTGGGACCCTCCTCCTATTTTATCGCTTTTCCATCTCAATACATCTTCGAGATTATTGTGAAATCAACTAAGTCTCTTAGTACCCCTTTTACACTTAGGGTTTTAATTTTATCTAGTTTATTGCTTAAGTCGATTTGTACTTCATTGCTTATTTATTTCGTTGTGACTCAAATATCTAGGGTTTTATAAATTCTAATATTTGTTAAATCATTTGGTGAACCACACTCATGATCGATCTTTCGGATCCTTCTTTGACATATCATATTCTCTAGTATGGCTCAAAAGGTTCGTTAAATCTGTTTGTCTCAATTACTTCAAATGCATTCACCTTGCAAATAGGCTCTTCAAAAATTCCTAGAAACCATGTTTCTCCCTAAAGATACGCCACCCACTTAAGTAAGTGCCATTTTCGATTATCTCTTCGACAACCCTAGTCTTCACGATCCTCCATCCAATCAACCCATCTTAGAGTCAATTCAAGCTATGCATTATTTCTTTCAAGATAAATTTCAGACTATGGAATCAATGATTACATCTCTCAAAGATGAAAGCCAAGATCTCAAGATCGCTTCTCGTGGCTCATGCATGTTCTTCTTATGCATCTCATCCTCATTCTATGTCTTCTAATTATGCTAAAATGGGAAATCCTAGCCTAATCTAATGTTATGCAAAGTAGTAAATAACAACTAAATAAAATAAAGAAAGTGACCCAAGCAACTAAGTAGAAATGTAAAACCCTAATGTGCAAGAGGGGTTAGGAATTTATTTTCTTAGGCCGATTCAACGAAGGTGTGAGACTATGTCGCGTGTGAACCAGAAAAGAGGAGGAAGAAACAACCACACGAGAGGCCTCAAAAGCACAAATCGAGCTCCTAACTGGATCAAGGTTACATGGAAAGGGACATGGGAACCTATGGATGCCATGGTCTACGGAAATAGTCTGAAACCCTCCTCTGAGGTGTCGCCGGATGTTCGCTCAGTAGTTACTTCCTATCATACTAGCTTTGTTGGACCGTGCAAAGATGTCGCTGGAAATCGGTGATAAATGAGGGACTGCAAAACCCTAAGACAAGCATCAAACCCTAAAAATAAAGGTGTATATGAAGGGGTCTAACTATCCTCATTGGCCACAATGGTGGACTTACTAACTAAGTGCTGCACTACATCTCAAACACGATGTATTTATGTGTGTGTGTGTGTAAATCATGCCCTAAGTTGCTCTTGTGTCACATACTTTTTGAAGTAGCGAGCAATAACTAAATGTAGAATGTAATAAATGCGTGCATGGAAACAATAAATTCCCCTATGAAGTGTGATGCGATGAACCAACCTCGCGTGCCTTATTATGGAGCTAGATGGACAATTGTAGCTTTAGTGCTTAGTGCTTGGTCCTCATTATGGTCTCATAACTTTATATTTATATGGTTATCTTGTTCTAATTTCATAATATACCACGAAAAGGTGACTACCAAAAATATTAAAAGCTCAAACAATCAGAAAGTGCCCAAAAGGTGGTGGGAAAGTGTGAAGGGATCGGGGTCCTGGGCGCCCCGGTCTTGGTTGGGTGCCCAAATCGTAAATAGGAAAACGCAAAATAATAAAACAGACTAGGTAAGTGCGGGTGTAAGGTCGAAATACGACATCAAACAATGTAAAAATGAAAAAGACATGGGTTAATTATTACTCTTTTCACTCAATAACCATATGAATCGTAGTATGTGACCGAGACTAAACATTGAATCAAAATGCATGATTTAGTAACTACATGTGCTTATATCAGTGAACCTCAAGTCTTACCATTACCAACACCTCTCAAGTTTCATCTCAATACTAAGCAACGAGATATTCTTTCACAACTTCTCTCGCATCAATTGATTAGCTTGTCATCTACTCGTTGATATCCTCCTTATCGGCTTGCAAAATATCAAGGTCATCCATATTGCAATTATCATCGAATCAATGGACATAATGACAATGATTGTTATGCTCTTAAGCGAAAAATTGGCCACCTTAAGCATTATGGTCTCATCTCATTTGCTACACAAAATGTTGCCACATGTTCATCTCCAATTGTTACATCCCACTGGGTTCCTAAATCTGATTCATCTATGTCTAATGAGCATCATGCCATCACTTCTTGTGCTCTTACTTCTGTCACTCAAGGGCAGCTTATGCAACCCACTCAAACTAAGCAATCACCTCTAAAGGTCAATCCTCCATCACCTCCTCTTATTAAGTCTTCTTCCACGTCACCACCTCCTAAGAAACCACCTCTCAAAATCAATCTAAACCTCCTCCACTCAAATATTCTACAACATTACCAAAAAAGCAACCACTCACTAAGCAAGAAAATAAAATTCTAGATGGCCTCTTTTGACTTCCTCCATTCGACCCCGCATCCAGCCATGATCCTACTCTTGCTCCTACCCAACATTGTGATAACAATATGCTTTCTTATGATACATTTCAAACTTCGTCACCATCGCAATGTCTTTCTTACATCGTCACATAGCTCTCCATCATTGACACACTTGGGGCATCATGCTTACTCTTCCCCCTTCTCGCATTATTAGGTGTCTCACATTTCTATTTTTCCACTCTACGCTTCGTATCTAGTCTTTTGCACACATCTTACACATCTTGAGACACTTGCATCGTCACTACCCAATGACCTTGCACCGGTGTGCTGATTCACACTTGACTATTGAGGGAATATTCCATTCATGAACCTCACATCATACACACGACACATTTCACACTCGACACATTCACGACACATCTTTCTAATTGTCACACAACATATTACCCTATGACGCACTCTAGTTCCACGGTTCATACTCAACTGTTGAGGGTCTAAATCTGAAATGAACCTCATCACATTCGCACACTCTACACTCTTTACTTCATTGATAGTATCTTTCTAGCACACAATTCACACCATTTCCCGATGACGCACTCTTGTTCTTTGGTTCATTCTCAACTACTGAGGGGGCATTTATAAATGAACCTTATCTCACACATATACATCCACAAGGGGCATGTTGATCCTATCATTCATTTTACATTCCATTCCACTCACACTCACAACATGTTACATATCTTGGTTACACATACTCTTGTTTTGATTATACTAGTTTCATGTATGCTTTGTTTCCATGCTAGACAGATATTTCGTATGTCATTATCTTTTATATATACACATGCACGTTCACTTGCCTTCTAAATGTGAATGCATACTTCATACAAATCTATTACGCGAACATAGATGTTTGACACTCAGTACTCTCTTACCAATGCATGGCGCGCTCTGAGGAATATACTTTCATACACATCACAAGTGTTATTGTTTCGTTTTATACTATTTCACATACATACTAAAGACACTACTATATCGTATCATACATGCTTTGACATACTTTTTATCTTTCTAACATGCTAATAGGTGCTTCATGTGCAACATTTACTTTGCAGGAACTATTTGACACCATGGTTGTCTGATACTTTGTTTCCCATTGTTTGCGAACATTTCCTTTTGTCTTGTGTTCACACCGTATGCTTTCGCTTTCTTCGACCCTCATTGCCTTACAACATTGTGAGCGATGTCCCATGTTTGAAACCCACTTTTTGCAATCTACATTGTCTTTTTGTTTCTAGCTTGAAATTTGTATTCTATATGTGTATTTTTCTTGTTTAATCACACATGTTTCACCACTTTGTTTGTGTGTGCCTTGGTTTTTACCAAGCACATTCCCTCCCCTAAGGCATCCGTTTCATATCGGCGTCATGTCCTCTCCTTTGGGCCACATCCTCCTAGCGACGTCGTATGCACCCCAAACGAGGGGGCATACATCGGGTGAATCAAGAACCCCATTCGGTAGTACACGTCATAGTTCAAACCTACACAAGATGAAGAACATCGCAATCTTTAGTTATAGAAATGACCCGAGAATTTGGCTTGGGTCTTGAACACATCACGGATGCGGTGCCCAGACACAAACATGAGCACTTGGGTGCCCTTGAATCTTCTTGGGTGCCTATGACTAGGGGGCAATTACAGAGTTTTTCTTAGATCAACGCAGTTTACACAGAACATGCACAATCCTCTCGCAATCAACATGCATGTTATCTCCTTTTTCTATTTGTGTTGGATCGAACTAGATTGAAATGGAACAAAACAAGATCACGCCATCTGTAATGGTGTATAAATCGTTGGGAAGCAATCAGGGTTGGAGAATAACACTAGACATTTCTCCCCAACACTTCTTCTACCGTAGCGTGAGATCTCCTAAAAACTTGCACTTGACGTGAGATCGCCCAAAAACCCGTTCTTGGCATGAGATCACCCAAAAAACTCATTCTTAGCATGAGATTGCCCAAAAAAATCGTTCTTCTATAGTGTTTCAAGACACTTTTACTCATCACATTACATCTTCCTATTTCATCAATTTTCCATCTCAAGTACATCTTCGGATTATTGTGAAATCGCTAAGTCTCTTATTTCCCCTTTTACACCTAGGGCTTCAATTTTATCTAGTTTATTGCTTAGGTCAAATCTATACTTCATTGCTTATTTATTTCATTATGACTCAAATATTTGGTGTTCTACAAATTCCAATATTTGTTAAATCAAAAACAAATATTTTCCTCAGCATCATACCTAATCAATACAAAACAGCAAAAATTCGCCTTTCAACGGATAAAAACTCTCAATTTCTTAAGAAATTCCAAAACACCAAACGAACAACCTCAATATAACCGTAACCCTCTCTAAACTTCTTTGAATTGTACGCCACAAATAAAATTTGAAAAGTTTAGGCTAAACACATCACATTGGCCCAAATTTATCCTCGTAGTGACAGAAGCTCGTGGAATTCGCTGCAAATGCCACCAAATTTTGTAGCGTGGCTGACCTCTTTGAACAAATGAATGGTTGTTTTGATTTCATTTTATAACTAAAATGGGCCCTCAATCATTTTGAACTCCTTTTCAAATCTGCAACTCAAATTTAAAAAACAAAATGAATGGAACTTGTATAGGATAGAATGAGGACCATCTATGCGTTTCTGATTTGCTTAATCGTAACCGTCCATTTTCACGAGATCTTGTACGCATCTGGAATATTATTTTTGGCCGAATATTGCTTTCCATCACATACCTACCCCGGTCCCCGTCGAAGGTCGTTGCGGTGTTGAGAAATATTCGAAGGGCATATTCGTAAAAGTACCTCAATCAAACCGAAAAAAGTTAAGTTTAGAGTCTCGACAATAGTTTTTAATTTTATGAAGGTACGAATATTGTCTTCCTAAAGTATTACTATTGGAACCTGCCATTATACTTACATTACAACCATGGTCCTCTTCTTCTGACGTCTGCCAATCTTAACCCTCCATTCGCAGGGCATATTCATCGTAGTTGTCCACGTGTTCATTACATTGAGCGATGTTTTTGTGCGTTGGTGTCCCGTGGGTTGAGGTGTCCAGAGAGAATGTTGTTTCCTCCTTGTTGAACTCGATTTTGTTACCGCAAACCCAGAGCAACAATTACCAAATCTGCAGAGATTATATAATATTAGTATTATTATTAAGAGATCTCCTTAATCCCATGAATAATTGATGCAATAATTCAAATCATTTGCTTTGAATTTTTTAATCCATTGACGATTGCTGAAGCTTTAAGATGAGTCATTAACTAATTACGCCGAAGGCGTTATATAGTGAAGTGCAACGTGCTGATTCTGACAAAAGTCATAAATTTGACGGATGACATTCCTCCTTGGAGAGTCGTTAAAATCCAACGACCCACATTTTCTAGGATGACATGTTTGATTTTGTCTGTCACATATTTGGCCTCTATTGTGGCACCAATTCTTCCCCGTTCTACTGGATCTTCCAGCATTTAACGACACGACGGGCGCTTTTAAATTCAGTTCAACCAAAAATCTTGCGGCACTCCGTCCCACAGTGTTTCGACGAAGAAACGCTCATAACAGAGGGTTTCAGCCTCGTAAGCTGCCCAATCAATTACTGCGTAGGGATTAATGGCAAAAGAGTAGTTGGAAGATTTAATAATGTTATATTCATTCAGTCGGATATTGGCATCTTATAGGCTTATTATTTTGGTAAAAATGGAGTCTTTACCAGATATTTTCCAGATAATCCTCCCTTGGCATTCAATTACACGGGAACCGTTCCGCTGAGTCTGTGGGAACCCGAGCAGGCAACAAAAGTAAAAGTTTTCAAATTCAATACCACTGTGCAGATTGTGTTTCAGAATACCGCCATTATTATGGTGGAAAACCATCAATACATCTTCACGACCATGATTTTTATGTTGTGGGGTAGGGCTTTGGTAACTATAATCCCCAGACGGATCCTGCCAGTTTCAACCTGGTAGATCCTCAGATGTTGAACACCGTGGGATTTCCTGCTGGTGGGTGGGCAGCCATTAGATTAATAACCGACAATCTAGGTAACCTAATTTCTACTGATCCATACATTTTTTTGTTTTTACAAAATTCAACAGTGTCATTGATAAAATCTGTATTTTTGTTCGTTTGTGTTGTTATATGACAGGAGTTTGGTTGCTGCATTGTCATGTTGAATCTCATTCACCACTTGGGTTTGACATGGTATTTCTTGTGGAGAATGGCCCTAAAAATCACAGATTCTTCCTCCGCCTCCTCTGGATCTACCTAAATGCTAACAAGTTTCTTGTTCGGTATTTATTATCTCGTGTAATAAATCCTAATATTGTTTAATTTTCTTCCGGGCTAAGAGACGCGTCGATTTCCTCGATGGACATTTGATTACATTTTATCACATTATGTTGAGAGAGTTTATGTTGAGTTGGCCTTATCGCCACTTAGCTTGTTAAAAGTAAATATGAAAGAATAATGTCAATGCATTTTAAGTCTCAATGTCCTTTCTCAATAGTAATTTGTGTGTTTTCTCACAAATTAATATATCACATGTTAATATATCACACACATGTTTCCTATCACTTAATCGTTTCAATTGGGTCGGAGACAGGATCTGCAAATTAATCAATTGAGTTGTGTTAGCCTTTACCTCAAAAGGATATTCAGTACATATATAAATCTTCTCAACTATTTCTACGATTGCAATTCATTCGTCCTTTGTATGCGACCCATGCGTCTTCAAATTCATCCAAGTAACAATAAAAATAATAATTCAACGGTGGAAGATTTCCATGGAACTTAATTATTGGGGATTGGAGATTTTGGTGATGTGTTTTTTTTGCAAGGTTTCAAGACGTCGAGTAAGTGTTGCTACGGAACAAGATTATTGCAGATTGCTCTGAACAACAATGCACAAGTTGCTATTATTGTTTATCTCGGAAGAGGCTACTTTTCAATGGTTTCTCAATTGGGTGACTCCATTAATAACAAAGTTTCTAATAGTTTACAATCCGTAGAGGTGGATCCATAGGAAAAGGAGACCCCTTTATTGCTTGGAGATGATGTTCTGCATGGCTATGCATCCAAATTGAGTTCTACTGATTTTACCAAATCAATTATCAAAGCTATTACTATATTCAGTTTCAGGACAATAATCTTTCTACGCTCTGTATGCACATTTGGAAGATCTCTGAATCCTTGAAGATTGTAGGATAACTTTTGATGCATTATCACACCCAACTATATATTTATGTATGTATTTTGTATTTTTTTCCTAATATTGCAATAAAAATTAAATATTTTAAATGATTACAAGCATGCTACAAATTTAAGATAAGGTGCTTTGACATTATTTTAATGTTTTTATAAAAACAATTTATATAGTCTCACATTCGTTCATATTTATGTTGAACATGCATTCAAAGGAACAAAAGCTCAAGCTTTGAGGATTTAAAAATTGGAGGTCCAAATAATTTGGGAATGACCACCTAATGTTCAAATAAAACCAAATTCTTCTCGCAACATAGTAACTCTAGAGTCAAAGAAAAATGATAAAAAAATTGATGACAAAAATCACCGAGATACAGACCCTTAGTGCTACGAAATGAAAAAAATAACAAGCTTGATTGAAAAATAAATTCTATCTTTCACTATTGGAAAACCTTTAAGCCATTAAATAAAAATATACCATAACTTTATTACAAGATAAGATTTACTTGGCAATATTGCTTTGACATGTTTGTGGTATCGTTCCACCCTCTAACCCATTCTTCACCCCTCTTCCTCTGTTGTTGTTTCTCTCCCTCAAATTTGACTCCTTCAAAAGATCCCCTTTGGTGTTTCCATCATACATTTCACGTACGATTGCTAGTATTAATTCAATTTCAATATTTTCAATGCATGATTGTTTAATGTTTAGGGAGTTGGATTGGGTGTAAGGTAAATAAATGAGACGAACCAAAATAAAAATTGGGAGTCAAATTTTTCAACTTATTTATTTTTGGTATTTTGTGGGATTAATATTTTTAGGATGGTGACATAATGTTGATTAGAACTTATTATGCTTTGAAAGGTGTTTTCCTAGTTAGAACCATGGTGCCCTTTTGACATCCGTATTGATGTGTGATGATCTTAGCCCTCCATTCATAGGTTGTATCAACGATCTCAAATTCATTGTGGACCGTCCATGTGTTCGTCAAATTGCGTGGTATTTTTTTGTATTGACGTCCAATGTGGGTTGAGGTGTCCAAAGAGAAGGTCACTTCCTCCACTACCCACCTTATAAAACTCGATTTTAGCCACTTAAACACACGCATAGTCAACATATGTGCAGCCACACCAATACATAATTACATTAACCCCACACACAAAGTCCTTGTAATTTTTGTTGCATGTTGTGGGTTTCTTTGCATTTTGTGAAGTGGGTAAAGTGATGATATCGTCCTCATTTTCAATTGCTAAAAACCAAAGGTCGAATGTGAGGTTTGTTATCATAGAAAATAAGATTAGTTTCAGACGGGTATGCAGAAAATTTGCCATGATTACTAAAATGTGACATGTAATTGTGAATATTTAAGGGTTTGTGATTTGTACATTTTTGCAAAATTGAGTACAACAAGATTAAAATGTAAAAAACAAAGTTTAATTTATTTTGCCATTTGTAATATATACTTTTGAAATATTAATATATTATACATACTAACTTATATAAATATTGGTGATATTTTAAATAAATGCAATAAAGACATTGATTTCAAAAAAATTAGTCCCCATTTCCAAAAGGAATCTCACTATATAGATGGCGTATTTGTGCAAGCTAAAAACAATATGATATTATGTCCAAGCATTAAAAAAATCCCTTCTCATTTATATTCAATAGTTTATCCGCCATGTACATCTTATACCTAAATTGGTAAACCAAATGTAACTTCATAAATGTCCATCTCCATACATGATTTAATTACACAAAAACGTTTTCACAAGTAGAATCATGGTGTACCTCGACATTCGTATCGACATGAGGTGGTCTCCACCATCCACTTCACAAGTTGTATCGATGACCTCAAATTTATCATTACCATCCATGTTTATTTCTTTCATATCCGTGATATACTAATTCGAAATACCCTTATGAGTAGAGATTTCGTAGCGCTTCACCGTTATGCACAAACCCATCTTTCCTAAGCAATGCATGGAAATGTTGACCCATCAGTGGCATCTCTTCCCATTCTACGACATGGATGTTGATTTTCCTATAGAAAGAGACAACATATATATTGTAGTTTATTTTATATAGTTTATATAGTATATATAATAGTTATAATATATAGTATGATATGTATTGCAAACAAGATCGAAACTATATAATTCATCCACCACATAAATTTTATTATGGTGAAAGGCATTTGCATTAGTAGAATGTCCCCTCCTATCTAATAACATGTGATGGTGCACAAGCTCGCATTAACAACCATCTCAACGGTGGAAAATTATTGATCAATCGTCAATTTTGCATCACCACTGATTCCATCTAGAACATGTAAAGAAGAATCTCGAGAGAAGAAAAAATAAATTGAGGTCGAACCCTATCGGGTTATGCATGCTCGACCCATGTTTTTAGTTTTATCGCATTTTTGCTCGCGACAAATAGGGCTATGTCTCGATCGATCGGTGCGGTAGTGGAGCGGTTTCCCTAATCAGTATGGGTAGATCTCCTTGTTGCTCGAAAGATGTAGGCCTCAACCACGAAGCCTGGACTGTCGACAAGAATTTGATTTTGAGTGAATATATCAGAGTTCATCATGATGGTGGATGGAGATCTCTTCCCCAAAAAATAGACGAACTAATACATTAATCATGACTACCCTTTAATAATGCCCACCCTTTATATAAGTTGAGATATAATCGATCTAACTTTTGTTAATGAAGTAGAAGCTTTTGTAGAGGTGAAGAGGTATGGGAAGAGTTGTAGATTGTGATAGTTGATTGATCTTAAGCACATGGAAACATTTCACATGATGAAGATGAGCTTTTTGTCCATTTTCTCAAAAATTACCTATTTTCCAAGGCATCCCCCAAACTTTTGAATAAAACATAGAAAACCTTTAGAATATACAAGATTTATTTTTTATTATGATCTTTCTCATGCTCAAGTGAACGAAAAGCGTTTGTTGTAGTGTTCTTATGGTATTCAACAAAAAATTCTTTCAAGCAATTGATGTTTCCTTTGTTTTTGACGTGTTTATCTATGCATAGCCAAGCTAATTTATTTTATTTAATCATGAGACCTCACTTTTGAACAAAATTTAACCCGCTTTTTTGGTATTCTGTATGGACCTATGGGAATGTGATCTCCTTCAAGAACACAATGAAAAATGCATATGTTGTACTTCCATCATTATTAGGGCTCTTTATGGGAACAATTTATCAAGCCAACACACCCAAGTATTATGTAATTTAGCAAGTAGTACATTTGTCAGTTTGTCCAGTTTGTAAGTATCCAACATCTTTTTCAATGCTCTAATCAATACATGATACAAAATAATAAATGCTAGACATCCTTGACTTTCCTTAAATGCTTGTAAATGCTTTTGGCATGGAATATTTTTTTCATTTTAATCATTCTCTCATGCTTCCTATGTTGTTAATGCATTAATATACCCAAATATCTGATAAAAGTATGTATGTATGTTTTAAAGAGAAAACGACAAAGAAATTAAAATAAAATGTCTTTGAAATTTTGATAATATGTCTTTGTAATAAAATACGGTTGTGTTATGGTTAACGGTAAATGTTTTTAAGAGAGCAACAAAGAAATTAAATAAAAAATAATTATTAAAAAAATCAAGTCCCTGAAAACATTCCAGGGGCGTCCGACGTTCGAAAAAAGGGGGATGTCCCAAAACATCCTCGATATTTAGGGAAATCCGGGGCGTCTCCCTTGTTTCCGCTCTTTCGGAGACGTGGGGGGACATTCCTCCGTCCCACCACCCCGGGATGTCCGGGACTCCTGGTTTTGGGGGACGCGCGTCACCACATAACACCGGTATATATGTATATATACATACACATACATATATTAAAGTAGTCGATGCAGGGGTAATAGGCCTTGGTACCCAGGTATGGTACATATTCGATATGGATACTTTCCAAAAACATGCACAAGAGTGGCCGAGTGCACGGCTAGGACCTCCCGCTTTACCACCGGTATGCTTGTGGTTGTACCTAGTTGTACCGGGGGACTTGGCCATACTCGCCGCTATTGGGCATGTTTTTGGGACCTATACGTCTGGATATGTGTCGTCTTGGTCTTAGGTCTGTTACGTTGCCATACTTAGGTACTTTCATATATGTGTATATATGTGTGTCTATATATGTATGTATATACACTTTGGGACTATTTCAAAAAAATAATAGTAGTTTGTTGTGGTTATAGCTTGTTTTGTTTTTCATATGCATAATATGTGGTTAATTTCTATTTAGCGAGTTGAAATTTATATATTTTTGTATGGCCGTATCAGGAGCCAAATTTGTATTGGATACTTCATGCCCGTATCCAAAACATATCGGCTACTTAGAATTATTTATATGTGGATGGATGGGATGGCCTCTCCATGGTGTACAAAGAGTCGGTAATTTCCAACCAGGTCTTGGAATTTGAATTTCAATATTACATGCCGTAATAAAACCCGAAAAATTATACGAATGTCACGACGTTCAAAATTTAATATGAACGTCAAAATAGTCTTTAATTCTAAAGCAATTTAAATTTCACATTTTAGAGATTCAAAATGAATAAATGGGGTTTAATTTTAAATTTGACTTTGAAATACAAAATTATAAAATTAAATGTTTAAACATTTGTAGATATTTAACATAATATAAACGTCATAAAGTGGTTGTGTACAATATCTACGAAACTAAATTGTAGGGTCCATAAGAAGATTAGTCAATGAAATAAAATCGGTATGCAATACTATTTTTAGTAAAAATATTGCGGTAATCACATTATCCACATTGAGCCCAACTAGTCTCATTCATGCATAACTCGAGTTAGTATATTAATTTCATAGTTTTTCAAAGATTCGATACTTATTTCATAAATTTCAATGCTACACTAATCAATTCTAAGAGCCGAAATATCATTAAAGTTTATGAGATAACATTAAAACACTTGTTTAATTACAACAAAAATGTAAAATTATTGCAAATGAATTATGGAAAGGACTAACTAGTGCAATCTTATAATTGTACGAGAAAATGAATTCCAACTTTCTATTTCCATACTTCCAAGTCAAATCCTCAAGTCTCAACTTTCTTGTAAAATCAAAATCCAATGCTTGTATTTCAATCTATATTTATAAGAAATAAAACAATTAAAATTCAATTACAAATCAAAACCAAAAAGAATAAATAACAGATAAAATTAATTAAAAATCAAAATCAATAGATGTTTCTATTTATCATTAAAATATTCAGATGTTTGTATTTTATTGAAAAGATATTAGGATGTTTCTATTAATTTTATTTTATTCATATTCCATTTTTTCCATTTTCATAAATGTCATGATCTAACAAATTCACAATGTGTAATATTTAATTTATTAATTTTCTTGATTATTTAAAATTTAATATGATAAAATTTTGAAGTGGATACATCTAGATTCTATATACACAATATGTGCATGTACACACATGAATGTATGCGTACATACATACAGACATACTTATGAGGGTTAAATTTTGAACATACATGTCATTTTGGCGTTGAAAGTATATTTTCACCTATCAACAAGCATTAAATTTGATGGCCACCTATGCTTGTCAAACAATTTTTAAGTTATGGTAATTTTCCAATATTGCCTTTCTAAAGTACAAAACATTGTTATTTATACATTATTTGTATAATAAATAAAAGACTATTCTATATTTATTTAACTATTTATATATATTAATATAATTTACATATAAATCTATATAAAAATGATGGTCACATTTTAAATATGCAAGTCACATGTGATGGTTATTTCAAATATTTGCAAGTATTTTACGGCTAAAATAACAAAAATGTCTAAATGGCCGTCAAATTTAACCCCTGTGTCAACCATGAAGGTCATATTTTAAAAGTGCCTATATTTTGATGTCTAAAATGACTAAAAATCTTTGGAAAATCCAACACTTTCTAACGTAAGCGAAAATAGAATCGTAACAATTTTTTATTTTCTAACTTTGATGGGTTGGTGTAACACTCAAAATTACTAGAACTGAAAAATGAGGATATATCTTTTTAAAACATACATAAAAATAGATTACACAAATTTCTGATAATCGCATGATTTATTTAATCAAATTCTTAAAATCAAATTTGTTCTTTTGATCCATCTGATAACATCCGTGTAAGCCATGTGCGGCTGAGAAGGGTGAATCCAGATCTCCACGATCTCCCTTCGCCACTACTTCGAGTGACAATGCTTACTAGCATTTTGGCTCAACCTTTTTCAGGTCATGGGAACCATGTGAAAGTCCTTGGGTCTACCACGAAGCTAGTTTTCCAACTTCGTACTCCGGTATCCAACCATTGCCTACCTCATGTTCAGTGTTCAACTTCTCATGATCGGAGTTCTTGGTAATTTTAATTTAATTGGAGGACTAGGTGATCAGACAATGCTCAGCCATCAATGCATTACTTTGGCCAAAGTTTTTCGCCGTGCAGGTTACGGCTAAACACAAGACATCACACTAGTCTTATGAGTTTAAGTCTTCCACCACCTCACAACTATCTCTTTCACAGTTATCTAGATCTTATAGCTTATATTTACTTTATTTCCAATTTAACCTATCTTACAAGAGTTTATATTGAGATAAATGCCAAAGGCCAACTAGGATCATCATGAGATAAGTCTAATGGATCTTTTCATCTATTTACCATTCCATTTAGTCTTTTTTTCTTGATGTTTGATTTTTAACCTTAAATTACCTTTTTACAATGATACTCTTCCATTCTCTATACAACAAGATTTACAATCTTATCATATTAATACCAAGTTTATCGAAAGGTTGAATTAAATATATATTAAAACATGTACATTTAATTATCCTTCGATTAGCTACGCCACTAAATAGCTTATTTAATTTAGAAATTAAAGACAATTGATTGTTACAATAATTGCCCAATTATTGGCTTCATACATTGACAAATATCAAATAAATAAATATAACAATTTATGATAAATAAGATTTCTCACTTCTAATATTTATCATTTACTCATATTAAGATATTCTTTCATACAAGGTAATCATCTTTTTATTAAAATCATAAATTACATATGTCGTTAAGGCGAAATATATATAACTATTACGGTAACTCTCACATAGTGAGGTTTGAATATTAATAATGGGTCCAAGATCCCAATAAATTTAGTCAAAATTCTAGGATATCATCCTTCTACAAATTGAAATCCAAGTATCTCATTTAGATCCATGCTACGATAAAACTTCACAAGACATGAGTTTCGCATATCCGAACGTGATGGCTAATTGTCTGCAAGTGGAGTAGTGATATGTTGTCGATTCAAAATAAAGCTGGTATGAATATTGCCTCCATTTTTGATGCAATTATTTAATAAAATATGAAACAATATACATGTTATTTTATCAACAAACGTATGGTAATACAACGGAGGATGTATTATTACATGTTTTTCATCAAGATACAACTATGAATGTACGAAATAGAACAACCAATTCCTATTTCAGCAATCATGTTTCACTCTAATCACAAGAATCAAGACATAATCAAACCATAATCATTCAACATCCGAATTCCGATTAAACCACAAACAAATTATGCTTCACATGGTATAGATTCAACTATTATTTTTCTTACCTTTCAATCAACAAACAACTTAACAAAACCGTGCAAATCATCATTTCCATATACCAATTAGACATATTCCCTCTAGGTAATGAGCAGCTCTATAAAACGCATAATAACTTTATTTCAAACAATAAAAATACATTTATATATATTTATAGGAATGCAGTCCAACTAAACAAGTGTAAAAACACCTCTATTAAAACATTTTAACATGTTCTTTCAGTAACCAAACGAGATCAACAAAACAAATTGACTCACATACCACAAGATAATAATTTTGAAGTCTATTTGCATAGAATAACAACAATAAGTTTCTAACACTTCCAAGATCGAAATCCTTTAAGAAAAACTAAGTCATCTTACATGACCGTTAACACTAATTTATTTTTCAATCGTGCAATAAAATTATACCTATAGACAAATCAACTTGTACATATCCAAATCAGTTTGTTCCAAAGCATTAATTTCTTTTTGTTTAGAAATTATTAGAATCCGAAGCAAATATATCGGGTAAAATGATGAAATACCCGTAAAAACATTTTTAACACTACCCGAGAAATCGCTTTGCTCATACAAATAAATTATTATTTACTTTGTGATAAAACTCGAGCGCGAAATCAATTTGGGGTTTCCAAATCAAATTTAATAGAAAATAAAATAAAATAAAAATTGATTAGGAACACCCATCTGCGTTTTTTCTAGGTTTAGCTAAAGCCACACAAAGGAAACTTAAGAGAATACAAAATCCATCAATTTCCTTTTTAGATTTCATTTCCAAGCAATTAAATCGGAAGTCATCCTCAAATTCATTTAATTGTTATTTAAAATGCAGAATGTGTATTCCCTCATTATTTACAAATAATCTTTGCGAGAGAAAGGAGAAGATATTCATCCTGAAGTAAACCCAAAATCGGCAACCTTCTACTCTTTCCGCTCCAACAAGTTGAATCCTTCTTTCCTCCAAAACTCACGCAGGTATTCCAGAAGAGAAGAATGAAAACAAACAAAGGAGAAATAAAAGAAAGTATAATGAAGAAACTATACTATAATGGAGAATTTTTGGGCTTCCCAATGTTGCTTCATGCGTCAATGCATGCCACATACTTGGTGTTAGATGAAGGCGTGTCCCTTTCAAAACTCTCAGATTTTAAATATTAAATTATTATTATTATTATTCTTTTTAACTTTTGATTTACATGCCAAATCCTTTTAGGATTTAAATATATAATTTCACAAATTAATAATGCATTTTTTTAATTTTTTTTTAATTGATTCATAACTTTAATTTTAAAATTAATCATTATAATATAAGTCCACATATTGTCAACAATATGTTATCATAATAATTATTTGAATATTCTCATAAAGTTGGTTCGATATAGCATGGTCAAATAAAATAGAGGCAGTAGTTATCATGGTTATTGCAAAAGTCGAACAAAACATAAGACGACCAAACTAATTAAAATAAAATGACCGGAATAAATAACCAAAAGATTCACTATCATTAATGAATCGTTTTACCTATGATTAAGGCCTAATCATGTTTTAGGAAGGATCATCAAGGTGGGCTGGGGTTATTCGTTCCACAATGTCATGCCCCGAATAGAAGCTATGGGTTATGATACGACTAATCAAATGAATTTTATACCCAATGATGATCTCGTCTAATCTGTTTAGACTTAACCATAGTTAATTTAACTTACAAGAAATTTTGAGATGTTATAGTTGGTTTAGTTTTATAATTTTTATAATTTTGAGAGGTGACAAAAGTGGGGTGATATTTTGACATATATCTAGTAGGTTTGATTAAAATATTTTCCATGGAGGAGAAAACAAAGAGAGAATCTATTGAGGGCGGATGTGATGAAATAAGTATTGAGTAACATGAGTCCACTTAATCAAAAATAGTATCAAGCTTAAGAATAATGTTGCACTGCATTTTTTTAGCCATATGGAGGGGTCGCTTGGTCGGTCTGCCGTTAACTTGTCCGTCGGTTCTAGGGCATCGATAACTCGTCCTTGCTCAACTGAAAGAATCGAATTTTTGAGAAAATATGGGAAAAAAGGGCTTTGCTATTTTTTATTTTATTTTTAATGGTGTTAAAGTTTTTAATTGGAAGGTGTTTAATTTGTTAGATAAGATGAAGACATGAATGGAATGTTCGAAAGAACAATGTGGAAATTATATACTTGCATGTCCCACACCTCCTCCTTGGCTCGATTGTTCCTACCCAAATAACATCTGCTATCTGTGCTCCATTTTATTGTATCTATCTTATTCACATTATTCATGTGAGTGCAATTTGAGCTTATAGGGGTCAAAATTATATAGTGGAAAAATCCAATAATTTCCAGGTTTGAAAGCCAACCACAATGCTTGCTTGTTGTAACACTTTGTAGCCGCCCTTTTCAGTTTTAGTTTACCATTGATAACTGAAACTAAAAAGGAGGGCTACAAAGTGCTACAACAATTGATAATTGAGCCCCTCTAGTGGTGGTTCATATGAGTTGTAGGCAGATTTTATCTGCTGGATCGAAATTGTTAGACTCAGACTCCATATGACTTATACATTGTTAAGAGCAAATTGCTCTCTGATTTACAAGGAGGCAGTTTTACTAATGAAACCATCAAAGTGTACTGGTGGCTCATCAAGAATTATCAAGCTAGTAGGGAGAGTTTTTATTTTGCTGTTTCAATAATGCAAACATGTGTCCACGTGATTGGTTCACCTTTGTTAGCACTCTCAGCCTGTGTTAAAATTGGGAGCTTTGAAACAGGGCACGGGCACACACCAAAGCATAATGGAGAGGGGACGGAACTTTTGCCATATGTTGTGGTTGCAACTTGCAAGTGCTCTGTTAGATATGTATGGGAAATGTGGAAACATGTACTTGGCATATGAACTGTTTGACAAAATGCCTGAAAGAAATGTGGCTTCATGGACTGCAATGATTGCAGGATATGCACAAAATGCGTTTGTTGAGAAGACCTTGGAACCTTTTAAGCAAATGCAAAGCCAGACTCCACAACCTTTGCCAGCATTCTCCCAGCCTGTGCCAAATTGAGAGATTTAGAACAGGGCATGGAAACCTATCAAAGCATAACGGAAAGCTGATTTTTTGCCAACTTCCTCCCAGCCTGTGCCAAAATGGGAGATTTAAAACAGGGCACGGATATCCATCAAAGTATAATGACTGCTGTCAATGTTTTCGCTCCTGCCGGAAACGTCCATCAAAGAAGTCTCTGCTGGAATAAAGGGTGTTTTCGGTAGGGGTTTTCTCATAGGGAGAATGCCTCTGACGTAAGGATATACATATATATATATTCATAAAACATCAAAAAGATTTGGCATAACTTAAAGTACGATATTCTACTAACGTTTTAATGGAATGTTGTTCAGAGTTTGGGCAAGCCAAGGCTGCATGAAAAGTATGCTTGGAAGTCTGTATGATCTGGCCTTATAGACGTCTTGCACTTTGATGGCCACCGTTGCCTGTCAACGGAAATTTCATGACAGCTAGAGATTTTGAGTGCCATTATTTCATGCCCCTTGAAAAATTAGTAGTGTCTGGCTCTTTTTAATGTTTTATGAAATTGTATAGAATTATATTCTTACGCCAGAGGCTTTCAGTGGAGACTTTTTCAGTGAGCGTTCCTGGCAGCAGAGGGAAAATTCCAGCAGCAGTCGTTACTGGCAAAATTTCCGCTATTTTATTTTGGAAGTCCCCTTTTTCTGACTGTAAGTCGCATACCATTATATATGGCGGTTGTGCCATCCACACAAATGAAGCAGTTTACAAAAAACACGGGCATCCTCATGAAACATTGCCACTGTTTCACCAAATGCAACCAACAGGTGCCCACATGATTACACATATATATATACGTATGCAATTACACACATATATATATACGTGTGTATATGTATGTACGTGCATATGTATACATATGTATAGGTGTGTGTATGTATTCGAGTAGGTATCACAGCACATTCATTCACTAGCCAGCAAAGTCAAGGGTATGGATGGTTTTTTTATCCCCCTTCTGTGGTATATACAGAGTGTGTATACCGCAAACAACACCACATTATGATAATACAAAGGTCCAGGTATGTTAGACATACATGTACATATGTATATGTATACTTGTACATACGTGTGTATATATATGTATATGGATATGCATATGCATGTATAAACATACATATGCAATTACACACACACACACACACACATATGTATGTGTACATGTATGTACATGCATATGTATAGGTATGTGTATGTATTCAAGCAGGTATCACAACACATTCATTCACTAGCCAACAAAGTCAAGAGTATGGATGGTTTTTTTATCTCCCTTCTATGGTATACACAAGTGTGTATACCACATACAACACTACCATATGATAATACAAAGGTCCGGGTATGTGAGACATATACATGTACATATGTATATGTATACTCGTACACATGTGCATATACATGTATAAACATACATATGCAATTGCACACATATATATATATATACGTATGTGTACATGTATGTATGTGCATATGTATACGTATGTGTATGTATTTGAGTAGGTATCCTTCACTTGTAAATAACAGAACAGAAATGGAATCCTTCACTTGCAAATCAATGAACCAAAAGTATCAAACAATTTAGGTGATAATATGCTAGATACAGAGGCTAGTGATGAACCACTTGTCGTGGATGATATTACAATAAATTTCAAGCGGAGGAGTCAAGTCTGCAAAGATGGCAAACAGATTGAAGGCCAAAAGAAACATATTTATGAAGAACCTAATACTCATAATCAGAAAAGAAGAAAGTTAATACGCCCACAGTTTGATTTTCCCAAAAGCTCTGAAATAAGTTCTCTTCCACTTTCAATTGTGGAAACAGATTCAGAAGTGTAATATTGAAAACAAAGTTTCACCTCAACCAGATAGTAGTGTACATACAATGAACAAAAACATCATAAGTGTTCATTCTCCTCCTGTCAATTTTCAGCATATGTATCTACTCAATACCATAGATGCAACAGAAAATAAGAGTTTGCCCACCTCGGGCTCTATGCAAGATCACAAGGATTGCACATATCTACAGAGGCTACCCTGTTTTAAGAGATCATGGTAAGAAATCAAACTTATTTCAGAACTTTTGGGAAGATCAAACTGTTGGTAAGATATCATGGTAAGGATGAATCCTTGAATGCATGGGGTGGGTTTTATGTGTTCTATATTTTGTTTTTGCATTTGGGGTTCACTGTGGACGGCACCAAAACTGGGAACTCTGCAACTTTATTCGCAGAAGCTAGACAAGATTCGGAGTGGATGGTACAACAAGGTTCTCTGAATTTTATCAAAAACGTCTGAATTTTGCCAAACTTTATTGTTGTCAAACATGAACTTGAATTCTATCCATTATTTTTTACATGTGAAGTTTTGGACGTGATTTTACATTATTTTATAAATGTGTGTATTATATACATATACGGATTGAAAGTAGTGGATATAAAGCTCTCTCCACTCTGTCTCTCTGACATATTTATACATTTTTTTGAAAAAAGAAATGATAGAATTTTTTTCAAACTTAAAGATGTTTTTAATTTCTCAAACTTAGCGGATTTTAACTGAACGTAATCCTCGTCGAACATGAATGCAAACTCGAACCTCGTAACTTAGCAGAGAGTATGCAAAGTGCTAACTCAGGCAAAATTCCAACTTTCACACGTGCGCTGGACTTTGCTGCATGGGCTATAGGGTTGTATGACTCTATCTACAGCAAAATAAGGTCAACTGTTTTTAACATAATATCTCAAGACCATGGAAAATTTTGGGGTTGTTGAAAACTGTTTAGGATGTTCAATAGAATATTTCTCAATTTATATTTATAATTATTATTATTTTATTAAATCCGAAGCTTGTATGAGTTAGGTACAGAGAATTCTTGGGCTTAGCTGTCAAAGACGGAAGGGTGTGCATTTTATGCCATCATATGCACCATTAGACTACAATCCATTTGATTATATTTATTATCTAACTGCAATATTGAAAACATAAAAATCATTTTAAAAATATTACCCGATGGGTAAGATGAACCCTCAAATTTATTGCCTGGAGTGAGTTGTAATAGAGCAGGGCAGACAAACCTTTATTGTAGGCAGGGTTCAAATTTGCAATCTTTATAGCCCTCCAAAAACTTTGTGAAAATGTTTAATTCTCTCTATATATATCTGTTGGTGTGAGTCTGCATAATATAATATATATCAATGTGCGGGTGTTGCTGGAATGGAGGAGTATAACCTTAATAGTAGTTGTTTGAGGACAAGGGGCTGTCTATGGAACATATAGGACAAGGAAGGAACCCGTGCAGAATAGAGTGAGTTGATTCTCTCTCTCCTGCTCGCCAACGGTGATGTATGTTTATTTGTAGCAAATACAAAATATAGTCTTCAGCTGGAAGGCAAAAGATCTCTTTGGCCATGGACCACTATTTCGCAGTAATATGACATTCTGTTTCTGGTTTGTTTGTTTGTGTGGCAAATATAGCCCTGAAAACATCGACTAATAACATTGAATGTGATGTATTGGCCTAGGGAAAGTTAACACAAGTGCAGTCCTGTTCTGATTTTGTAGCTCAAGGTATGGATTCTGTCGGTTCCCTCTTGCTCTATTTAATTTACTCTTGGCCACAACCTGTCTTGCTCATCACTAAGTCTATAATTATCAATATATTAGTTTAGTTTATTTTGCCTGCTTTGGTATGATATAATATAGCGTACCTCCAACACTAATGAAGGGCAGATGTCCTCCGATGCAGTGTTTGTCTTGTGAGTCATTTGTGCTTTACTTTGGTTTTGTTCCAATCACTGAATTTGCAAACTTGTTGATCCAGGTTGATTGATGCATTGTTAAAGTCTGTTCAATTGTTTATGTCAAATAACTGAAGATGGTGCTGTGTGTGCATTAAATGCATTCCTTTGGCTTAAGAACTTGTTTTGATATGTGAATTGAATCCCTTGCTAGTAGGAAGCTTTTGTTTGGGCACGGTGAAGGTGAGCCTAACACTTACTATTTTGCAGGTACCTTTACAAAGAAAAGTAGTGTTCAGCTGTTGCATCAAATGGCTAACATCTTGAGTTGATATGTAAGAATAATTTCTATGGTAAATGAAAAAATGCATGGTTGGTTTGGCTTTGGATGAACTATATCAATGTCTTTTGATGCACAATCTGGGATTTATTAAGATGTATAGTTGATAATGGTATGTGTTGGGTTCGAACGGTCTTAATCTTATATTGGACGGCATTGTATTGGAGTAGTTAAAATAAGCCAATCAATGCAGATTTCTATATTCTTCTAAGGAGATAGCATGGATTTGCAAAGCAGACTTTTATATTTTTATATATCTTAAGGTGTATAGTTGATAATGGTATGTGTTGGGTACAAATGGTCATAATCTTATATTGGATGGTATTGTATTGGAGTAGTTAAAGTAAGCCAATTAATGCAAATTTCTATATTCTTCTAAGGAGATGTAGCGCCCACCCATGTGGGATTCAAACATAAGACCAAAATAAACCAATAATTTTTTTTTATTTTGTTGTACTTTTATTACTTGTTACAAGACAAAACATGGATTACTCACCAAACTCCACACAACATGTGATGCCAACACAAACATGAACCCACCCATACAACATGAAGGTCTTGCAAATAACAAAACAACACAAGATGCAATTCAATGACATGTGTTTATAACGAACGGGTACAAGACCATGACCCAACCAAGAATTACACATCACCCAAGGGCACCTTCCACGTTAACATATTTTGTAGGGCACATCTTTATTATATTCATACTTCGTTATTCAACCTCAATGATTTAGGGAGTACTTAACATGAAAGCATGCATTTTCCTTTTTGGAGACCACATTCCTTTTGATCGTGTATCACTTAGCTTATATCAGGTCTCATCCAATTTAGTTTGCTTGTCTTATTGTGAATACATTGTATAATCTTATTGACTTAACATTTATACATTAAGTTTCGATTCCCTAGACTAAATACTATGCTTTCTCAAAAATTTGATTTCAAGACGGTCTAATCACATCGACCTTCACAACACAAGAAGAATGTTTATTAAGCTGCAAAATAATCTTCATGGTACTTATAATTCATAGCCTTGACATCACAAGGGTACTTTCGCAAACAAGCCAACAAGCTACAAACGCCCTTTTACAAAGAGAGTCTTTTTGCGAATATCTTAAGTGTACACTAATTGGTTCACCTTTCAATTGCCATTAATTGTAAAACTCGAAGTTAGTTGCAAACATTTTGAGCACATACATCACCGACACTCGTTCTTAGACTATCGTTTCTTAAAGAGCATGGTTACTCATCATTTTACTTAGTTTTCATTGTGATGGAAAAGATCTCAAGATGATAAGAGGAGAATCTTAAGCTAACCTTATGCTTGTGGTACATCTTGAAGATAGAGATGATTGGGAACATTTAGAAGATACAAAAGAGGCATATGTGGTTCGTGTTCAAGTCAAACATTAATGTTCCATAATGTCATGTTCTCGAAGGAGATATCTCATATTATATTTAATGTTCGAAAATGGAGACTTAACAAGGAGTAAGGAACAAGTCACAATTTTCACTTTCTTAAAGGGGTCATCATCGCATCGTTAACAACCCCATCTACTAAGGTTTAGATACAAAATTATGTCCACACATTAACCTCAAAAAGGTCCTAGGATTAGTTTTAAATTTTATTCCCAATTACCCCAAGGGATTATGCCCTACTACAGTCAAAGCTAGCATTCAACAACTTAATCCCCCAAAACCTCCAAAAATTCAAGGGTGTTCCCATAACAAAGGCCAAGGAAAAACATTTTCATTCCTAAGGCATAAAGATGTCCCAAGTGGTGTTCGGTTCCACTATAGAAACAAGGCACAAGATTAAGCTCAAAGGGGACCATCCCATACCACCAGGGTTGATATTTCAAACTATAAGTTTGGTTGACGCTTTACGCCCACACATGAAAGCTAAGAGATTTCTTAGGTCGATACCTCACTAGAAGATAAATGAATTATGCCATTACCGGACTACTATTATCAATTTCTTCGTACAATTGCATCCAAGGTTATGTGGTACAAACAATTTTAAATGCCGAATTTCAATTTCATTCTCTTGATGATAATTTGCATATAATTAAAAGGATCCTCTTACATCGTTTTCCAAAGGCAACATGATACAACAACTTCATTTACCTAACCAAATATACTGAAATACGACTAAGTGTGGAATTAGTCAAACATACAAAGGTACAACTATATAAGAAATAATACATTTCATCAATATGCAAGAATATGGTATACATCATAAAACCAATGAAATAATGCATTTCATTCATAACAATATCACTAATATATTTTATAAAATTACATTGCTTTCAAATAGCATGCTAATAAAAACACAAGTGTTGTTATACTTCTCCTATTGTTCGGGTAACTCTGACCACCACTATGCAGGTCAATCCTAGAACCGGTATGGAAATCACCTACACTCAAGCATAAATCCACACATTCATCATTTTGAACAATTTCAATTAAAGAGTAGAGAGAGTAGAGATAGGGAGAAGAGAGAGAGTTTGTTTTTCACGCATTCACACTTTCACATTCATTTGCACTTTACGTTTTTGGTTCTAGAGAGAGAAGGTTTAGAGACATTCTATTTTCCATTCACTTTCTCATAACAATTTACATTTCATGTCCATTTTCATTTGTTTCAAACTAATTTACAGTTTCCAATTCATTTACGTTTTCAAATACAACGAAAGTATCATAGTCATTTCTTGAGAGAGAACAAAGAGGAGAGAGAAAAACACCATACATTTCAAAATCCATTAATACAAGATAAAATATCGAATAATACTCTACATACCATTGAGACGATATCAAAAAGGTCTCACGCGTGATTAGAAGTCAAACGGGCCCCTCATAAGGAGTTTCTAGCTAAAGTAGCAAGTTGAGAACACTAACCAACACATTAAAAACGCTTACATGTTGGGTCTCGAAAACACTATAATTGAGTTCAAGCACGAATTTGGACAATTCTTACTTATTCCCCTGTATACAAAGACTTCATCGCATTCGATGGAAGTTGGATACGACGAATAATGCTCAAGATACAAGGGTATCTCTGGGGCTGATAATCGTAAACGTCACTAAAATTTCGTGTCACACTATGGCCGGAGGGTCTCAAAACCCACTTGCAAAATTAATCTTTGATAGTGTTTTTGCATAACTGAGAGTTGGTTCCAATCGTCTATTGGTAGTCTAAAGGCGGGGCGGTAGCTTTCCTTTTGGCTCGAACGAAGAGGCATCTGCAAGCTTGAATCAATCGCATTTCATTAAATTGAGCTTGTCACCACAAGTGGCTAAAACATTAAAATGGGCTTCGAGACTCGACTCAAAAATGCATTAAAAGAATTCAAACTATTGATTTGAGTTTCCCCATAAAGTCCTACGTTGCCAGGGATCAAAATTGGAAGTTTTAGATTCTTGGTGCATTTGGGTGTGGTGCTCCATGCGCGCAATTTCCAAGGCCAATTTTTTTCTATGTTTATAAAGTTTTGGGCAGGGTAGAAATTGTAACATTTGTTTTAGATGAGTTTTCAATGATCCAAAATTTATTGAAATCCAACCACAAAGGACACAAGAGAGAGTGCGTAAATTAAATGCAAGAAGAAGAGGAAAATCATACCTATTTCGCGCAATTCATCGTCAACACATACAATGGTTGATGGTTGTCAAAAATTGCTCAAAAGTTCCTCCTTTTGCAACTCAAAACTACAATCTCATACGAGACATTCCTAAATCTGCTACATTCTAGCATGTTAATTTGGCTCCTCCCAATTCTATCTACAAACTCATGTTATTCTTCATCCCCTACACTTTGTGAATCCTCCTAGAGTCCAACAAAAGAGTCTCTTAAGCCTTTTCAACAAATCCATTTTTATGCAACGTCCAACAATCCTTGTTGTCCGGGTTGCCACATTTTTCACATATTGTCAAGCAATTCACAACCATGCGCAGGGTCTTGTTATCATCACATAGGCGTCCCAACTCTAGCAATAATCCAAACATCCACACCCTATTCCTCCTCGCAATAGGCAAAACAAATAAAAAAGATAAAAGTCCACCCTTTTTGTACAAACAACAGACAAAATAGTCCCGCGAGGTCACATTTCTTTGTGGCAAATAGACAACCGCCCAGGTGCCCTCTCAAAGCTCCCAATTTTGACAAATGAAGGGATAATGTTGGCAGGGGTCGTGGAAACTAGCTTCACACATGGTAATTTTTTTATTTGCTTGAAAAATTTCCAAGCCGTTTCAATAAATCTGTTTTGTGCCTATCCAGTAATCATCACATTACAAGAAACTGTATTTTTTGAGGTAATTTGCTGAACAATTTTTGTGCCTTGGTAAGCTTCCACATTGTGCATACGTACCATCCTATGCCGTGCAATAACATCAAACCAAAATTTACCGTCCCATGTCCTTTGATCGAAGTCCACAACCTGCTCTAACCTTCCATTGGTGCAGACATGGAGAAATTGACAGAGGAAGGGCCTCTGGCATTTACACCTGTCAATTATGTTTGCATAAAAAAACAAAAGGCTTGTATTTAAATAAAAACTATTCTATGCACTCCCAACAGTCCAAACAATCCATGCAACCACATGCTTTCAAGGATTTTATCAACCAGTTTCCATGCTTGGTGCAGGGGAGAACTAGACCTCTCTGAGGCGTCCCAAGTTGTATAAACCATCCATGTCCAAAGAGGTATTTTTCATTCTAGCTGAAGAGTAAGCTATTAATTACTGAGGGGACCATACCTTAATGTTGGCGCATAGGAGGAGAATCAAATTTAGGTGCAATTTCTTCAAAAGGTTTGCGCTTAAATTACCGGATAAAAATAGGAAAGCCAAATTGCATCCAAGTCTTCTACTCCACTCAGCTTTCTCACCATGAAAACTTCAACCAAAACCAATGAGTTTGCCAAAACCATCCTCTGCCCAAAATCCTTCTTCATTCATCAACACACAGACCAAAAATTCTCTCACGGATGAAATCTCACATTAACCAAAATTCTTTTATTAATTCTTTCTTGGTATGAGGTTGGCACAGGCTTCAACAAAATTTGAGGGATTTAAGAATATTTCATAATTTAATTCTTTTCATTTTTGCTTTGTTGTTGACACCTTAAATTTCAAATGATTTAAATCATTCAATTTTCTCAACATTTAAAACTAACTCTCTTTTAAACGCTTTTGACCGGAGTTAAGAATCGGAGGGTTGATGGGGCCCCACCCTTACAAACAAAGAAGGATACGACAATAAAAGACCAACGAAAACATATGAGCAACATAAAAGAGTACAAAATGACAAAACCCGCAGCCAAAAAACTACCACAACCAACAACTAAATTGAACTAGCTAATCATCATCCAAATTTCGATAACTTCCACTTTAATTTTAGCATATGGGGAAGCGAGTCCCGCTTGAGCTCCATCGAGTTGCCATACTACAACGTCCACCATGAGCATTGGCCATTTTCAGCAGGAGAGTGTAGGCAAGACCTAGTTTGTCTGCAAAGCAAGAACTCAAGCCGACGCAGACCGAGCGGGATGTGATCTTCGACGAGTCCAAAGGAGGGAGATGACATGACCTAGGGCTCGAAGATTCACAAAAATCAAACACAGCGTGCACAAACCAAGTGAAGGCAAGTTTTTTCTTTGCCAGTTGCTCCACCAATTCTTTCTCAACCCAACCCACCATCACCGATGTGCCCTTGATTAGAAACATAGCGTACGGGTTACGGTTTGCCACCTCTTCGTCCAAACCCAACTTATGAGAAGGCAATATGAAAAAGTGAGCAATAGCTAGAGTTTTAGCCTTATTCGGTTAATAAGGAGAAAATTGGTCACAAATCTTGAAGCAATTTCAAAATTGACCATGTCTCACTTGGAGCCGGAAGATAAGCGTCCCATAAAATCCTTCCACCGTTGCCTCACAAACAAGGGGGTGGAACCAACCCTAAAAACCTTCCGCAACCATGATCGAGTGATTGTATTACAAAAGGCCATCTATTGTTTTTCACTACACAAAAACACTGCTGCGCAAAGGTGGCACCACCATGGAAACAAAGCATGCTAGAAATTGCGCACATTGGAGAGAAAACAAGGGCTTCAACTTAAAGCCTACCCACACGTGTCGATACCAATGAGTAATTAATCGACACATGTCCAACCATCACCAATAATGATGGCTTGAAGGCCTTCCCAATCTTTAACATGCAGGGAAATAATTGCCCCGTCCCTCGAAACAGTACCAACATTGGCCAAATAATCGACCACCTTGTTAGCCTCCCTAAAAACATGAGAGGCTTGCCAAGAATTAATTTTCGCCAACCAAAACAAGATATTATTAATGAAAAAATTAGAGGCCAACTCTCTCGAATTCCTTTCTAGATAGAATAAAAACAACTTGAGAATCTCATTCGATGTAGAGACGCTCGCAACCGAAAGCCACCGCTTCTTTTCAGTTTCACTTCTTTCAAAGAAAGCTTGAGCTTCAGCTAAGTTGTAGGAACCGACCTCCAAAGGAAAGGAGCTTGCGACCAAAACATTCCCATACTCATCTCTAATAATACACCCCTCCCCAATACTCTAGGATTACCTTTAGAGGATCCATCAAAATTTAGTTTGTAGAACCTGGGGGTGGAAACATTTAAAAACTAACTTATTGATGTATTGTTTTATCATTTTAAAATTTGTTTTAGCCAAAACCTCAACCACTCCTTTTAAATCACTCACCTAACACGTAAGTTTCCCCATTTGAAAAATTATACAAAATTCTTTTATAGATATCACAAAAAAATGATTAGGACAACATTAACATAATAGAAGCTACTTATAGAACTCAAACTCAACCTCAAGATGCTCTCGAGATGAATTAATCACAAGGCGAATGACATCACCTTGCAAATAGAAGACACGCAAATACGATCCTAAGGTTCTGAAAATGTTGGTCCATGAAAGGACACTTGAAATTTCCTCATCATCTTATTGTTGCAAATGCTTAATTTAAAACCTACCATTATTTTACGAATTATTCATAACATAAGCATGACGCTAGAACAAAAACTCACTCAAACCAAGGCCAACTCGAGCCCACACAACTACAATCGAGAGGTGGTAACAGGGAGGGCATTACATCTCCCCCCTTACAAAAGCATCATCCACGATGCGACACACTCCAAGCATTAAGTGGGTAGAATAAGCACGGAAAGTCGAGAACGAAAGTTTTCGATTAACAAAAGAAACACTAATTGCTTAAGATGCAACCACAGTGGTTTAAGCATATTTTAAATTTTTCTCATTTTCTTCATGTTCTGTGAAGATTGGCATTACTTATTATTTTATTACCCAACTTATCTTTTCCTTAAAACCTTTTCTTAGTTTCAAAGCTTATAAAACCTCTTAATTCAACAGTTCAATTCCATAGTGGATTCAGATCCAAATTTTGATATTCATTTCAAAACACAATTCATTTCATAACACACTCGTATGTGTTTTTTCATATGGGTATTCACTAATTAATAGTGTATCGATTACACCGTTTACTTGTCTAGTGTTTGCAATGTTATCACTTGTTAAGGATTCTAACTTTTAAGGTTCCAAAAAGGTTGCCCAAACAGTTGACCTCACAATATCACACAAGGTACAAAACACATTACAAACGACCCACAAAACACATTTTTAGCACATTTTCATGACTAAATCATATCACAAGACCTCTAACTCCACCATGGAAAGACAACAAGTAGTCCACATAACATAGAAATTCCAACAATTATGCCCTGGCATAGATCCATCACACACATGTGACTAACAAACAATGAAGCATCATGCTGAGACCTATGCAACTAGTATCACATGACTCAAACTACGATTGTACCCACACAATGCCAAGGGTAAGATCCAATAATACATACCAACAAAGAGGAGCGTCAAGCCTCAAACATAACAATGCATAACAAGACTCACATGAGTAACTCATCGATCCACATAAACACCACAATAAGGCATATCAACATCAATACTCCCAAATGGGATCCGTGATCCAAGCAATATCAAGTAATAACATCTCCCAAAGTACCAAGCACGATCCACCACCTCCCAATATCATGAACAACAAAAGTCACCATCATACACCAAAATAATCAAATACCATAAGCCAACAAGTTTTCATTGTTTTCAATTGGTTGAAGGGTCGGAGGTGATAGTTTATTTTGCACATGTGGTGATACATAAAGGAGAGAAAACATATTCAAGAACTAAAATGCAAGGAGTATGATATACGATTATTTCCATTTGTTTTAACATGACAAGAATATTTCCATCACAAAGATTGATCAGTGGTTTTCAAGTATAGGAGGTTATTTTTGTCTTGCAAGACAAGGTAAGAATGATTGGCTACAAGCATTTCCTTTTAGGATTGTTTTACACAAGGTCATTTTCATACTTTTGCTCATGGCGGTATGGTCCAATGTGAAGGTTTTAACAAGTTTCGTCATGTTTCACAATACAAAAATATATTCACTTGATATGCAAGAATGTCAAATGATAAGATGTCACAAAGGAGAATTTATATTTTTTACACAATGAAACATAGTCTCAAGATAAGAATAAGACATTTCCACACAACTCCATATGCCTCCCAATAGATAAAGAATCATAATGCCAAAACCAAACCGAGTCACTCACCATAGAGCCCCATCACCTTATTTCTCCATGTTGGATCACTCACCATAGAGCCCATCTCCTTATTTCTCCACATCGCGTCACTCACCAAGAGTCTTGTCACTTTACCTCTTTATTCAATGAGGTCGGGTCACCCTATGGCCATAAGCACATAAAGCCCCATCACCTCCACAAGTGGCATAATAACCCAATAGTTCAATACTACATAACCCTATGACCCCTTTGGGGCGTACCCCCATCTGATGAAGTGGGTCCATAGGTCCAACCACTCCATGGTGAATCCCATGACCTTAATCCATCACATCACAACATTAGAACCAACATAACAATCAAATTCAAATGTCAATCTACAACAAATCTCAAGCCCTGGCCTAGGCTAGAAAAAATTAAGCTCCAAAAGCAAGTTTCAAATTAAGCAAAATAAATGGCTAAATAATTGCAATAATGCAAAAGTCTCTTATTAGCACAAAACTAATTAAATTCCCAAATATTTAAAGATACATCACTCAAGAAAATTGTTGGTTCTTACAAGAAAAGAGAGCATGGAAAATTTTAGTGGCGAATATTTGTAATTTGGCGAATAGTAGAAACTTAGGAATGTGAATTTGGCTATTTTTTATAACCATGGTAGTGACCACATCTTGCCAAAAATTCCACAAAAATCATTTTTCATGTGTGAATAACCAACGGATCTCAAATCCCAACGTATATTTTAAAATTAAATCACCATGGGATAGACGGAAAATATTTTAAAACATTCTTGGATTCGCCAAGAAATCCATGGAACCTTCTTAGTCCTTTGGTCTCATTCGCCGGACACGTGTCGCCATTCCGAGAAAACCTCAAAGTGATGGGCTTAGGCGGACTCCAACCCACGAATAAGCCACATTCGATAGAGTTTCGGGTCCACCAGCCCCTCTTACTTACAATCGGGTTCGACCCCACAACCAATCAAAGGTTGACATGTGGGAAGTCCAAGGAAATAAACACGTAGGCAAGGCACTCCCTCTTATCGTGCATCACGTGTCAACTTCCTGTTCATCCCGACATCCAAAACTTCAAATGGCCATAACTTCCTCCAGAGATCTCAAATTTCACAAAGTTGGTCTCGTTGGAAAGGTCTCCTTGTGTGCTTCATTTTTGAATTCTCATAATCAGATTTTGGTGAGGTTAGGTGGGTGAAAAAGGATAAAAATATTCGAGGCTCTATTCACTGCTCCATCCACAATTTCCTTCAAAAAATATATTCTATTTCACCAATGCCATGAATGCTGATTTTAGATAATTCCAACCCAACGAATTTGGTTCCGGTTATATTAGCCACAAATTCTATAAGTTTTTTTAGGGATTTATTTAAAATTTTCCTTGAAAGAGAGAAGAATGTCAATTACAAATAAAATATGAACATAGAAATATCACATTACGATCACTATGTGGCCCTTCTGCGGCCACCAAAGGGGTACTCATCGAGTTGTTGACACTCGGATATTGAGCCTCAACTTGCAAAATATAAATAATAATTGATCAAAATCATGTACTGCCATAGTCTCTGTCGGAATCATCACCTCCAAACTCCCACAAGGCTCAACATAGTCGTAATCACACAAGGTTGTCTATAAGACAACTAGTTACAAAGAGAGATAAAGAGGTACAGGTTGTCATTTACTGAGCTTAAGGTGTCCATGCGCAACACAATATGCATGGCTCCCGTGAGAGTAATACCATACATACCAAACAAATAGAAGTGGATTTTTAGTCTATGTTAGACTCCACTTCCTAGGTCATACTCAACTCGAGTCAAATGGTCAACGGTCCACTTTTCTCACTCCATACATACACTTTTATTGATTACTTCCCTTAGGGTCAATTAGTGTAGGGTACACAACATACACATAACTACATTACTAGTACAATAAGACATATGCACAACAACCATAGTGTCTTACGCATGATAAAATTTACGAGGTATAATAGAACAAGAATTCCACAACTTACAACATGTACACTTCCACATAACGCATCAAGGTGTGAGTATAATACATTAGGGGTCATACAATCACCATATGCCCCTAATTCACAATCAGAATTTATCACATAACAATATGAGTACATATATATCACGAACATAAGGATTTCACATCATGTCATACATTCCAATACAACGCAACATGATAACATAACACCATAATACAATACAACACAATGGGGATATTCATGATGTAACATTACAACCCTTTCTCAGTTCACAAGCATTCCCTTCACACAACAAGGTGGTAATACACATGAATTTCACATTGAATTCACAAGAGATAGAGAGAAATTACTCCCATCAAGAACATATCAACATCACAGATAGTCCACACCAAGTGGTAAGCACAACAGGTGCATTCACATGATCACAATTACAGATTTGTCACATCACACAAAAGGAACACATTACTTCTCCACCACCATGCATAATCACCCCAACGCCAAACTATCCCTAAGGTTAGAGAGTATGATACTTCACTCTAATACAAACTGTAGCACCCACCCATGTGGGACCCAAACATAAGACCAAAATAAACCAGGACTTTTTCTTTACTCTCATCACTTATTATAAGACAAAACATTGATTACTCACCAAAATCCACACAACATGTGACGCCAACAAAAACATGAACCCACCCATACAACATGCAGGTCATGTAGATAATAAGATAACACAAGATGTAGTTCAATGGCACACGTTTATAACGAATGGGTATAAGACCATGACCCACCAAGAATTACACATCACCCAAGGGCACCTTTCACATTACCACATTTTTTAGGTCACATATTTATTATATTCATACTTCGTTGTTTAACTTTCATGATTTAGAGAATTTATAACATGAAAGCACGCATTTTCCATTTTGGAGACCACATTCATTTTGGTTCATTTATCACTTAGCTTATACTAGTATCATCCAATTTAGTTTGCTTGTCTTATTGTGAATACATCGTATAACCTGATTGATTACTATAAGTTTCTTAACATTTATACATTAAGTTTAGATTCCCAAGATTAGAAACTATGCTTTCTCAAAGATTTGATTTCGAGAGGATCCAATCACATCTACCTTCACAACACAAGAAAGATTTATTAATCTAGAAAAATAATCTTCATGGTACTTATAATTCATAGCCTAACATCACAAGGGTACCTTCTCAAACAAGCCAACAAGCTACAAACTCCCTTTTACGAACAAATCCTTTTTGCGAATATCTTAAATAAGTGTACACTAATTGGTTCACCTTTCAATTACCATTAATTTGCAAAACCCAAAGTCAGTTATAAATATTTTGAACACATATAATACCCAACACTCATTCTTAGACTATGGGTTTGTTTCTTAAAGAGCATGGTTATTCGTCATTTTACTTAGTTTTCATTGTGAGGGAAAATATTCCAAGATGATAAGAGGAGAATCTTAAGCTAACCTTATGCTTGTGGTACATCTTGAAGATAGAGATGATTGGGAGCATTTATAAGATACAAAAGAGTCACATGTGGTTTGTGTTCAAGTCAAAAGTTAATGTTCTAGAATATCATGTTCTCGAAGGAGATATCTCATATTATCTTTAATGTTAGAAAAATGGAGACTTAGCAAGGAGTAAGGAACAAGTCACAATTTTCATCGTTCTAAAGGGGTCATCATCCCATATGTTAGGGTTTAGATACAAATTTGTGTCAACACATTAACCTCAAAAAAAGTTCCTAGGTTTCGTTCAAATTTTATTCCCAATTACCCCAAGGGCTCTATGCCCTACTACAGCCAAAGCTAGCATTCAACAACTTAATCACCCAAAACCTCCAAAAACTCAAGGGTGTTCCTATAACAAAGGCCAAAGAAAAACACTTTCATTCCTACAGCGTAGAGATGTCCCAAGTGGTGTTTGGTTGCACTATAGAAACAAGGCACGAGATTAAGCTCAAAGGGGACCATCCCATACCACCAGGGTTGATATTTAAAACTAAAATTTTGGTTGATGCTTTCCGCCCAAAAAAGAAACACACACATGTAAGTTGTTATATTTTTCTTTGAAGGCTATGATATTTCCTAGGTTGATACCTCACTAAAAGATAAATGAATTACACCATGTTACCAGATTACTACTATCAATTTTACTGGTATAATCACATCCAAAGTTACAATGGTACAAACAATTTTAAATAACAGGATTTCAATTTCATTCTCTTGATGATGATTTGGATATAATTAAAAGGGATCCTCTTACATCGTTTTCCAATGCAACATGATACAATCAACTTCATTTACCTAACCAAATATATTGAAATACGACTAAGTGTGGAATTAGTCAAACATGCAAAAGTACAACTACGTAAGAAATAATACATTTCATCAATATGCAACAATATGGTATACATCATGGAAACAATGAAATAATGCATTCCATTCATAACAATATCACTAATATATTCTATAAAATTACATTGCTTTTAGATAACATGCTAATAAAAGACACAAGTGTTGTTGTACTTCTCCTATTGTCAGGCACTGCAACCACCGTAGGGTCAGTCCTAGAACTGGTATGGAAATCCCCTACACTCAAGCATAAATCCACACATTCATCATTTCGAACAATTTCAATAAAGAGTAGAGAGAGGTAGAGATAGGGAGAGAAGGAGAGAGTTCGTTTCTCACGCATTCACACTTTCACATTCATTTGCACTTTATGTTTTTGGTTCTAGAGAGAGAAAGGATGAGAGAGAAGGTTAAGAGACATTTTATTTTCCATTCACAATGTCATAACCATTTGCATTTCATGTCCATTTTCATTCGTTTCAAACCAATTTATAGTTTCCAATTCACTTACGTTTTCAAATACAACCAAAGTATCATAGTCATTTCTGGAGAGAGAAGAGGGAGGAGAGAGAAAAAATAATACATTTCAAAATCCATTCATACAAGATAAAAGATCGAATAATACTCTACATAACATTGAGATGATATCAAAAAGGTTTAATGTGTGATTATAAGTCAAACGGGACCCTCGGAAGGAGTTTAGCTAAAGTAGTAAGGTGAGAAAACTAAGCAAAATATTAAAAGTACTTACAAATTGGGTCACGAAAACGCTATAACCGACTTTAAGCACAAATTTGAATGATTCATACTTATTCCCAGATACAAAGACTTCATTGTATTCTATGGAAGTTGGATACAACGAACAATGCTCAAGATACAAGGGTATCTCTGGGGATAATAATCATAAATGCCACCTGTCACACTATGGCCGGAGGGCCTCAAAACCCTCTTGCAAAACTAATCCTGATAGTGATTTTGCATAACTGAGAGTTGGTTCCTATATTCTATTGGCATTTTAAAGGTAGATGGTTGTAGTTTTCTGTTTACGCTCGAGCGAAGAGGCATCTGTAAGCCGGAATCGATTGCATTTTATTAAATTGAGCTCGTCACCACAAGTGGCTAAAATATTAAAATGGGATTCGAGACTCAACTCGAAAAGGCATTAAAATAATTCAACAATTGATTTAAGTTTCCCGATGGTGTCCTATATTACCAAGGATCAAATTAGAAGTTTTAGATTCTCGGTGCATTTGGGTGTGGCGTTCCATGCATGTAATTTCTAAGGCCAATGTTTTTCTATGTTTATAAGGTTTTAGATAGGGTAGAAATTGTAACATTCGTTCTAGATGAATTTTCAATGATCCAAATTTATTGAAACCCAACCAAAAAGGACACAACATAGTGCGTAAATTAAATGAAAAAAGAAGAGAAAAACCATATTTATTTCAAGCGCAAATCACTTTGTCACCGCATTTGATGGTTGATGACTATCTCGAAAATTGCTCCAAAGCTCCTCCTTTTTGCAACTCAAAAACTACAATCTCATATGAGACATTCTGAAATTTTCCATGTTCTAGCATGCTAATATGGATGCACCCCAATTCTATCTACAAACTCGTGTTAATATTCATCCCCTGTACTTTGTGAATCCTCCCAGAGTCTAACATAAGAGGATATTAATCCTTTTCAACAAATCCATTTGTGTGTAGCGTCCAACAATCCTTGTTGTCCAAGTGGCCACAATTTTTCATTGTGTCAAGTGATTCACAACCATAGCCTATCTCTCACACACGATTGCAGAGAGATAGGCGGATTTGAACTCGCGACCTACAAAATACAAGGTGGGAGGCCCATCACTTTGCCACAACATTGGTTTGTTCAAATTTTGACCATTTTCAATTAAATATTCCCCCGTGAATGTGTGTGAGGGATAGGTAGATCGGTGCGGGGGTCTTGTTATCATCATAGAGGGTGTCCCAACTCTTGCAAGATCCAATCGTCCACCCTATTCCTCCTCACAACAAACAAAACAAATAACAATAGACAAAACTCCACCCTTATTGCACAAACATAAGAGAAAATAGTCCTGAGAGGCCATATTTCTTTGTGGAAAATAGACAACATCCCAAGTGCCCTCTCAAAGCTCCCAATTTTGAAAAATGAAAGGATAGTGTTGGTAGGGTCGTGAAAACCGGCTTCACACTTGGCATTTTTTTATTTGCTTGAAAAATTTCCAATCGGTTTCAATGGATCCGTTTTGTACCTATCCAACAATCATCGCATTACAAGAAACCACATTTTGTTAGGTAATTTTTGAGCAGCTTTATGTGCCTTGCTAAGCTTCAACATTTTGCACATGTACTATTATGGGCAATGAACAATATCAAACAAAAATTTACCGTCCCATGTGCTTTGATGGACATCCACACTTACTCGACCTTCTATTGGCGCAAAGCTGGCGAAAGTTGGTAGAGGAAGGGCCTACATTTACACCATCAATTATGCTTGTAGAAAAAAAAATGCTTACTTTTAAATAAAAAGTATTTTGTGCACTCAAGCGGTCCAAACGATCCACGTAACCACATGCTTTCGGAATTTTATCAACTAGTTTCCATGCTTGGTGTAGGGGTGTAATGTCCTTTTTTCTTGTGCCAAAGGCCTAAGGGCCAAGTTGAGTCCAATCTGTGGTTAGACCCAAGGAGTTATGGACGTTGGGAGCTATGGGGAGGGGGCCACGTGGTTCTAATAGTCTAATTTTGCATTGAGGGTCACTTTTGGACCATGGCAACTTAAAGGGGAAAATTTACTTAAGTCACTTTATTTTATCGGCCCCTCCATAAAATGAAATGCGTATAGGGTCTGTTGGGGCTCTTTTTCCTTAAGGAAGTATATAAGGAGCTAGGGGAGAATGGAAAGAGACCTTTTTTCATATACATTTATAGCCTCCTTCACGTGTAGCTATTGTTTTTGCACATCTACAGCTTGTGGAGTCAAATCCCACACGGACCCTAGCTTCGGTGAGAGAGACTGTCCTAGCTAGCAAGGTGCATTCTTTGGTAGTGATAGATCTACCGTAGTCTATCATTTTGGAGCCACTTTTAGGGTTGTGTGGCAAAGACATTATTAGAGGTTTAAGAAGAAGGATTTCGAGGGTTTTGGGGGCATTTGGGGAAGATAATCAAAGGGGCTCCAAATCAGATTCATGGCAGTCATTTGGGTTGGGCGTGGTAGCACGTTGAAGGCGCCTCCATCATTTTCTGACCCCATTCCAAGCAAGGCGACTTGCAACCTTTATTTGGGGGTTTTCCAGTCAATCGTTGTCAAATCTGAAGGTGGAAATATTATTTCCTATATTTATCAATGTTATTTCCAGAGACCCTTATTTTTTCTCTTGTATTTAGAGAGTAACGAACCTCAGAATTTTTCCACTATCTAGGGCATGTTGTGCTTTTTCTGGCAGCAATTTAATTTGTGTAAAATTCCAAAAACAATTTTATTATGTCCTCTATAATAATATCAAGCTCTCTTTAAATTTTCAAGTAATTCGAGTGGATATCTTGGGAGATATTGATTTTATTTAGTTGGTTGTCCTTCTTGTAAAAATTTGCATAAATCAAGATTTTACTTTACTTTAATTTTCATGTATTTTGTGCATTTTTAAGTAGTATCCCATAAGGGATATCTCAATGGTATCGAGTTGTTTTTCCTCCATCCTATGTGGGTTAAATATGGTAGTTTGGAAAGATTTCAATGTGGGTTTTATGAAGGAAATGTTCACCAACATGGTGAAACAACAGAAACCACTAACCTTTATTTGAGCCAACTCACTCAAAATGTGAATCAAAGCAGATCTAGGGACAATAAGGAACATGGTGAGAACAATGATAAAGGGCGACCAATAGAGGTGATTGATGAAGATTCTTGTTGGAGGAAATACCAATATTTGAGTAAGGGTTTCAGAGATAATATGTCATTTCCATATTATTGCATGATGAAGATTGGTAGCAAGCCCAAGCGAGATCATCATATACCGGTACCTAAATTACAAAAGAACTCATTTGTAGAAGAAGCTTCTAGACAAAAGGGTATGATTTCCATTGAGAAAAATAATTGCATTAGTGAAACTTTGCTTGTTAGAGAAATTATTCCAACTCAGGAGAAGAAATTTGTTTATGCAAGCAAGGAGGATGTAATGGAAACTCTTAAAAAGTGTGAGGAATGGAATAGCAGAGCTAGAGCTGCTAGGTTGATAGTGACTCAAGCAAGACAACACATACAAGAGTTCAAGGAAATGATGAGGGCAATTGATGCAAGGAAGTCTACACCCACGAAAGAAGACTCTATGGAGCAACTGACACATGAGGAGGAGCCTCACATGGACACTAGTGTAAAATTGCAGCTTGTTGTAATTTCCAAACCAACAACTTTTGATCATCTTTTAGATAATTTCAACAGGCACTCGACAACAATGTTGGGGGCAGCTCAACATATGTCTATCCTAAACACACGGAGCACATTGATGGCCTTGAAAGGTATGAAGAACACACTAATGTGTCTTATTTATTATTTCCTATTCCAATTTATTTCCATCATGAGATGCATGGTATGGTAGATGATGAAGTCTTCATTGTGGAGTTTTTTGACCATTGCTCTAAATATGTGTATATGAGCATCTTTTGGATGATATATGGTGGCAATTTTAGCTCACTTAACAGATACAAGGGCTCATGGGAATTATAAGCTATGGGATCCTGGTAATATGTGGCAATTATCCAAAACTATCAATTCTGATTTTGAAAAATTTGTGACTGATTTCATAAGCAAAAGAAGGAATTAAAATGTGTCTTTTGGGATTACAAGTGTTGTCAAGCATGATTTCTTCATTGAGACTTTGAAGCAAGAAGGGAGAGTACCTCTCAAGGTACTAGCATTGGTTCTATGATTGCTAAAAAGGGTAAGAGAATATTTTTTAATCATCTTCAGCCTGTTGGACTGTGTATAACAACAGTCATAATGAGAGGAGAAAATAGCAATATGGGACAACAGGGTCAAAGAGGTGAGAGTGGACATTCAGGGCAGCAGCCTCCCCATTCTTCTACCAGGCCTTTGGGGCTTCACGAACCTTCTTTCTTGAAGGATCCAGAAGTTTCACAAGTACAACAGCCAGTAGATATTTTGGATGAGGAGTCTTGTTGGGAGAGGAACCAGACCTTGAGTGAGGGCTTTCGTAACAACATGCCATTCCAGGAATATGGAAAAATGAAGATTGGCAGTAGACCCAAGAGAGATCATCAGAAACATGTACCAGAGTTATAGAGGAGATTGGGACAGATTTCCATTCCACACTTTGTTGGTTCTAAGAAGTGTACTACAGTCTTGGGCTCAGGAGTTGAAGACATACTCCGACTTGAATCCTATGCGTGAGGAAGATGCAATTAAGTTTGCAATCTTACATCTTGAGGGAGATGCTCATGATTGGTGGCATCATGGGTTGATAACACGGGGACACATAAACATTACTACTTATGCAGAGTTCATGCGGAGAGGTGGGAGCATATTTGATAGGAGGGACCCTGACAGGTATTTCAGGGAGTTGAATCCTTTGAGACAAACCGATCCCCTGGATCAGTATGTCGCATATTTTAGAGATTATCAGTCATGGTACCTGATGTCACGGAGATGAGGTTGATTTCACTTTGTTCGCAGCAGGTTTGACAGGTGCTTTCACTAGGTTTGTGAAGGCATTTGAACCTTCTTCTTTGCTCGAGGCTGTTAGGAGAGCTCGGGACTTGGAGTTATCCACTCCAAAGTCGAGGGTTCCACCTCACGTTCAACAAAGGAACCTCCATCTGGATTAGATGAACTTCAGCAAAGGAGCCTCCACCGAGGTAGGAGGTGGCTAAGAAGCCAATCATTTCCCGAGAGGACAGAGATGAGTTGAGGCGAAAGAAACTATGTTTCGATTGCCACACACCTTGGATTCTAGGACATGATTGCAGAGGTAGAGGGAAGGCCCAATTCATTGAGGTCTTTGAGGAGAGCAAGGGTGATAGAGGTGAGGAGTTAGAGACTCACGAGATGGATGATGGAGATGGGGTTGCGTTGGATAGTGTTGATGTGGGGCAGGAGGAGGAGACTTTTCCTCGGGAGATTATAGCCACATTGTCTAGTACTCTGATGTACAAGGCATTTAGGATTAGAGGAGTTATGCAGGGTCAACGAGTTGGGGTACTCATTGATAGTGGGGCAACCCACAACTGTATTGATGCCTCATTGGTGGAGAGGCGGGTTACAAACAGAGGATTTTGAGGGCCTCAACGTGGTTGTAGCCAATGGAGAGTCTATGACGTGCATACAGCGGGTTCCCAAGTGAGCATCATGATGGGTAACTATATAGTTATCGATGATCTCCACATCATTGGTATGGGAGTGACCAACATAGTGTTGGGAGTGCAGTGGCTTCACTCTCTTGGTGAGTTTCAAACTAACTTTCAGACGATGGAGCTGAAGTTTAAATCCGAGGGTAGGAATGTGATTTTGAGGGGATTATCTACAGGAGCACCTAGGGTGGTTACAGCTAAGGGGATGGAGAGGACGTTCTGGCATGGTGAGGATTTTAATTATTGTAGATCGATGTGGAGAATGATGGATGTGGGTGTGACTAGCAATGTTGCACATGAGACAGTTACAGAGATTGGGACTACAGGTTCAGATCATCTGAGTTTATCATTATGTTGGTCATCTGAAGTCTCGGTAGACTAGAGATCTCATTTGTTTGTTGATTACTCCAAGAACTGCCACACTTGTGAGATTCTCGGATGGCTACATATAGGGTGACAACTACTGATTATAGGATGAGATGATCTTCTCTCAGGGAAGATGGAGCCTTGTGTTAGATTCATGGTTGAGGATGGAGATATTGCGACATGTGCATTGTTCTTTCATGACTGGGCACTTGAGCTTCGATGAGACCTACAGGCTCATGTCAGAGAGGTTCATATGGCATAGGTTGAGGGAGGATATCCTCAACTTTATACAGGCATATACGGTTTGTCACTATGACAAGTTAGAGCTTACAGGTTCATCATTTTTTGAATCGACATGGGATAACACTCCTATGCATTTTGTTGCTTCTATGCCCGGTGAGCACTTCACCCACATGTTAGTCAGTGGAGAGATGAAATTGACTCATGGTTATTCAGTAGGTTCACATTCAGCGTAGGAGGTGGACTATGTGGAGATGATATTGTTGGTTGACTGTCTATTGGATTCTTAGGACTTTTCCTCCACGAGACACATCGAGATACAGTATGAGGAGCCTTGCTCTCACATGAGTGTAGGTCTTGTGGGAGATTTAGCACCATTTTTACGTAAACAAAGTTGTTTCACGGGATGATTCGGGGATTCTACAGGATTCGGAGTGAACTTTCATACCTAGGAGTTGATTGGAGAGGTCGTGAGTGATTCCATGATGACAACCTTACATTGGCAGGGATTGGACCGATTGGAAATTTTGGTGTGGGTACCAATGGAGAAACTTACAACGCATATTTAGATTCGCAATAGGACAGGATAATGCTTGGGGTCGAGCATTTCTCAGGAAGGGAGGACTGTAATGTCCCCTTTTCCTATGCTAAAGGCCTAAGGGCTAGGTCAAGTCCAAGCTGTGGTCAGACCCAAGGAGCTGTGGATGCTGGGAGCTTTGAGGAGGGGGCCACATGGTTCTAATAGTCTAATTTTGCGTTGAGGGTCACTTTTGGACCATGGTGACTTAAAGGGTAAAAGTTACTTAAGTCGCTTTATTTTATTGGCCCCTCCATAGAATGAAATACGTATAGGGTCTAATGGGGGCTCTTTTGCCTTGGGGAAGTATATAAGGAGCCAGGGGAGAAAGGAAAGGGACCTTTTGTCATATACATTTTTAGCCTCCTTCACGTGCATCTGCTGTTGTTGCGCATCTACAGCTTGTGGAGTCAAATCCCACAGGGGACCCTAGCTTCGGTGGTGAGAGACCCGTCCCCTAGCTAGCAGGGTACTCTTTGGTAGTGAGATATCTACCCTAGTCTGTCATTTTGGAGCCGCTTTGGGTCATGGGAAGAGACATTATCGAGGTTTAAGAGGAAGGATTTTGAGGGTTTTGGGGGCATTTGGGGAAGATAATCGAGAGGGCTCCAAATCGATTCATGATAACCATTTAGGTGGGCGTAATAGCACATCGAAGGTGCCTCCATCATTTTTCGACCCCATTCCAAGCGAGGCGACTTGCAGCCTTTATTTGGGGGTTTTCCAGTCGTCCTTGTCAGATCTAAAGGTGGAAATATTATTTCCTATATCTCAAATGTTATTTCTAGAGACCCTTATTTTTGCTCTTGTATTTAGAGAGTAACGAACCTCGAAGTTTTCCAAATGCCTAGGGCACATTTTGTGCTTTTTATGACAGAGTTTAATTTGTATAAAATTCCAAAAACAATTTTATTATGTCCTCTATAATAATATCAAGCTCTCTTTAAATTTTCAAGTAATTTGAGTGGATATCTTGGGAGATATTGATTTTATTTAGTTGGTTGTCCTTACTTATAAAAATCTGCATAAATCAATATTTTACTTTGATGCATTTTTAAGTAGTATCCCATAAGGGATATCTCAAGGTGAACCAAACCTCTCTCGAGGCATCCCAAATTGAATAAACCATCCATGGAAAAAGAGTTATTTTGCATTCCAGTGAAGACTAAGCTATTAATCTGAGAGAGGACCATGCCTTAATGTTGGCGCACGGAGGAGAATCAAATTTAGGTGTAATTTCTTCAAAAAGGTTTGTTCTTAAATTGCTAGAGAAAAAATAAGAAAGCCAAATTTCATCCAAGTCTGCTACTCCACTCACCTTCTCACCACAAGAGCTTCAACCAAAACCAACCAGTTTTCCAAAACCATCCTCTGTCCATAATCTTTATTCATTCTTTAACACACGGACCAAAAATTCTATCAACCGATGAAATCTCACACTAACCAAAATTCTTTTATTAATTCTTTCTTGGTATGAGGTTGGCACAAGCTTCAACAAAATTTGAGGGAATTAATAATATTTCATAATTTATTTTTTTCTTTTTTAATTTGTTGTTGACAACATAAATTTCAAATGTTATAAATTATTCAACTTGAACCCTAGTTTTTAAAGTTAAATATAGTAAAATTGCAAAAGGTTCATGGTCATAAATTTATATTATAATCTCTTTTTGAATAAGGAAATCTGAATTAGGATATTCTTAAGCAATAAATAATAAGATGGTAGAAAACTAGGATTGAGTATGCTTTTCAACACAAATGATATTATTTCACCATATTAATTATTTGAAGAAATATTGATAAATGGTTAAATCTTAACATTAAGGTAATCGTAATTGATCTTGAATGGCTTCAAATTCTCGTTATAGAATAAAAACATATTAAGAAAATAATAATTGAGTGGGAAACATGATATATTTTTTATTTGATATATTAGGGTATAAATAAAAATAGGTAAATAAAAGTAAGTGTATTGAAAAAATGGGTATGTAAGGTATATGGAAAAAATAGGGGTATTTTCATTCTAATAATATTACGGGAGGGGTATTATCAATTACATAATTAGAGGTAAAAAAAGTATTAAGGGTATTCTTAATACCCTTCGAGCGAATGTGTTATACCATACTTTTACTAAGTGAATCTCTGTGTACAAATTATGGACTTCCTAATACAAAAACATATTCTTTGCAATCCCATAGTGGTTAATTTTCATACTAGCTTTGAGCGATCAAACTATTTTTTGAGCAAATATGATGTTGGAGCAACAAAAGGAAGAGGGAATCTTGACATCATATTGACATATGATGGGAGAGAATCATACCTTGAGTTTTTGTCATCATCGAAATTATCTATAATATTTATATTTTGTGATCCTTATGAACTATAGCATATGTATTATAGCTATAAATTTTAGAACTAAAATTTAGATGATACTTTATTCATGTTTTCCTTTTTTGATCAAGGTTATTGATGTTGGCTTTTCCTTTATCAAAATTTTTCCTTGGACATTCATTTACATAGTGAGATCCTTAATAAATGAAACAAACTAGGAGATGTTTCTTTTACCAAAATACTTCTTTTTCTAAAGAAACATTTTTTTTTGTTAAGGGCAAATAGTTTTGAAGGGACTATACCCTCTACAAAAGGGCTCAAAAGCCGAGATAGTAAAGATGAGAGAAGAAGCCCGAGAGAAGGGAAAAATAGTCAACCAAGGAAGGCTCAACACCAAATATTACAATATAGGAGAAAAAGGATCTAAACATACAAAGATCCAGAAAAAGAAGGCAAGATAAAAAAGAAACCAAAAGAGAAACAACATGAAGAGCTCCGCCAAAAAATAGCTCCAGAACCGCCCGATGACAACCACATCGCAGCCAAAAAACAACATCACAACAACCCGTTACTTGATGGCTCTGTCAATTTTGGTCTTGATAGCCTGTAGTGACATGAAGAAGGCAATGGCAGTGGCCTGAGAGGAGTCTTGCAAATCTGCTTGGGCAATTGCAATGTCCCTTTTCTCTTTAGGGCCCCATATGTCCTCATTAATCCCACTTAAACTGCAAACATTGTGGACATGTTGTTCAATGAAATTATAAATGCTTTTGAGGGCAGACAATATGCAGTCATTTCGGCTTTTAGCATTCCCCAATCTACCATCTAAGGACTGTAGTTTCTTGAAGACTTCCCCAATAACCCCCTCTTCCTCCTCACTTTGAAGGATCCTTTTACCCTTAGCTCTTTCCATGTTTTTTATAGCCCCTTTGAGCTCTTGTATCTCCTTTTCTAATCTGTCCACCCTATCTAGCAATTCCTCCTCTTTGGGCTCCTCCACCGGCTTGCTAATATGCAGGAGGTTTTCAGCTAGTTCCAAGTCTTTGTGGCTCCTTAGGACCCGTTGGGAAGCAAGGATTTTAGCTTTGAGGCTCTTGCTTTTCTTGTTGGAGATAGCATCTTCATTCTTTCTTTTTAGCGGGGGTGGGAGTAGGTGTGGGTGGTGGAGGTATGGAGGAGGAGGTGGGATATGATTCACGGGAGGGCAGGCTGGAGAAATGGCAAGTGAATCGAGGATAAGGCCCTGTGCAAAGGGACAGCTAGAGTGGCTTTGAACTTCCCTTATAGATTTCTCCAGAGAGTTAATCAAATAGTGAGGAAAGCTGATAATGTTATTTCTACGAAAATGATTCAGAAAAATCAGATGCTTTTGAGGTATAGTCACATATCTTCCTTCAAGGGTAACATACCTTACCACCATTTTGGCTAGTTCATCAAAAGGTTCAGGGATCGACGCCACCTTGAGGCCAGCAGTCACGAACTCAAGATTCTCCCCCTCTTCCAGAAATTTCTTGGTTTCCACCTCCCTGTCTACCTTCTTATTGAAGAATTTTGTGCCTTCCAGGCTGAGGCCCGTGATCTGAGCTATGAGCTCTTCCGTGATTTCCATTTTCATGTTACTATATTTGACTATTCTATTCTTCCAACCCTAGGTGAATTTGATAGAGATGTCTTGGTTGAAGCCTTGGATCCTTTCAATGAAATTAGACAGGCCCCCGATTTGCAGGTAATCCCAAAGCTTCGTGTTCTCTTTCCACTCAGGATTGTGGGTCGGTTCGGTTTTGCATGGCGGCCCCCCCATGTTTCCTCTGCTCCTTTTCCTGTTTTCTAAAGAAACGCGTTTATGAGGCTTAAATTCATAATTTTCATCATAATGATATTTATTTTTATATTTAAATGGCATTCGACCCTTCCCCTTTAAAGAAGACCTAAAATATTTACGTACTTTCTTTTTAGAGGACTTATGGGGTTAAACGTGTGTAGTTTTAAAACCAAATGGATCATTATCCATTATTTTGGAGAGCTTGGAACCAAGGGATTTTTTTATTCCGGAGAGATTCTTTGTGATCTTTCTTTTCTTGAAACAAGCGGGTATTAGTCTCATTAATGAAATGACTTAACTGATAATGTGAAAGCTTAACTGTTTGGGTGGATGGTTATGCATGGCTCACTTATATTCAATAACAAAATAAGCAGAGAAAGACTCAATATATTTCAATTTCATGGTAGGATCTTGTATCCGACCAAATTTGTATTAAATTTTTTGTATATAGCACTAATCGGTATTATTTTATTTTTCTCACGTCAAAAATACAAGCTTTAAGAAATAAAGCGGTATTCTTGATTTTATCGTTAGCTTGCCAAGAAACTCGATTATGAGAGTAGTAGTGAGAGAATAACATCATTTCTCACTTCATGAGTGAATCCCACCATTATTTTTTGATACCAACAAAACCATTGGCAATTCTTTCAAAGCAGATTTTCTAGGATCTTTACCATACTATACTACCCGAGTATTAGCCCAACCAATCATTCGCTTATCTTCCACTTTGCTTTACCGGTTCATCGGGTAAAGGGGTATGATGCTCTTCTCTTTCCTATATAAGAGAATATTTTGGTATTGCTAGATCATCAAAAATATTCGAAGTTTGGTCAAGTGTAAGTTTGAGAGTAAGTATTAGTCTGGAATACTTTGAAGTTTAAAGGCATACCTTTCATCATAATGATATTTTTAATATTTAAACGGCTTACGACCCTTCCCCATTTTGAAAAAGGCATACAATCTTTACATTCTTTCTTTTAAAGGACTTACAAGGTTTAAAGTGTGTAGGTGTACAACCAAATGAATCACTATCCATTATTTTTGAAATTTGGAACCAAGGGATTTTTGCGCCTGGAGAGATTCTTTGTGATCTTTCTTTTCGTGACACAAGCGAACATTAGTCTCATTGATGAGAAAGCGCCAAGTCTTAACTATTTTTCTAGTTGGTTATGTAGTGATCATTTATATTCAATAGAAAAGCAAGTAGGGAAAGACTCAATATATCTCAATTTTATAGTAGGATCTTGTATCGACCGCAGTTGTAATACAACTTTTGCATATAGCATTGGTATGGTTTTTTTATCATGTCACAAATGAAGATTTAAGAAAGAAAGCAATATTTCTTGATTTTATTGTTATTTATAGTGTTAATAAATTCATTTGTGAGAGAAGTAGTGAGACCAAATGTACCTTCTTTAAGAATACCAAGTATGTGTTGCTTAGGAGAAAATTCAACCATTCTTTTGCGATACGACAAAACCATTGAAAATCATTTCATTGGTTGTTCTCGGATATTTACCATATTTTCTAACCAATCATGCCATGAATCATTTCTTTGATCCGAGTAGGGTACTTTGCATTCCAACTTGTACCAATTTGGCTAAAGGGTCTATGTATGCACAATATTGTGTAAAGGTTTAGCAATTGAGGAGTGTAAGGCATCTAATCCTATAATTGCACTTTCAACATCCTCAAGAGTGATAATACTCATGCTGATAATTTTACTATTCTTAGTATCAAGCAATTTCACCACATCGACTGTGTGACCTATTTGAACCAGTCTTCATTAATAGTCTCTAGCCTTTTAGTGTTTTCATAAATATCATCAATGTGTTTGACAATATTGGGGAGAGGCTAAACATGGTGTTTGAAAAATTGAGATTTTATTCAAAGTCACAAATTGATTGTTGTAAAGTCTATAGATGAGTATTTAAAAGTTTACTGGCTTTGTTCCAATCTTGAAGGATATTTCCTTCTTTATATCCTTAGTGAATTCGATTAAAGGATGAGTGTTTTTAGACACGACTTTGGGCAGAGCATGCAAAAGTTTAAGGACTTTAGAAATAACTTGGGAAACCCGACTCGATATTTTTATGAACTTTTTGGATAGAGGTAGATAAGTAATCGACCTTACTATTTAACAAGTTAATGGACTCTTTTAACTCACCTTTCTAAAAATGTTTGATGGCCTTTAAAGTTTTCTCCATTTTAGAAATTATAGAATGTTGAGATTTTACGGTGTCATGAATAGACTTGACAACTTTTGACCAATTTACATTTTGGATGACTCTTAGGGATCAAGGTGTTTATCATTTGTCTTTTGATACCAAAACACAACTTTTTTATTTTCATTTGGTGACAAATTTGGAGATTTCAAGAGAAGGGAACTTAGAAATAGGATGAGATATTTTCATATTAAATTTATTTGGTTTATTTATCTTGGTAGCAATAAGCAAAGGTTTCTCTTGCAATTTCTATAAAAGGATCTTTAGAAAAATTCATATTAATGACTAGACCATTATTAGGGATATATTTATGCTCAATGAGTTTATCACAATCTTTGTACCAAAAAAACTATATTTTGTTCATGACTAAGACTATCATGATTATAGATAAAAACTTGCTCTTTTTGCTTGGATTTTGAAGACATTGGTTCTTCTATGGAGAAATAAGAAGCATTTGTTCTAGAAAAACTGGATCTAAAAATTCTAGGCAAGCTATTATATTGGAGAGAAAAAGTAACATTATTATGGGATTCATTTACGAAGTAGCATTCTTAATTTTAGATTGGTATTTGTCAAGGAGTTATTTTGATAGTTTCCATTCTCGGGAACCTTGATTTGTGACCATGAGATTAACTCGTGGTCTATTTTATGCGACTCAATACTAGCTTGAATGACCGTGCCATTGTCTTTAGTTAGGCCATGTTTAACAACAAGATACATAGTATCAACTAAGTGATATATAACTTTATGATGAATAACAAGGAAAAGCACCGGGTTTCATGTTGATACATGTGGTGGAAAGGTGGAGATGAAAGACTTACTTTAGCATGTCTTCTTTAAGTATACCAATAGTGTAATTAGGATAAACTTCAAAAAAATGGACCATTATGGAGACTAGTTTTGATATTGTCCAATAAAGATTTTTGAAGTCTGGAATGACACCAATCTAAAAGATGGACCAAAAACTATACATTTAACTCTCTTGAACAAGGGATTAATTTTGATCTATACACAACCAATATGGGAAAACTTAGAGTTTTTTAATTTTTAGGAACTCAACATATTTGGGATAAACCAATGGGATATCATATTCATGCGTTTCAAATTGAGAAACTTGAATAAAAAAACTCTCAAGTTTTCAAAGTAGTAGCAACAACTAAATAAAAAGTAGACAACTTGTCATAAACTTGATTATAAGGGACATTAAGAAGTTTCTAGGAAGGAAATGGTTTCAAATTCTTCTTGAATATAAATTGCAGAATTAAATGAGGATATATCAAATAAACTTATAAGAGTATTTTGCTTCCTCATGAAATTGAATTTGGTCTTCAAATTCGATGTTGAATGCTTTCTGGAAACTATCTAGCGAGGTTTTATGATATCTCGCCACATAAAATTGCACACATTTTTATGGCTTACCATAACGCTCACCTATTTGTATGCGATCTTATGACATAGAAATCAAATTTCACGATGAAAATATAATAAAAAATATAGACCAAGAAGATGAAGAGAAAATACTTAAAGCTTTATTGATATCCTAAAAGTTTACAAATTTGAACCAAAAGCCAAACTAGACTACGATGCAATTTTCAAAGTGCTTAATGGATATAAAGACTAACAAGACTAGAATAGATTAAACTTACTCAAACTTCAAAGTATACCGACTAACACTTACTCTCAAACTTACACAAGACTAGACTCGAATATTTTACAATGATCTAATAATACCCAATTTTTCTCTTATATAGGAAAACAAATGAAATCATACCCTTTTACGTGAACCGGTAAAGAAAAAGTAGATCCACACAAAGGAAAATCAAGCTCCACTAAGACAAAGTGGAAAATAAGCGGACATACGGAAAAGGTGAAAAGGGACCCACCATGCCTCATTATTGTCCTAACTTGGTGACAACAAGCATGTCACAATAACTTTATTAAAATCAAGAGATAAATTTCAATAACCCCGAAAATATAGTTTTTAAAGATTCCTAGGGACCGAATGATGCTAAAGGCCCATCATCGACTTGGAGTCAAAGGAGGATGATGTTGAAGAGCCATCTTTTTCTGTAGAAAATAGATCTCTTTGATTCCTTTCGTACCAAAGGCGGGAAATATTGGAAGGTCCATGATTTCTACACCTTGTAGGATACAAATATATGTTTGGTATTTGTAGAGGTCTTCCTAGTGCCGGAGAATGCACATTCATAGTATGAGATATATAGATTTTGTCCAAATCCGGACTTTTGTATTAGGTTGATGATGGTTGATATTACCTTGTTGAACAATGAAATAAAATTCTTTCACATGCCATGAAATTTAATTGTTTATCATAATATTTATGACAATATATGGATACATCTACAAAATTGGGCAATCAAATTACTTTTTCGGTAGATACATTGCCAATAAATATTTGAAATAATTAGGAAAATAATGTTGTGCCCTAGGTCTTGTTGGCCTATTCCATATGCCATTGTTCAATGGATGATCTTTAGGCCACATTATATTGAATTCAAACCTCCACAAAGTATTTGGAATAGGAATAAGTTGTCTAAGCTTAATACCCATAACAATAGGTTAGGGGCGATAGGCTCAACAAACTTGTGATGTCTCCACAACCAATTTGGAGTAAATATCATGAGAGGACCTTAAATAAATTGAAATTGTTCATTCATATTATTAGGATCATTGTAACTTATATAATGTTGTGTCATGGAAAATGGGTAAGGAAAATTATTCTTCTATCAAGAATAATATGTTGTGCTTCATATGCCATCACGTGATCATTTATTTTTTTGGTGTGGATTACATGTTGGATATTAGCATGACTCTAGACAAGTGCAAAAACTCAAATGTTGTTTGGAAAACATTTGTGTTATTTGTTTGATCAAGCTCTCTCTTAGAAAAATCTACCAAGGCATTTTTCTCCTTTTATATTTTCGACACCAAAACTATAGTTTCCAAACCAAAGACCCCATATTTGCAATATGTAGAAAGTTGTCTTATTATAGGAATCCCCATGGTTAAGTTGTGATAAGAAATATTTCAAATATATTCTTAGCAGAAAATGTTTAGAATGGAGAAAAAACATTAAGGCTTTTATGGCCTTTTTGGTAGGAGAGTATTTCTTTATGGGCAAAGTGGTATTTTAATTATGAACTTTAAAAGATCCATAAGAAAACCTACAATTTTTCTCTTTTCCATTGTCTTTAATTTAAGCATTGCTCCCGAATATTCTTCACTTGCATCAATCTTTACAATTTTAAGACCATTTTCTCAAGTGCCATGGGGCGCGTTTACGTGTTTGAAGCTTTATTATTTTGACGACTTCAATAATTTAAAATTTCCATGCAAGTGGAATTTTCTTAAACATTTTATTCAGGATTATCTTGTCACCATCAATTCCTTAATAGAAACCTGCAACATAATTCACACAACCCAAAAAATCTTTGGAGTTGCACCTTATCGCTTATTTCATTAAGAAATGTCTAAATCTTTGAAACAATATACTCTTGCATTTCAATATTTCCATCGTTGATTTTTACTCCAAGGAATTTGTGAGAATCCTTGAAGGTTTCCATCTTGCTACTTGAGAGACACATGTCGTACTCATAAATTGTATTATAGATCTTGGTTAGATGTTTTATATGTTCTTTTGGATATTTAGAGAATACCAAGATGCCGTCAATATAGACTAGGATGAAATTGGAATATTTACAAAAAAATTATACATGGTTTTTGGAATACATAAGGTGTCATTTTAAAACCAAATGGAAGAACATTCCCTTCATATTGTCTTCTAGTCATGACAAAGGTTTTTTTATATTTATCTTCTAGCTTGAGAAATTTTCCCAAAAACCACTTTTCAAATCAATTTTTTTGTAAAATTTTGAGCATTTGATCTATGACAACAAGTTGTCCTTGGAAGAGAATTGGATGTTGGAAAAATTACACAAACTTGTTTAAAGGCTTATAATAAACTATAAGCTTTTTCTTTCCATGAACTCGCTCACTTCTTTTATTTACATAAAATGTTGCATATGCCCAAGAAGAATTAGATTCTTGAATACATCCTCCTTTGAATAATTTTTGTATTTCTTTTCAATATTATTTTATGTCTTTGGGTTTCATTCCCCTATGGTGAGATTTAAATTTGGGAATAACATCATTTCCTTTTATCATCCTTGACTAAATGTAGATCAATGGAACAAACATGTTTCTTTACGTTAATAAAAACATGAGGATTTTCAAAATGGAGACCGCTTTTGATCTTGACAATGATATCATCAATATTTCCTTTCAGCAGAGAAAATGGACTTATGTATCCACTCATTATTGGCCTTTTTATTTTTTCAGAAAATGGATGACAATATTATATGAAATTTTGATGGGAATTTGGATTTTGGGATTAAATAGTGAAATAGTATCTTTGGTCATACTAAATGTCACACAAAGTTTTAGACTATCCATTTGTAGGAGACAATCATAGGATTGCATATGTTACTAGTAAAACTGGATTGATCTTTGATAACCTTCTATGGTGACAGAACATAGGAAATATACATAGAGATGGATTGTTTATTGTCAAAATTTATCTTTATATAACTTTTTTCCAACAATTTGAGGGTATGACTCTAGACCTTAAGAGGTTGATATCAACACCAATATCTATCATGTCATATAAGGTATATGTCTTGATATTGGGAATACAAATACGTAATGATATGAAATAAATTTTAACACTCTCTTTGGTACATACCTCCATTGGTACTTCTTCCTTTTCTTGTGATTATTGAAGCATAATTTATTCATAATGTTCTTCAAGAAATCCATCTTCTTCTGCAAGGATTTTCTAATCATGTAGTTCTTCATCTACAAGATTATTCTATTCTTCTATATCTTTAGTGATGAATTTATAAAGAAATATCATTCTCTTTTGTCTCCATGATCTTCAACATTCTAGATTACTTGGAAGATCATCTGATGACCCAAGGGATTCAATAGGAGATTGAACACTTGGTTTGGGGTCTTCGTATTCTTCTTTAAATAAGAAGAGGAAATTTCTATTTACTCTTCCTCTTTTAGAAAAAAATTATTCATATACTTCTTCTAGAAAAAATTCTACCTCTTCCTCTAAAGGTAAAAGAGGATGAAAATCCATTACTTTGTTTTTGCATGGTTGTTAGCCGTTTTTTTCTTATTTGTTTTTTCATGCCTCAAGCTTGGAATTTAACAGAGTTTAATGTTGATATCAAATTTTGGACTTTTACAAAAACATTATTTGCAACATCCAACATCAAACAATTTTCATATTGGCTTTAAGCTAGATCAAGCTATTTTTTTAGCATTCAATCTTAGAGAAACAAAAAGATGAGGAAATCTTGAAATCATATTGAAATATTATAGACACTAGAAAACACACCTTGCACATAAGGTATCTTATTCAAAAACACCAAAAACATCATAAAACATAAAAATCCTAAAAAATCAAATAATCCCACAAAAGAAAATAAAAATATAAAACCCCACAAAAATGGGGATAAAAGACACCTCACCACTCATTTACTAACCTTCACCCAATCACATTTAATTCTATTCATCCCACCTACCCATTTGCATGCCTAATGCACTATGGACTGTTATCCAAAAATTCACCCCCAGGGTAAATTTTGATAACACGCATCAATACTCAAGTCCCATAAAATAGATTGATTCAAGGCAAAAATCATGTTCTAGGGTCCCCTCATATTTTTTCTAACCCCCGTCCAAGATCAAGAGAGCAAGTTAAGAGAAAAGGTGAAAAAGTTGCGAAAACAAGCTTGGGCCAGAAAATCATGAAAACGGCTAAGTCTAGTCCTCGCAATGATCGGGAGGCGAGAGACATTCGGCGCGAATCGGCCGAAAGGCCGCGAGCGATCTGCAGAGCAAAGGAACATCTAGGCCATCAGGACGCGCGGGATGCGGAAAGCCGGTTCGGCCGAAGAAGAAGAAAATCGACTAACTGCTGAGCGGCACAGTTGGGACATTTGGGCCGTGATGACGCGAAGGACGTGAACCGCTGGATCGGCCGAAAAGGAGAACTTTCACCTGGGGACAGGTTGGAACAAAGGGATGCGGAAGACGCGGATAGCCGAGAAATCGAGAGCCAATCAGATCACGCCACGTGTCACCGGCAGAAAAGGGACAGGGAAGCCCATTTCGGGTAGATCAGAAGTTTTACCCCAGCATAAAGACTGACATCCGGACAAATGGACGCGGTGGACGCCAGAAAAGCCGGCAGACCCGGATACCAATCAAATGATGACACGTGTCACAAGGGGGAAACGTCCAAAAGTTCAAAGGGCGAGGTTTGAAAGGTCAGCCCGAGCCAATCAGAAGAGGACACGTGTCCAATGGAGCAGATAAGTGCGGAGCTCGGGAGGAGTTAGAAAACTCAGCCAAGTTTTGGTCAAAAAGCTAAAGGTAAAGGGAGACCCCACGCCCCTGTCCTCCAATCAATGCATGCCACGTGTCCCAAGTGGCGGGGTGCGAGGAAAAGTGGAAAATGTTCCAAAATCATCAAAAGTCAAAATTCAAGGAAAACCCATGGGTGAGAAGAGGAGAGAGAATTACGCATCCAATAAGCGCTTGACACGTGTCGTGCAGGTGGCAGAGCGCGGGAAAGATTTTCAAAACACGTTTTCACCTGTTTTGTGCCCTAAATCTTCAGATCTCCATATCTTTCGATCCAAAGCTCGGATTTGCACGTTCTTTATATCAATGGAAAGCTGATGAAATTCTCTACACGATTCCGTGGTCAATATTGCATTTTGGTTCATTTTGGAGAGATAAAATCAAGAAACGTCTCCGGCGCGTAGTAATGGCCGTGCGACGTTTCAACAACCCGGCTTTAATGCAAATGGGTCGCATTCTTCTTCAACACGGCCCGGAACCGACGCGTTCAACAACCGATTTAAAGCACATGGGTCACATTCTTCTTCACATGTCCAAGTGATGTTTCAACCACCAATTTTAATGAAGAATGCGTTTTGGTCAATGGTTGGGCTGCTTGCACGTTTTCCTATGTTTTCTCTCTCTGGGCTCGACCCATGCAATGTAAAAGCCAAATTTGGCTCATTTTAAAAAGGAGATTACAAGTTGTTCATTTTTCTGCTCTGCCCTCCCTTCTTTTCTTCTCTAGGGTTGAAAATGGAGTTTGAACCTCCTCCCCTTCTCTGTAATGGCATTTTTTCCTTTTTACTATTGAAATGATGTTCTGTGCAAACTTCTGGAGCAACAAAAACGTGTTTTGTGATGCATCTGTCCATCCCTGCTCGTTCTTTTGCTTGTTCTCTTCTTGCCTCTCTTCATTGCAGGTATTTGTGCATGTTCTAATGTTCATTACAGGTTTGGAGAGTCGTGTTCATGGAGTTTTGGGACATTTTCTATGTGAAATCTATCCTTGGGCTCGTGATGCATCTGTCCATCCTTCCCATTGCTCACCTCTCCTTGTTCCATGGCAGTTTTGATAGATGTTCAACATTCTCCTTCTCTGGTGTATCACCGTTTTAGTGTAGGCTTTTACTATTTTTCCCTTCTCTCTCTCTCTCTGTCTCCTTGGCATGGTTAGATTAGGATTAGATTAGCTTGCCTGCACTGGAATAGCTTGTGGCAGGTAGTTTAGGAGCAGGAACCAGCCTTCTCTGGAGATTCCTCTCTCAGTTTCACAAGTCCCACACTTGGAGAGAGGTTTCCATGTTGTGCAATCACACTGGATGCTAGAGTGATCAACCTAGAAGCCTGATCTGCATCCAGGGGTGCTGTGATTTTGCACTAACATGACCCTTTCATCTCACCCACCTATGCACATTTCACCCATATGTGTCTCATTCCCCTATGCACTCAAAATCTATAAAATCACCATCTCCCACATCACTTAAAAACTCTTGAAACCCTGACTCTTGGTGCACAAAAGATATACTTGAGTTTTCTTTCTCTCTTTCTCACATATCTCGATTTTTCATGTCTTGAAGAAGTGAAAGCAAAGCACAAAGGATAGATACAACTTGTTGCAACGTTGTTTTAGCTAAATTCCAACACGTGGGAATTGCAACTCGCAATTGGCTTGCGATCCCCATGTATTTTTTGGTGAATGTCAACCGCTGTGATTGTCCTACGTTCGATTCATGTATATTTTTCATTTTAATTTATTATTTTTTAATTTTAATCAATAAAATGTATTTTGTCTCCTTGAAAGGGCTAGAGATTTGACCAGGAAGGTCCCTAACCACCAAAAACAACTAACATTTTTCAAGTGTGCTTGTGTGCAGGTTTAGATTTAGATCTGGAAGATTTTTACCCACTTTATTCAATGAAAGAACCCATAATTGTCCTTCTCTTCACAATGGCATCATAAGCCCATTTTATTTTAGTAGCATTGATTTGGAGATTTCATATCAACTAATACATCTTGCAAGTGATCCAAATCTAGGCATACATTTTGGCAACCACAGTGGAACCATTTTGGTTGTGGGTAACTCTTTTTTTTTTTTGAATCTAACAATGTTTTCAATAGGGTTTTGTACTCTTCTAGTTTATTTTTCTAACGTTTCTGTTATAGATATAACATTTTGGTTTTGTAGGTCTGCTAAAAATTATGGTTGCAGGAGATTCACAACTGTGACTGGGTTATAATTTTCTACCAATTTTTTTAATCTGGTTGTAGGATAATCGCAACTACAACTATTATGTAACTTTGTTTCTTTTATTCTTTAGATAACGAATCAAGAATTAACTTAAACTAAATATAGGTCTAGATAAGGGTAAATACATGTCTGCATAATTGTGAGAAGAGCTTGGGTATAATCCCTAAAACTCATTGTGAGGAGTACCACATGAACCCTAAAGTAGTTGGCACATTAAGAGGACTTTTTGGTGAAAAGGGTCAACAACCCAACCTTTGATTGATTAGTTTTACTTGTGAGGTAGAGCCAATGTTGTCCGTGGTGACAACCCCATCTTGATTGATCAAAGGGGTAAAGTAAAGTCTGTGACTAGAAATTTTCTAGTGTATGGAACTCATTCAAATAACATTTGGCATTTAGATATATCCCTATATAGGAAACTAAAAAAATTGGGCCCTTATTTTACCTCAAGGAAAAAAACACCATCACCACATTCATCAAAATAATTCAGTTCAATGTTCACTATCTCTAAGTCACACCTATCACTATTTTTGTCCTTTACAACCTCCTTTCATACTTGCCATACTTGTTTTTGATAATAATTTTGAGTTCTGATTTTCTCACCTCGATCTACAATGCAATCGTGTTATGATTTTCACATCCCATATTTTATGAGAGCCAGTTATAACTACGCTTGATTTATAACCTTAAAAATACATAGTTCACTCATTTATGATTTTTGTTCTTCATCTCATATTTTTCCAAAGTGAGTCGTAACTACGACTACCCGTTGATTTTCCAGTCATATCATCTTACTCAATTTTTCCACTCATGTTTCATAGTCCAAGTCGTATGTGTGATTGTATTTCCTCGTGGCTTCTAGTCATTTCCAAATTCATGTTCACCCCAACTTACTCCAACATCTCCTTGACCAGTATTACCAAGATTGAGTTCCAATACTTGGGGGACTTCCACTCGCACCAACTTATTATACGATTTGTAATGAGCCTATTCACCCCATGGTACCACATCATCCTTATCCATCACATTTCAAATTGCCCACATTTGAAAAATTTGATGGCACCAAGGATCCCCAAAATCACTTGCATCTATTTTGTTACACATGCCACCTCATTCAACATGATGACACACTCCTCTTACACACTTTCCCACTTTCACCCATCGGTCCAACACTTGACTGGTATTCTCGCCTCCCATAACATAGCATTTACACATTCACACAACTAGATAAAGTATTCTTATACCACTTCTCCATCTATATTACACCTAAAGAAATGCCAGACTTTCACATGCTTCAACAATTCCATAATGATTATATTCTTGAACTTGTTGCATGTTGGCGTGTAATTTTTCATCACCTCTCATTTCCACTCCCACAATATAAAATCGTTGACCTCTTTGTAAAATTTTGTGTCCCTCACATCTCACGCCACTTAAAAATTCATCCACTATGCACATTTGATGATGCCATGTACATGGCACAACGCCTCATGGATGTTCATTTTGGTTGTCCTCCTTACATGTCACACGCTTCGCTTCTTTTCCACCTACCAAACCATCATCCTGTCATGTTTACAATGGCATCCAACCAGAACCTCCTCACCTCTCACCACCTTCTATACCCACATCTTCACATTTGTTACATTCTACAAGAGCTCATTACTTCACCCACCCCCTCGCAAATTTACTCATTTAACCAAGTCACTTTCTCCTATTCTCCACAAGTTTCTTGATGCCCATCTCATTACTCTCCCTCCCATCCTACCCCCACCATTGTGGCATGCAAACAATGAAACATGTGCATACCATCGTACTAACAATCATTCCACCGACTCATGTCCCGAACTATGGAATATAATTCAAGACCTTCTTGACAATGATACATTGCAATTGAGCCTTTGTGTCATCCAATTTCACCTAATAACAACAATCCAATCACTTCACACAAGTTTATTCCCACTTCTTCTCCATATGGCATGCCTTCATCATCTGACTCATCATTTTCCACTACCCCCCAAACATCATGTGCACCTTGTGTCTCTTCATTCACTTCACAACCCACCCCATCACATTCTTCCACCCTAGAATTAACATCATCGTGCTCTCCTAGTCACTCATTATCTACACCATCCCCTTATCAATCTTTGATATCATGTAATTTTACTATGGACATGGTCTTATCCTTATCATCTCTCAAGTCTTCTACATTATTTTCACGTGATTTTATATTTCCCACCACATCCTCTAATTCATCACTTGGTTCTAGCATATACACTCCACTTATCACATAGAAAATTAATGCGACTATATTATGCTCTTAAAAAATCTTGGTTCACCCATTGCTTCATCTATTTCGTAGTCATCTTCCACTTACATTTCACTTCCTTCATCATTACTCATTCAAGCACCATTCTCACTTCCGACACCACAATTGGATCCTTTAAAGTCTATTTTGTTCATTCACACTCCTCTTCCATCTATTCTCCATTATTTATATTCACTTGTTCTTACATTTATCCCTCACAAGTCACCTCCATTTTCTCTCATTGTTTCACCTATTTTGAAGCATTCTACAACATTTTCCTTCTTGCCTCCATCACTACTCATTTATGAACCATTCTTATTACCATATCCTCTTTCTTCATTCATATCATCTATCATGATCATGCATCCATTTGTTCTTATCAATTTTCCTCTCAAGATTCATCCATATCCAATTATGTTCACATCATTTAAATTTTCTCCCATATTCTCCTTCATTCGATATTGTTTTTTACATGCCTCTTCCTATTTTGTGTCATCATCTTATCATTACACTTAATCATCACAAGCTCGCACCCTTAGCTCTCATGTTTCATCCAAACATCATGGTGTTTTCCACTCCTTTTCCACCTGACATCATCATTCGAACAATTCCTCATATTACTTTATCTTCTACCATTGATCTATTTTCCTTTCTTGTCCACCTGAAATTCTCACACATCTACCACACTCAACACCTTTATTGTTCATTTTATCCTCACACTCACGTCCTCCACACACCTTCATTATATGGCTTATATTTGGCTTTCTTGTTTCACTTATCATCCACATCACCCCCTCCAATCAAATTAATTATTTCATCAATCACTTCCTCTTATAAATCATGTCTCTCAATCACCTAGTGATTTAAAAAAATAGAATATGTGTTAAATCCTAATTACAGCGTTACGTATGATAAATAAATGATAAAGTACATATTTGACATAAGAAATAAGCTACTAAATATGAAACCCTAAGTGTAAGAGAGAGAGGAAAGGACTTAGCTTATTTACGTCGATGTCGAGACGGTGTAGACTAGAAAAATTGATAAACAAGAAGGGCATATTGTTGCAACTGTGTATGATAATTTTTGAACTGTTGAATAATCCTGGACCAGAGCGCCTGAACTAGGTCATTGGCGCTTAGGTGCTATAGTCTAATCTTGGGCGCCTATGCCTACACAAGAGTTCATAACCTGATTTTTCTAGTGTTGCACAAGTGTTGTTGGTAGTCATTGTAGGTCAATTGTATGTCATAGTATGATCGTTGAATGCATCTGTAACCTATAAAGATATGTTGACCTGTAAAACCCTCAAACTACATCAAATATCAAAAAGAAAAGATGCAATATGGGGAGTTAGACTGATCCTCGTGGTCACCCAACTGAGTGAACTTACGACCGAGTGTTGCACTACATCTCAGACTCCATGTAGTTCTTGTGCATGTGTGATAGAATCGTGCCTAGGAATCCTCAGTACAAGTGTACTTGATAGTGGGCTAGCAAGATGTAACAATGTAGATAGAATGTGTGGATGTAAAAATGAATTTCTCCTTCCTATGCAATGTATGCAAAAAATTCAATCATTTGTCTCTTGTATGGATGCTAGGTGAATGCCTTTATTGCTCTTAGATTTATTTAGATGCAAGCTTAGGTGATGATAATAAATGCTTAGAGCTTGGTACTTTATTTTGGTCACATAGCTTTGTATTTATATGATTCCCTTGGTTGAATTTCATAATTGACAACTAGAAGGTTGACCCATAAGAAAATAAGATGCCTAAAAGATAAAAGAGACCCAAAAGAAGTGAGTAAGATAGAAAAGGGTTAGGGGGCACCCGGAGGACAGGGAACACGGCGCCGACGCGTCTTGGTGGGAAATGGTTTTTAAAGCCATAAAAAATAAGCAAGTGAAATGCCAACCAGGATGCTGGGTGTAAAAGACCAGAAAGAAAACCAAAAACAAAGCAAAGAGGCCAAACATAGTTATCAATTACTAGTTTTCTCACTTAAGAATCATATGAATGCAAGTATGCTTTTAAGACCTAGAAATGTACCCAAGTGCGTGATTTTATGTCTATATTTTCCCCTACTTTATGTTGTTGAGTGAATACTTGATAACATAAAGTAGATAAGAGATGCATACTTGATAACCATGTAGAATGTGATGGTGATAACATGCCGAGGAGACAAGTGAAAGCGTGAAGTGATAAAAATGAAGCGTGGAAGCTAAGAAAGAGGAAGTGACCCTAGGGTTGAAGTGTATTGTGTTGTATCATGTTGTACCTATTGTTTTTATTGATGTAGGGATGCTTCTTATTGCATATTAAGGACAAAATTGTAAAAGAAGAGTGAAAGAGTAATCAAAGTCATGTATTATGAAAACTCTGTAAAAGTATGTAAATGTGTGTAAAAGTAGTAAAAGTAAAGTGTAAAAGGATAGAAATATGTCTTGAAAATGTTGTATATGATATTAATATTCCCAATTAATAATCCTAAAGTTAAAGAAATACTTTAGCATATCTAGGTGAGGACTATGTGTTGCTCAAGTAACTCCTAGGTGATACCCGAGATTCAGCACCTCAAGCTATGGCCACATTATCAAGAGGAAATATGTAATAAATAATCTTCTTTCCCTAGCCAGGAACCATCTTGGGTTATACTTCACGTACCCCAGTTAGGACACCCTCTAGAGTTCCCCTCTCCAATGCCCACCACTTGCCTTCACTCGGTATCAAATAAAAATTTACTTGAGCAAAACATTTCCATATGGGTATATTAAATCCCCACACCACCGGTTTAAATAATTTTCACCGGTAGGTTTTTCAACCAACACATGCTTTTCATAAAAAATAATAGTACAATTAATTACATACACCATAATGGGTTCATAATTATAAATTTTAATCCCTCCTTTTAAAAAGGAGTTCGAAAAATCTTTTAACTCTTTATTCCTCCCCATTTTAAAGGGGTTTCTATGTACATAACTCCCACCCTATTTTAAAGGGGGTCTTCTTTTATTTATTACTTTAGAATTCACTCCTTGTGAAATAACTTTAGAATTAACTATTTTTCTTTCAAATTAAATAACATTCAATCTTTGTAAAATAACTATAGAATACATAATAATTACTTTATTTCATTTTGATTAATCACTAAATTTCATAACTTCAATAATTTCTTATTCACATAACATTGTAGAAGAGCGAGTTTTTTGGGTAATCTCACGCCAAGAATGACTTTTTGGGCGATCTCATGCCAAGTGTGATTTTTTTGGGTGATCTCACGCCATGACAAGAAAAGTGTTGGGGAGAGAGGTCTAGTGTTACTCTCCTTCCATGACTACTTCCCAAATATTACACCATTGCATATGGTGTGATCTGTGTTTAGTTCCAAGTTGTACCATATTAGTTCTCGTATTTTTGTGGAGAAATGGAGAAAGAATGCATTCTGCTTGCTAGAGGATTGTGCAGCTCGTGAAAATTGATTTGTGAATTATTGAAAACTATGTTGATCTGAGAAAGTAGTTATATCTTCCCTAGGACATAAGATCCCGTGCGCTAGTGTCTCGTAGCTAGGCATTAGTGTCTCAGTGTTGAACCGAGGAACCAAGTCGATTCTAGGTCGTTTCTATAATCAGTAGCCTATAATGATTTTGTATTGAACTATGTTGTACTATTGTATGGGGTGAATGATTCACTCAATGTATGCCCCCTCATTTGGGGTACATGTGATGCTGATAGGAGCATGCGATCCAAAGAAGAGGACCTAAAACCGATATGAAGTGTATACCCTATAGGGGGATGGAATGTGCATGGTGGAAACCAAGGCACATGAAAAAAAAGTGGCTAGATACATGTGTTAGTAGAAAAATATAAAAAACATGTCATAGGAAAGAAATATAACAAACAAATGTGCATATAAAAGAGATCCCGTGAAAAGCAGGTTTCATACATGGGACATCACTCACAATTTCACAAGACAATTAGGGCTAAAGTGGCCAAAATCATACAATGTGCATACAAGACAAAGGGCATAGCCTGCAAACAATAACATACAATGGAAAACAATGTCAAACAAATTGTAACAGACAACCATGGTGGCAAATAGTTCCTGCAAGGAAAATTTTGCACATGAAGCACTTGTTATCATGTTAGAAAGATAAAGAGTATGTCAAAGTGTGTATAGATCAATGTAAAGTAGTGTGCTAGTAAGAATATAAAGTAGTAAATAATGAAACAATAGCACATGTGATATGGAAGAGTAGTAAATATAGATGCCCTCATGAGCCTCGGTGGGACTGGTAAGAGGTATAGTGTCAAACATCATTACTTTGTATGTAAAGATCGGTAGAAATTCTACATTCACAACTAAAGAACATGTGAATGTACATGTGTGTATATATAGAAAATATGATGACATAATAGATATCTAGCTAACATAGTAAACAAAGTGTAACATATGAGTATAAGCAAACAAGAATAAGTGCAACCAAGATATGCAATGTTGTGTGTATGATTGACATGGAACGGTATGTAATGTGAATGTGATAGGAGCAACGTTCCCCTAGTGAATGTGGATGAATATGAGATGAGGTTCATTTATAAAAGACCCCTCAACAATCAAGAATGAACCATAGAACAAGAGTGTGTCATCAAGAAATGGTTTTATAATGTGCGCTAGAAAGATATGATCAATGAAGCATAGAGCGTAAAGAGTGTGATTCGGTGAGGTTCACTTCAGATTTAGACCCTCAGCATTCGAGTATGAACCATGGAACTAAAGTGTGTCATCGAAATGACTTGAAAATGATGCTAAAAAGATATATCATGAAGTGCGAGCACGGAGCGTAGAAGAGGTGAGGCTCATTTCATATTTATACCCTCGTGATCGAGTATGAGAAGTGGAACTAGAGCGTGTCATAGGGTAGTATGACATTGGAGAAGTGAATGCTATAAATATGTTTCATGAAGCGTAGAGTGTGAAATGTGTAGTGTGTGAGGTTCATGGATGTAATATGCCCTCAACAATCAGTGTGAACCATAACACAAGAGTGTGTCATATGGTGATGGCGATACAAAGTGTATCAAGTTTTTTGATGATGTTTAGAAATAGAAAGTATGAAGCACGAAGCATAAGAGTAGAAATGATAGACACTGATGATGTTAGGAGGGGGAGAAGTAAGCATGATGCCCCCAAGTGTGTGATGATGAGTAAGCTATCCAACGAAGTTGAAGGGAAATGGTCCTCCACCCAATGTGTGAGGAGATAAATCCATGTGACCATGTTCTCGGATCGGTGGTGTGTGAGGTGACCGACAATGTAAGTGTGAAGGTATCCTAGGTGGTGAACATCTATGTGAAGGAGACCAAGGAGGTGATGAGCACCTATGTAAAGGAGACCTAGGAGGTGATGAGAACCTATGTGAAGTAGACCTAGGAGGTAAAGGAGGTGGTGAAATCCTATGTGAAAGGGCTACCCGAGTAGGGGACTTAATCCGAGAAGATGGACTAGTAGACCGATGAGGATGAGTAGGTCATGTGTGAATAGGTGAGCTAGGTGTAGAAGATGCCTTAGATTTGAGAGGCCCAAGGGGCCTAGATGTTGTAACTAGTGAGAGGACATCCTCAAGAGGAGGTAGAGGTAATGGAGTGGATGGTGGAACACCTTTGAGAGTGACAAATTTTGCTTATTGTGAATAAATTTGAGACATAAGTGGGTCATGGAAAAGATAGCCTTAGCGGCACGGAGCCAAGGAAGACCTAAGAGCATGTCACAACCTTTGATTGAAGGTGCCATAGCAAATGGAACAAGCATGGTGAGAGGCCCAACTGTAATTAGAAGCTTGATGTAGCCATAAAATTTTGGAATTGGATATAAAATTTGAGATAGTGGATAGTTGATAGAGACAAGCGGTGAAATAGAGCACGCGTTAATAGGAGTTGATGGATTGATCATGGTGTTATTGACAATATAAGATCCAATAAAATCATTGATATATAGTGTATTAGAAGAAAATGTAGCATGATAATCATGATCAGAGAATGTGATGAGTGGTGGAGATGTATCAATATTAGCAACTAGAAAATTAAGAGCCCTCGATGAAGGAGGAGGCACAACATGATATGTATGATTAGCTGAAGAATCAACATGTTGTTTGCCATGTTTGGGAAATGGATTGTCGAATATTTAGAGCTTTTGTTTTCATTGATTGGCTTGGAGGATGAAGGCTCAGGGGATCACAATTGCATCATTATCGATAAGATATTGAATAATATTCCTAAGTTTGAAACATCAATCAGTGGAATGCCCGACACATTGATGATAGTCACATATATCATTTTCACTATAATTGTGTCCCTTAGGGTGAGATGGATCAAGATTCAATGGTGGTGGAAGCGTAATAAAATTTCTTTCAATAAGTTTGTTATCCCCATTTTGAGTTAACGACGAAATGGTTGGATAACCCCTACAAAATTTTCTTAACACTTTTGAGTTATGACCTCTTTATGAGTAAATCGGGTTTTCGGATATCTCATGCATCGGAATATTCATGAGTTAAAACATGCTTTGTGTTGCTTGATTTCCGATTCCCGAATCCCGCTTTATATTGAGCAAGTCCTTTCAAATCGGGTTTTCGGAAGCTTAAGGCATCGGAACATTCGTGTTACAAAACATGTTTTATATGGCATGTTCTCCGATTCCCGAAACCCGCCAAGTATTAAGAAAATCCTTTGTAAATCGGGTTTTCGGAAGTTTAACACATCGGAACATTCGTGTTTCTAGACATGTTTTGTGTTCCATGTTTTCCGACGCTCAAAACCCGAAATACACCAAATCTTTTCCCATCGGGTTTCCGAACTCCTCCAACATGCTGACGTGGCACATGCTAAGCGGTCGGTGCGTTGGCACGTGCGGAGCTGATGTGTATTTATTATTGGTTTTCTTATAAATATGCGGTTTTTACACGTCATTTTCACCGTTCTTAATTTTACACCGTGGATTTTTGCGCATGTTCTCCTGCTCCCAAAACCCGCAAGCTCGCGTTATCATACTGGATCGATTGTTTTCATTTTCACCTGTCTCGATTGGAAGGTATTAATCGTTCCTCCTTTGTTCTTGATTTAAGAAACGTTTTCCGTGTACTTCCTTGCCGATTGTTGAAGATTTTTCTTCCTTATTTCCTCTGAATCGTTTTCGAAAGCGTTTTGGGGTTTTCTAGGGTTTATTTTCTTCTTGCAAATATCAGTTGGTACTGTTCCTTTTGAATTACAATTGTTTGCATGATATTTGGAATATTATCAAAGAAAAAAGGTTTTATATGCAAAAACTCAAAGGAGAAATTCTTTTTGTGCTACCCGGACTTCGGAAGCTGTTTTGCAGGCTTTCCTTAATCTGCCCAAAGTACAGAGAGAGCTCGAAGTTCGGGGTTCCTCAATATTCCGATCTCAACAGTGGGTACCGGGTTCTCAAAAGGTTCCGCCAGTAACACTAAGTGTCGGGTTCCGTCGAAGTTCTGTCAAAGGCAGTGCGTGTCGGGTTCCTCCAAAGTTCCGACACCTTCAGCCTGTCGGGTTCTTTTTATCTTCCGTCACATACCTTCAATCGGGTATTTCAGCGTGCATAGCATCACCAGGGTTTTCCGAGCATCTCTTCATCCGATTTTCTTCATGACAGACCCCGGTCCATCACAAGAGAAGACCGAGAAATCAAGCAGGATGAAATATAAGTTTAAGAAACCAGAATCCCCGTCATATGTTGACTGTAATTACGATATTCGGGATACCGAATTCGGTAATGTTGACATGGACGATTTCTGGAACAGGGTGAAAAGTCCCAGTCAAACTGAATGGATGACCTCTTTAGCAAACAGTGGCTTACCTTTGGCAGCAGGCTTTCCTCTATCGGCCCAATGTCCAGAGTTCATTCTGGCCTGTGCCTCTAACTACGACTCTGCTTCTCGTTCCGTTAGGAACCCAGCAGGAGAAGTAGTGATCAAGCTAGATGGGATTTATCTTGATGACCTCCTGAAATTACCCAATTTCGAGGAGTATGGGAATTTGAATATGAAGTCAGCCCAGAAAACCTGGGACACTAACCAGGAGAATTGTATAAGAGATGTTAACAAGAAGTTCCTGGCTAAAGCTAAGCCAGCGGTATCCCGATTTCCTAGGACTATTCCTAGGTGTGACTTTATACAAGAGATAAATGATATCATCACACTTCTTAGCCGGGCATTTGGTTTACCAGAGTCAAATCTATTTCACGGATGGATGTACCAGTTCATGGTCACCATCAAGAAGAATAAGCAAGGGATTGACTGGGGAACCTTGATCAGTGATGAGATTGATGCCCAAATGACGACGGTCTTGTCGACGGGAAAATTTTACATGTTCTCGTATGTGGCCTATGCGGCAGCCGGGATGAGGAACTATCCCGGGCTCGATACAAAAGGCAGCAGGATCACAAACCCAATCTACAAGCATTTTCCGCAAATAACGAAGAAGGGGTCTAAGGATCAGTTTAGAAGGGTTAATGATGCCTTTTTCTATGAGAACATCTGCAGACTGAACCCGGGATTGAGAAAAACAAGAGTCTCCGATGAGGCTTGGGCCGAGGTATCTAAATGGGGATGTATCTTCCTACAGTTTAGGAAGTTTACATACATTCGAACAGTGATGTATGCAGGAGAGCCTTTCCGTCTGCCTCGCTATCCTGGGGATAGATTAATTTTGTTGGAATTGGTCAGACAATTGTTGGATTTCCACAAGTTCCAACAGAGCAAGCACAAGGCAGCAGTATCCTTCCCAATTTCTATTGGGAGATATACTTGCTCGACAGCGGCTAAGGCCAAAAATGTCGAATGTGAACTTCAGGAGAAATTAAAGAAGCATATGAAATCTCGGGATGGTTTTGACATCCGAGGAGTGCTTCGGGCTTATGGAGCTCAACATCTGCACAGGCCTGATATTGAGGACATCTGGATTGATCTGCGGGACGAAGTTGCGATACGCAGAAAGGATAATAGTAGGCTTACTATTGATGAAATTCAGACACTGGGGCTTTCTGATTTGCCAGATGGCACTGCAGATAATGAAAGTGTGTTGGATATGTCCTATGATGGGCTTAACGAAGATCGATACATTTTTCCACCTATTGATTGGTCAGTTACTGAGAAAGCCTCTATCACCGATAGGTCAGCCCTAATATTGGCTCGTACGAAGAAATGGCTTTCTTCTTGGGGGATGAATTTCAATGATGACAAGTTTCCCAAATTGGCTGCTTTAGAGGTGGGGCCCTCCCAACAGGAAAAGGGCAAAGAATCTTCTGGGGGGCCTATAAAAATCAGGATTCCTAGGAGGAGGAAAGAAAGACAAATCTCTTCAATTGTTTCTCCAGCTGAAACGGTGGTTGTGCCAGAATCACCAACGTCACCAGAAAAAGAAGAAATTAATGTGGAAGAGGAAGGAAGTCAAATCTTGATTCCATCATCTGTTGATAGTCAGACCAAAGAAACTTTGTCTCTTGCAACCCAGGGTTTGGAGTCTGAATCTGTGCCTGCCCCTCAACAACCACTCCAATCTCCTCAATCCCCATTCACTTCTTCAAGTATGGCAGGCATTTTCTCTGGTCTCTCTCCCCTCTCTACTGGAACCCAAATAATTACCAGCTCGCCACAACCTGTGCCTCTCTTTGTTGCACCTACTACCACGTTGATTACTGTTCCCCCTCCAATAGTAGAATCTTCTCCTCTTGAGAGTAGATTACTAGTTACTACAACATCAGCAGTTCCTTCTGATACTCCACAATGGTTACTTGAGCAAACTCCCAGGAAGAGGAAGGTGATTGTACCCCTACCACCCCTTGATTTTAGCTCACTCAAGACTTCTACTGCGAAATCAGCCAAGAAACCCAAAACAGTTTCAAGAGTTTTGGTAGATGCTTCAGGAGATAAGTTCGCAGAGATCGCCACTCCCTCAGCTGACAAAACTAGGGATGATGTAACAGCTGCTGATTATCAGATCACCAAGGTGGCTCTAGGGAAAGTAACAACAGAAGGAGCGCAACAAGATGCACGGGCTTCCATAGACGTGCTGTGCCAAAAGTTGAAAGAAACAAAGATCAGCAGAGATGAGTTTAAGAAAAAAGTGGAGCAGTTGACAGAGGTTTTGATTAAACTCTCAACACCCCTGGAATCCATACCATCTGCTTCTGCTTCTGCCGGATTCGATTTCTCATCGGTGCCTACGATTGAGAAGATTACCAGAAAAGGAAGAGTGGTTAATGAATGGATCCAAAAGTTGCTCCAACAAGGGAAGGAAGTAATTCAAGACGTGGTGAAAGTTCATCAGTCCTTGGCAGAGATTCAGAAGGAAGGAGAGAAGATGGATGAGGAATTCACTGAAGAACTTGGACAGCTTGATTTGACTTGTGAAGCTCTCCAAGTGCTAAAGCAAATACCAGCACATCTCTTGGTAGAAGAAGGCGTTCTTCCACATACAGATAAACACTTTCAGCTGATCAAGGGCATTAAGTTCAGAGTAAAGATTCTCAACGAAGCCTGCAGCAAGTTGAGAGAATCAAGGGATAAATTGATCGATGGGAAAAGTGATCTGGAGGAAGAATTGCTAAAGATTTGTCCAAAGATGTCGGTTGGGAAATCAAGTGCCCTATCAGCAGATGATCTCTTCAAACAAGTTCAAGAGATTATTCAGCATGAACCTGTAGATGGATTCGACCTTGAAGTCATTGGTCAGTTTGTGAGGATTGAGCATACGTTGGAGGCCTTAATAAAGCTCAGCAAGAGGTTAAAAAAGCTTCCCGGCGGTGCCAGTGATATCCATGAGACCTGCGAAATGTGGAATGATCTTTCCACTGCACCTGAGGAAAACGAAATGCAAGGCATTATTCGGAAGTTCCAGGAGTTCCGGAACAAACAGTCTCAGCTGGAGGAAGAGAAAGGAGAAGAATCAAAAGATGATGACTCGGATTGAGCTCCAGCGTCTCATGTCATTTCTATTTTTAGAATGACACATCTTTTATTTCCATTTTGTCATTATTTTTAATTCAGACTTCGACTTGATCTCCTGCGTGAGAATCATGCAAAGCTGAAACTCTAGTTAGCATGCTACTTTTCAGGATCTGGCCTATTTTGGCTCTGATTCTCTTGTTATAAATAAGGGATGCTTGTGCATTCAAAAGGGTCGAGAATTTTTTGAGCATTAAGAGGCTATTGGAAAGGAGAAAAACTTTGTGTTTTCTTTCAATCATTTTGAAGAATAGAAGTTGATATTGTTTTACAGACTTTGTGTTGTGAAATATATCTTATTTAAGATATTGTTCTTATGTTCATGATCTTAGAGCTATTCTTTGCATAAAATCTCAGTGTTTCTAATTATCTCGGACACTATATTTGTGATCTAAAACTCGTATGATTATTTCGTGCTCTGTGTTTACTCGAAAGAAAATACGTTTCTCCCATTTCTTTTCTACCGTGCTTCTTTCACTGTAATAGTTTCTAACCTATTTCACGTACGAAAGCAATATCCTTGAATCGTGTGAATGTGGATTTCGGGATTTCATCCCAACCCCCAATGGTTAGATTAGTGTGAATATTGTATATATTATTTACTGTGTTTTAGATTAGCAATAAACAGGCAGCCTCACCTGTCTTTGAGGAGGGATTAAATCCCATGTCACGTGGTTGAACCTCATATTTTCACTATAATTGTGTCCCTTAGGGTGAGATGGATCAAGATTCAATGGTGGTGGAAGCGTAATAAGATTTCTTTCAATAAGTTGTTGCATAGAAGGCGTGGAGCATAAGGAAATTTTGTTAATGTATGCTTTGGACATTGCCATTGAAGCTTTTCAGGAGTAGAAACAACGTTAACAATAGCTTTTTCTTCAATGGGCTTAGGAGATGGCTTGAAATTAGATTTTCCTTAAAACTGATCAGAAGATGAATCCTGATCATGATATTTGAGCTTGGCCATAGATAATAGTTTGCTTCCACGTAACTTAAGAGTATTTCATAGTTGATCAAATAATGGAGAGGTCTCAAAGATGACGTTGTCTAGCAATAGAGACAAAAAAACTTAGGACGAAAATATCTTACAATTCAAATTTCGTGAGTACATTAGACATCTTAGCCAAGTTGTTCTTATATCATAACACATAATCCACTAGATGCTCTTTAGATCCTTGTTAAATTTTTACAAGTTGAGGATATGATATTTTAGAACTGATGTTGATTGAAAAATGTATGAGTAAAACATCGGCTAAATGCATAAATCATGTAACTAAATGAATAGGTAGATCGTAGAACCAACGCATAACATATTCTTATAGACTCCTAGGAAATATCTTAGCAAGAAACATGTGATCATCCGCATAATCTAGACATGCAACATGAAAATATCGGAGATGCTCTTGAGGGTCACCATGGCCATTGAAGGTGGGCAGCTTAGGAGTGATAAAGTTTGGAGGAAGTGCATAAGTGGAAATGATGGGTGTGAAAGGAGTATGAAGGAATAAGGTGGAATCAAGATATAGAGATGCACAAGAAGTAGCAATCTGAAGTTGACGGATTTGAACTTGGAGATCCTGATAAAAAGAGGCTAGGTCTTGAGTGCCAGTGGAAGAGACTTTCCACGTATGAGAAATAAGAGGTGGAGTGAAGTGGTTGGTGGGAGTAGGAACAAATACGGAAATAGTAGAAGTAGGTGGAAGGGTGGAATTAGGGGGTTGAGTAGCAATATGCATAGAATTGGAAGTGGATGTATGAATAATAAGCTCAACAAGATTGGTGTCCTCCTCATGAGTAGTGAATAGGAGAAAATCTAGATCTTGTGGATGTTCAACAAGATGATCATTGAGATCACAAAGATCTTCATCTCTAAACGGTACATGAGTGTCACCATGATAAAAAGAGGAAAAAATACCGAGTAGTAAGGTTGGGTTTGAGTGATGGGTTTACCAAATGATTTAACAAAAATAGAATATGCATTAAATCCTAATTGTTGAGTCACGTATGATAAATAAATGTTAAAGTACATATTTGACACAAGAAACAAGCTAATAAATATGAAAACCTAAGTGCAAGAGAGAGAAATGACTTAGCATATTTACGTCGATTTCGTAAGCGTGTAGAATAGAGAAAATGATCAACATGAAGGGTAGATTATCGCAATTGTGCAAGATAAATTATGGAACCTTTAGATAAGCCTCGACAGGGTCAAGAGTGCCTAGGCACTAGAGTCTTATTATGGGTGCTTATGACTGCATAAGAGCGATACCTTGATTTTTTTTTATGTCGCACAAGTGTCGTTGGTAGTCACTTATTGGTCACCTCTATTTCACAAAGTATGATACTTGAATGTGCATGTAACCTATACATAAATGTTGACTGTAAAAACCCTCAAATTACATCAAATCCCAAAAATAAAAGATGTAATATGGGAGTCAGTTGACCCAACAGTCACCGACTAGGTGAAATTACGACCGAGCGTTGCACTATATCTCATACTCCATGTAGTTATTGTACGTGTGTGATAGAATCATGCTCTAGGAATCCTTTGTGAGAGTGCACTTGATAGCAAGCTAGAAATATGTAACAATGTAGATACAATGTATAGATGTCAAAATGAACTTCCCCTTCTTATGTAGTGTATGCAAAAATGCGATCCTTGTCTTGGATACTAGATGATTCCTTTAGTGCTCTTAGATGCCTTTATATGAAATCTTAGGTGATGATAATAGATGCTTAGAGCTTGGTCCTTTATTTTGGTCACATATATTTTTATTTAAATGATTCCCTTAGTTGAATTTCATAATTGATAACTGGAAGGCTGACCTAGAAGAAAATAAGATGCCCAAAAGATAAAAGAGACCCAAAATAAGTGAGTAAGATAGAAAGGTTCAATGGCACCTAGAGGGGATGGGGGCACTGGGTGTTGGCATCCTAGGCAGTGTTGACATCCTGGTTAGGCGCTGTGTCCAAGCCATAAAAGATAAGCAAGTGAAATACTAAGTGGGTTGTAGGGTGTAAAAGACCGAAAGAAAACCAAAAAAAAAAAAAGAGGCCAAAGATAATTATCAATTACTATTTTCTCCCTTAGGAATCATATGAACGCAAGTATGCTTCTAGGACCTATAAATGTACCCAAGTGTGTGATTTTACGTCCACACCTAGTCCCTAAATGGACTGGGGGACTTGCATTTTCTTTCTTTACCACATTTTGCATCCTCCTTACATTCCGCTTCTCTTCATCCATCCTAGATTTTAAACACACCCTAATTCTCCACACATCCTACACTATCATCATTGACACAAATAGCTAAACATATTTAGAAAATAAAAAATCTATATATATATCCAAAAGATTGTGATAAACAATGCTTTCTCACAGAGGTTCTTCTCGCATTTGCTTCATTCATTCATATGTCATTCCATTTTATGGTTCACTGCTACATATTTTAGTTACTGATTCATTCACATTACATTCCTTGGTTTGTTTCACAACTTTAGGTGAAATATTGATTATCTTGTTGTCACGTTTTGTGAGTAAATATTTTCTACTACGATTTCTTGAACTTGGTTTCTCCTACTTGGTGAATTAAGAGTGAAATTACTCTTCGATATCCACGCATGCTTACGCACTTAATAATTTATCTTAAAGACCCTAGGACATCATTTCTTGACACTTTACAAATTTCCTCTCCATAATCTCTACACTCCCTCCATCAAGATACTAGTGGTTATTCACCCTTTGAAAATTTGAGAGAGTTGCATTTCATGTCAAAAAAACCATAAAATCAAGAAAAAGTCAAAATTCAAAAGTAAAAAGTAAATAAAATGAGAAATATCAAACACACTCTCTCGGGGTTTTCTCCAAAGTATCTCTATCAAGCCTATGGACGTTTGGATGGTAGTAGAGAAATATTTTAACTAGAATCAAATATATCTCCATCAAGGCTATGGACGCTTGAAGTTAGTAGCTGATTTGTAAACTCTTCAACTTTGGAATTATTCACAAAATCACAAATTAATCGTTGTTGTTTACTTTCTATTAGAAAATAACAGAGATAGCTAGTGAATGAATTACTATTGTGCTTAGAATCAACAATTGTAGTAAAGGAAAGAATATAAGCTCATAACACCAACAATTTTATCCTAGAAAACCTCCAATGGAGGAAAAACCAGTGAAGGGCAATTGCTCTTTCTTCCCACTTTTATTGGCCAATTCAAATCAACAGGTACAAAATTTACAATAAGTAAGAAAGGGAAGTAGATAATATCTCAACACTTCCTTTCAGTTACTTGCTTGTTCAGCCAACACTCCTTTCTTCTACAAAAATACAATTTCCAGCACTAAGATTTCTTGCTCACTTGCTCCCATACTTTGATGATCTTCTACACTTCTACAATCATGTATTTATAGCCTTTCTCATGCCCTCCCATACACTGGAGAATGGGAAAGTCCATGAAAGAGAAGAGAAATTAACATCCTTTCAAATTCAGAGGTTGTTGGTTTCGAATTTAGTTTTCTATCCATAATGGCCAAGACAGCCGCTCTGTGCAGATCGGCGGTTCTAGGACCTTGCGCCCTAGGCTGGCAAAGTGGTCTGTTACTTAAAAGAAAGAACCTCCATTTCATTATTTTCCTTCTTTGTGTTGACTGTTTCTGATGAAGTAGAGTTATTTCGGATCCCTATGGATCACACCTCCCCTTCTTAGGAGGCTTTTGGTCCCACAAAAGCTTAGTGGGGGAGTAGATAAGGGAACAACTCCCTCACTTGCTCCTTTGAGTACCACTGGGCCTACCTTGGTGTCTTCCCTTTCAGTCCAATCTACCAAGACTCTTGCGGACCTCTTCTAGTCTCTCTGACTTTCTATTGTAGCACTACATCCTCCTCTAATTCGCCTCGTGAGTCCAAGACACAATCCTCAATGGAAGGCAGCAATTGTATTTCTTCATCTTCATCCAGAATGGATGGCTCATATAGGCGCAAGTTATCGTAGTTTACTACAGAGTACACACTCATAAATGATGGCAAATCAGGTCAAAAAGCATATTTCCCAACCTGCACCAATATGGTGAAGGGTCCATATCGTAGTGGCTTGAGCTTTCGTGCTTGACCTTGTAATCTCTCCTTGCTCAAGTAAAGCCAAACTTTGTCTCCAACATGAAGCTTGTGTTCCCTCCTATGTTGATTGTGCCTAGCTTTGTACTTTGCTTGAGATTTTTCTAGCTGTTCTTTGACCTTGAGATGGATTTGCCAGATCTTGTCAATGAAATTTTTGGCTCTAGTCACCTTTGTGTCTCATGTATCCTCCTCATCCTGCTGTCCAACTGCTATGTCCAGCGGATTTGTAGGTAGATATCCCAAACATGCTTCAAATGGTGACTTCGTAGTGGATGTGTGTACTGCTCGGTTATAGGAATGTTGAATGTAGGCTAAGGACTCGTCCCAAGTCCTTGGGTACTTACTGTTATACCCTCTGATCAATTATACCAAAGTCTTGTTTACCACCTTTGTTTGTCCATCTGTCTGTGGATGGAAATTTGTGCTCCTCTATAACCTGGTATCCATCTTGTCCCACAAAGTAGTCCAAAAATGCCCCAAGAACCTGGAATCCTTGTTAGAGACAATAGACTTTGGCAAACCAAAATGCACCCATACATTAGCAAAAAAAATATCTTGCATGTTGGGCCAATATACATACTACTCAGTAGTGGGTTAAGGTCTTAGCAACACTCGAAATGTCCCGCTACTTTCGAGGTATGTGCTTCCCTCATCAATAGAAGTCTTTCTTCTTTAGACACACAAAGTTTCCCCATCAAGATCAGCAGCCCGTCCTTGAGATAACAATCTTCAATCCTCGTCTTTTCAGCCCCTTGGGACTGCAACTTCCAAAATGTTACCCCAAAGTCTTTGTCTTGGGCATATGCTTCTCTGTACGCTTCCTTTGTGAAGGGATCGATTCAAGAGATAGTGGCCAAATAGAAGAAATTTTCCTGTGTGGGTGGCCTAGACAACATGTCTGCCACCAAATGTGTACTACCTTTCTTGTATTTGATCACTAGATGGAACTGCTAAAGAAACCCCATCCATTTGTAGTGCCTTGCCTACTGCAATTTAGACTATGCTTGCAAATACTGGAGAGGTTTGTGGTCAGTGTGCATAATAGTTTCTTTACCCAACAAATAATGTTTCCATTTTTTAATTACTTGAACTAGTGCATACATTTCTTTATCATATATTGAATATCCTTTAACTTGCTGAAGTGAAGGTTTCAGAATGATAACATATGAGTTTACCTCCTTGAAGAAACACTGTGCCCATAACATAATCACTGGCATCTGTCTCTACTTCAAAAGGTTGCTTTGCAAACTAGGAAGAGCAAGTACTAGAGCATGACTAATCTTATATTTCAATAACTCAAAGGATTTTTCTTGTTCCTTACCCCAGTCAAAACCCTTACTCTTTACGGCCACTGTGTGTAGAGGTGTTGCAATCACCGAGAAACCCGAAATGAATTTCCACATGTACTATACTACTCCCACAAAACTTCTAGTCTTTGTGGCTCTTGTTGGTGTTGGCCAATTTGTGATGGCTTCCACCTTCTTTGGATCCACTTGTAGCTCTCCTCCTCCAACCACGTGCCCAAGATAGACAAGTGACTGTTTGGAAAATTCACATTTCTTCATATTACAAAGCAGTTGTTTCTCCCTGAGAACTTGCAAGACTTACTGCAAATACATTAGATGTTCTTCCCATGTGGCACTAAAAATCAGGATATCATCTAAATATACAATGACACATGAATCTATGAAATCCCTCAATACATCATTCATCGATCTCATAAATGTAGCGGGTGCATTGCATAATCCAAAAGGAAGTACTAACCATTCATACAAACCCTGTTTTGTTTTGAAGGAAGCCTTCCATATATCCTCCTTCATCTTGACTTGGTGATAACCTGACTTGAGATCTAACTTCGTGAAAAATTTGGCATGCTAAAGTTGGTTCAAGAGATCATCTATACAGGGAAGCGGATATTGGTTCTTTATGGTGATCTTGTTCAAAGTGTCAGAGTCAATGCACATAATTCTCCAAGAACCATCCTTCTTTGGCACCATCACAATAGGCAAACTACTCGTGAGGTGCTCGGACGTATCACCCCTTGGTCTATTAGTTCTTGGAGTTGCTTCTTTACTTGATAATCTTAACCAAGGATTGCCTATACAACTCGTTGTTCGGTAAAGGTGACTCGACAATAGCTAAATATTATGCTCTACTTCCCGTTTTGGTGGTAATCCACTAGGAGCCTAAAATACTTCCCGAAAATTTGGACCGAATAATACTATCCAAATATTTTTTTCCTTGGTTAGAAATCTCTAAAACTTCTACCCCATCTTGTTTATCTTTTAACAAAAGCAAACAAAACTGATTATGATTTGACTGAATAAGTCATTTTACTTGGTTAGCACTTACCATAGTAACTGTGTCTTACACTGGTGTGCCCGGATGTTGTAGCTGATCCCATCCTTGACCCATCTGTACCAATTTTCCCTTCTCATAAAGATAGCATCCCTAACATACAAGTAAGGACTCCTGAATACCACATCAAAAGCATCAAGTGGAATAACGTCAGCTTCAAAAACATCTATATATTGGGAATTTATCCCAAACTTGACCTTACATCTTCTTGTTACCTGAATTTCAACACCCTTCTTCACCCAACCCAAAGGATATGGGTGCGGATGCTCGTAAGTCTCAAGACCAAGCTTCTTTACAACTGCCTCAGAAATCAAGTTAGATTGAGAACCGGTATCAACCAAAGCATTTACCTTAGTCCTCTTGATCTGGATTTTGATCTGGAATAGTCTACTCATCTCCTCTTCATTGTCCATGTTGGTGGTCGTGCATCCAAGCCTTTCATCTACATTAGAGTCATATTTGATTTCCACCTCCCCTTCTATCTTTACAAATTATCATGGACTTCTTGGAGTCCTTGGTTGGTTCTTCGGATGTAACTCTAGATGCAACTTCCAACATGTAGCGTCAATATGACCATTAATATCACAATTCTTACAAAAATTCTTGGGATCTTTACAAGTATTTAAAGTAGTGGCAGCTTGTTTACCTTTCCCTTTCCACTTACTCTTGTTACTTGTTTTCCCATAATCCTTTTTCTACTGATTTGTTGACTGCTTTACCCACAGCTCTGCTTCTCCTTGCTTTTTCTCATCATATATGTAGTATGCCTATACACATGCTTCATTGATATCCTTGGGCTTTGTGGAGATGACTTTTCTTTGAAGGTGAGTGTGAAGTCCTCCCAAGTATTTGGTCAAAATATCCTCATCCTCCAAATCCATGTTTAGCAACATGGCTTGCCTCCGAAACTTCGTAGTATAGTCCTACACACTTTGACCACTGCCTTGTCTAAAATACTGCCATTTAATCATTTGGTCAGTTTTATGGCCAATAGGATAGAAGTTAGCTCTAAGTAATTCCTTAAATTCTTGCCAAGATTTCACAATAGGACGCTTCTTCTTTTCACAAGTAGCTAGATGAGTTTCCCACCAAACTAGAGCATGTCCCTCCATTTTGAGACGTGCAAAGGTGATCCTTTATGCCTCAGTGACATTATGGACGCTAAAATAGACTTCTAATTGTTTCAACCATTTATCAAGTAATTCTGCATCTACTTGTCCTTCAAAGCTTTTGATTTCGACTTTAGTCTCAACTTTAAAAGGAGTATGTTCAAATTTTACCTTTTCTCTTGTGTTAGAAGTATCTTCTTCATGCTCTTCCCCATAATCTTCCTCATGGTGACTCTTGCCTATACCAAACTTTTCGGCTAAGCCTCGAACCACCGAGTCCATGGAGTCTTGCTTGACGGAAGTTGTCTTCTACAAATCTGCAAGTTCCTCTTGCCTTCTAAACATCCTATCCATCATGGTCTCTAGCATCTTGATTCTATGGACCAAGTTCTCTTCCTCCATTTCTCCCCAAATTCTCTGTTTCCACTTCTTTGTAGAAATCTCTGGATCGCAAGGTAAAGTTTCTTCACCTTTAGATCTTGTCACTGTCATACAAATTCAAGAATGAAATACCACAGTCCTGGATACTTGTTAGCTCTGATACCAAAATGATCTGTAAACTCTTCAACTTTGGAATTATTCACAAAATCACAAATTAATCATTGTTGTTTACTTTCTATTAGAAAATAACAGAGATATCTAATGAATGAATTACTATTGTGCTTAGAATCAACAATTGTAGTGAAGGAAAGAACATAAGCTCATAACACCAAAAATTTTATCCTAGAAAACCACCAAAGGAGGAAAAACCAGTCGAGAAGGGCAATCGCTCTTTCTTCCCACTTTTATTGGCCAATTCAAATCAACAGTACAAAATTTACAATAAGTAAGAAAGGGAAGTAGATAATATCTCAACACTTCCTTTCAATTACTTGCTTTTTTTTCCAAGACTCCTTTCTTCTACAAAAATACAATTTCCAGCACTAAGATTTCTTGCTCACTTGCTCCCGTGCTTCATGATCTTCTACACTTCTAAAATCATGTATTTATAGCCTTTATCATGCCCTCCCATGCACTGGAGAATGGGAAAGGTCATGAAGGAGAAGAGAAACGAACATCCTTTCAAATTAAGAGGCTATTCATTTTGAATTTAGTTTTCTATCCATAATGGCCAGACCGCCACCCTATGCGAGACCAGGCGGTTCTAGGACCACCGCCTAGGCCCGGGCGGTGGTTTTGTAACCACCGCCCCGCTTAGGGCGGCGGTCCTGTTACTTAAAAGACAAAACCTTTGTTTCATTGTTTTCCTTCTTTATGCTGACTTTTTCTGATGAAGTAGAGTTATTTCGGATCCCTATGGATCAATAGCAAAGAAATGCACAACTTACAATTTCCTTCCATTTCATTAATCACCAATCACATGTTTCACTCACACCTACACGTTGGCTTGTGTTTTCACTCATTGTCTTATGGGTCTTCACTTCAAGTAGTAATTAACTTTCACGTGCAGACACATGATCTCAATGTTACAAAAAGATACTATGTCACCTTTTGTGGTTTAGACCTTGTTCACGCTACTTTTTTAGCTCACCTCTTCATCTAATGTATCATGGCTTTGAGCTCATCTTATGTTCACCAACACTCTTGTTTCAAATAATGTTCATACACCTACACACCATTTGTTCTCCATCATTTTAATTGTGTCACTTTCGTATTTACACTGGACACCTCATTAGAATGAGCATCCTTGGTCATCACCTACCTTATGCACACATTTTTTCATATTCATCACTTTTCATCTCATTTTTGTTGCAAACATTTTTCTCTTTTCACACCATTTGCATTACTATCTCTATCACCTTCACATTTCGTCTAAACCACACCGCACACACATTTTTTGTGTTATCACTCCTCAATCTCGTACCTCATTGATTCACTCATTTAGTACCCTTGATTATGCTAAAATGTAAAATAATAGCCTAATCTAATGCAATTTTGTAGTGAATAAATGAAACAATGAAATACATAAATAATACCTAAGCAACTAAGAAATACAATGAAATACAATGAATAAATAACAATGAAATACATAAATAATACCTAAGCAACTATGAAATACAATGAAATACATAAATAATTACAAAGAGGGTTAAAAGAGCCTTAGTTGATTCGAAGAGGTCGCAGTGATGACCAGCTGAATAGGAGTGGAAGACCATCATAAAGAAGCCTGAAAAAATGCATATCTCGAGTGATTTGGATGGACCGGGGCACCTGGATAAGGATGGGGCGTTTGGGGCACTCTAGTCTGGTTTCTAGGCACCTGGTCTCGCATAGATGCTCAAAAAAACTCCTCTAAGGTATCGTAGGAGGTTTGCACTTATTTTCCTTTGATCACCTCAAGGTCATTGTAAGATCACCGAGGTTGATGTAAACCTACAATGAAGAAAGCACCTGTAAAACCCTCAAATAGACATCAAATCCTAAAAAGAAAGATGTAAAATGAGGGGTCAGACTATCCTCAACTACCACAATGATGGACTTATTATTGAGTGTTGCACTACATCTCAAACCCAATGTATTTCTCTGTGTGTGTGTGGAATTGTGCCCTAGGTTTCTCTTGTGTGTGTCGCACTTTGTGAGTAGCAAACAAGTAACTAGATGTAGAATGTAAATAATGTGTGCATGGAAACAATAAAATCCCCTCCTATGAAGTGTGATGCAGAAGAACCAACCTTTTTCCCTTGTGATGGAGCTAGATGGATGCAAATGGAGCTATAGATGCCTTGATGGATGCAACCTTAGGTGGTGATAAGTAGTGTTTAGTGTTTGGTCCTTTATTATGATCACATAACTTTATATTTATATGATTCCTTCGCTTGAATTTTGTAATTAACCTCGAAAAGACTGACTACCAAAGAGATAAGATGCTCAAATGGTTATAAAAGACCTAAAAGTGTGAGTAAAGTACAAAGAGGACAAAGGCACCCATAGGGGATGAGGTCACTTGGTGGTGGCGTCCTGGATGGGCGTTCGTGTCCAGAATGAGAAATGTCGAAAGGTGAAAAGACAGACTGAGAAAGTAAAAGTGAAAGATTTAAAGTATAATCATAAAGCAAATAAAAGTGGCCAAAGACATGGGTTAATCATTACTTTTCATACTTATGAATCATGTAAATAGTAGTATGTAATTAGGACTAGATAATTACCCAAGGTGTGTGATTTTGTGTCTACATTTTCCCCCAATTTATGTTGGTGAGCAGAATTCTCGGTAACATAAAGTAGATAGAGATGTGTACCTGATATCCATGTAGATCGATGTAGAAAGTGTCGAGGGACTAGACAAAGTGTGGAGTGATAAAAAGATGGAGTGTGGATACTAAAGATGTAAAAGTGTTAAAAGTGATGAAAATGAACCTATAGTGCGAAACATGTATGTAGAATTTCGATGTGTTTGATGTACCTATTGTTGGTGTCGATGTGTGTGATGTTGATGATGTTGAATACTTTCTTCCCATACGGACGGACCTATAAAAGAGAATACGATCAAGTAGTCAAATACACATGTATATGTGTAAAAAGCATGTAAGGAAGTATGTAAAAGAAAATGCTGAAAATGTGAAAAAGGAACATGTGCACCTGATCCGTGATGAGGAAAGAGTGTAGAAAGGATCATGTAGATGATGTCGATGTGCGCAAGTTTTTTAGGTGATCTCACACCAATTTAATGGAAGAAGTGTAGGGAGAACTTTTTGGTGTTGTCCGCCAACCTTTAACTACTTCCCGATATGTAGAGCACTCTAAAATGTTGGTTTTTTGGGAGATCCTATGCCACAATATAATTAGGATAGAGAGGAAAGTATGGCATCATCCTTTGACCTTTAATTGCTCCCCGAAATAAAACACCATTGTAGATGATGTGTACGAGTGCATGTGATAAGGACAATCACCTCGTAAACGCGATGTGTAGAATTTTACAGATCGTGTTGAACCCAATCGATGTATAATTTTCCCCATCAAGCAATCTAGGTAAGGTCACTATGTGATATGCCCCATGGTCTCAAGAAATCTAGGTGAGTTCGTTGTGTGTCATGGACCAAAATCTGATTATGAGTCCCGAAATCTGAAAATCGTATTGTATCGGTAATGTGTTGTGCTACGTATACTCATGTATGGGGTAATGATTCACTCAAATAATTTGCCCCCTTCGTTATGGGTGCATGTGATGTTGTTGAAGGATAATTTGGCCTAAAGGAGGACCAACTACTCAAACCGTGCTCTCTACAGGAGAAGGGGATGTGTTTGGTAAAAACAAGGCACATGCAAACAAGTGGTTGGGAGACAAGTGTCGGTACAAAGTAAAGACAAAAACTCATGTAAAAGACAAAAATGTAAGCTATGGAGACAATGTGTAAGCTAAAACATGCAAGAATATGAAGTAGACCATGAAAAGCAAAGTTGTAAACATGGGACACCACTCACAATGTCGCAAGACAATCAAGGCCGATGAAGTCAAAAGCATACAAGTGTGCACATAAGACAAAGGGAAAAGCCCACAAACAATGGCATACAATGAAAAGCAATTACAAACAATATAATAGATAACCATGGTGGAAAATAGTCCTAAAAAACAAATGTTTCACATGAAACAACCGTTAGCATATTAAAAAGATAGAAAGTATGTCAAAGCATGTATAATCTGATAAAGTAGTGGGCTATGAAACAAAATGAAACAATAACACTTGTAGTGTATGAAATTAGATGCCCCCAAGAGCCGTTGTGGGACTGGTACTAGGTACTTTCACAAGAATCCATGTTGTCTCATGTAATGGATATATAGAGTCTGTGATCAAAACTAGAAAGGCAAGTGAATGCACATGTGTGTATGATAAAGAATAATGACATACAAGATATCTATTTAGCATGTGTAATAAAGTGAACATGTACAAGTAAATGTAAGAAAAAGTAAATACAACCAAGATATGCAATATTGTGGATGTGAATGGAATGTAAAGTGAATAATAGGAGTTGCGTGCCCCCGAGTGAATGGAATTGTATACAATGAGGTTCATTTGTTTTTTCCTCCTTAGTAGTCAAGAATGAACCATAAACGAGAGCGCTTCATTGGGAATGGTTGAACTATGTGTTGTGTGTATAGTAATGTGGTGAATGTGTAGTGATGATATACGACACAGAGATGAGGTGCAAGAATGTGTGATGATTTATCCTAAAGCGTATATCACAAGATGAGTAGAATAAGTGATGATTTAGCCTAAAGCGTATATCACTAGAGGATGTTAGAGGAAGTGATGATGTATCATATAACATATATCACTAACCTAGGAATGTCACGTGATAAAAATATTGAATGGTTGAATGTGTGAGTGTGATGAGGTCCATTTGTGATGTATACCCTCAACAGCCCAGTATGGACCATGAGACTAGAGTGTGGTATAGGGTAGTGAGGGCAACATGTATAAGTAGATGAGAAAAATGTGTAATATGTGTAATAGATGGGGTGATAATAAATTGTCCTGTGATGTGTAATGTGTAGGATGTCTAGTATATAATTCCATATGTTTGAGGTATGTGTAGAATGTATATATGTATGAAGCATAAGATGTACGATGTTTGTTGTAAGATGGTAAAAGTGAAATATGTGTGAAGATGTGCCATTTGTAGTATCTATTGTGTAGTGTGTGAAGCTCATGTGTATAGGATGCCCTTAACATTCAAGTGTGAACCAAAGCACAAGAGTGCATCATCGGGAAATGAAAATGTTAGAGTGTCTCAAGAAGATGTTTATGTGAGACTTTAGGTGTGTGATAAGGTGAATGTAAGATGTGTGTTGATATTAGAGGGGGTGAATGTAATTACCCCCAAGTGTGTGGTGATGAGTGAGCTATTTGATAAAAGTAAAGGATGAATATCCTCTACCTAATGTTGGCGGTGAAGGCGTATGACCATGCTCTAAGAGTGGTGGTATATGAGATAGACGTTATGCAAGTGAGTGAAGTCTATATGCATGTGACAAATGAGTATATGGCGGGCACCATGGTGTAAAAAAATGCATAGGTGGTGGAGACCTATGTGAATCTGAATACGGTAGAGATGGAAACCTAGGTGGAATAAAACGAGGTGGTTATTTGTACCTAGATGTAGAAACCATCCTATAAATGGACCTATACTAATGTATTGGACTAACAGAGTGATGAGGCCGCATGAGGTGTGTGCGAGTAGGTGAGCTAGGAGTAGATTGTACTTTAAGTGCTATGGGTTGTGGTGTACCAGATGGAATAGGTGATGCATTGGTCATCGCTAGGTGAGATGGTTACCATGGCATAGATGGCGGCACTCGATCAATAGGAATGACTTGATTATTGTAAATAAATTTTAGATGTAAATGATTCATGGAGATTATAGACTTCGACTTGCGAATCCAATTGAGTCTTAGAAGCATGTCACACCCATTGACTGCTTGTCCCATAATGAAGGGTACCAACATAGTAAGAGGACCAAATGTAACATGTAGTTTGACAACGCCATATGAATTGTTCATTGATATGATATTTGTGAAAGCGGGTAGCCGAGAGCAACGAGAAGTGGAATAGAACACACATTGATGAGCCATGACAGATCTACCTTAGTTTTATTGATAGGAGTAAATGATTAGAAGAAAATGTCACATGATAATCGTAGTCAGAGAAATAAATGATTTGAGGAGACATATTTGTATTAGCGACTAAGAAATCAAGAGCCCTCGATGCAGGAGGAGGCACTGTGCGATATGTATGATTAGCCAAATATTTAGCTAATTTCTTTTTGTGTTTGGGAAGTGGATTGTTAAAGATATTTAACTTGTGATTATAATTGACAGATGCAGAATTTGTAGGTTCAGGAAGCTCAATTCTATTATCGTCAATGACGCTCTAAATAAGAGTTCAAAGTTTAAAACAATGATCTATAGAATGCCCTACGCATTGATGATAGTCACAATGGAATTTTTCATTATAATTATGACCTTTTGGTTGAGATGGATCTAATTGGAGTGGAGGAGGAAGTGTGATAAGATTACTATTAATAAGTTGTGGTAGTAAGATATGCGGAAGGACAATTAACTTAGCATATGTACGTCATGGTGGTTGCGACTAAAGATCTTTGGTAGTGGATACCACGTTAACAAATGAATTTTTGTATCGGTTGGTTTAGTTGTAGATGGTTTGAATGTTGACTTACTTTGAAAATGCATAGAAGATGATGCTTGCTCTTGATATTTAAGATTTCCTATAGATAAGAGCTTGGTTTCACGAAGCTTAAGAGTATGAAAAAGTTGATCAAATGAAGGAGAGGTCTCAAAGAGAACACTTTCTTAGAGAGGTGGTAATAGACTATGGATGAATAAGTCTTAAAGCTCAAAGTCTGCAAGAACATTTGACATTTTAGCTAAGTTGTTTTTGTATCGCAAAACGTAATTTGCTAAGTGTTCATTAGATCCTTGTTTAAGTTGTGTGAGTTGAGCATAGGAGATCTTAGAGCCGATGTTGATAGAAAAGTGAGTGAGAAAAACATCAACTAGATGCGTGAAATATGTTACTTGAGTGAACAAGTAGGTCATAGAACCAACACATCGCATAATCATGGAGACTATAGGGGAATATTTTAGCCAAGAGGATATGATCATCCACAAAATCTAGACAAGCCACATGGAAGGCTTGGAGATGCTCTTGTGGGTCACCATGCCCATTAAAGATGGGAAGCTTGGGGGTGATAAAATTAGGAGGAAGCAAATAAGCAGAGATGGCGGGTGTGAATGGAGTGTGTAATAATAAGGTAGAATCCAAATATGGAGATGCACGAGAATTATTCTATTGTAATTGATGAATTTGTGCTTGGAGATCTTGATAGAGGGAGGCTAAATCTTGAGTGCCAATGGAAGAAACTTTCCATGTGTGAGAAACAAGAGGTGGAGTGAAGTGGTTATTTAGGGTAGGAACATAAACAGGGATAGTAGAAATGGGAGGAAGAGTAGAAGCAGGTGGATGAGTAGTAATAGAAGTGGTAATGGCAGCAGAAGCAAGGATCTCTACCGAGGTTGGTAGTCTTCATGAGCATCATGCAAGAGCAAGTCTAGATCTTGGGGATGCTCAACAATATGATCATTAAGGGATTTAAGATGGTATTTAGTAAATTCCTCATAAGATTAAGCCATAGTGATGAGAGTATGGGAGTGTTAAATGGAAGGGGATTCAAGACCGGGTTCACCAAAATTATTATGCTAAAATGTGAAATAATAGCCTTATATAATGCAAGTTTGCGCAGTAAATAAATAAATAATGAAATGTAGAAATAATACCTAAACAACTAAGCAATAAAAATATGAAACACTAATTACAAAGAGGGTTAAAAGAGCCTTAGTTGATTCAAAGAGGATATTGGACTATGTCGCAGTTGATGACCAGGCTGAACAGAGTGGAAGAATACCATGCAAAAGCCTAGAAAAATGCATATCTGAGTGATTTGGCTAGACTAGGGCACCCTGGATAAGGATGGGGGCACCTAGGGCACTCTGGTCTGGTTTCTTAATGCCCTGGTCTACATAGATGCTCTAAATACCTCCTTTGAGGTGTCTAAAGAGGTTTTTACTTGTTCACTTTTGATCACCTCAAGGTCGTTGTAAGATCATCGAGGTCGTTGTAAACCTAAAATGAAGAAAGCACCTGCAAAACCCTCAAATAGACATCAAATCCTAAAAATAAAGATGCAAAATGAGGGGTTGGACTGTCCTTAACTAAAACAATGATGGACTTACTACTAAGTGTTGCACTACATCTCAGACCCAATTTAGTTATGTGTGTGTGTATGCAAAATTTCACCCTAGGTTACTCTTCAAGCGTGTCACACTTTGTGAGTAGCGAGCAAGTAGTTAGATGTAGAAAGTAATATTGTGTGCATGGAAACAATAGACTCCCCTCCTATGAAATGTCCATACCTTTTCTCTTGTGATGGAGCTAGATGGATGAAAATGGAGCTATAGATGCCTTGATGGATGCAACCTTAGGTGGTGATAAGTAGTGCTTAGTGCTTGGTCCTTTATTATGATCACATAACTTTATATTTATATGATTCCTTCACTTGAATTTTGTAATTAACCCCGAAAAGGCCAACTACCAAAAAGATAAGATGCTCAAACGGCTAGAAAGGACCCAAAAAGTGTGAGTAAATTACAAAGAGGACAAGGGCACCCAAAGGGGATGAGGGCGCGTGACACTAGCATCCTGGTTGGGTGCTTTGGTGTCCAAAATGAAAAATGTCGAAAGGTGAAAAGATAGACTGAGCAAGTAAAAGTGCAAGACTGAAAATAGAATCATAAAGCAAAGAAAAGTGGCCAAAGACATGGGTTAATCATTACTTTTCGTACTTAGGAATCATGTAAATAGTAGTATGTAATCAAGACTCTATAATTACACAAAGTGCGTGATTGCATGTCTACAACCCTTACCCCGAATACCTCCTGCTCAATATTTCACTACCCTCCCCATGAGTGTCTTGTGACATGGCCCCCAACTCTTCACCTTATAGACCTAATTCTACACTAGCCATAACTCTCTCGAGTCACTATACCAACTCGGCCCAACTCATCACTTCATACCACTTTACCTTCTCCATTCTCTCGTATACCCCCTCCCCCCCACTCACTCGGTCCCCCTAACTTTCCCCTCGATTCGTTAGAGTGAATAAGATCGATGTCACCTCTCACCTCACCCCGCCTCGATAAATTGCCCAAACAACTTGCCAAGCCCACCTACCCTAACCCAAATCAATTCCTACCTCTCTACCACCTCACTCGGCTCAACCACCCTCACCGCATCAAACCAACCCAACACCCTGTTACCATAGGTCACTACCAAGACCGACTACTTTTCTCCTTCCCCACCGCGACTCACCTCGATTTGCGGGAACAACTCATCCTTCCCTAACCTACTCTTATTTTTCCTTATACCCTAGTGCTTCCCAACTACCCAACTTGCTACCTAGCTACCCTACTCACTTCCCAACTCATCATAACGATTCGCCCCGGTAACATTTTGTGCCCCGTATCCCTCCCCCTTCCCTCTCCCACCCCAAAAATTTACCACGGTGACTCTCCATACATCGTGTTATCTCCCACTCATCCTACCTTCCTTGTTTCCTTACCTCACACTCAAGCCCCTAAACCTAACCCATTGAATCATTCAATGAGTCATCGAAGAGAATCGTTGATCCCTTTTGCACCACCACTCACCCTCCCAAACTTATCTAACCCCGAATCGACCGTCATCAACCTCACTTTACATACTTCGGTCAAGTCATAGGTAACACAAACACCTCAACATGCCCTCATATTACCCCGACTTAATTTGAATCCTCACCAAATTTCCCCACCAAGTTAGTATTTCACATCATCGCTCACCACCTACTAACCTCGCCTCTACCCACCACCCACCCCTGGAAAGTCTCTTGAGTGACTCTTCAAAATATTAACCCACTTCCCGTGCACCCACCCTTCCCACCTCAGTGCCTCGGCCTAAGCCCCTAACTCACCGATTCACATGAGAGAATCACCCGATCCCCCGATCCCTAACTTCTCATTCCTTATCCCCTTAACCGGCTTGACCCACTTCCCTTATCACCCATCGAGCCCCCGCGCGTGATTTGGTCCTAGTCATACACCCTCAATGTTATCAATCTATCCTCCCCATCTTCCATGTGCCTCTTCCCTAGCGGACTCACTCGCCACTCCCAAGTCACACGAGTGACTCACATCTCACCCCCTACTCACTAGGTGAGTCAATCTTACATCTCATCATGTCCACTCCCCTTCCCACTCTAGAACCCGACCTACCCCGCCTCGGCCCAATTCACCCTCGTAAATCAGCCTAACCCCTCTCTCACCTTGATCCCAACTTCCTCCAAATCCATCTTTTCGAAAATCTCAACTCTCCCATATCGAGACCCCGACATCCCTTTTCCCTACTCACATAGAGATTTTCCCTTACAACTCCTCATGTTCATCCTCTTGACTCGAGCTCACCCGCCTCGCTCTCCCCCTCATCTCAAGCCTAACCATAAATATTTCCCATACCTAACTCCCACCACACATCTCATCGATTTTTTATTGTGACTCGGCCTCAAACACTTCCCCAACCTACCTAGTCACTATAGCGACTTAGCATTAGACCCGACCTAACTCACCATCAAGATCATTTCCCCAAATTTTCACTAAGCTCACTTTCCCATCTCACCAATTTGCCCCACATAACTCACCGCCTAGCTCACCGTGTAGCTCATCGCCTCCCGTCTAGCTTGTTTTCCACCCCGCATAACTCACTACCTAGCTCATTTTGCAACTCACTACCTAGCTCTCCACATAGCTTGTCACCTCTCTCATCTAGCCACTCACCCACATAGCCAACTTTCCCGTATAGCTTGCTCATCTCCTAGTTCGCTTCGAGCTCTTCACCTCGCCTGCCTAGCTCACTAGCCACCCAGGTCGCCACCCCCGCCATCTAGCTCGCTCGTCGCGTAGCTCACCTTCTCACCGTCTAGCTCACTCGCCACCCCGCGCAACTCATTTCCTCGCATGTCTAGCTCATTCGTCGCATATCTCGTCACCTCGCTCACCTAGCTCTCTGTAACTCTACCTTTTCTCTACCTCCTCACTATTCACACATCTACTTTGGTACCTACCCATCATCAAGTTTTCATCTCGCACATGGTTTGGGAAACCTTGGCCTCACTTCCACTCATCATGCCTTTGCCAAGGTTCATTCTTCTATCTTCTTCAATTGCCACTTTTCATCCCACATTACGTTGGGGAAACTTGTGGCTCCAAAAAAATCACTTGAGGGGGAATCATACAAAACCCTTCTCATCAATTGTATGAAATCTAATCGTCAACAAACTTAATATTCCCGCCTCACGAAATCAACCTATTGATACACTCATAGACTCTGAATGAAGTGGCCCATTGATCGCATTTCCAAGTTCCTGTCTATCTAGTCAACTATGTAAGCTCCCAACTCAAGGAAACCATGTCATATGGTTAGATGACACCCATCTCATCTTCATTTTTATAATGCGGTTTATGTCTGTTGTAATACACATCCCAAAAAGGGGGAAAATGTAGACACTAGAAAATGTACCTTACACATAAGGTCTCTTATTCAAGAACATCAAAAACATAAAAATCCCAAAAAAAAATGCCACAAAAGCAAATAAAAAATATAAAACCCACAAAAATGGGGATAAAATACACATGGCCACTAATTTACTAACCCTCACCCACTCACATTTGATTTTATTCATCCCACTTACCCATTTGCATGCTTAATGCATTATGGACCCTTATCATCTCACCCACCTATGCACATTACACCCATATGTGTCACATTCTCCTTTGCACTCAAAATATATAAAATCACCCTCTCCCACATCACTTAACAACTCTTGACCCTCGAATCTTAGTGCGTAAAAGATATAATTGAGTTTTCTTACCCTCTTACTCGCACATCTCAATTTTGTAAGTCTTATAGAAGTGAAAGCAGAGCACAAAGGATAGATACAACTTGTTGCAACACTATTTTAGCTAAATTCCAACACAAATGGGAAGCACAACCATAATCGGATTGCGATCTCCGTGTGATTTTCAAGAAATCACAATTGTGATTATCATGTGATATGAGCCAGTATATTTGTCTTTTTCATATATTGTTTTATCATTTTAATCAATAAAATTTAGTTAATCTCTTTGAAAGGGTTAGGGATCTAACTCGAGGCAGTCCCATAACCACCAAAACAACTAACATTTTTCGAGTGTGTTTGTGTAGGTTTATATTTAGATCTGTAAGATTTTTTACCCACTTTATTCAATAAAAGAGCACATGATTTTCTTCCTCTTCACAATGGAAACATAAGCATGTTTTATTTTAGTAGCATTAATTTAGAGATTTCATATCAAATAATACATCTTTGCAGTGATTTAAATTTGGGCATACACATATGATGGGATAAAATAACATCTTGAGCTTGTGTTATCATCATCATAATTATCTCGTAATATTTATATTCAGTTATCCTTCTAAACTATAGGATATATCTAAGTTATAACATTCAAAACTAGAAGTTAGACAATACTTCTATTCATTTAGTCCTTTTTGTTCAAGGTAGGTTATCTTGGATTTTCCTTTATTATAATCTTTACTTAGACATTAATGTAGTCTCATTGATGACTTGATTGATAGTGCCAAAGTTTTATTGTTTGGATGGCTGGTTATGCAAGGCTCACTTATATTCATAGAAAAATAAGTAGGGAAAGACTCAATATATCTCAAGTTTAAGGTAGGATATCATCCAACCGCAGTTATAATACAACTTTTTCATATAGCACTAATATTGATTTATTTTTCTCATGTCACAAATTCAATTTTTAAGAAATAAAACAATATTCTTGATTATATTGTTATCTAAAGTGCCAATAAATTTCTTTTTGAGAGAAGCAATGAGACCGAGCGTACCTTCTTGAAGAATAACAATATGTGTTTCTTCAGGAACAAATCCTACTATTATTTTGTGATACCATAAAACCCATTGGCAATCATTTCGATGTTTGTTTTGGGATCCTTACCATACTATATTACCCGGGTATTAGCCCATCCAATCATTCCTTGAATCATTTCTTTGATCCGAGTAAGGGTACTATATTCCAACTTGTACCATTTTGGTTGTTTATGCACAATATTGTGTATAGGTTTAGCACTCTATGAGTGTTGGGGATCTAGTCCTTTAATTTCCCTTTCACCATCCTCGGTAGAGACAATACCCATGCTTGATACTTTTACTTTTCTTAGTATCATGCAATTTCACCACATCAAACCCAATAACATGTTTGGACCAATCTAGAATAATTGGTATTGGCCTTTTAGAATTTTTAAAAATATTATCAATTTGTTTGACAATATTGGGAATAGGCTAAACATGGTGTTTGACAAAATTGAGCTTCTAGTCGAGTCATAAATTGATTGATGTAAAGTTTGCATAGTATTCAAAAGTTTGTGGTTTTTTCCAATCTTGGAGGATATTTCCTTCTTTGTATGCTTAGTGACTTTGATTAAGAGGATGAGTGTTTTTAGACACAACTTTGGAAAAAGCATGCGAGAATTTTAGGGACTTTAAATAACTTGGGAAAATGACTTATTACTTTATGAAATTTTTGGACAAAGGTAGATAAGCTATCAAACTTACTATTTAACAAGTTAATGGACTTTGAACTCATCTTTCTCGAAAAATTTTGATGGCCTTTAAATTTTTCCCCAATTTAACAATTATAACACATTGAGCTTTTACGGTGTCATGAATGACTTGACATCTTTGTTTGACCAATTTAGCATTTTGGACGACTCGAGGGGTTAAGGTGTTTATCGATTCTCCTTTAATAGCAAAACACAACTTTTTGTTTTTCATTTGGTGACATAACTTTAGAGCTTTCAAGAGGAGGGAACTCGTAAATAGGATGAGAGATTTACATATTAACTTTCTTTGGTTTACTTATCTTAGCAGCAATAACAAGGGTCTCTTCAAAGTGTTATAAAATGATCATCAACAAAAAGCATATTAATGATCCAACCATTACTAGGGATATATTTCTACTTTATGATTTGCTCACAATATTTACACCAAAATAAATTTGTATTTGAGTCTTGAACAAGACTATCATGATTACAGACAAAGACTTGCTCTTTTTGCTTGGATTTTAAGGAGATTCGATCTTCTATGCATAAATAAGAAGAATTTGTTCTAGAAGAACTGGATATAAACATTCTAGGAAAGCTATTATGTCGAAAAGACAAAGTAACATTACTATGGGATTCATTTACAAAGGTAGCATTCTCAAGTTTAGGTTGGTCTTTGTCAAGGATTCTTTTTGGCAGTGTCCATTCTTTGGGAACCTTAATTTGTGACCATGAGATTAATTCAAGGTCTATTGTATGTGACTCAATACTAACATGACTCGCCATGTTACCTTTGTCATTAGTTAGACCATATTTAACAACATGGTGTATGGTATTAACTAAGCGGTAGATGAATTTATAATGAATAGTAAGGGGACAAGCACCTAGATTCACGTTGATACTCCTAGTGGCAAGGTGGAGACAAAGGAATTGCTTTAACATGTTTTCCTTATTAATACCAATAGGGTAATTAGGATAAACTTCAAAAGAAACTAGACCATTATGGACACCGGTTTGGATAGCGGCCAATAAAGAGTCTTTGAAGCCGGAATGACACCAATCCAAAAACAACACAAAACATACGCATTTAACCCTCTTCGAACAAGGGAGTAATTTTGATTTGTACACAACCAATAATTGCAAACTTACAAAGTTTTTTATTTTTAATGAACTCGAACATCTTTGGGTTCAACCAATAGGATATCATATTCATGCTTTTCCAGACTTAGAAACTTGAATAAAGACTCGATTTTTAAAGTAGTAGCAGTAACTAAATAAAAAGTAGACAACTTGGCATAAACTAGATTATAAAGGATATTAGGAAGTTTCAAGGAAGGAAAATTTAAGACTCTTCTTGAATATCTATTTCAAAATTAACAAAGAAATATTGGATAAACTTACAAGATTTTTTTATGCTTCCTCATGAGACTCGAATTCGGTCTTTGAATTCCATGTTGAATACTTTCTCTGCAACTATCTAGTAGGTCTTATGGTATCAACCACATAAAACTACACACATCCATGACAACTTACAAGAAATGTTTGCCTCTTTACACAATCTTATGCCATATGAACCAAATTTCGTAGATGAAAATCAAATATAAAATATAGACCAAGAAGATAAAGAGAAAATATTAAATGTTTTATTGATGTATGGAAAGATTAAAAATTTGAACCAAAATCCTTACCAAGAAATTTGATACCACTTCAAAGCACACAATGGATATACAAACTAACAAGACTAGAATAGATTAAACTTACTTTAAACAATTATTACGACTCTTTAGCCTTCCAAATTTGAAGTTTATGAAAAATTTGTTCAAATGGCCAAATGGTATTTCCTTAACACTTTTGACCAAGGTAAATATATAATAAGGTACATGTCTCAAATGTCATCCCCACGATATATTTCAATTCAATAAAATTTGAGATTCATACCTAGTTCCAAGGTGCAAGGCATAATTAGCACACACGAAGGTGGGGTTGGATTAATTTTGTGCCTTTAGGATTAATTTACTAGGGTTTAACCCCACATAACTATACAATAGGTCATAAGACCAAAGACACCATTGATAAGTTTATTAGCACATAGAAAGCTAACATACAACCAAATCAAGTCACACTGCACATAACAATTATAACATGACACGTCCCAAAGTTGTAACATACTAAAGGTAAGAGGTAAAACCATGTTATGAATGCAAAATAACACGAGTCCAGATAAACATGCTAACAAAAAACTATACAACCATGTGCACACAATCCCAAAACACTTGCCAATGTTTTTCAACTGTCATGGGCATCCTTAAGCTAATATGCCTAGCTCAATCCTCTATTAATGATTCAATGCAACTAACAATGTAGATGGTAAGATTATTATCCCATGATAATCTGAATTTAAATGAAGTATAGTAATCAAAGTAATGAAACCTAACCAATAAAACATGATCCATGAAATATATACCAAAACCACTAAAGTTTATTTGATGTCAACACTCAAGTGTGTATTACCAATGCCATCTTTCAACCTAAAATAATCATGGGACACCATTTACATAAAGAACATACTAAAGTAACAATTGTCAATATATATACATAAATCCCAATAATACACAACCAACGATGGAACATCATTTACATAAAGAACACACTAAAGTAACAAGTGTCAAGATATATACATAAATCCCAATAATCCACAACCATAACTAGATACATAATCATATAGAAATTTGTAATGTTATAAAACAACAATACATTTAATGTCCTGTGTACCCCAAGGGCACTTACTACAATAATAAAAAGGTGCTAAAAGGGGGTCTTGACATGTTTGTGGAGAGGGATTCTAAGGATGTGGCAGAAGTCTATACTTACAAGTGGGCACACAACTCTTGCAACCTCGTACATAATTTCCAACACATTTTAGTTGGAAGTATAATTTTGTTCAAAAGGCCTTTACAAAGGTCAAGGCCTCCCTAAGATATTGGAGAGCATATGAGGTTCTAATTGTCTGATGCCACTTATGTGAGTTCTCTTATTTTGACTATTGAAAATTCATTGATCTTCTAAAAATAGATCGATGGTCACAAATAGGTTCTTAAGAAATCAAGAGGAAACTTTTAAAACCCAATTTTGACTCGAAGAAGTCTACAACTAATGTAGTCCATCTATTAGCCCAATGATAATTTATATGATTTAATTCATCTATTAGTTCACTCTATTGAACTTTCCTCAAGGCAATGGAGGAAAGGGCTCCTTGGGATGTTATCCTACCTTGACTCTACCAAAATTGTATTAAAAATAAGAATAACAAATTTATGATTATCAATAAGTTAACTACCGTGAATGAGGTAATTCCATTAATAATTCCTCCCAAGCAAACTCTATAAATATGGGCAATTATGGACATACTTGTTGAAAAGAACAAAATAGCCTTAGAAAAGCAATCGTGGAGGGAGAACCATTGACAAAAGAAAATAACTATGGAAAAGCAACTATATTACCTCAAACTAAGGGATTTTTTTATATCAACTTTTTAATTGTGGTTAATGCCTTCACAAAATTTAGCACGCAACAATTAAATTCCATCATATAAGAGATATGAATCTCTTAAGTTATCTTATGCTAAAATGAGTAACATCATTTACAACAGTTGTTGAATTATTCCAACATTAGTTAATATTTAGAATCCAATCAGATAACCTATGATATCCATGTGCAACTATAAGGGTTCAAATCCTATTTGATCCCCTTTCAATTCTCTACACGAGCCAATATACCTATTATATCATTTGGTTAGACCTTTTAAAGCTACAAAGAATCATGTGTATCTTCTTATTGTCGGCCTCTCGGGCAAATACAATTAAAGCGAAATGGTGACGGACAATGCAATCAGTCATTTGCACTACTATGTGCATAGTTTTGGGCATTACACTAGCAATCCTGGTTTCATGACTGCACATAATCCACTTGAAACTTGTCCCTACATTCACCGCACAATCATCTCATTCATAGTATCGGGATTCGTTTTCATTTTCTTAAGTTATTATGTTCATTGTTATTCGCTTAATCATGCATTAATAGAATCTTGTTAAGTTATCTCAATCATGTTATAGGTATGTAATGAAATCTAAAAGACATCAGTATGATGTATTTACCTCTTATCGCATGTCAATTAACTACATCGCTTTAAAATCTTAGGTTGGGATAGACAAGAATAAGACTTATTTTGTTTCCTAGATTCAATTACACTTCATTAATGTTTGTCAATTACTTAGGACATATATAGGTATTTGTACCTCTTCATGGGTTGTCCATGTACTTTCATTCTTGCCATCAGAACTTCTTTCACACTAAAATCAAGTTTGTTTATATGAGATAGAACTTGTTCCTTTAAGGTGTAAGATTGTTGTCAACCAAGGCAGTGATTGACTCCCGTTGGTTCTTTAGACCATTTGTTTTATAACATCATACTTATATAAGATTTATAGTTATAAGTTCATTACTTATGATTTCCTCTAAAGTTACTCATTCCTATGTTCTTACTTACATTGCCATTATTATTCATTTATTTCCTTATGATGGTATCATAAAACAGTTAGCATTATTCCTTTCAATCATCCACAATATATCATAACTTTACTTGTTTCAATATACAAGTATATATCCTTAAAGCTAATATAAACAATATGATTATTACTTAAACACTAGATCATACTAAGTTTATGGTTGATAACAATAATACAAGAATGAATTCATAAACACAAGATTATGGAGTTCTTTCATCAATTGACAACTTCAAAAACAATTCTCAATTACAAGAGATAAGAGAGACTATCAAACATTGTCACATCCCACAATTTCGGTCTATTTCGTCGAAAGGTATAAGTAGTAAATGAAGAGTGGGTTACGAGTGCCGGATAATAAACCATGTTGCATACAAATGTATATGTAGCCACACATGCGTATGCATATCCTAAAAAGGATATGCACACTTACTTGTAGTTGCATGTACAACCACAACAATATTTGTCGTTTAGCACTCATAATGTACTTAACATTATGACTTATTCTTATTTTGTCGTGATGGTTGTATGTACTTACTTGTGTTGTAAGAGATTACTGCGGTACATGATGTAATGTTTGATTGTTGTATCGGAAATGAATATGGTTGTGCAACATGTTATGTTGTGTGTTATGAGTTATCAACTTTCTTTAAAGTAATAATTTGTTGCATTTGTATATTGTTTGGTCATTGAATCTAATATTGATATTGTGGTTTATCTAGCTTGCTAGAAATAATGATTGCATAATGTGAGGGATTTAAACACACGGTTGCAATAGTATTATATCATATTAATATAAAGATATGACTGTATAAGGATAACCTTCTTTTGTTACCATGGCGGTCATAAACCGCAAAAGAATTTTTATGGTCTTCATTCACTGCTTTCGAAAGGGTTGCAAACTAACGACAAGATAAAGGATATTTATTTGTTTATCATACCTTGCAATTATTAATAACGGAAAAAATATTTTATTGTTCTTCAACCATTGAACAAGATTGTTAAGGTTGTAATGGTGTTGGTTGTTTCAATATAAAGTTGACCATGTTAACAATTGAACCAAATTGGTTAAGAACCAAGGAGTGGTTAAATATTGTTTTGCTTTCGATTTCCCTACAAGATATGGTTAGATTGTTTTGGTCTTAATAAGGTTTATTGTATGACCGACCTTGATTTTCATAACACATTGCAATAATGATTCTAAACTATGGTGAGTTGAAAGGAATGTGGTCATAGACCAAGGTGGCATGTGTTTTCAGCTGGATTAGTCTAAGACCACAAGATAAGGTTAAAAACACTGTGAATTGTTTAAAAGGCCATTTACCATGGCAAGGAAAGAAAATGATATTGTTCATTTTTACAATGGTCTAAGACCATGGTGGGAAGCATTATAAGTTTTTGAAAAAGATAAGAAAAGTCCTCAACCACACACTCCATTATCATTTGAATGTTATTTGATTGTTCATGATGTAAATTTGGTCGTTGTTGACCCATGCATTATGAAGACTTGATATTTGTGTGATCAAAGTCTTGGACCTAACGGGGAATCCATGCAGGCAATAATTGGCGATGAGGTAAATGATTATTACGGGGACTCCATGCAAGCAAAAATAGTTAATTGGACCATTCCTAAACTCCAAGTGAAGTATGGTTGATAAGTAGAATGCCATGCAAATTAAAGTTTTATTTTTAATCTGTCCGATTGTTAAATGATTGTTTGATATTAAGAATTGTGAATGGTTGAAATTTGGAACTGTGTTTTCTTTAATCATTCTGGGTGCTCGACTATTCTCTTGATAAGCTTTTTTCTTTTGAGAATTTCTTCTACCTAAAAAAAAAAAACGGTTCGGTTATTAAAATTCTTCTGTAGAACGTTTATTTTATTTGAGGTAATAGATATCATACTGAATTTATTATGGTCTCAAACGACCAACCAGGGCTTTCCTCCTACCCTTTTTCAAGCTCGCGTGAATTCTGTAAAGTGGGTTTTTGCTTAATATAGTTACTGGGAAGGTTGTTTGGGTCGTTTTGACCATAACACAGGAGTCTATCCCCAGGTCCGAATTGTCGTTTAAAAAGGAATTTTAAGGTGGGTCGTGGAATCACTTGGACATTATTGAGGATCTTGGGTTTCTTGTGCAACTTTGCCAGCTAATATATGTTTGTTTTTCTGCTTTTATCACTGTAAGAAGAATGCAATAGTGGTAAGGTTTATCCTTACTGGTGTGAACCTGTAGTAGCCTTGGAAGGTTGCGTTAGATGGGAAAAACTAGTTTTGGGATTTCTGGGTTTGTGGGACGAGATTTATACCATCCCTCAGCAGCGTAATTAACCTTGAAGTTTTGGGGTTAATGAATGTAATTATAGGGTCGAGTTGAAACCCTTGCAAGTTAGAATGGTAATGTTGACTCGTTTATGAGAAACCCGCATGTATAAGGAATATGTTGATGGTTTACTCCTTCTGAACTAGGAAGAAAGGTCTACTCTTGTGTGTTACAATGGTACTAAGCTATGACAATGGGTAAGAGCTTTCATTTACGTTTTGTGAAAGGGATTAAGTATATCATGTTAAAGTGCAAGTCAAGGGATAGTTGAGTCTTACTTCCTACTAGAAATCTTGGGTTGTACTCAGGGATTCGTGGTTAGTTAAGATGGATTTTATAGTTGTTTTTCTATAGACAACTAAAACTTTAAAATGATGCTAAACTAGTTAAGGATGGAAGGAAAACTATCTTACTACTTTCTGCAATGTTGGGTTGGTTAATGCCAACAGATCATTTTATGGGGTACCTTGCTTTCTTTTCTTATATATTTCCTAACTGTTATGTTGATCAAGTGGTGATATGGTTATGCCCGAATTATGAATGATTATATTGTTGATTAGAATAAGGAAGACTGTGTTTTGTAACTCGAGTATAAATTAAGGACATAGAATTGAAATGAGTTGATGTAGTTGAAAAGGGTTACTAAATGAAAGTCTATTACCATTCTCTTTAGTCCTCTTTCTTTAAAAGCACATGGATATTATGAATGAAACTTAATTCTATCTCGCAAAAGATTTTCTATTATTTTGTAATACCATATCTAGTCGAGAAGCATAAACCATGCCGCACACATGAGTTGACCATGTATATATTCATGTTTTTCACTTGCGGGGATGAAAGGATTCACGAGTTGATTAAAGAGGAACATCATGATTTGCATTAAATATATTGTACTTATTTTTACAAAAGAAAAGATTGTACCAGCTCGAGTTGAAGTGAAGGATTCCTTGTGTGTGATAAAAGGGTCCTTGTGCCCAATGTATTAAGACTATCTTTGATGGTCTCTTATCTCTTGTAACTGAGAATTGTTTTTGAAGTTGTCAACTAATGAAAGAATTTTGTAAAGCTTGTGTTTATGACTTCATTCTTGTATTAGTGTTATCAACCATATATTTAATATGTTCTGTATTTAAGTAATAATCGTATTTTTATATTATCTTTACGGATATATACTTGTATATCGAAACATAAAGTTATCATATATTGTGGATGATTAAAAGGTTCAAGAGCCGCGAAGCGTCCAGGTTCTACCACATAGATTGTATGATATTTGAATTGTAAACATGAGATATCTTCATGATCTATCGTGAAAAATGGAAACAAAACAGCTAATAACAAATACTAAATCAAAGCCGATGGGGTGGGAGTGGTGCGGTCAAGTCACATGGTTGTGTGCTTGCCCACCCGGTTTCAAATCCCCCCGAGGCACGATCCTCCTCGGAGGTGGTTTCGCCGAGGCAGGTGGCATCTCTGCTCATGCTGACACTGGTGTTTACTCCTCACTGCTGACGCTGGTGGCTGCTCCTCTCGTTGTTGACGCTGGTGGCTCCTTCTCCTCTCGCTGCTGACGCTGGTGGCTGCTCCGCTCACGATTCTTGCTCCTCTCCTGCGGTTGTGGCTGCTCCCTCGCTGCCGACACTTGTGGTTGCTCAAAACTCCGCCAAGCATCGAGCATGGTGGTGGCTCCTCTCGGTTCGCCGACGCCGTAGTCGTTTAAATTGTCCCACTCGCTACTGGGCCGTGTCAATCGGTCGCCGCATCTTCACTTCGGTTCCATGGTTGCTTGATTGGGTTCCTAATATGTGGTCCCCTTCTTCATTGAACCGAGTGTTGTGGATCCTCTCTAAAATCCTCATATGTACAAGGTTGTGGGTCCTTTCAAACACCCTCAATTTACCCTCAATCCAAAAACAAATACTAAATCAAAACAATGGTACAAGTAGAAAGCAAGTTAGGATGTCTCATGATTGAAACTGATAACCTAATTACTTGGTGAGTAACTAGTAAAACTCTCTTTTAACCAAGAGCACCTGTTATGCATTCCTGCAAGATGAATAAATAAAAGTATTAGCATTGTCAAATTGGATATCAAGTATCAGAAACACAAAATATGCAAAAGAAAGGTTACTCTGGTGATGAATATTTGCAATATAGAAAATCAATTTGCAATGTGAATAGACAGATAAAAGAAAACATAGCTTTCATATGATATATACACCCCTGCAAATGCATGCCATGTTTAAGGATTTTACTAAGTTAGAGGAACGAAGACTACATTTTCTCGCATCTGCCACCGACTATGAGCAACCACCGTTATTAATCTTGCCACAAAGATCTAAATTACAATGAATATTTGCGGAAATTTAAATCCAATATATTTTTTGAACCGTAACAAATATAAATGCCAATAAATAATAATTTCCATAAATTTCACAAATGAAAGGCTCAAGGTAACATTAATATTTCATTAAATTATGAGAATTTTAAATCATAGTTGGAAAAGATTGAAGTAATAGCATCCAAAATATTAAAATTCTACGAACAAAAAATTATTTGACATTTCATAAACATTTGAACTCATTTGAATGTTCCTAGCATTTCTACTTCAGCTCTCAATTCTTTTGTTCCTCACCCAACTATGTCAAGGAATTTCACTTCAATCTTAGTGCCATTAGACACAACACCCTCATAAACCGAACCAAATCCACCGTTGCCCAACTTCATGCTGAAATCAGTAGTAGTTTTCGCAAATCCTTGAATGAGTACCTCAAAGGTAAGCCGGTTGGCCGCTGGACGGGATCATCCTCTTCCATTTTCTCCTCTTGTCTCCGCCTCTTCCGATTTAAATGCCCATGCCCATCATAGGAGGAACATGACAGCCACTCCACCATGTTGGTCCAAAAATCTATCGATTAGGCGGTGTCGTGGGGAAACAAGCCAAGTGTTTAGGGCATAGCCCTCTTTGAGACAAAGAAAGCGAAACTAGTTTATTGCTAATCTATCAAGTAGAAATCATGCAAATCTACATTACTCTAACTTTAGGGGGTTTGGGATCTCATCCCAAGAGAGGTAATTCCAACAACGAATGAAAGGTAGGAAGGAACATAGGAGGGTAGATCTCAAGGAAGAAAAGAAATGAATTCCAAGACAGAAAGGTCGAAGGTCTATGCTTTGGGCAGGTAGTAAAAGCAGAGCCAAACTTACTTGCATAAACAATTAAAGCAATACTTGATGAACATATGACAATAGTAGGAATGCATCCAATGTAATAAAAACATAGATCTAACTTAAGAAAGATCTCGATGCAAATAACACACATATGGAGCACAAAGTCTCAATATATGTTTTAATATTTGTTCTCATTACAGGAAGCACAAAGTCTTTCTCTCCTCACTTCTTTTTCATACAAAAAATGTCCACCGGAATACAACAAGTATTCCAATATTTATAGAAGGAGAAGAGGAAAGAAGACAAACAAACCAACCACTATTTACAAAATATCTTACAAGATATTTACAAAATATCTAAAAAGTCAAAAGTTGACTTTGGGAAAGTTTTTGGATGGCAACATCCCATGGTGCAACATGGATGATGTCATCGTAAATGCCAACATGCTTTTTAAATATTTTTACAAAAATGATCAAAGCGTACACAAGAGGAGAAACTACTCCTCATCATCTCTTTGCTTAAACTTAGTGTCTTGCTTTTGATTAGGAGAGGCGATGTGACACTATGCTCGATATTCCATAAACTTGCTGATCATTGCCTAGAGTTGATTATGATCTGGACCTTTGAAATGGTCGCCAATGACTTCGCAAGTTTCTTTTTCATTCTTGAGCTTTTCAGGTAACCTGGCGAACTCCTCGCATGCATCGATCAAGAAGCCAATGAAATCATGACAAGCCAAGAGGTTATTGATTGACTCTCGGTCGAAAGTGACCTCTGGTGCCAAACCTTGAGTGACTATAGCTTTAAAGCACTGAAATGTATCGTCTGCTTCCCTCAAGGTGTATGATTCACTGAGCATCCCTGGAGACATATTTGTAACTGTCTGCTCCATGTTGTATCGTGCATCCAAGGCTTCATCCTTGATTTTATCTATCCTCTCTAGGATATATTCCATTTGATCGACCGGTAATCTAATGCAATGAGAGATTTATTATGTGCCCGCGGTGATCGATGACGTCGACCTTTAATAGGTCGTCAGCTAAGCAGTTAGCCATTTCTTGGAATGTTTCATGTTGCAACCTGGCATTATCCAACTCCTCAAAGAGGGAACCTACTTGCTATCTTGTAGCTCCTTATTTGCTTGATCTATATCCTGGTAGAGCACTGTGAATTTCTTAATCATTTCCTCACTATCTCTGAGGATTCACTCAATCCAGGAGGATACTGCTACGCCTTGTTCACCAATCTTAGCATATTCATTTATTTTGTCCTGACTGAGAACTTTAGTGGGTTCGGTGGCAGTCATAGGAGGAGCGTTTCCCATTCTCTACAATGCTTGGAGGAGATGTTTGTTTTGTTCCTTGAGTATTCTCTTCTCCTCTTTTGCTTCCTGAAGCTTTTTACAGAGAGCATCCACTGCAGACAAGGCTTCTCCTTGTAGGCTTTCAGATGAGGTTCCCATTGTGACTTGAGTCACTGTGAAGTCTGTGGGAGACAGATCCTTCTTTTCTTTGGTGGGATCTGGGTATGCAATCTCCATGACTCTCTCCCCCGAAGTGCTCTTAGAAAAGTGAGTTATCGCTTTCTACTTCTTGGGTCCCTTCTTTGGAATGACAGAGAAGTCCATGGGTGCGATGGGAACCTTTCTCTTATGCTGGCCCAGATGGTTAGAAATCCAACTAGGACTTATGGGAGAGGGAGTAGAGGGAATAGAAGAAGAAACGGGAGTGAAAGGGGAAGCAACTGTAGAGGCCTCAGGGAAGTATGTTGAAACACTTGGTGGTGGCATCGACAAGGAGTCCAACACGCTGCTTCTTGTGGGGTCTGGAGTTATTACAGGGAGAAGAAACGGACATGGAAACGGAAGGGATCTACAATGGATGGAGGGAACATCGGCAGATCCGTGAGAGAGGAGAAGATGGAAGAGGTGGGAGATGGAAGGGAGGAAGGGAGAGAAGAAGACACATCCATAGGAATAGATGCTTCAATGACAGGAGGAGGGGAAGGAATGGAAGAAGGGACGTAGGGTACCTCAGTGGTTGTAGTTGTGACAACATCCTGAGTGGATGTATCCGTTGGAACTTCGTCTCTTCTTCTTTCCCCGGAGACTCCAAGTCGACCACTTACTTCTCAAAAGTAAAGGAAGGCCTTCAGAGCTTCTTCTTTTTGCTTGATTCACCCTCCTTGTCCTTTTCTTTTCCTTTCGGCACCTGGGCCGGTCTTGGAGGTGCTCTACTTGAAAGAGAAGCAGTGAAATCTACCCCGAGGTAGGTGAGACCATTCTGTTTGCACCAATGTTCGGTGCACTGCAACGTGGGCTTAACCCTTTCTTGAATGGTTTTCGGTGCCTTGGCTCACAATCTCCGCGAATGGCTAATCGTCACCATCCGTGTCAAGGTAAACCTGATCAATTTCTTGATCAGTCTCTTGGAATCCCTTTGGAACGATGGCTACGCCATAATGGATGATCTCTTCCAGAGCCAGCCGGGAGTGATCCTTTCACCTAATGTCTATTTCATGTGTCAGGTCAATCCAGATGTCCTCAATCTCAGGAACATGGATGGGATCAATTTTTTCCCTTGGGAGGAAACTCCGGCAATCGAAGGTGGGCCTTGTTGGGAAGTTGTGCTTCAAATTTAACATACATCTCTCGTGCTTTGGCCAATGTGGTGCAGGTGTATCGGCCAACTGTAAGGGGGAATGGAGTTCCTCCTTTCTTTCTCTTCATGCACTTCTCATGGTAAGTGATTAGTTGCCTTGACAACTCCAAGAGGATCAGCTTTGGCCCTGCATACCTTGGTAACTTTGTTGGTTCACCCTCGAAATTCACCGCTCTGAGATATGTGAATGTGGGGAATTGTGTGAACAATGCTCCCCATTTCTTCGTAGCAGCAATCACACTCGGGCTAGTCCGATTGTGTCTCATGTTCGGCCTCAATAAGCATATTACCTCATAGAATAAGGCATCATTAATCTTATGGATGTTGACACAATGTTTATAGCGACTTAAGCGCACATTTTATGATGTTAACATGATAATCTCAGCGCCAAAGATTCAAAGGGGCGCAACTTTTTGGATGTCGACACATGAATGAATGCGCCAAAGGATTTTTAAGTGGCACACATTTCGGTCCTCACACATGAGATTTCTTGTGCTCAGTTCAAAAAGGTGAAAAATAGCTAAGTTCTAAAAACTTGATTTTTGAAAGGGAGTTTTGGACCATTTCGAACGCAATGAGACTTCCTTATGGGTCAAAACAGAATTTTTGGTGCATAGATTACTCGAAAATTGCCCTTGTCAATTTTACAGGATAACAACTGGCTCTTTCTAGGGACTATCTTTAGGTGAAGCTTAAGGGTAGGGAATCCCATATTTTCATGTGCCTATCCATCAAGTTACAAAGATTCAAAAACAAGGGCGACTGTGGAGGGCGAACAAAAGGGAACACACAACAATGGAAAGCAAACACACAACAAAAGCCAACACACAACGAAAAGAGTAAATTACACAAAGAAGAGAGCAAGCTCTACTTCCTAAAGATCTTCAGGTGCTGCCCGCTATAGGGAAGCAGGAGCTCGGTTTCATCCAGATATGAGAGATAGAAACTATTCTCTCCGTTGAGTTGCTTGATCTTGTATGGCCCTCTCCAAAGAGAGTCAAAATTTCTGTGCATACCTTTCGGTTCTCTTCATTTGTCCCACAGAAGAACAAGATCTCCTACTTTGAAATCTATTTGCTTAGTTTTCTTGTCAAACAGTCTCTTAACTTGATTCTGATGTTCAGTGATCTTGTCGACCACTTTCACTCACTTTTCTTCAAGTTCTATCAGGTACATAATCCTCTTTTCGAGAGAATTCTAAAAGTTTCAACTTCAATTGCTCGAGCCAAGCGCAAAGCAGGAAGTTCTGCGAAGATAGAGATTTTAGCATCCATCCCATACAACACCTAGAAAGGTGACATGCCGAGAGACCTCTTTGGAGTAATACAATCCACCCATAAAGCATCGTACAATGATTTGTGCCAGGACCGCTGGTTTTCATCAACTAGCTTTCATATGATAGTCACCAGGTTCTTGTTGTTGGATTCTACCTAACCATTTCCTTGAGGATAGTAATCAGAAGCATGAGCCAAGGTTATTCTCGTATCCATAGCAAAAACCAATAACTTCTCGTGAAAAGAAGTTGGAAGCGTTGTCAGCAACGATTTTGTGTGGAATGTCAAATTTCACAATAATATTTTTCTTGATGAAGTTACAAACAACTTGTAAGTGGCATGCTTGATGTGTATGGCCTCCACCCATTTCGTGAAGTAATCTGTTGCTGTTAGGATGTAACAATGTCCAGCACTCGATTGAGGATTGAGTGCCCCAATGAAATCAATTCCCCATTTCCTGAATGGTTCGTCGATGATGACGGGCTGAGGGGAAATGCGAAATCAACTTTGATTTTCCAACAAACTATTGGCAAAGTTCACATTTTGCTACCCAGGTGGCTGTATCTTGAAATAGCGTTGACCAGTAGTACCTGGCCCGAATGATTTTATGTGATGTCACTAATGAGGAGAAGTGGCCACCTTAGACTGAGTCGTGAAAACTCTCTAACAGTTTTACTTGCTGCAGCTTGTCAACACATCATAAAAAACACCGTCAATTCCATGTTTGTACAATCCATCATCCCATATGACATATCTTATGGCTCTGAGCTTCATCATTCACTTTTCCTTTGTGGTTAGGTAAGTTGGGAACTCGCCATAGGTGAGAAAGAATGTGATGTCAGAATACCATTCGTCGCTGGTTGGGACAAACAAAACCATGGGCAAAGAATCGCTTTTTCCAATTCATTTTGTTCTCCATCAACATGATCACTTTCTCTTGGTATCTCTAAGTCTTTATTTTCAGCCATTAGGTCGGCACAAGCCTTTACCTCTTACCAATTTGGTTGGTCTAATGTCTAGGTCATATTCTTGACCTTCGCGATCCAATTCTCTTGTAAGCTTCCTAACTCCTATTGAGTTAGGATAGATTTAACTGTAAGTGTCGTAAACCAAAGACTACTTTGTATGAGAATTCGAGAATGTAGTAGTGAAAATTTTGACTGCTTTTACCACTAAGCAAAGGCATGATTTTCCAATTGTGACATTTTCAATTCATGAGGCTTAAGAGGAGAGCTCATGAAAGCAATCGGGGATTCAATATCCTCGATTTCTTTTGCATCAAGATAGTTGATACAGTATGTGCAAATGCATAATTGTACATGATGAAGTCTTTGCTAAAGTCAGGACACACCAGAACAGGAGCGTGAGCAACGGAAGTCTTTATGTCTTCGAATGATGTTCTACCCTCCTCACTCCATTGAAATGTTTGGGATCCTTTCATCATATTAGATATATGATGAGTCTTCTCAGCAAAATTAGGAACAAAGCGTCTAAGAAAATTTACCTTTCTCGAAGAAAGAGTGAACACCAGTCTTGCTTGTAGGAAAAGTAAGGCTCTGAATAGCCTTGACTCTTTCGACATCTATCTTAGTTCCTTCTCTGCTGATGACATGTCCTAGCAGCTTTCCTTCAGTGACCCCAAAAACTAACTTCTTGGGATTTAGTGAAATTCCGTGCTCTCGGCATCTAATCAAGACTTGTTCCAAATGATCGTAATGATCACTTCATCTTTTGGAGAACACGGTCAGGTCATCTAGGTAAACTACGATGACTTTTCCCATCATACCTTTGAATGCAAAATCCATTGTTCGTTAGAAGGTAAGCACCGGCATCATTGATCAAACCGAACGGCATTCTCGTAGAGGTGAAGGTACCCCAAGGAGTGGTGAACGTTGTTTTAAACTGATCTTCAAGCATGACTTGAATTTGATTGTAACCCAAAAAACCATCCAAAGATAGACAACATTTACAACCATTTACTTGCATGAAGCACTTGATCCATTATTGGCAGTGGATAGTTATCTTTTAAGGATGACTTGTTCAAGTTGCAAAATTCTACGCATATGCGTATCTCACCATTATTCTTCGCATAGACACAATATTTGCAACCCAGGTACTATGATGAATGGGAAAAATAATTTTTACATCCAAAGATCTTCCTCGATTACAGACTAGATGGTACCCGATATTTTGGGGTTGTAATGTCTTTTCTTTTGTGGAAAGGCTTGATGTCGTCCTTGAGCGAGAATGTCGTTGAATGTCCTTTGGCTTGCAAGACTTGAGATCAGCATAATATCATTCTAACACATCCATATACTTTTTCAGCAACTTAACGAATTTTTATTTTCCTCGGGCATACAACACTTCCCAATATTCACGGAACGAGGATGTTCCGTAGTACCCAGATTGACGGATTCAGTTTCCGGAGAAGAGGAAGGATCATCCTATCACTTTTTCTTAACAAAACGGTCATGATTATCAAATAATCATTCTAAGGAAACCAAACCTTTAGGAATCTTATTTCCTTTGAGTTGTATCACTGTTTCTTTTTCAAATTCATGTGCTTGACCGGTGAGAGACTCACGACACGTAGAAGTTGATCCATCGAAATGGAGTTCTTTGAAATTTTCATCTTTCTCCAAAAAAGTGATAAGTTGGTTGTCATCATTGAACACTTGCCAGTGTTGTGAATTATCTGGTACACTTGGGTGAAAAACCACCTCAATGGTGTATCTCGTTTTTAACCACGGATGAGGGAGCATGAGAGAGGCCGAGACGGCTAATGAATCACCATGTCATTTTGAGATCGCGAATCGCTTTGATTGAGAAACCATCAAACTCTTTGATGTTATCCCATACTGCATTGTGGTAGTGTCTGAGTTAGTCATTCTTTACTTGATATATCCCTTTTACCTGATTGACAATCAACTCAACGATCACCTTGTATTGTTAGATTCTTGATTCATTTCTCTTTTGCAGCTTGCATGCCAAGTAACAAGGATTCATACTCGACAATATTATTCGTATTGAAAAACTGCAACTTGAAAGAAAAAGCAAAAAAATCTCTTCAGGAGATATTAGAACAGTCCCAGCACCACATCCACTTGTTGCACAACTGCCATCAAACTACAATGTCCATACTTTTTTGAGATCCTATTTTTGGATGAGAACATCCATTTTATCTGAGTCGGTGGACAAGAAGTAATTTCCCATCCCTGATGATTCAAAAAGAATCTGAGCTTTAGGGTCATCGGAGTTGGTGACTAGATATTTCTTTTGTGATTTTGGTTCCAATGTCTGCATCACCCCTTTGACAGAATCTTGGCCTTGGACCATTCCATGTGAATTTCTCCACCAACTTCTCTACAAAAGCTCCTCCCTAGCAGCAATATCTTGTATGATGCCGATGGAATATCGAGATACGAGAATAGTCATTTTTACCCTTTCTCGGGAAATGCCGCAAATGCAAATCTGCGCATCCTATGGCCAATCAATGGTACTGTTTGGTTTCCATGGAGTAGCATCTGCCAAAAGGTTTGGTAAGTGTGAGGCCCAAATCATGGGTGACTTTTCTTTGGAATAACATTATCGAAGCTCCAGAATCAATTATACAGTTACTTAGTTTGTGACCATTGATCAAGAGAGATAGGTAAAAAGGTTCAATTTTCCCTGATGCGGAAGTCGAGGCAATGTTTACGTGAGACGTAGGAGGAATGGGAAGAATTCCTTTTGGGGAAATGGGAGGAAGGATGGCAACCTGGCTTTGGATATACTTAGTTAATCTTACAAGCTACTCTGGGTTGAATGAAGGTACTCAACTTTAGACATCTGGATCTTGGTCTTTTTGGCGTGATCAATTATATCAAATGCGACCAAGGGTTGAGCTAACGAAGGAATGAGTCCTTCATTTCGCGTTTGTGGAGGAGGATTACTGGTCTTTATGGGACTAGAGGAAGGTGAATTAGAGGAGAAACAGGAGGAAAAGATTTCTTTACAAAAGGTTTAACAAGAGGTTGAGTAGGAAGGGGATTACCTCTTTTAGCGATTGTTGGAGGAGTTACCACAACATTTTCCTTTTTTTTCAACAAAGAATCTTTGCTTCTTTTCCTTGCGAGCGAGTGAAAACTATGTATGATTGTCCACTCGCATACCCTTGGGTACCCTCTTCTTCATTAGATTCCTCGTCTTCAAATTCCATATACCCAATAGTAGAGTCGCCAGTCGGTTCACCGACATCTTGATCATCTTCGCCTTGCGACGAAGGTTCTTCATAATTTGGATCATCTTCTTCGATTTCAACCAAAGCATTAACCAAAGGGGCTTCAATTGCTAATCTTGGAGAAGCAGCAGGCAAATGCGGCCTTTAGGAGGCGTTGTTGGGAGTGAAGTTCCTCCGTGGGATATCCTAGTACGGAGTAGTAGACGATGTTTGAGCCAATTGCTTCTTTAATGAGAGCAAGTCATTGGCCATCTTCTGGAATGTTGGATCTGATGAGGTAGCACGAGAAATGCATTAAAGCCTTTGATTTCGACGGTTCTCGTCTTAACTCACCAGATTATAAGAAGGTTGTCTTCTATCCGAATAGCCGTAGCTTGAGCAAGGGCCAAGGTGGGTATCTATTCCTATAAAAGTAAGAAACTTACTTTCAAACTCATTGCATTCACAAAGAAACACTTTTGATTTTCTAATGTTGGCAACATGGCAGGGGGCACACGGTTGATCAGTAAATTGAATCGGGTGATAAAATCGTGCATGGTTTCATTAGCCTCCTTCTTCACATGAGTGATTTGTGACAATAACACAAATGCATCTTCTGAAGGTTTGTATTTGTCCTCAAATGGAGTCTGCAATGTGGCCCAACTGATGATGGATCCGGCTGGTAAATACTGGAACCACTCTGCTGCAGGCCCTTGCAAGGTCTCTAGAAAGAGACGTACCGATACATTCTCATGGGTCACATCCAGAATGCCGCATGACATAATAAATGCAGCAATATACACGTATGTGCTTTTATTTCCGCTCCCATCAAATTTCGGGAATTTTTGTAATTTTCGTGAGGGAGGGGGACCGGATGTGGCGGTGATAAAGAGCCCATGGCATTTCCCCATGGTATCGGAAGATTTATTGTCATTTGAAAAGTAGGAAAAAGAACACGAGCAGGGAGTGTGGTTCCACTTAGCAAAAGAGCACTGCAAGTTGACGTTGAAGCACCCTGTGAAATCCGGCTCTTTCGTGGAGGCGAGACACTTCTTGTTGAGCGAACCGTTGAACTCGGTGATGTGAATCGTGTTGGGATAATCTGAAATTGTGCCTTCAAAGTAGATCAAAAATTGGATCAACTTCTCCACGAGCTCTTCTGCCACGAGTAAATTGTTCACCCACTAGCGTACCTATTCAGATCTGCAACAATTAAGAGTAGATTTACAACAATCTTTTTGTTTGTACTTGTTGATTTTCTGATTTTTCTGCAAAAATCAGCAGTATGTACTTTTTCAATTTTTAATTTTACCATTTTTTTATAATAACGATTACGGTTTAAGGATAAAAAGTGGGTTAATTTAGAAAGCTGATTTTCAGATCTTTGACTTGAATTTTGCAAGGTTTTGAAAATAACATAAAATGTCAGAATCTCAGATCTACTGAAATATACAAGTTTTTGTAAAAACTCAGCGAACTAAAAGCTCCTATCTGGTCCAGATCTATAGATTTGTATAAGGAAATTTTCGTTTTGATCACTTCTACAAAAACTTTAATTTTTAACAAAGAGTTAAAATTTGCAATCTGGTAGTGACTTTCACAGTTTTTTTGTTATTTCCTTAGTTTGTTCCCCAGTAGAGTCGCCAAAAATTATTGGTCCGAAAATTTATCGATTAGGCAAGTCATGGGGAAACAGGCCAACAATGTGCAGGGCATAGCCCCTCTTTGAGACAACAAAGCGAAACTGGTTTATTGCTAATCTATCAAGCAGGAATCTATGTAAATCTACACTATTCTAACTTCAGGGGGTTTGGAATCTCATCCCAGTAGAGATAGTTCCAACAACGAACAGAAAGGTAGGAAGGAAGGAACGGAGGAGGATAGATCTGAAGGAAGAAAAGAAATGAATTCCAAGACGAAAGGTCAGAAGGTCTATGCTTTGGGCTGGTAGTAAACAGAGCCAAACTTACTTGCATAAACAATTAAAGCAATACTGATGAACAGATGACAATAGTAGGAATGAATCCAATAGAATAAAAACATAGATCTAACTTAAGAAAGATCTGATGCAAATAACACACATATGGAGCACAAAGTCTGAATATATGTATTAATATTTCTTCTGTTACAAGGAAGCACAAAGTCTTTCTCTCCTCACTTCTTTTTCATACAAAAATGTCCACCGGAATACAACAAGTATTCCAGTATTTATAGAAGGAGAAGAGGAAAGAAGACAAAAACAAACCAACCACTATTTACAAAATATCTTACAAGATATTTACAAAATATCTAAAAAGTCAAAAGTTGACTTTGGGCAAGTTTTTGGATGGCAACATCCCATGGTGCAACATGGATGATGTCATCGTAAATGCCAACATGCTTTTTAAATATTTTTACAAAAATGATCAAAGCGTACACAAGAGGAGAAACTACTCCTCATCATCTCTTTGCTCGAACTTGGTGTCTTGCTTTTGATCAAGAGAAGCGATATGACACTGTGCTCGATACTCCATAAACTTGCTGATCATTGCCTGAAGTTGATTATGATCTGGACCTTTGAAATGGTCGCCAATGACTTCACAAGTTTCTTTCTCATTCTTGAGCTTGTCAGGTAACCCGGTGAACTCCTCGCATGCATCGATCAAGAAGCCAATGAAATCGCGGCAAGCCAAGAGGTTATTGATTGACTCTCGGTCAAAAGTGACCTCTGGTGCCAAACCTTGAGTGACTATAGCTTTGAAGTGCTGAAATGTATCGTTTACTTCCCTCAAGGTGTACGATTCACTGAGCATCCTGAGACATCTTTGTAACTGTCTGCTCCATGTTATATCGTGCATCCAGGGCTTCATCCTTGATTTTATCTATCCTCTCCAGGATATATTCCATTTGATCGACCCGGTAATCTAATGCAACGAGAGCTTTATTATGTGCTGCGGGTGATCGATGACGTCGACCTTTAATAGGTCGTCACCGAGTGGCGATTAGTCATTGCTTGGAATGTTTCATGTTGCAACCTGGCGTTATCCAACTCCTCGGAGAGGGAACCTACTACTGCTTGTAGCTCCTTATTTGCTTGATCTATATCCTGGTAGAGCACTGTGAATTTCTTAATCATTTCCTCACTATCTCTGAGGATTCGCTCAATCCAGGAGGATACTGCTGCACCTTGTTCGCCAATCTTGGCATATTCACTTATTTTGTCCTAACTGAGAACTTCAGTGGGTTCGGCAGCAGTCATAAGAGGAGTGTTGCCCGTTCTCTACAATGCTTGGAGGATATGTTTGTTTTGTTCCTTGAGTATTCTCTTCTCCTCTTTTGCTTCCTGAAGCTTTTTACAGAGAGCATCCACTACAAACAAGGCTTCTCCTTGTAGGCTTTCAGATGAGGTTCCCATTGTGACTTGAGTCACTGTGAAGTCTGTGGGAGACAGATCCTTCTTTTCTTTGGTGGGATTTGGGTATGCAATCTCCATGACTCTCTCCCCAAGTGCTCTTAGAAAAGTGAGTTATCGCTTTCTACTTCTTGGGTCCCTTCTTCGGAATGATGGAGAAGTCCATGGGTGCGATGGGAACCTTTCTTTATGCTTGCCCCGGATGGTCAGAAATCTAGCTAGGACTTATGGGAGAGGGAGTAGAGGGAATAGAAGAAGAAACGGGAGTGAAAGGGGAAGAAACTGTAGAGGCCTCAGGGAAGTATGTTGAAACACTTGGTGGTGGCATCGACAAGGAGTCCAACGCGTTGTTGCTTGTGGGGCTTGGAGTTACTACAGGAGAAGAAAAGGACATGGAAACGGAAGGGATCTGCAATTGGATGGAGGGAACACTGGGCGACAGATCCGTGAGAGAGGAGAAGATGGAAGAGGTGGGAGATGGAAGGGAGGAAGGGAGAGAAGAAGACACATCCATAGGAATAGATGCTTCAATGACAGGGGAGGAGGAAGGAATGGAAGAAGGGACGCTGGGTACCTCGGCGGTTGTAGTTGTGACAACATCTTGAGTGGATGTATCCATTGAAACTTTTGTTGTCTCTTCTTCTTTACCTGGAGACACCAGGTCGACCACTTGCTTCTCAGAAGTAGAAGGCCTTCAGGAGCTTCTTCCTGTTTGCTTGATTCTCCCTCCTTGTCCTTTCCTTTTCCTTTCGGCACTTGGGCTGGTCTTGGAGGTGCTCTACCTGAAGGAGAAGCAGTGAAATCTACCCCGAGGTAGGTGAGACCATTCTATTTGCACCAATGTTCGGTCTGTAACGTGGGCTTAACCCTTTCTTGAATGGTTTTCGGCGCCTTGGCTCTGTCGATCTCTACGAATGGCTAATCGTCACCATCCGTGTCAAGGTAAACCTGATCAATTTCTTGATCAGTCTCTTGGAATCCCTTTGGAACGATGGCTACGCCATAATGGATGATCTCTTCTAGAGCCAGTCGGGAGTGATCCTTTCGCCTGATGTCTATTTCATGTGTCAGGTCGATCCAGATGTCCTCGATCTCAGGAACATGGATGGGATCAATTTTTTCCCTTGGGAGGCAACTCCGGAATCGAAGGTGGGCCTTGTTGGGAAGTTGTGCTTCAAATTTAGCAATTCCAGCTCAGCATACATCTCTCGTGCTTTACCAGTGTGGTGCAGGTGTATCGGCCAACTGTAAGGGGAAAGGAGTTCCTCCTTTCTTTCTCTTCATGCACTTCTCATGGTAAGTGATCAGTTGCCTTGACAACTCCAAGAGGATCAGCTTTGGCCCTGCATACCTTGGTAGCTTTGTCGGTTCACCCTCGAAATTCACCGCTCTGAGATATGTGAATGTGGGGAATTGTGTGAACAATGCTCCCCATTTCTTCGTGGCAGCAATCACACTCGGGCTGGTCCGACCGTGTCTCATGTTCGGCCTCAGTAAGTAGATTACCTCATAGAAGAAGGCATCATTAATCTTGGAGAACTGGGAGATGCTTTGGCCTCGAGCTTTAGCTCTGGGTAGAATTCATATATTTTGACCTGGGGCCATACCCCATTTCGAGCTAAACCCACGAAATCTCTCGCTGATGTTGCAACGTATACAACATAGGAGTTCATGTAGAACTTCCCAGTTGTTAGGACTCTTATAAGCTGCTTTGAGAGATGGTGTCACGATGATTTCTCCCACCCAAAATGGTGATCAGAACATTTTCGCTCACGGTCTCCAGGTACCTCAGCATCCATTTGTGGAAATGATGGTCATCAGGGAGCCCAAATACTCTGTTCAGGAAGGTGATTGTATCACTCAACTCCTCATTGAAGTCACTACGGTAGATATTTTTGGCCATCTTCTCACTGGCTTCTTGTTCTTTAGATAAAGCTCATTCATCATTTCCATGCATTTATCTTCATTGTCATCCCGGCCTTTTGGCGGTCTTATACTTATTTCAACATAATGCCTGTGATGAGGAATGTCCAGGGTTATTTCAAAGTGACGAGTTGTGAGGTCAATGATTGTTTTTTGCTCTTTGTCCTCGATGCATCTAGTGTCTTTGTTATAGCACCAAGCAACCAACATGATGAATTCATTGTTTACAGCACTTACTGGCAGCCCAACTGCAAAGTGTAATCCACTGCCCACTAGTTTGTTCATCCACAGGCCACTGCTTGCCTGGTTGGTCCTTGCCCAAAAGTCATCCATATCAATATGCCCTAGCTCAGAGTCTTTGATGTCGAGGTCGCTCTTTGCATATGAGTCAGGCATCCTGACTTTCTGATATTTGTACTTCATCTCTTGCTCTGACTGTTTAGCTTTAGCTTTAGACTTTGTTGGATTTTTGCTTGATGAAGACATGTGTGAGCTCAAGGATGGCTATTATTGTTCTACAAGAAGAATGAAGGATGTCCAACACAGAAGAGCCATGTCAACTGTCATGTTATTCATAGTGAAAACTTGCAGAATGAAGAATGAGCAATTATAAGGCTTAGGGCGCAAGGCACGGTGTCAGTGTCACAAAGACATCTGCGGGGACTTAAAAATCTAGGTGCACTTTTGAGAGGTGTTGCACAAAATTTTTAGTGCCAAGGAGAAAGGCGCGGGGCACGGTTTTGCAACACACAACATGGCATGTTGATGTCAAGGAATATGCGCCTGTCTTAGGAAATTTTGCTTTAGTGGGGCGCTAAAAAGTCAGTGGTGCATGGGTTCAGAGTGCGCCAAGGCGCAACTTTGAGAGATGTTGCAAGAAGGAACAACGCACCAAGGGAAAAATGTGTGGCGCGAATTTGCAGTACACAACATCCAATGTTGATGTTGCACAAGTGGCACCTGTGCCTTAGGAAAAACTGCTAAGTGCTCTTTATACTAGGCGCGGGTTTAGGTTATGCTGCAAGAAGGTAAAGTGCGCCAAGGCGCAATTTTGGTAGATGTTGCAGGGAAGGACAATACGCCATGCTTTTAATCATTTTAACAACTTAGCTTATTTTCTTTCTTTCTCTTTCTCTCTTTTTGGATACCTCAGATGGTAAAGAGAGGGTTTGTTTTGCAAGGCAACAGGTAGGAAAAGATGAGTTTTTGGTTTCTTCAGAGGCAGGGGCCTTCCAGATTTGCAGATCTGGAAGGAGAGGAAAAGGGGTTTCCAGCTGGTTATAGATTGTTAGGTTCCTCTTTTTAGATTTAATCTTTTTATACAAGCCCACAACCAAAAACAAAAGCCACAACAACAACAAGGATGGCAGAAGCCACTTACCCGGATTTATAAAGGACGAAGGATGACGTTGGGGTCCATAAGCTCAAAAAACGGCACACAGGGGTGAGGATGGCGACGTGTGTAGAAAAAACGCTTTTTCAATTTTCAAATTGTGAAAATGACAGGTGTCGGGCGCCTATTTATAGGAAAACTAACATTTATTGTTTCACCAACTTTCTTTGGCGCACCTTTAAGAGTGTCGACACGACAAAAAGTGTGCCTTAGCGCAACCTTATGGATGTTGACATAATGTTTCCAGCGCCTTAAGCACACATTTTATGATGTTAACATGATAATCTCAATGCCAAATATTTAAAGGGGCGCAATTTTCTGGATGTCGACACACGAATGAATGCGCCAAAGGATTTTTAAGTGGCGCACATTTCGGTATGTTGACATAAGATTTCCTGCGCCTAGTTCAAAAAGGTGAAAAATGGCTAAGTTCTAAAAAACTTAATTTTTGAAAGGGAGTTTTGGACCATTTCGAACGTTAACAGACTTCCTTAGGGGTCAAAACAGAATTTTCGGTACGGTTACTGAAAATTGCCCTTGTTAATTTTACAGGATAACACACCAACACCAGCAACACTAATAACTATAACCGAGGACTTTCCCTGTTTGGATGTTGCATGAATTTTGTTATAAGCAGTGGAATTGTAAAAAACTTCACTTGGATTGTTCGTTCTCAGAGAGTAGACAATGGACTCCAGATAACAACGACCACTAGAAAATTTGGCAGTGCCATCATACCTGAAAAAAGCAGCTTTGCAAGAGCAATTTTTGAGGCAAAGGCTTTTACATTCATCGCTTGACACTCTCTGATGGACACATTTTCATAAAAATAAGTAAAATACAAAATATGATCCAACTCAAAACCGTTAATGTTGGGCGTTGATTGTGGGTCTTTTAGCGATGAGAGCAACATGTGTGGAAGACAACCCAAATTGGGTTTGGAGACATCAATCTGATCAAAAGCATTGGCCTCTTTTGGACGGAGTGCACTTGTTGTGTGTGCAAATACAGAATCCCCACATGGTCTTGGATAATTGTATATGGACGATTGCATCGGTAAAATCACAAATAGTCAAGAATAACATATTTTCTTGTTTTGTCTGCAAAAGAATAAAAATTGCAGTGTGGAGCAATTACAGGCTAATCTACCCTGTAGGAGAACCTTTTATATTTGCAAAATTCTTATGCTTCACAGAGCTCCACAACCACTTACGAAAAAAATCCAAATATTATTTAACGAGATGAAGAATCAAGAAGCTTATGAATTACCGGTAGTCTAATGTAATGGAAAAATTTGGGAGTCTCGTTATGGCGGTGGAGTTTGCAATATCTAGTACAAAAAAATAAAATAATGTTTACTTTTTTCATGTGAACAATGTCTTTAGCCTTGTATTGTATCAAATTAATGATTCTCATAAATGTTGTCAAAATCTGATATAAATGATAGGACACTTGTCAGTTTAAAATTTTATTATTTTAAAATATTTCAAAATTAGTTTGGGAATAAGACCTTAAATTAGTCACATAAGTCTTGAACACCAATCAATTGGTTAGAAAAATAAATATATTGATTTTAAAAGTGTTTAAAATTACTTAAAACTTTAGAACATGACAAAATTGAAAAAAATAAAAGGATTTTATTAGTGAGTTTCATAAAAATAATATGTTAGGTTGAAAGGTATAGTTTTCATGTCGGAGGCACGAACTAATAATGCTAATTGTTTTATGATACCATCATAAGGAAATAAGTGAATAATAATGGCAATGTAAGTAAAAACATAGGATGGAGTAACTTCAAAGGAAATCATAAGTGATGAACTTATAATCAGTAAATCTTAGATAAGTATGATGTTATAAAGCAAATGGTGTGAAGAACTAGTGGGAGTCAATCTATCGCCTAGGTTGGCAGACAATCTTACACCTTAAAAGAACAAGTTGTATCTCGTAGAAGCAAACTTGATTTCAGTGTGAAAGAAGATACAATGGCAAGAACGAAAGTACATGGATAACCCTTGAAGAGGTACAAATACCTATATCTGTCCTAAGTAACTGACGGGTATTAATGAAGTGTAATTGAATCTAGGAAACGAAATAAATCTTATTCTTATCTATCCCAACCTAAGATTTTAAATCGATGTAGTTGATTGACAAGCAATAAGAGGTAAATACATCATACAATGACTTGTAGAGTTCATTGCGTACCTCTAGCATGATTGAGATAACTTATCAAAAATTTGTTAACACAAGATTAACCACAATAATAATGAACATAATAACTTGAGCAACGGAAACGAATCCCGATACTATGAATAAGACAATTGTGCGTTGAATGTAGGGACATGTTTCAAGTGTCTTATGTGCAGTCACGAAACCATGCTTCATAGCGAAATACCCAAAACTATGTGCATGGTAGTGCAAATGATTGATTGCATTGTCCATCACCATTTATTTTTTAAATTGTGTTGTGCACGAGAGGTCGACACTAAGAAGATACACATGATTCTTTATACCTTTAAAAGGTCTAACCAAATGATATATTGGGTATATTGGCTCATGTAAAGCATTGAAAGGGGATCGAGTAGGATCTAAACCCTTATAGTTGCACATGGTTATCATAGGTTGTCTGGTTGGATTCTAAACATTAACTAATGGTGGAATAATTCAGTGGTCGTTGTAAACGATGATACTCATTTCAGCATAAGATACTTCAGAGATTCGTATCTCTTGTACAATCGGAATTTAATTAATGCATGTTAAATTTTGTGAAGGTATTAACTGTGTAGACATAAAATCATGCACTTTGGGTTATTTTAATCCCGGTCTCATACTACTATTTAGAGAGTTTTTAAGAGAAGAAAGTACTAATTAACCCTTGTCTTTTGGCCATCTTATTTTATTTTATTTTGTCATTCCCGACCTTTTACACCCACATGCCCATCGGCTTTTGGTATTTCCCGTCATTTCAACCATGACTGGGCGCCCATGGTAGTATTGGAGCACCAGTGGGCGCTCTGGTCCCACCAGGGGCAGCCCGATCCTTTTTGAACTTTCCCGCCACTTTTTGGGCTCTTTCTAGCCATTTGAGATCTTTATCTTTTTGGTAGTGGTCGGTCATTTTGGGATTAATTATGAAATTAGATCAAGAGAACCCTATAAATATAAAGTTATGAGACCATAATGAGGGACCAAGAACTATTACTACTATCACTCCACCTAGAGTTACATCCATCTATTGCATTGGAGATCATTCCATCCACATAGCTCCATCATAAGGGACAAAGCTTGGGTCATCTGCATCACACACAACATAGGGGAGGATTTATTCTATTCCATGCACCATTTATTACATTTTTCTACACATAGTTAGCTCACTACATCACAAAGTGCGACTGGCACAAGAGAAACCTAGGGCATGATCACACACACAAAACTACATTTGGGACTGGAATGTAGTGGCAAAGACTCAATTAGTAAGACCACCACTTGTGGTAGCTAAGGTCAATCTTCCTAATTCATATCCATTTTTATTTTTAGGGATTGATGCTTGTTAGGGTTTTGCAGTATTTCTACTCATCTTAGAATAACAGATGACATCCGAAGCGGTGCAACGAACTTGATGCGACATACAACGAGGGTTTCAAACCATCTGTCGAACCTGTAAAAATCAGTTCTAGAGCTTTTGTATAGACCCGAGCGCCCGTAGGCGCCCAATCCCTCTCCAAGCACCCCACCCGAGAAACAACCCAAATCCATCCTTTTCGTGGCTCCTACACAATCGTTCTTGCTTCCTGATTTTCCAGTCACCTCTCGACAGAGTCTCACGAGCATCTGTCATTCGGTTGAATCATTTCCTCTTCCCTCTTGCACACTAGGGTTTTAATTTTATCATATTAGTTGCTTAATTCATTTACATGTTTCTTTATTGCGTTTATATGTCCTCCTAGATTAGATTAGCTAGCATCGCATATCACCATTTTTAGTTAATCATTTTGGTGAACCCGACATCTTTCACGCTTAGGATCCTCATTTTTCCTCTATCATGGGTCAAATTTCTTTATCTAATTTACTTAAGAGATATCCTAATTGCCAAGTTGTTTTACAAAAATCCTTAGACACCAAGTATTTTGATGACAATACGCCGCCACATGAACTAAGTCTTATGCTCGCTTGTCTATTTACTAACCCTAATGATCCTCCATCTAATCAACCCCTATTGGACTCAATTCAAGCTTTACATTCTTTATTTCAAGACAAGTTTACGGATATGGAATCCACAATCACAACTTAAGGATGTTTCTCAAGCTCATGTTTGTTCTCCCTCTACATCTCATCTTCAATCTATGTCCACTACATGTCATATAGTTGAACCTCAGGTCATGCCATTTCCTGAGCCTCTCATATTTGAACGTAATACTAAACAACATGAACTTCTTACTGAGCTCCTTAGTAGTCAATTGATCACTTTGCCACCTGCTCATTGTTATCCTCCCTATCGACTAACAAAGTACCCGGGTTATGCAGTCATCGTATTGTAATTATCATCGAATCAATGGACATAATGACACCGAGTGTTACACTTAACAACGACGAATCAAACATCTTCAACATCAGGTTTTTATATCATTCACTACACAACATTCTATTGCATGCCCATCTACGAATGCTACACCTACGTGGGCTCTTAAATCCGCCCTCTTTTCCAAATGTGCCTTCTTCGGTTAGTCAAGAGCCGCTTAAGCAACCACCTATGACATTACCAAGTCAACATAATCAACCACATATAAAAATTAGTTCACAACCTCCTCCTACTAAGTCATCTATTGCATTGCCAAGTCAACCTAAGCAAACATCCTTTAAAACTCAGTGCAACTTGGCCTCCTCTCAAGTATAAGCTCCAACCAATTACTTTCGTCAAAGCAACTAATCCTCCTACTAGTGGTCATGACACATTGCAAATTCCACCACAATCGCATGGTCCTCCTATTACTTTTTCCGACCATGCTTCCACCACTAAACACAAACTTGGTCTTTGGTAGGTGACTCTTGTCACTCTACCCTCCTGATGACACACTCATATTCTTATGGTTCTTATATGACTTGTTGAGGGGTCTGCTATGATTAAGAACCTCATTTCATCTTACATTCACATATCTATCCATTACATAACCACTCATACATACATACATCTACAATCATCTATCACTCGTCACACATACTATACAATTTCTCATTATTTATCCCATTATTGAATCAATCTTACAAAATTTATGATACTTCACCACCTTTATACATAATTTATCAAACAATACACGCATTACCACACACTTGGGGGCATAGCATCTAATACATTCCCCTCACTCATACATTTATCATTTTGCATTTGCATATAGGCATCTTCATCAAATGTTCTAGCATCATCATTACCCGATGACGCACTCTTGTGCTTCGGTCACACTTGACTTGTTGAAGGATTAACACACATGAACCACACACACTTTGCACTATGGTCATCACACATCGTGTTTTATCACACATTGCACATCATACACCATACTTTCTACAATTTATTCTACAACATTTTGGTATTTGCACACTCATACATCACACATCATACTAGTCTTCATCTTACACGTTTAGCATCATACACTATTCATCCTATGCATTACATACACTATTAGGATATTTACGCATATTGCCTCACATTCTATACATAGCCACATACTTTACATCATACATTGTGTGTCTTCACCTCACACATTTTCTACATACTATACTAGTCTTCATCACATACAAGTCTAGCATCATTTCATCCTACATACTACATTATTAGTCTACCTACACATGTTACATTGCGCACTATACATTACATTTTATACATTCTACACATCTAGCATCGCATTCTACACACTGCATTTTTACATATTCTATACATCACATGGTCGTTTTCCATCATTATGTATACTACGACATCTTCTACAAGCTCCACTCACTACCCTATGACACACTTTAGTTCATCGGTCCATGCTCGATCATTGAGGGTTTACAAATCAAATGAACCTTACACTCATCACACATTTACAATTTGACCTATCATCATGCGATATTATTACCTTAGTGACATATGTTTTAGGCTAAATGGTCACCCATTCTATCATTTTGTAGTGGTATACACCTTAGGTAACATCACAACTATCTCCTTTCATCATGTAGTGATAAATTCTTTACGCTAAATCGGCACTCCTTCGTCCATCTTGTAGTGATATACGCATAGGTTAAATCATCACTCATCCATTCATCATGTTGTGATATACGCTTCGACTATAAGGTTCACGCACTCACCATTGCTAGGTCGTATTTCACCCCATTACATACACATTCATCCCAACGAGTTAGACACAACACACTTCGACCATTTCCCGATGACGCACTCTCATTTACGGTTCATTCTTGACTACTAAGGGGAAAACAAAATGAACCTCAATACATACACTTCCATCCACTCGGGGGCACGCGGCTCTATCACTCCATCGTGCATTCCATTACATCCATCCACAACATATTGTATTGTCTTGGGGGCATTTACTTTTGCTTATCAGTGTTTTACATTATCACTTTACTACACATATTAGATTGATTTCTTATATGTCATTATTTATACCATCCACACATGCGCATTCACGTCTTTGTTTAATTGTGATCGCAGATACGATCCTTTACACATAGCATGGATGCTCACCTTCTACCCTCCCTACACTTTCACATGGGGCATCCACATTCTACTTTCACAGGGGTTATTGTTTCATTTTGTATTTAGCATTTTACGTTACTTGGTTATACATGTCTTCAACATATTGGTTATTTCTCTAACATCCTAACGGGTGTTTCATGTGCAACACTTGTCTTGCAAAATTACATATTACTATGACTACTTCGTTTGTTTGTATTTGTCTATCATTGTTTGCTTCTTGTATGCAGGCTTTGCCCTATGTTTGGTGTGCACACTTGTTTGTTGTTTGTAGCCATGATGGCCTTGCATGTCTTGTGACATCGTGAGTGATGTCACATGTTTTAACCGGCTTTGTGCAACTTATTTATTTTCTTGCGTGTTTACATTACTTTGCTTGGTAGCTTACACACTTTGCTGCGTAGCGTACACTTGTCTTTTTACATGCATGTTTTTTGTACTAACACTTGTTTTGGCTATCCAGCTTGTTTGTGCACGCCTAGGTTTCTACCAAGCGCATTCCCTTCCCCCTACAGGGCACGAAGTTCATTCGGTTGGTCCTCTTTTAGGGCCGCATTTTCCTATCAGCGACATCGCATGCGCCCCCAAAGAGGGGGAGCATCATTTGGGATTTTACAATATATACAAAGACATTTACACCGGTACAATTTAATGCACTTTCGCCTTGGAATTGTGGGTTTACATACAGCAAGTGAGTTCAAACCAGTCTACAAACTCCATACACAACGGATTTTACAAGACATGGTGTTCTTAGCATTCAAAGGAGTAGTTAACGGTTGGAGGATACAACTGAATTTCTCCCAATACTTTTTCTACCGCGGCGTCGAATCGTTCAAAAACTAAGACGATATAGAGATATCTTCACAGCTCGAGAAGCGAGTTAAAGGTTGGAGGACACGGAGTATTTCCTCCCTATACTTCTTTGGCCTATGGCGTGGTGTTGATCACCCAAAAACCCCGACAATACAAGATATCCTTCGCATCCTTTTTTGCTCAACATGGATCAGGTGCACATGTTCCATTTACACTTTTCATTTTGTGTACTTTACATTTACATGCATTTTTACATACATACACGTGTCTTTTACATAGCATTTTTATAGTTACATATATATATTTGACTACTCGATTGTTTTCTCCTTGCAAGTCCGGCCATATGAGAAACAAACAATCAAAGTGGGGGCAACAATATATCAATCATACTACTCTGATAGCGTCAACAACACTTCGCAATAGCGCACCTTGCATACTAACCATGCAAATACACACAACATCAACTATACACGTGTTTCCACCCTATGTTCGCTCTCATCACTTTTTTTGCATTTTTCATCTTTAATTTCCACGCTCCACTATATTTTTGTCATTCCACGCTTTGTCTAGTACTTCAACATACTTCGCCTAGTTCTTCGACATGCTTTTCTTCATCGATCTACATGATTTCAAGTACGTATCTCTATCTACTTTATGTTATTGAGCTTTCCACTCACCAACATAAAGTGGGGGCAAATGTAGACAAAATCATGCACTTTGGGTTATTTTAATCTTGGTCTCATACTACTATTTAGAGGGTTTTAAAGAGAAAAAAATACTAATTAACCCCCATCTTTTGGCCATCTTATTTTATTTTATTTTGTCATTCCCAACCTTTTACACCCACATGCCCAATCGACTTTCGACATTTCCCTGTCATTTCCACCATGACTAGGGTGCCCATGGTAATCTTGAGCACCTGTGGGCACTTGGGTCCCACCAAGAGCACCCCGATCCTTTTTGAACTTTCCTGCCACTTTTTGGGCTCTTTCTAGCCGTTTGAGGTCTTTATCTTTTTAGTGGTCGATTATTTTGGGGTTAATTATGAAATCGATCAAGAGAACCCTATAAATTTAAAGTTATAACACCATAATGAGGTACCAAGAACTATTACTACTATCACCCTCCTCCTAGAGTTGCATCCATCTATTGTATTGAAGATCGTTCCATCCACATAGCTCCATCATAAGGGACTAAGCTTGGGTCATCTCGCATCACACAACATAGGGGAAGATTTATTCTATTCCATGCACCATTTATTACATTTTTCTACACATAGTTAGCTCGCTACATCACAAAGTGCGACTGGCACAAGAGAAACCTAGGACATGATCACACACACAAAACTACATTTGGGATTGGAATGTAGTGCAACACTCAGTTAGTAGTAAAACCACCACTATGGCAACTGAGGTCAATCCAACTGTTTCATATGCATTTTTCTTTTTTAAGGATTGATGTTTGTTAAGGCTATGCATGTCTTTCTACTCATCTTAGAATAATGGCGACATCTGAAGTAGTGCAACAAACTTAATGCGACACACAACGAGGGTTTCAAACCATCTACCGAACCTGTAAAAAATCAATTCCAAAAATTCTGCAAACCAGAGCACCCCAATCCCTCTCTGGGCGTCCCAATCACCTCCATCCTTTTCGGGGCTCTCGCCGATCGTTCCTCGCTTGCTGATTTTCCAATCACCTCTGCAACACAATCCTACGAGCATCTATCATTCAACTGAGTCCTTTCCTCTTCCCTCTTACACACTAGGGTTTTACTTTTATTATATTAATTGCTTAATTCATTTACATACTTCTTTATTGTGTTTATATGTCCTCCTAGATTATATTAACTAGCATCCCATATCGCCATTTTCGCTTAATCAAATTACAATTAAAGAGATGATGTAAAAAAACCCCTTCGCTTGATAAATCACTATATATAGGTGTTATAGGAGAATTCCTCCCAAGTGGCCTCTATAAATATGGGCAATGGTGGACATACTCATTGAATTGAACAAAATAACCTTAGAAATGCAATCATGGAGGTAAAGCCATTGAAAAAAGAAAAATAACTATGGAAAAGTAACTATGTGCCCAACTAATAAATTCGTTGTATACTCCAAACATTTAATGATAAAAACAAATAAACTCCAATCAATCCTCTCACAAGATTGTGATTTAATGGATTAACATAGATGTTATAAATTGGAATTATTGTGCTTTATGACTTTATAGATTTTAGACCATGCTTTAACATTAAGTCTCGTGGTGGATTCTCTTCTTCCTTCGATTGTGGATGTTTCTCATATCCTCCCATATTGTATCATTATTGTCTATATTTAATTAACAAACCATGGCTTAAACATGGCATAAAGAATCCTATCACTACTAAAAATACTTTGCTTTAATACCTTGAAACGATTATGTCTCATTGTAGAAAAGTAACTTTGTGCCCAACTAATTGATTAGTTGTCAAACCCAAACACTCTAAAGATAAAAGCAACTCCAATCAATCCTATCGTAGGATCATAATTTAATGGATCAACATAGATGCTATAAATTGAAATTAGACTTTTATGAATTGATACATTTTAGATTTATGTTTAAACATGAATTATCATGCTTTGCAAGTTCTCCTTTTGGGAATTGTGCTAATTTCATTATCCTTCTTTGCGGTATCTTTCTTGTGAACAAACCACGACATATATAGGTCAAACAAATCATAAAATGTTCGAGCGAACAAAACATTCTATCACTACTACAAATACTCGCTTTAATATTTCGTATTGGTTATGCCTCGTTGCAGTTTAGACGATTAACAATAACCAAAAACTCTCCTTTAATATATTGTGTTTGTTACGCCTCATTGAGATTTGGACTATTAGCAATAGCAAGGATTCCTCAAAGGAGATAGTTGATCATTATTATCCAACAATGGCACTCATGTCAAGATGTTGCACAGAGAAGAAAAATTCTGTGCCATATCAATGGGGGCTGGAATGTAAAGGTTTATTTTTCGATAAGTTGCTCTATTGAAAATATTATAACAAGTGCTAGAGTTAGAAGTATATTTGGCTTAGTAACACTTCCAATTTTAAGGCCAATAAAAAGGAGTGTAGGGGTTTAAGATGAGGGAAGATCATGGTCTACAACTTAAATCCTAAAGGAATAGGGCAAGTTGCAGTACATGGGCAGGCATGTTATTGAAGCATAACTTCCTTATGTGACCTTTATAGTGTTATGGAATTGTACACCTACATGGACAATGTAGAGGTTTAAGATGAGGGAAGATCATGGTCTACAACTTGACTGACTATAGACTTGGGCATCATGTATTACAGTACTGTGTGTTACATTTCCTTAAGGAATATAGTTGTGCAAGATATGGACAGGCTTGTTGAAACATAACATACTGATAGCCTCACTCTAAAGTTATGGAATTGTACACCTGTCATTGTTATGTGTTTTAGTCCTAAAGGAATATGGCAAGTTGCAGTACATGGGCAGGCCTGTTATTGAAGTATAACTTCTTAATATGACCTCATTGTAGTGTTATGGAATTTGTACACCTGCCAAGGACATTTCATTTCTCTTTTCTTCGGGCTCTAAGTTTATATTCCCATTCCGAAATGGTCCTTCCATGCAGACATGCACATTTTGTTTCATCCATTTGCACCCTAGATTTATATTCACGTTCTGAAATGGTTCTCTTTTCAAGAACATTCTTAATTCACCTGCACATGGACAAATTAGAAGACTAATAATAAATATCAAATTTGTTAGTGTTTATTAGATCATTTACATAGTTCTCTTTTAATAATATTAAGTCTAACATGCATATGACTCAAACAATGACGGAGAAGGATTAATCGGGTTGAACATTGGAAGAACTCAAATACCTCACCTGCCACACATCTGTTTTGTGCCATTCATACCCCTTTACAGACCTTTTGCTTTCACTGATCAAATTTTGGTCCCTGAAAGTTTCTGCCGTGTAGGCCTCTGTAAAAGAAAATTAAAATCCCAAAATTAAACTGGGAAATATAACTGAATTTGAAATGGCAAATAATGCTGTAGTGTATACGTAGTGGCATAGAAAGGAAAAAGTGCAATGCGCGAACCTTCTAAACATTTAATTAGCATTCAAAGCAAGGGTGCCCCTACTTGTCATATATAAAATTAGCATTCAATGGCATGCTACATAAACATTTGTGTCATGCAAAGATCATTGTCCGTCGTAGTGGCCTTGGATGTCTACTAAAACATATTATATATACAAATATTTCCCCGGAAACATGCTGCCAGGAAGTCTCTTTATTTCCCCTCCCTGAACTGTTGTATGCTTTAGGAAGTTGGACCATATGAAATCAGGTACCGCTTTGTAAATCCATGCCATCTCCTTAGAAGAATATAGAAGTCTGCATTGATGGCTTACTGTCACTACTCCAATATAAGATTAAGAGGATCCATACCCAACGCATACCATTATCAACTATACATCTTAAGATATACCAGATTGTGCACCAACACACATTGATATAACTCATCGAAGCCAACCGTGCATTTTTTCGTTCACCATAGGAATTATTCTTACATAGCAACCCAAGATGTTAGCCACTTGATGCAATAGCTGAACACCACTCTTCTTTGTAGAGGTACCTGCAAAATAGTAAGGTATCAGACTCACCTTCACCGTGCCCAAACAAAAACTTCCTACTAGCAAGGGATTCAATTTGCATTTAAAAAACAAGTTCTTAAGCCAAAGGAATGCATTCAATGCACACACAGCACCATCTTCATTTATTTGACATAAACCTTTCAACAGACATTAAAAATGCATCAATCAACTTGGATCAACAGGTTTGCGAAATTTATTGATTGGAAACAAAACCACAGTAAAACACAAATGACACACAAGACAAACATTGCATCGGAGAACATCTGACCTTCATTAATGTTGGAGGTACACTATATTATATCATACAAAACCAGGCAACATAAACTCAACTATTATATTGATAATTACAGTGATGAGCAAGATAGGTGGTGGCCAAGGGTAAATAAAATAAAGCAAGAGTGAACCAACAGAATCCATAACTCAGGCCACAAAATCAGAACAGGACTGCACTTGTGTTAACTTTCCCTAGGCCAATACATCACATTCAATGTTATTAGTCAATGTTTTAAGGGGCTGTATTTGCCACAGAAACAAACAAACAAAAAACAGAATGTCACATTACTGCAAACTAGTGATCCATGGACACAGATCTTTTGCATTCCAGCTGAAGATTATATTTTGTATTAGCCACAAATAAACAGTAGAGAGAAAAAATCAACTCATTCTATCCTGCACGAGTTCCTTCTGTCTTATATGTTAATAGACAGCCCCATGTCCTCAAACACCTACCATTAAGGTTATCCTGATTCAATCCAGAGACACCCACACGTTGATATCTTATATTATACACACTCACACCTACAGATATATATATAGAGAAAGCGAGATCATTAAACTTTTTCAAAAAAAAATTTGAAGGGCTCAGGTTGCAAATTTGAACTCTGCCTACAGTAAGGTTTGTCTGTTCTGCTCTACTACAGCTCACTCCAGGCAATAAATTTTAGTGTCCATCTTATCCATCGGGTAATAAAAATATAATGGTTTTTATCTTTTCAATATTGCACTTCAGATGATAAAATCAAATAATAAAATATAATCAAATGGGTTGTAGTCCAATGGTGTAAAAGGTGTTGCTCAGCCATCTGCCACGGTACAAATCCCAGAAGGTAACAATAAATAAGGGATGAGGCTGGGATCATGCCATGGGCAAATTTGGTGGAATGGTTACCCTTCAGTCCTTGGCAGCTAATCCCATGAATTCTGTGCACCCAAAACGTGCAAGCTTCAGATTCAATCCAAAAATATAAATTTAGATATATAATATTGAACATCCTCAACAATTTTTAACAGCCCCAAAAAAATTTAACAGCCCCAATAATTTTTTTTTTAACTTTGTGGAAAATTAGCCCGTTGACAAAAAAAAGCCCAAAATAAATGCCCTGCATGATCACAAATTAAAACATTTATTGAAAGAGAGAAGGAAACTCAGGTTCCAAATATGAGTCATAATTTCCCAGGCCCTGTACAATAGAGTGCAAAACAAAACAGACAGCTCAAAGCATTACAGAGCCGCTTGTGATATTCCTTCCTAAGGTTTTCTGTAAGTTGCTAGAGGGCTTGGGTAAGCCAAGACTGCATCAAAGACTGCCAGGAGGCTTGTTTATGACTAAAGCTCTAAATTGTTTTCATAGCACCTATAGTGCACGTCTTGTAGCCTCGCAAGTATTTCCAACAAAACCATGCCCTATGCAATTGGGTGTGAAACAAAACATGTAGCTCAAACAAATACAAAGCAATACTTAGTTTTAAACTTTTACATGACATCAAGACACATCTTCCTTCCCATTGTTTGTAGCTAGCTGTTAAGAGAATTTGAGAAAGCCAAGGTTGCATCAAAATTCACTTGGAGGCTTGTACACCTCTCATTACTCATGAACATACATGTAGAAAGCACCCTTCTGGTGCTATGACAGGGCCACGGGGCCCATTCTTTATATATTATGATGGAACTATAAGCCTCCTGTTAGGATTTCCTAGTTTTTAACTCGTAGTTATGTGTTATCGAAGGTCGTAAGTTTAGGATGCCTAAGTGTGAACGGATTTCATATCAGCGATTGTATAAGTTTTATAGCAGTTCTCCATTTTGAGCTATTGTACTTTAAGTTATGCCAAATCTTTTTGATGTTTTATGAAAATATATATATTTATATCCTTGCGTCAGAGGCATTCTCCCTCTCAGAAAACCCCTACCGGAAAACACCCTTTATTCCAGCGGAGACTTCTTTGGTGGACTTTTCCGGCAGGAGCGAAAACATCTGACAGCAGTCATTATGCTTTGATGGATATCCATGCCCTGTTCTAAATCTCCCATTTTAGCACAGGTTGGGAGGAAGTTGGCAAAAATCAGCTTTCCGTTATGCTTTGATAGGTTTCCATGCCATGTTCTCAATCTGTCAATTTGGCACAGGCTGGGAGAATGCTGGCAAAGGTTGTGGAGTCTGGCTTTGCATTTGCTTAAAAGGTTCCAAGGTCTTTTCAACAAACCCATTTTGTGCATATCCTGCAATCATTGCAGTCCATGAAACCACATTTCTTTCAGGCATTTAGTCAAACAGTTCATATGCCAAGTGTGTGTTTCCACATTTTGCATACATATCTAACAGAGCACTTGCAAGCTGCAACTACAACATATGGCAAAAGTACCGTCCCCTCTCCATTATGCTTTGGTGTGTTTCCATGCCCTGTTTCAAAGCTCCTATTTTAAACACAGGCTGAGAGTGCTAACAAAGGTGAACCAATCACGTGGACACACGTTTGCATTATTGAAACAGCATAATTTTTGATGAGCCGACAGTACACTTTGATGGTTTCATTAGTAAAAATCCCTCCTTGTAAATCAGAGAGCAATTTGCTCTTAACAATGTAAAAATCATATAGTGTCTCAGTCTAACAATTTCGATCCAGCAGATAAAATCTGCCTACAACTCATATGAACCACCACTGGGGGCTCAATTATCTATTGATGTAGCACTTTGTAGCCCCCCTTTTCAGTTTCAGTTATCAATGGTAAACTAAAACTGAAAAGGGTGGCTACAAAGTGCTACAACAAGCAAGCATTGTGGTTGGGTTTCAAACCTGGAACCTATTGGATTTTCCCCATTTTTAATTTTGGCCCATTTAAGCTCAAATTGCACTCACATGAATAATGCAAGTAAGAATGAGACAATAAAGTGGAGCACAGATAGCAGATATTATTTGGGTAGGAACAATCTGAGCCATGGAAGAGGTGTGGGACATGCAAGTATTTAATTCCCACCTTATTCTTTCGAACATTACATTCATGTCTTCATCTTATATAACAAATTAAACGTCTTCCAATTTAAAACTTGAACGCCATTAAAAATAAAATAAAAAATAGCAAAGCCCTTTTTCCCCATGGTTTCTCAAAATTTCCGTTTCTTTCAGTTGAGTAAGGACGAGTCATCGGTGCCCTAGAACTGATGGACAAGTTAATGGCGCTGACCAAGCAACCCCTCCATATGGCTAAAAAACTGCAGTGCAACATTGTTCTTAAGCTTGATACTATTTTTGATTAAGTGGACTCATGTTACTCGATGCTTATTTCATCACATCTAGCCTCGAAAGATTCTCTCCTTGTTTTCTCCTCCATGGAAAATATTTTCATCAGACCTTCTAGATATATGTCAAAATATCTTCCCAAATATGTCACCTCTCAAAATTATAAAACTAAACCAACCCATCAAAGTTAGAAAATTAAAAATTGTCACAGTTCTATTTCTGCCTACATTAGAAACAGTGCTGGACTTTGCGAAGGTTTCTAGTCATTTTAGATTCTAGACATCAAAACAGAGCCACTTTTAAAATATGACCTTCATGGTTGACAGGCAGGGGTTAAATTTGACCGCCGTTTAAACATTTTTTGTAATTTTAGCCGTAAAATACTTGCAAATATTTGAAATAACCTAAACATGTGTATATCATTTTTACACAGATTTATATGTAAATTATATTAAAATATATAAATAGTTAAATAAATATAGAATAGTCTTTATTTATTTATTAATAATGTATAAATAACAATGTTTTGTACTTTAGAAAGGCAATATTGAAAAATTACCATAACTCAAAATTGTTTGACAAGCATAGGTGGCCATCAAATTTAACCCTTGTTGACAGGTGAAAATATACTTTCAACACCAAAATGACATGTATGTTCAAAATTTAACCCTCATATGTATGCATGTATGTATGTATACATCCATGTGTGTACATGCACATATTGTGAATATAGAATCTAGATGTATGCACTTCTAAATTTTATCATAAAACTAATAAATTAAATATTACACATTGTGAATTTGTTAAATCGTGACAAAAATGAAAATGGGAAAAATGGAATATGAATAAAATAAAATTAATAGAAACATCCTAATATCTTTTCAATAAAATACAAACATCTTAATATTTTAATGATAAATAGAAACATCTATTAATTTTGATTTTTAATTTATTTTATTTTATTTTTGTTCTTTTGGTTTTGATTTGTAATTGATTTTATTTGATTTTTAATTGTTTTATTTCTTATAAATATAGATTGAAATACAAGCATTGGATTTGGGAGTTGAAACTTAAAGATTGGACTTTGGGAGTATAGGAAATTGGAACTCATTTTCTGTACAGTTGTAAGATTGCACTAGTGAGTCCTTTCCATCATTCATTTGCCATAATTTTACTTTTTTGTTGTAATTGGAAACAGTATTTTAATGTTATCTCATAAACTTTAATGGTACTTCTGGCTCTTTGAATTGATTAGTGTAGAGCATTGAATCTCTGAAAAACTATGAAATTAATATAATAACTCGAGTTATGCATGAATGAGACTAGTTGGGCAGTTAAATGTTGATGATGTGACTACTGCAATATTTTTACTAAAAATTGTATTGCATACTGATTTTATTTCATTGACTAATCTTCTTATGTACCCTACAATTTAGTCTCAGAGTTATTGTGGACAGCCACTTTATGATGTTTATATTATGTTAAATATCTAAAAATGTTAAACATTTAATTTTATGGTTCTGTATTTCAATGTCAAATTTAAAATTAAAAACCCCATTTATTTATTTTGAACCTCTGAAATGTGAAATTTAAATTTCTTTTAAGAATTTTTGACACTTTGAATAAGAATTTTTGACTATTTTGACGTGCATATTAAATTTTGAACGTCATGACATTTATATAATTTTCTGGACTGTCACCTAATTTTATTAAGACATGTAATATTGAAAGTCAAAATCCAGTACTGGTTGGAAATGACTAACTCTTTGTACACCATGGAGAGGCCATCCCATCCATCCACATATAAATAATTCTAAATTTCTATGTAGTCGATATATTTTGGATACGAGTACGGGTACTGAGTATCCAATACAAATTTGGCCCCTGACATGGCATTGGATATGGCCGTACAAAAATATATAAATTCCAACCTGTTAAATCGAAATTAACCACATATTATGCATATGAAAAACAAAACAAGATAATACCCACAGCAAACTACCTTTAATTTTATTTTTTTAAATAGTCCTAGTATATATACATACATATATACACACATATTAAAGTAGCCGGTACAGCAGGGTAACAGGGCCTAGTACCAGTATGGTACGTATCCGTACAGATACATCCCGAAACATGCCCGAGAGTGGCCAGGGTATGGCCAAGACCCCAGTACAACCAAGTACACCTGCAAACATACCAGCCATAACCAAGAGGTCCAAGGCATGGCTCTAGGACGTATCTGTATTGGATATGTACCATACTGGTACAAGGCCAATTACCCTGCCGTACCGGCTACTTACATATATACCAGTGTTACGTGCGGACCCCCACCCACCCACCCACCCAAAAAAAAATAAGTACCGGACATCCTAGGAGCGGTGAGACAGGGGAAATGCCCCCTCACATCTTTGAGGGCAGGAAAAAAGGGAGACGTCCCTGAACATCAGAGGGTGTTTCAGGGTCATCCCCCTTTTTTGGAGGACGTCAAGGACATCTAGACATCCTCGGGACATTTCAAGGACACCAGTTTTTTTAAATAATTTTTTTATTAATATTTTTGTAAAATATTTTTTAATTAATTTCTTTGTTGTTTTCTCTTTAAAAACGTTTACCCGTTAACCATAACCTAACTGTATTTTATTACAAAGACATTAAGAATCAAGAGTGATATGTGAATACAAAAATTTTCAAGCACAAGTGCACATGGTGGACTGTCACAACATGCTATGAAAATCAGCAGCATACATATTAATACTAAAAGTTATATGGACATATAACATTAGTATAGCTATATGTATACTGTATGCACAAGGTGGACTAATATATAAATATGAACTGCAATTCATTAAAAAACTTAAATTTATCTGTATATTTTTAATATTTATAATTTTATATACTAGCAATCGCATGTGTACAAGTGCAATGTGAACGCTTGAACAGTATAAGTTATTTGATTTATTGGGATACGTTAAACATTGAAAAGTTCTATCTGTACATTTCAAACTTGTTACAAATTCATACATATACATTTGCACTAAACATGAATACATTTGCTGCCCCTTGAACAGGACTGCCGCTTTGGATACAAGTAATGTTGAGTAAAGTAGTAATGGTGGTGCTATCAAAGTAGAGACTAGTATTTACGATGGGTTGTTTTGGTTAAGTGAAATTAGTCTTGACTCCTTTCTTCTTGCTCCAAGTGTAGATGTGTGCACCATTTTTTAGTACCTTTCATGTGGTTTGAAACGACCGGGGACTGTGAGGATATTGGGAGGATCCTATAGATGTAAATCACTCAGACTGATCATACATGACCATGCCTTGAATGTGTGTCCCGACTCCCAACAATCCCAAATCATTTTTTTCATTAAATGTTGGCAACAGAACTACCTACGCAGTACTTACCCCTTTACTTAAATCTCTTGTATCATGACCAGGCTTCACAAATTTCGGTGTTCATTGCGCATCACGAGTATGTTGTGGTCTTCTTTCAATGCACTTATTAAGATGGCAATTACTATTTTTAGGAACCTAGCAGAGCAGTCCTACCTATTATAGTTGAACAAAGTGTTCATTTTGCATTGAAAGAAATGCAATTAAGCAACCAACTGCCGACTGTTACCTGGAACAAAACAATCTTGATTCAAGTTAATATATATACCCACACCAGTCTTAAGTCACGTAAGAGTTCAATCCTACAACTAAGAAGAACTTTTAACATCCACAAGGCTAGTTGCACTTCTGTTCGAGTACTAACAAATTTTAAAAACTGGTTACAAATTTTACTTCAATCCCCAACTCTTGTCATTCTTGACTTCACAAAATTAATACAATAATCAACTACTATACCTGTTTTTGTTATATCAGTTTAATCCTCCAACCAGGTTGAAAGATCCCCAATGGGTCTCCCTTATACTCCAATGAATTTTAAATCAAATAAAAACAGCAAATACAGATTTATGGATGTTATGGCAATTACCCTAATGCAGATCTGAATTTATTTGAGAAAATGCGACTAGGGTTTAAGATAGATCTTAATGCAAATGACACCCAAAAGTAATATTTTTGATTTCAAATGATTACCCAAATATTTAGAGACTGAACCATGCAAGAAACTGAATTTATTGCAGCCAAAACAACCCAGAAAATCAGATCTGAAGTCTGCTAATATTCTGCCTGGAAACCCTCAAAATATACTTCAGAAAATGATGAAAATACAGCGATTTGGTTTACAGTATTATGGAGAATATTTGACAAATATTTTTGAGGAAAATACCTCTGAAATTGCTGCCAAAACTGCCCACAATAGATCGACCCAACTGCTGCTCAAAAACCACTGAAAATACCTTCAAAACTCTTCACAAACACTGCTGAAATGAACCCGGAAATCTGATTAACAATGCTGGAAATTTCTGAGTGAAATCCCCTCTCAATCCCTTGGGGTTTTCGTCCACAAGAGATGAAATCCACAAGGGTTTTCGTCCTTGGAATCTCTGATAAAAGCAAGAGCTCTTAACAATGCAAAAATCTGATAATAAAAATCTGGAATGCTTCTAAGCAAGTCGACTTGCCCATATAAAGGCAAAACAGCCCAACCACCACCTCTAAACCAACGAATCGCATTTTTCCTTTTCCCTATGCTGGTCGCATTTTTCCCTATGGGCTTGATGTCACATTTCCCAAATTATGACTCCTATAAGCAAGTCGCACTTTTCCTCCTTTAATACAATTACTTTAATTGTATTTTGATATGACATTTTAATTTATTAATAAGCTTTATTATTTATTACATATGCCAACTTATAATGTTATTTTAAAAACATTAGCACAATATAATAAAATAATAAAAACTTAGTCACCCTAGAAACCTCCTTTGGCCGTCGGGTAGACAAAAAGGGCCAAAGGTCTTCGTCCAAGCTCATTCGGAAAGAGGGGACATTACAAATTTCACTTCAATCCCCAACTATTGTCATTCTTGACTTCACAAAATTAATACAATAATCAACTACTGTACCTTTTTTGTTATATCAGTTCAATTCTCCAACCAAGTGGAAGTTCATCACAAGATTAATACTTTGGACCTACATTTATGCTTTTCCATGTCAACATGACCTAGGATCATGCAAGCAAAGCATTTAAAGAGAACACAAACCCAATAAGCATATTATTCTTGTCATTTATTTGTAATTATATCTACAATTAAGTTTATCTTGGTCTAAACTACACACGATGCTCTTCGTCCAATGTAGCAAAAATTATATCAACATGAGCTTGCTTGATGTCATTTGATCCAACTATTTTTCTTGTGGAACCTTATACAATTAGAGTAGGCAACAACATAAGAGTGTACTACTACTAGTATCAAAAGTGGATTGATTTAGCTTTGACAAAAACATTCCTCTTGGGCAAGTGGAAAAGGAACAAAATGCCCAAAAGCCAGTTTTGCCCATTCAAAAAGAAATTCGGGCACACTTTTATCTGTTTTAAGGGTTCCGAGTGGACTGAATTAATATGAAAAAAATTGGGTTGTTAAAGGAAAAATTAGCCATTGTTTACTTGAAAATCAGCTCATTCATCAAGAAAAGTAGACCCCGGGATAGAGATGACTCATGGGGATACATTTTTTTCCAACACAACACCGTCCCAATCTCATTCCAGTCAAATAGTGTTTTGTGAAATCACCTCACCAAATCTCACAAACAAATGCCCATCAAAAGTGTTGCTTGTGCTCCCTGTAACATCTTTGTGCTTACCATCTATATATTCATCCAAATACCTCCTATAATTATTACTAGGGGTTAGTTGGTTCATTCGGATACTAGGAACTTGCTTGGGAGCAGGCACTAGCAACATCAACTTTAGAACTCTAGCAACTTCATGCATGGTGGGTCAATCAGAGGGTTGTTTCTTGGTGCAAAGCAAGGCCAACTGGAAGATTCTCATTATGTCATCGTACATGTGAAGAGCCATGTCCATGTGCAGTATGACCAACCTTGGAGAACCTAAATGTAACAAATAGATGTGTCAATAAAGAAATTCTAATAAAGATATTACAATCGATAATCTATACAATACGATTTGTTTGCAAAGCCTTTTGTAAATGCCTTTGGATGATTTGAACGGTATAGAGCTATAATTATGCACAATAGTATTATTGAACCCAAACAGATGCAAACAATTGCGGTTTTGAGATGGATGTTGTTCATTGCATTGGTCCACAATTTTGTTACACAACATCATACATATCCAAGTTAGCCAATATTTTGATAACAATAGAAGAAAGTCTCTAGAACCTAAGCTATTTAAAAGACAACTACTATTACTTGCATTAGTTAATTGTTGATATCCAAAAACCATAAGAAACAAAACTAAATTGGTCCACAGAGAAAATTTTTGGTTATATCTACACCTGTCTAGAGGAAACCTTGAAAAGTTTTTAATGACAAGAATGTCCCCAGACAAATTGTTGTAGGAGAGGTTTTTGTAAAAGAAATAGAGCCATTTACAATATCATCTATTATTAGGGCAAGAGAATTAAATTTGTAAATCATATCTTTCAAAACTTCACAAAGAAACAGGTGGAAAAAGGAATCCTCACAATGTAGCAAGGCTGAAACAATTGGCTAACTGCAATGACACTTCCCCTGATAAATTGTTATTTTTCAATATCTTGCATATGATCCATTTCCAATATTATTTGAACATCAACACAAGCCTACCGAAAATTTACATTTAAGGTATAGTTGAAAGGAACATACAATGAGACTAAGTTCTGTAACTACCCAAGCTCTTGAGGAATAGGACATGTTAATTGATTGCCACAAAGATCTCTACATTGAAAAAAGTTATGAAACCGATCTGACACCTCTAGGGCACCTAGTACTGGTACAAAACGTACCCGATATAGGTACGGCTGGATACGTGCCTAGAAATGCCCAGATATGGCCGGTAAGTCCGGGTATGACCAGTACTTCTGCAAACGTGCACTGGCCGTATCCGACTCCGCCCGACCGTATCTTGGCATTTCTGCCCAAAACCGTGTTTTTTTAAATATTTATTTCTAGTTTAAGTTTAATACATCATTACAACAGAAATTACAGTTTTCACAGCACCATTATTCTACAGAAGATATAGTTTAAATTTAATTTATCATTACAATAGAAATTATAGTTTTCACAAAGACCATTATTCTAAAGAAGGTATATTTTAAATTTAATATATCATTACAGCAGAAATTACAGTTTTCACAGCGCCATATTCTACATAAGGTACCAAGTACAAGCCATCATAAACATGGATAAAATAGCATGTATGAGATAAATCATAAATGTAATAAACACCTCAACTAGATATGGTAGGGACAATTGAAATTATGAATGTATGAGTAGTTTGTTGTGGCTATTTAGCTTGTTTTGTTTTTCATATGCATAATATGTGGTTAATTCTTATTTAGTAGGCTGGAATTTATATATATTTTAATTTTTATATACATTTTGTACGGACATATCCAATGCCATATCTGGGGCCAAATTTTTTCCATATCCATACCCATATCCAAAACGTATCGGCTACTTAGAAAAAAAAGCACACTAAGTTACAATTTCCCTTGAAATGAAAATACATAGCATATAGATCCAAAAACATGACCTTGTGAGTTAAATAATCAAATTTTCAGTATAAAGAACTTACATATCCACTATACTCCTCGATTTTCAAACTCTTATGGCAGAAACCCATTCAGTCTATTTCCGCTCAAATTCCTTGAATTTATAATTGAGATGAATCATCAAGTCAATATAATGTTCATTCATAGAAACTGGACTTCTTGTTTATGCTCTATAAAATCCTATATGGACAAGACTTACAATTTCATAAGATGTTCCAAAGCCCCCACAAATCCTGAATGGGTCCGAAAGTGTTGAAATATTGTCATTGATGTCAAAGGCTTGATCATTGATGTATTTGGTTAATGGAATCATGTAAATGTGTTTTACTTGGATGTTAACGAAAATGGTAGAAAGTAATGGAAATAACCAGTAGTATAAAAGGGCAGAAAACAAAAGTTTAAATACATGAAAAGAAGCGTTTTTACATGAGGATTATCATGGTATAAGCGAGATATACACAACTGTACATAAGAGAGAGATATCAGCATTTTAAGGTGTTCATATGCCATGTTTTATGGGAAAAAAAGATTTAATGATGGCTGGCAGCGATTTAATGATAACAGCGATTTGTCTAAGGAGGGGCAGCACTCCTATCAAGTAGTTAATTGCATTGTTTAATGTGCATTTAATAATTATGGTCTGCATTAATTATTTTTGGTTTTAGCCGACTAATGCATTTAATTAAGTTGTGTTAATTAAATAATGGAAAGGTTGTGTTGGTTGGAACTATGTGTCTTTTCGAAAGGATGTGAGAAAGATATATAAGGAGATGGAATCATTTGATTTAAGCAAGCAATTTGAGTGCTTCTTCATTCAAGTTTAAGGGAGCAAAGAAAAAGAGTAGAATATGAAATATAAAAAGGAGTGAAAGTTAGATTTATTTTTAATGAAGAGTTTCAACGATTTATATATGTGAAGGCACCGAGATAAATAAGAAGAATATTCTAAGCGCTTGTTTTGTTCTATCATCTCATTGAAGCAACAAGAATAATAAAAGATAGAAAAGAGTTTGTTTTTCGTAAGGAAGGTTGGTGCCTTCATATTCGAAGAGATCGGTGTCTCTTGCTGAGTTGGTGCTTAGCAAAAAGGGGTTGGTGCTCTTATAGGTTGGTGCCTACAAAATTGTAACTTGGGGATTAGTGTCCCCTGTAGGTTGGTGCCTACAAACATTTGAGAAATATCATAAAATAAATTTTCTCCTTGGTTTTCTCCCAAAAGGGTTTCCACATAAATTTGTGTCTATTTGCAATGTGTTGGTTTGCTTTGCATTCATTGATTGCTTTGATATATTCACTGTGAAACTGATTAATTGTGATTACAAATCTGAGATTAAGTGTTAAATTTAAAAGAATATCGAATATTGATTCACCCTCCCTCTCGATATTATCTTGTGCATAACATAAAGTTTATTATCAGAGAGGTCCCTAGGATTTCATGCCAGATCAGAGATCAACAAAACATTTGGAAGTCTTTCACAGCTTGTCATCTAGACAGTAAATTTCACTCCAAACACAATTCTTAATAGCCTATTAGAAGTATAACCAAAAAATAAAAAATAATTGAACTCACAGTGTATCTAAATTTATAATATATCCCAGCTCTATCAAAATTGCTCCCTTAATATTGTTTGAGGACAGATTCCTGTAAAAGCAATAACATAATATTTCTAGACTCATTAGACCACGGGTGTATTATATATGCATGCTTAATGTGCTTGACAGAACCCTTCCACAATCATCATATACATGATCGATCAGCAACACAAAATATAATCTGAAAGAACTTACAAATAAGTAAGGCTTCCAAGCTTCCAAAATTCAAGAGGCATTGTTCCGAAATTCAAGAGGCAACATGCAAACTTAGAAAAGCTTAGAGGATAGCATATTCCATAAATCCATCACACATGAGCCCTTAGTGCATGTTATTGCATCTAAATGCTATGCAATGAAAGATGGTGTCTAGATAACTAACAATTCTAATTTTCTATTAAAGCCAAAATAAATGTTGCCACTTACAAGTACCACAATCCAATCAACTGACACATATCAGGGGATAGAGTTCCCACTAAGAAATTGTTGCGCAAACCCCTGAATTTACCCATTCAAAATGAAACCCTGACTTAGTTTGTACATAAGACACAAAGCGGAAGAAATTTACCTAGTGGCATTGATCCATTAGCAAACGGGGAAAATAATAAGATACACAGAAAGGATCCAAAGTGTTACAAATATTGCAAAACTTCATTCCAATAGATAAGCCTAGGAATGTCTTCGCTTAGTTGATTTTGGGCCAAATCCTGAAACAAAAATACATATCTTTGTCAGGATCATTTCAATCTTATCAAATAAATAGGATAAAAAAACAACGTAAAAGGGACTTGCAATATCATGATATTATTTTCCAACTTACAAAATCTTTAAGTTTGGAATCTATGACAGCGTTGAGGGTATAGGCCCCATTAACTGATTATTCTTTACAATCATGTTAAACCAGTCAATCTAAGGTTAGACTTTCATTTTGTATTAATTAGCGTACAAAACCAATTTATGAGGGGTAAGAGTACGTACAGGTTCTCTAGCTGCTTCAACTTGGATATTGAGAAGGGTATGTCCCTGTTTAATCCATTGAAGGAAACATCCCTACACCCACATCAATAATGGTAAGTAATGGAAAGTTCATTTTGATGTTCGCTAGGAAACCAAAAAAAAGCTGAATGGGTTCGTAAAAAGGTTACAATAATGTTTGGGACATGGACATTGCCATAAGCCCGACCATTATAAAATTGCAAAGCACAGACAATTTCCAAGTTAACAAATTCAAACCATTAGCTCAAATACACAATGTAATGCTATTGAGGGCCACAACCCGAGAATTACCGGAAAACGTCAAGCTCGTGGAAGCATAATGCAGAGCTGAAAAATGAAAACCCATTGCAGCTCAAATATCAAAGGTCGACCTCCCAACAAAAGTGGCATGCCAAAACAAAACAAAGCTCCAAAACTTGAAAATGGCAGCCAAGGTAGATGCATAAACAAAAATACAATATACAGATCAAACCCAACTCCAACCAGATCTGAAGCACAAGCGAATAAGGAAGCTCCAGAAGCCTAATAATGGCGTCTACAAAGCAAAAACATAGATTTGCAAGAAAACCAAAGCTCTAAAACTATGTATGGCAGCCAAAAGGAAAAAATGGCAAAGTTTACCCATTTCCAACAGAGTTTCTCCTCCAGAATATTCCAAAATGCAAATTTAATAGAGACTTGCCCTCAACCACCCGATGCACATGGGGGAAATGGGTTGCAGAGAACGTTACGGGAACTGTGCTAAATAGAGCTCTTGCTAATAGCCGTCCTAAAATCAGTACCATTATGGGTTGAATCAAACCTGCAAATGGGGATAAATTTGAAACCATAGTATCTCCTCATTTTACTATATACAAATTGATTGATCTGGCTTTGTATCTGAATCTGGAGCGGGTTCAATGGTCTCTTTGTTGTATGCAGAAGAATAAGATTGAGGATTAGGATGTGCTTCATTCGGGCGTAATGTCTAGTTGTATTGATTTTGCTTTTTCTGCTTCTAAGTAGCTGTGCCACGTGCACTATAACCTTTGATGTGGACGGTGAGATCATTTTCATCAACTTCCCTTCAATTCAATGGTGTGTGTCCATTAGGTTGTAGTGGGGTCTCTTTCTCATAGGGGTAACGCCTTTCGACTTAATTATTTTAATAGCCATTCCCATGTTGTTCTCCCACCATCCTAATATTTTGGAAAAAATTGTCATCCCAAAAATTGTCCCCGCATCCCAAAGCATTAGGTAACACTAATATATACATATATATACATACATAGGAATAGATATAAATACATATATATGTATGTGTATAGTGTATACGTGTATGTGTATAGACATATACATCTATATACATATATAGGTATGTATAAATATATAAATATTGTACATGCATTTCATGTATGTATATGCATGAAATGTATGTACTTCATATACATATATACAATTCGCATGCTATGAAATGTATACACAAAGTGTAGGTGTAGACACCTTAAAATGACCCTAGGCATTTACTAGTAGAATTGCATGACTCTAGGATGTGTGTACTTGTTGATTGTTGGTCCAAATTATGTGCTTTTGGCATATTATGATACTTACTTAAATTGTAGTTCATTTATTTCAATCCATGTACACAAACATGAAATACATGTACATACATATGTACATGCAGTTTGCATGTGTGTATATGTATACACATGAAATGTATGTACTTTATATACATACATACATTTCATATACTTTGAAATGTATGTACAAGTAAAATTGCATAATTCTAGGATGTTTGGGAACTTGATTATTGGTCCAAATTATGTGCTTTCAACATATTTGTCAACTTCTAATAGTCCTCGTCCCTCTTCTCAACCCCTCCAAATATCTCTTCCTCCCTACTTTCTCCCTTTTGCTTTATAGTGAGTTACACTTGTTAAAATGCCAAGAGCACCCCCACGCTCGCATGACCATTGTGTGGTCCCTTATGGTCAAGAGTGCACTTGCTCCCCTTCTCCCATATTTTTCTCTTTTCAACCATTTTTTGTCAATTTAGGTGTCAATAGGGTCTGAATTCAAATTCAATTTGTGCATTGAGCACTATATAGAGAATTCATCACCCACTCATACATTTTGTTGAAGCTAGTCTATCCCATGGAACAATTGTGACACACCTAGGGTCTGCAAGTCGAATTTTTCAATTATGCAATTTGTTGTTTTCAATATTCTTTATTCATTAGGGATCTAACAAGTAGATGGTGCATAAAAACCCAGCTAACTCACAACACATACCACTAAATATTGTTTCCATTATAGGGTAAGGATACGTAATTTGGTTTTTAGGTTATAGGTGTCACAATATGAAGATCAGAGATAAGGAACAAGTTTAAGACCAAGAAAGCACAATAGACAACTCATTTACAGTATACTGTATATTTGTCACCTATCTAGAGCACCACCCAGACTCTTGGGTTTGTCTCAAGCACCACCCATGCTTTTTACATCTGCTCCCAATCTCTTACATTTCTAGGCAAGGTCTCTATCACTTTTGAGTGCGTGTTTCCACTCTTAGATTTTGATGAATGAGGCCAAATCTCTCAATATTCAAGATACATCTCTAAGCCTTACATGAGTACCTCTCTCTAGGTTTGAAATTAATTAATTATGCTTTAGATTTTGGAATGCACACACTTGTTTAGCCTAATTAAAGTAATCCTGTTACAATTAGTTGTAATCCATTTATTCATATTACAATATATGCATACATGACCGTGTGTTATATAATGTACACAAACAGATGAAATGTATGTATGTGTACATAGGTACACAAGTGAAATGTACATGTAGGTGTATATATATATGGAAACCCTTGTGAAATGTGTATATATGTAAACACTTGTGAAATGTGTGTATATATATATATAAACACTCTTGATGTGTACATGCATGTACACATTTAAGATATGTATGTACTTATATTTAAACACCTAATTTTAGTGTAGGTCCATAGGTTTAGTTATTTAATATAAAATTGCATTGTTCTAGGGTACTTGTGTGTTTGTTGATTATTGGTCCAAATTTGGATATTTTTGGTGAGCTTTCCTTGGTTTTGCTCATCTTTTGGCATGTTATGCTTTGTTCTTCTCTTCTTTTCTTTTCTCTCTCTTGTATTGTATTCCTTCTTGTTCTACACTTCCCCTAAAGTCATACAATTACAGTTTTGGATCCCTCTGAGCGGCATTGATAATTTACGGTTATGGGGCTCTTCTTTGTTTGGGCCCTTCTGACCCAAGTTTGGATTTTCCAAAGTTTGAAGCCCTTTTATAGGCTTTTCACACCCATTATGCATTGCATGCATGCACAAATAGGGTCCTAATTTGAGTTCACAAAATCTATAAATATGTAGATGCATTAGTGCATTTACAACAAGGGAAACATAAATGACAGATTTAATTGATAAAAAAGCATCCCGTACCAAAACCATTTACAAGCATTTAAAAAAATTTGAAGAGTATGTGGCATTTATTATTTTGTATCATGTATTGATTAGAGCATTGAAAGTCGTAAGTGTTGGATTTTTGTATTAAACTGGACTGCTTACTAAATTACATTATAGTTAGACTATGTTCACTTTAATGAATTGTTCCCATAAAGGACCCTAATAATGAAGGAATGATGGCATACACACTTGAAGTATACCCCCTTTTTATTGTATTCTTGCGAGGCATTGTTGCTCTACCCTAAGGAGATCATATTCCCAGGCAAGGGTTAAATTTGACAGCCGTTTAGACGTTTTTCATGATTTTAGCCGTAAAATACTTGCAAATATTTCAAATAACCATCACATGTAACTTGCATGTTTTAAGTTTCACCGTCATTTTTATATAGATTTATATGTAAAATATACTTGTATATATTAAAAATAAAAATATAAAAATAACTATATATTATATATTTTATTAATAGTATAAAAATAACATTATTTTCCATATTTGAAAGGCAGTATTTAGAAATTACCGTCACCTAAAAATTGTTTGACAGGCATAGGTGGCCGTCAAATTTAACCCCTATTCCCAGGATCCAGTCACAACATTAAAAAGGAGAGTGAAATTTTCTTCAAGAGTGAGGTCTCGTGATTAAATAATATATCCCAGCTATGCAGAAGGTTAAAACGTCAAAAACAAAAAAACACATCGAACTCGAACGCTTGAAAGAATTATGTGTCGGATACCCTACGAACACTGCACCAAACGCTTATGTTCTCGTGAGGTTGAGAAAGATCATAATCTAAAAAAAAATTAGTATTTACTTGAGGTTTTGTGTGTTTTAATCAGAAGTTTGGGATACCTTAAAAAATAAATAATTTTTGAGAAAAATGGACAACAAGAGGCAAAATATTTTTTCGCTAACTAGCACTGCTGTATGAAAAGAAAATAATTTGCTGGGTAGATGGATTTTTAATAATTCGATAAGGATAACACACAAACTAGAATGAATTTGTTTGAACAGTGAGAAGCTTCATAGCCTGAGTAATGACCGAAACATGTCCTTACCTGCACTCTGATGCTCTGTGCGATCCACTCCTTTTCAGAGTTCCATTTCTTTAAACACCTAAATCAGATCAAGTATTCCTTCTTTTTAAGATGAGGTGTATGGAGCTCTACATGATGATCAAAAACATCAGATACGTTTGAAGTGTGAACCAATCCCCATACGAAAATTCAAAATAAAGTACAAGAAGTTGAAACTAAGAATGAAAGACAATGGGTTGGAAACACAGAAACCCTGAATTTACCTGGCATGCATTTGTAACCGTCTGATTGAGATTTTTCACATAGTGGTGATTAGCATGAGTTCAAATGAACCGAGCCTGGAAAATTTTAGAAATATACAACCCTACACATTTCAAAGGCTGAAATGTTCTTACTAAATGGAAGTAGAGGACGCACAGGACCATACAGAAAAGAGATTGCTCAACCTCATTATTTACGCCGGAGGAGTGACAAAACTGGAGGCGATAAATGCAGTGCATCGAGAACAGGAGTGACACGCGTTAAAAAGAATGACGCCGTCACTTTGTGCGTCCCGATTCCCGTATGATCATGATTATCCCCGAGATATCTCATTGAATGGAGCATTATTATAGTTAGGATGTGCGTTGAGCATTTATTTGACTGTCTTTTAGGAGTTTGCAAAATTAAGCCAATGGAATAGTGTTCTAGACAATTGTCGTTTAAAAGAGAGAGTTTGGTTATATTAAAAAGTCTAGTAGACTCTTTAAGCTTAGTGAAAATAGGTATTGAGATTAAAATTCCTAGAGATTTCCTATAGGTTTCCCAAAGACTATGTAGTTTGGATAATGTCTTTATGTCTAAAATTTGTAATACTTCTTCATATTTAACGAGAGTAGTAAATTAGTCAAGTTATATCATTTGTGTTGTAAAGGTTTGAGCTATATTTTACTTGATAGCGTAAATGATATGTTGGGCAAGGGTTGAAAGAAACAAGTATAAGTGGAATTTTGGATTTTTGAAACAATTTTGCAAAGGAGAGGTATGAGTGGTGTTAGTGCTCAAAATTGTCTCGCCCCATTTGTGCCCTTGGAAATTTATTGATTTACTGTAGCTGTCATTCTATCCTTCCCCATGTTGTGCTTGGCTGGTCTTTGTTGCCATTTTTAGTCTGCCTTTGGGTCAAAGATCATGTAAGGGTCCATATTTGTCTCCTAGTTTCTCTGTTCCTCTGGAAGGGTCTGTATTTTGAGTTCCCCGGCTCTGTCCTTTCAAAAACTCACGTTTTCCTATTCCCTCTATTGCCACAATCGGAATTTGTGTTCTTGACGTTCTGACTTGAAATATTTGAAGAAGAATGAGTTGATGTGTCCCTAAGGATCGTGTTTGAGCCTTGCAACAGTCTAAACTCTCTGTCATTGAAGAAAACTTCATTTTCAGGCTCAAATGCTCATGTTTCTATATTTTACGGTTTGATGGGCATTTTCTCTCGGTCAAATTTGCATCCTTGCATCTACAAGGGACGTGGCACCTTTTGGTTAGACGTGGCTCAACTAAATACTTCAAAAATTCTATAAAAAGCCTCAACTCATAAATATGTCCACGTGGGTGAACGGCGCTCGTTTGAGAATCAACTTTTTGGTCTAGCTTTGAAATAGCGCCGGGAGGACACATGGAGGCTTGGCGAGATGGGGACATATGGAGGCCTCCACTTGCTTTGCATTTTACTTAGACTTTTCAACGGCCAAAAGGAGATTGCCTCGGAGCATGACACGTGGTGCCTTCAATTGGGTTTCAAGCATTCAGACAAATCTCGTTAGAACAGGACACGTGGCGAGCTGCGCTCGTTCAAGGTATCAAATTTTTGGGACCGCCTCAAGGTGCGTTGTGGTGACACGTGGCAGTTTGAAAAGTCAAAGAGGCGGGAGGCGGACCATCGGGGGCAACTTGGAAATTTTGCCTCTTGTATTCAAATGACTCAAAGTATCAAACTAACCCATGCAAGCCCGAGGGTAAAAGTCAAAATTCATCTAAGAAGTCAATAAGAGGTGCGGGGGGGGAGGAAAAAGTGAAAAATTTCCCTTTGAGGGAAAAGGGAGTTAAAGGCATAAAGGGACCCGGGGTTCACTGGGACCCACTTTAGAAACTTGAAGCGGAAGGGCGAGCCGCGGAGGAAAAATGAAAAATTTTCCTTTTTCCAAAAGATGCAAAATGTGTAAAATTGAGCCGCGACTCCGTATCCAGTCATATTGCGCCACATGTTAGGCCCAAATCTCATTGGCGGAGCGTGAAGGAAATCAAGAAATTGTGTAAATTTTCCAAAAGTAGTAAAAAGGTAAAAAGACGTCCGAGGCCCGGATCTACCACGTGGAGGGCTCAAATTTGAAGTTGAGGAACAGTTGATGATAGTGCATTTCACCAGTTTGGCCACCATTTGAGCTCCAAGAAGTTTGGAGATGCATTTTTTGCATCAATCTTCATCGAATTTTTGCCAATTCGTGTTGTTTTGTCTGCAGGTCCGGATTAATCAATTTGGGGGTTCAATTTGTGAATCCAAGGCATTTTTCAAATAAATTTTTACTCTGGTTCATGAAAAATGTGAATTACTAGATCCAAAGTTACAGAGTAAAAATTGGGAAGGGAAAAGTTGAAATGATGAAATGAAAGGGATCTACATGCGTGGGAAATGAAAAACGTGCTTCCACTTTGAAGAATGATGAAAGTTTTGTAATGATTCACCTTTTGAAAGAACAACTAGCAACTTTTTGCGAGTTTGTTAAATGTCATTTTTCGAAATATTGCAAAGCAAAGGTGCTTCGAATATTCCACTTTTGGAGGGAAGATTTGAGGGGCAAAGTGAGTGAGTGAGTGAAAGTTATATATTGCATGAATTTGTCATGCAAATGGTCGAGAGTTCATTTTCACGAGAAAATTTTGAGAGAAGCTCATCATCTGAGAGAACTTTCTGAGAAACTAAGTTAACTTATTGTGTGTTAGATTTTTTCATACATGTTGAGTTAGTTCTGAGTGTATAGCCATCAACAAGCTCTGAGATTGTTTAAATAACTCTCCCTTGCTGATGAAATCTGATAAAATTTGAGTTAATTCGTGTTAAATCTCTGGAAAATTTTGTGTTTATTTCACTTTCAGAATGTCTGCAAGTAGTTTTTCATGTTCCTATTTCAATCTTGTATCAAAATCTTTTTGAATCACGCAGATCTCAATCCTTATAATAGTTTAGTGGCATCTGCAATTTCATTTTTCAGAAGAGCTTTCATCTGGGAATGAAATAAATGATTTAAAATCACTTTTCTTTCATCTGTTTGAAGAGATTGTTTGTAAGCCTCTGGGTGTACCTCAGGCGTGACTGATCTTAGATTTTGATGTTTTATTGGGTCTTCTAACTCGAGCCTTTGTGCTAGAATCTCAAAGATTGTGTGAAAAAGTGCATGTCTGGGCCTCCATTGATGCACACCTTCTGGTTGAAGGAATGTTTTAACTATTTTGAAGCTTTCTATTATTGAGTTCTCCATTTGTTGTGAAGTTTCTCAAGGATCTGCAAAGTCCAATCTATCTTGTTGATCTCCCACCAAAAATTTATTCAAAATAACCAATCCTACCCCGAACTACCCCTGTTTTGCTCTGTATATCCACAGAAGAACAAAATCCATTTGCTAAAGTATGCAAAACAAATCAGGATTCCAAATGTCTTCAGTAACCTTAGCCTGTGCTTTGAAAATATCTCCATAATCTGGAAGTGACAACTCGTGAGAGTCAGATTTGGTGTGTTGATCATATTTTCCTGGGTTTTCTTTATAAAATTTGTGCAAAAGAAAGGTATCTGCGTCTCCTTCAATAATCAGAGGTTACAAAATAGGTTCTCTTACCTTGGTTGAAAGGCACAACCTAAAATAGTTAGGATAAGATCACATCCTTTTAAGGTGTTATCCATCTCTCCACAAACCCAAGTAACAAAGGGTCAGTTAGATTTCATCCCCAGCTACAAAATGATACACATTTATGATCTATCTAGCCTCTAAGCTCCCTGTCGAATCTGTGTTGCTTTGCTCGGCTGGAAAGGAGAATGAATTTGGATACCAACACGTTTAAGTGCCGCTAAGGGACTTCTTTGAAGAATTTAAAGTTTTCCAAACCCTGGTAATGTTTCTTGCAGTTTTGTGTGCAAATACGTTTTGTAAACATCATTCTCTGATCAGATCTGTAAGAATTGAACAAAGTTATAAGTTCTGTGTGTTGTATGTCCAATTTTTCTAGCAGTTATTGTACTAAGTTTGCCTCACCATTGATAAATTTGGGTGAAGGAGGGTCTGATTTGTAAAGCTTTGCATGATTTTTAGTGCTGACAAACATTTGACAGATTATTTTAGTGCATTTGCACAACTAGGGTGAAAATCCTTAGTGGCGACTCCGGGTTGTTTTGATTTTGATAAATGCCAGTGTCTTAACCTCTGTCAATTGTGAATTTGTTACTAATCTTTGCAAAGCTGGAAGGAAGAAGATCTTTCTTCACTGCGGACCCTAGTAGAAGGTTGTTTCCAGAGTTTGAAAAGTCTAATTCACAAGGAGGAAAAATTTGGAAGGTTGTGGGAGATCAAGCATCAAGAAAAGAGATCTCCATTGGTGAAATTGATTGGCACGCGGTTGAAGATTGCAATACTTCCTCAACTTGCTTTTGAATCAGGTAGCATCTCTGTAAATCTAAATTCTCCATCTAGAGAGGGTCCATCATCTGTATTTGAAACATTTGCTTCTCGATCTGCCCTTGTGTTTTCAAAATCTAATAAAGTTTTCCAAGAGATAGAGCCATTAGGGGATAGTCATTCTGAAAATTGTATCCCTGTACCACACAGACCCCTCACTCCTCATCACTCTATTTCTCCTGTAAGGTCACCTCCTCAGAATAATATGGCTCAACCTCCACCTAGACCTCCATTTTTCGTTAATACTTTTGGTCCCATCAGTTTTAGAGGTATGGATGGCTATCTGAATGTTGTGCCACATGATGTAAGAAACAGATTGCCTAAGTTTAAAGGAAATAATGCAATAACTGTTGATCAACATTTGAAACTCTTTGTCAATATGATGGAGGATTTTGAAATAGAGTTTAAAGATGTATACATTAAATTGTTTATTCATACATTAGAAGAGGATGCAAGGGATTGGTATAAAGCTCTGCCTAATAACTCTATTGATTCTTGGACTGAAATGAAGAATGCATTTAGATTGCGATAGACGTGACAAAAGGACCCTAGGTTTCTTTTGTCAGAATTCGAGAATATTAAAAAGAATCCTAATGAGTCAATGCATGACTTTAATATGAGATTCAATAAGACATTGAGAAGACTGCCTGTGAATTTGAGGCCATGTGATGAATCTTGTCTTATAAAGTATGTTGATGCATTTGACAAGAAGGCCACATACTATTTGAGGGATAAAAACCCTAGCACTTTGAGGCAGGCCTTTACTATGGCTCTGCAAATTGAGAACAACATCAAGGCCATTGGAAAACCTCCTAAGAGGGAAGGTGTTAAACTAATAAACCCAGAAAAACCTCAAGCAAGCAAGAGTGTAGACTTGGAGGAAGTGGTGAAAACTTTGGCAGGGGCTGTCAAAGAGATTTCCTACAAGTTGGCAAGAGCTGAGAAGGGAATTGGACAAACTTCACAAGGTCATCCTAGAAGCAAGCACAAGATAGATTCGCAATCACCATAGGAATGAGCAGAGATTTGATGACAAAGGTAAAGGGCCTATTGGATTTGGAAATAGGCAATCTCAGGCCAAGGAAAGTAAGGTAGTGCCTGATCCGTTAAATGCTAGAGTGGTTGTTGTTGATGATGCAAATCAGATTGATTGGTGTGATAGATGTTTATTACCCCATCCTCCATGTGGAACAGATCAACAAATTGAAGAGGAAGATGATGATTGTAATACGGATGATGATGCTTGCATGATGGACTGCCCTACAAACTCATGTCAAGGAGCAACATCCACTGAAGTGATAAGTGCAAGGACTGCTGCTAGCTTTTGGGATTGCATCCAATGGGTACATATTTTTCCTCCTCATGTTTTAGAAATTGATAATGTACAAGCCTTTGAGCTGCCCAATAATGATTTTGAATACTTGAGGGCGTTGATGATCAAGAAGTATGATGGAGGTATACCCTCGGAAGAGGATAGGCAACTGCTTATGAATGTTGTGGTGGCCCAAGAGAAGGAGTATAACACAAGAAGTAAGGTTGTCAAGGGAGCTAGGCCTCAGGCCAAAAATAAAACCCCATTGCTTTCTAATATCCCAAAAGAGGTTCCTAAGAAAGAAACATCTGCTAAGAGCCTTGTTATCCCAAGCAAAAGTTATGCTTCACCCCATGCTCAAATTGTTAAAAACCTTGTGCCATCTGATGAAATTTCTAGCCCTCCTTCCACTATTGTTTTTCCTAAATACATTCCTTGTGACATCGCTCAAGTTTTGAGCCAAATCAAGGTCAGTGTTCCAATTGTTGAGCTGCTTAGAATCCCTGAGCATAGGAAGAGAGCACTTGAATATTTGGGATTGAAGGAGGAGAAGGCTACCGTGAAAAGGAATGTGAATGTTGTAGAAGCTCCACTTGCTATTGCAGAGGTAGGAAAGACATCAGCATTGGAAGAATTTGGTGAACCACCGAAGGTATATTTGGGAACATCCTTGGTTGAATCTTAGCTAAGTGTTGACCCTTTCTTCACAACTTTGTTCATTAAGGAAAAGTTGCTATGTAATTGTATGTTTGACTCGAGGCATCATGCAATGTCATGCCTTTGGAAGTTATGAATGAGTTAGATATCAAAGTAACAGTAGCGTATGGCAAGTGTACTGCCATGGATTCTAGGGAAGTGCCAGTTGTTGGATGTGTCAAAGGTTTGGTGGTGCAACTTGTAGCCTATCCGGGTAAGAATTTGAAACTTGATGTTGTAATTGTCGATTGCCCTACCAAATGGGGTATGTTGTTGTCAAGAAAGTGGGCTACAAGTGTTGGAGGGAGTGTCCAAATGGATATGTCTTTTGCCACCATTCCCATTGAAGGTAGCCTTGTAAAATTATATGGAGAGAAGAAGATGTTGCATCTAATTGAGGATCCAAACAATGCTTCTTATGAAGTATTATTTGTTGATGTTGATGTTGATAATTTTATTGGGTTTGCTGATGGTAAGGAGCACAAGATGGATCAGTCTAAGTGTCTTGAAGAAGTAGGCTCTCCATGGACTTTGTTATTTGATGGAGCTTGCTCCAAATTTGGTAATGGTGTTGGTGTTGTTTTGATCTCTCCAAGCAAAGAGGAATTTGTTTTTTCTTTCAAACTTAACTTTGAATGCACCAATAACATAGCTGAGTATGAGGCATTATTGTTAGGGCTGAGGATTGCTTGGAAGTATGGCGTAAAGGATGTCATTGTAAAGGGAGATTCTGAGTTGGTTGTCAAACAAGTTAGAAAACTATATGCAACAAAAAATCAATGAATGAAACAATACAAACACGCAGTTTGGGATCTGATTGAGATGTTTGATTCCTTCAACATTGTTCATCATGACAGAAGTTTAAATATGATTGCAGATAGGCTAGCAGTGTTGGGGTCAAGATTTGACAATTGTATCGTTTCTCCATATTGTGAATATGATGTTGAAATACTCACTAGGCCTACAGTCCCTGATAACATCAAGCATTGGCAAGTATTTTATGATGATGCTCAGGTTCAGAGGTTTTGCAGAACCAAGGTGAGTTTGTGGATCAACATATTGATTTGGAACCATTAGTATGTAATGTTGATGGAAAAGAAACCTTGTTTGGCAGGGATATCATTCAATTGAAGACTAACACCATCCCTAGAGGGTTGGTTGCTCTTGAGTCAAATTTTAACAATGTTGATTGTATAATCAATAGAAACATGTTTGCATCTAGAGATGTTGAAGAGCATGACTTGGGAACAAAGGAGAAACCAAGGAAGATTTGGTTAGGGAGTGGTTTAAACAAGGAAGAAAAATCAGTCCTATATCCAATTGTTGAAACAATATCAGGACTGTTTGGCTTGGTCTTATTCCGAGTTGAAAGCATATAGAGAAGACTTGTTCCAACATGAAATCCCTCTTGAGAAAGATGCCAAACCATTCAGATAGAAGCAAAGGCCAATTAACCCACTCCTTTCTCTCAAAATGCAAGAGGAATTGAAAAAGTTGAGAGATGGAGGAATCATTCAACCCACAAGGTATTCTTCTTGGGTTGCAAACTTGGTGCTTAGGTCAAAAAGAAAAATGGAGATATCAGACTTTGTGTGGATTTCAGAAATCTAAATAGAGCATCAATGAAAGACAACTATCCTCTACCAAACATGGAAAACATGCTGCAATTAGTGACTGGTTCTGAAATGCTTTCTACTTTGGATGGTTTCTCCAGTTATAACCAAGTTGTTGTCAAAGAATTAGAGAGGATTAAAACTACCTTTACTACTCCGTGGGGAACATATGTTTTTGTCAGGATGCCCTTTGGTTTAATGAATGTTGGAGCTACTTTTCAAAGGGCCATGGACATTGCTTTCATTGGCTATATCAATGATTTTATTGTTGTTTATCAAGATGATATTATTATTTTTTCTAGCAAAAGAATTGACCACTTACAACATTTGGAAAGAATGTTGATCAGATGTAGAGAATATGGCATTTCACTCAATCCAAAGAAGTGCCATTTTGGAGTGCAAAGAGAAAAAATACTTGGTCACATTGTGTCTAAAGAAGGAGTTATGATTGATCCACAGAGGGTAAGAGCCATCAACAAGGTTCCAATTCCCAGAATCGAGAAGGGAATCCAATCCTTATTTGGGCAGATCAATTTCATTAGAAGATTTGTGTCTAACTTTGCTGAGTTAAATCTCCCCATCACTTGCATGTTGAAGAAGGATGAGAATATCAAGTGAGAAAAGGCTGCCCTTAAAGCTTTTGATGGAATCAAGGAAGCATTGAAGCATGCTCCTATTCTAGCAACCCTAAATTACAAGAAACCTTTCCAAATCTTCTCCTTTGCTTTTGAGCACACCATTGCATCTATTTTGTTGCAAAAGGATGATGATGGAGCTGAAAGACCTATTGCCTTCTTTAGTAAGGCATTGTAAGCGATGAGAGTTGAAATACACAATCATGGAGAAACAGGCATTTGCCTTGGTAAAAGCAACAAAAGTTTTTAGGCCTTATATTTTGAGTTCCAAAATTGTTGCTTATGTTCCTCACACAATGGTGAAAGACATCTTATCAGAGATGGAGATCTCAAGAAAAAGGTGTAGATGGGTCAACAAATTGTAGGAGTATGATATGGACATCCAAACCACAAAGCTAGTAAGAGGTTTGGGTCTTGCCAAGCTCATGGCTGAAAGCAATCTGCAGAATGCTGAAGTAAATGAGGTAGAGGAAGAAAGGGCAGGTGTTCTTGAGAAATTGTTGAGTTCTGAATGGTACAAGGATGTAATCTTTTATCTCAGATACTTATGCTTCCCTGGGCATTTGAATAAAAATCAGAAAAGATCCCTCAAGCTGGCTTCTCAAAAATATATCATTACAAACTTTGGGTTGGCTTGGAAGAACCCTGAAGGAATCCTCTTGAGATGTGTGACTGAAGATGAAGCTCCCAAAATAATTGTTGATTTCCATTGGGGAGTTTGTGAAGTACATTTTTCCGGAAGAGTTCTTTGCACAAAAATTACGAGGGTTGGTTATTGGTGGCCAAATCTTTTCAAGGATGCAACTCAGTTGGTTAGAAGATGTGAGAGTTGTCAGCGTTTCTTCGGAAGATTGAAAGCTTCAGGATCCCTTCCTTTGCAGCCTATATCAATTGAAGCTCCTTTCAAATAATGGGGATGGACTTCATTGATGAAATATCTGATTCATCAAATGTTGGAAAGAAATGGATTTTGGTAGCTACTGATTTTTTCACAAAATGGGTGGAAGAAATCCCCACTAGGAAGGCAACGCACCAAGTTGTAATGGACTTCATATTGAATCATATCATCTACAAATTTGGAGTGCCAGTCAAGATTATTATTGATAATGCCATGAGTTTCAGAGCTAGACCTTTAGTGGCAATGTGCAAAGAGTATGGGATAAAGTTGACATATGCTTCTAACTACAATCCACAAGGAAATGGACAGGCTGAGTCTAGTAATAAAAACCTGTTGAAGATCATTAAAAGGACTTTGGAATTGAACAAGAAGAAGTGGGGTGAGCAACTAAAATTTGTTGTTTGGGCTGACAGGATCACTGCCAAAAGAGCTACTGGTAAAAGCCCATTTGAATTGGTATATGGAACACAAGCTTTGTTGCCCTTACATCTGCAATTGTCTTCATTTCAGTTTGTTCAACAACTTGAAGACCAAGAAATCAGTCCATATGAAGCAAGGATTAATCAGATTGTCGAGCTTGATGAAGCAAGAAGAGCATCCCATCAGAGGCATGTAAAATTCAGAGAGAGGATGAAGAAGTTGTTTGATAAGAAGGTAACCCCAAGAGCTTTCAGTATTGGAGATCTTGTGCTATTGTGGGATAACAGGCATGAAGATAAGGGCAAGCATGGTAAATTTGATGCTTTGTGGATGGGCCCATATTCCATTGACATAAGAATTAGTGAGAATACCTTTTTCCTCAAGGACCTGGATGGGGAATTGCTTGAGTTGCTTGTTAATGGCAGACATTTGAAGCATTTTTAGATTGATCCCCAAAACTAAGGTTTGCATATCACTTGTACAGTGTACAATTGTTTGTTTTTGCTCTATTTTTTGTTGTTTTGGTTAGTTTATCAACTGGTTTTTGGGTGTTTTGGCTTGTGACTCCATTTTCCCAATGGATATTTTGGCACTTAGTCTACTTTTGTTCTTGTGGCACTCACAGGAGTGCCCATCCCCAAGTTGGAACTGTGTTGGTGCTCAAAATTGTCTCGCCCCATTTGTGCCCTTGGAAATTTATTGATTTACGACCTCTGTCATTCTATCCTTCCCCATGTTGTGCTTGGCTGGTCTTTGTTGCCATTTTTAGTCTGCCTTTGGGTCAAAGATCATGTATGGGTCCATATTTGTCTCCTAGTTTCTTTGTTCCTCTGGAAAGGTTTGTATTTTGAGTTCCCCGGGCTCTGTCCTTTCAAAAAACTCACGTTTTCCCGTTCCCTCTATTGCCATAGTCGAAATTTGTGTTCTTGATGTTCTACCTTGAAATACTTGAAGAAGAATGAGTTGATGTGTCCCTAAGGATCGTGTTTGAGCCTTGCAACAAAGTCTAAACTCTCTGTCATTGAAGAAAACTTCATTTTCAGGCTCAAATGCTCGTGTTTCTGTATTTTACGGTTTGACGGGCGTTTTCTCTCGGTCAAATTTGCATCCTTACATCTACAAGGGACGTGGCACCTTTTGGTTGGATGCGGCTCAGCTAAATACTTCAAAAATTCTATAAAAATCCTCAACTCAGAAATATGTCCACATGGGTGAACGACGCTCGTTTGAGAATCAACTTTTTGGTCTGGCTTTGAAATAGCATCGGGAGGACACATGGAGGCTTGGCGAGATGGGGACACATGGAGGCCTCTGCTTGCTTTGCATTTTACTTAGACTTTTCAATGGCCAAAAGGAGACTACCTCGGAGCATGACACGTGGTGCTTTCACCGGGTTTCAAGCATTTAGACAAATCTTGCTGGAATAGGACACATGGCGAGCCCACGCTCATTCAAGGTATCAAATTTTGGGACCGCCTCAAGGTGTGTCATGGTGACACGTGGCAGTTTGAAAAGTCAAAGAGGTAGGGAGGTGGACCATCAAGGGCAACTTGGAAATTTTGCCTCTTGTATTCAAATGACTCAAAGTATCAAACTAACTGCAAGCCCAAGGGTAAAAAGTCAAAATTCATCTGAGAAGTCAATAGCGGAGGTGCGGGCTAGCGGAGGAAAAGTGAAAATTTTTCCCTTTGAGGGAAAAGGGAGTTAAAGGCATAAAGGGACCCGGGGTTCCACTAGGACCCACTTTAGAAACTTGAAGCGGAAGGGCGGAGCCTGCGGAGGAAAAATGAATTTTTTTCCTTTTTTCTAGAAAGATGTAAAATGTGTAAAATTGAGCCGTGACTCTGTATCCAATCATATTGCACCACGTGTCAGGCCCAAATCTCATCGGCGGAGCGGCGGAGGAAATCAAGAAATTGTGCAAATTTTCCAAAAGTAGTAAAAAGGTAAAAAGACGTCCCGAGGCTGGATCTACCACGTGGAGGGCTCAAATTTGAAGTTGAGGAACATGTTAGTGTGAGTTATCCTATGTGTCCTCCTCTCATGTTGGAGGGTCATCTCACATGGGTTAGGTTTAGGGGTTTAGGGTTTCATACATGTCATGCACTAGGTTACTCAACACCCTATATGTACCCCTTTTCTATTCATTTATGAGCATGCCAAGACACTCCACTATCTTTCCTCTATGTAAGCTTTGTTTTTGTTGAGCAAGTTCTTCCATTACTAATCATTTTTTCCTTGCTATCGCTAGAGATTTCACGATTCTGTTGGAGTGCAACTACTTCGTGGTGCCTTGTTTCCGATTCGATTCTCGCAAACTCTTTTCATGGTATTCGAGATGAGATCGGGTAAACGCACACTCAATTTGTTTTTTTGTTATTACTCCTTGGTTTCGTTATTTTACACTGCGTGCGCAAGTCCTTTGATCACTATTTTCTAAAAATTATCTTGCAAATATCTTTATGAAGCTTTCTCGGAAAGTTTTTTTTTTCTTGTGCATGTGCAGGTTTTTCAAAATACCTTGAGAAATCAGGTTTTTTAACTGCTTTTTTAGTTGGATGTATCAAAATCCAAAATAGAGATTCCTTTCATTTATTAAAATGGAAGTGAAATTTTAATAAGATCTCTGGTTTTTGCAGGATATTTGTCTATGCATGTTGTCTGTGGTTACAGGATCTTTGAGTTCTTTAGTCGTGGTTGCTCATCAACGAACTGCTGTCCCTCTGACCATTTTTGGGTGCTTAAACTGCTAAAAACTGTTCAAAATATGTTTTTTCATTGGGCGCGACACTCGCTTGCATTTTTTCTTCATTCTAGGCGTTTTTTTGGATTGTTCTGGTTTTTTTTACCGTTCATGCGTTTTTACCAACACCACATTTTATTTTATTTTTGCTTGCAGGCGTTTTCAATTACTCGATCACGGTTTTTTGCTTCTCGAGACTTTTTGCACTGTAGCTCCTCCCCCTGGTGCCCACGCATCTAAAAATGGCTGAAAACCCTCATCTTTACGCGTTTTTTTAATACTTGGCGCGGCCTAGTATTTCCCTCTGTGTTTTTTTACTTCTCCCATGCGGTTGTTCTTCTTATCACTCCCGCTGCACTGGTCAACGAAGTTTTTGTGAGAGAAAGGTAACAAAAGGTTGTAAACTTTTATGCGTGGCCTGTAGTTTTTGGTAAGTTTTTTTAATTTCTTTCCTTCTTTAAACTCTCTAAAATCCTCAGTTTTTTAAAACATACGGCTGTGTTTTCTTGGTTTTTGATTAAAAGCTTTCCTTTTAAAACACAAAATCAACAAATCCTTCTTTATTTAAAAGATACTTTCTAAAAACGCAGAGAGATCCCTTAGATTAGATTAGATCTTTATTTGTTTAAAAATCTTCATCTAAAAATCTTCATTAGATTAGATCAAATTAGATTTAATTAAATCAGATCTAATTTTATTTCATTAACATTATTTAAACACTATATTTCTTTGGCATTATAAAAATTGGTCTATTGGCTTTGTGTATTTTTAACCTTCCGTCGAGTGCCGAAGACGAAGGGTGAGGTCTAGGATAGGCAGGTGGCTAATCCCCCCTCGCAATACAAACAAACCCTATCTCAAATTCCATGCCGTTTCCAACGAGCATACATACGACACCCTTTGCATGCGTTTAGGGTGCTTTTTTAATCCGTTTGCAGGCTTATTGGTTTTTCTCATCAATTACGAGAATTGGTTTTTGTTATAACTTTTGACTCGTTGCTCGGTTTTGAGCACTTCTTTAGTCAAAGTTGCATGTTTTTTCACACTCTAGATGATGGGATCATTATCTTTGTAAACACACTAATTTTATAAAGTGCCGCATTCGGGGTGTCTTTGTATTGCTTATTTCAGCTCATTCTTTTGAGCTTTGTTCTATTCCTTTCTTTCGTGGACTTGTGAGCGCGTCTGCCACAGTCTTACGACAAAGGGATTCTTTTGTGTGACATGAAATGCTTTTTCTCACCACCAGGGTTGGCTTTCGCCTCCTTTTTGTTCTTTGCTTGTGCTTGTTTACGTGTCCTTTTTGTCACGCTACACGAAACACTGTTGTGGTCTCCTCTCTTGTGCGTTATTACGCTAATTGCAAGACGAGTTACCAAGTGTTTCAAACCGCACGCATGGACCCGATTGTAATCAACGCACTAACCTATAAAGTGCCGAAAGCGGGGGGTTGTTATTGTCCTGGGTGGTTGTGTTTCTTTTCGCATTTCTCTCTCTCTCTCACTATGGATGCACTTTCAATTCCTTTGCTTACATCGTTCAACTTTTTCGAATGGAGATTAAAAATAATAATGAAACTAAGGGGTAAAGGGTTATTCCACATCACCATGGGAACGAGACTGAACTGATTTACGAACCTGAAAAATCTAAGTGGTTAAACCGTAGTGATGAAGCTTTAGGTCTTCTTTGCATGTCCATTTCTCCTGACTTGCTCTTCCACATTGAGGCGTCTGAAACACCTACATCTGTGTGGAAAATGCTTTGGATGCGATGTTTGGACAACTAGATGACATGAGAGCGCATGAGTTGGAAAACGAACTACTAGGGTTAAATCCTAGTGACTTTGAAAACCTACAAGCCTTCTTCTCGAAATTTGTCCACATTAGATTATTGTTAAAAGGATGTCAAGTAGAAAAGAAATATTCTCAACTGATCTTGTCGATTCTCTCTAAGCTAGGTCCCGAATATTCTATCTTCGTGTCAACTTTCTACGCTACAAAAGCTGCTTTGGGCGATACTTGGACAATGCCCTCCTTTGACTGTTTTTCATCCCAACTCATTCGAGAACAGGACAAACTCATTCAAATGGGGTCTCTCAAGTCCAAGTCACATGCCCTTGTAGCAAGTACTAGTAAAGGAAAGAAGACTGAAAAGAAGAAGGAAACAAAGGATCAACCTAAGAAAGAAACCAAGATCAAACCTAAAAATGACACAAACACTTCAACTTCTAAGCCTAAGGCACATAAAAGCAAGTATTCATGTTCCTATTGCAAGAAGACTGGTCACGACGACTAACATTGTTTTAAGAAACAGATTGATCACTTATCTCATTTACTTGAGAAAAATAAAATAAGTGTTCCTGAATCCATAAAACAAAGTGCTCCGAAGGCCGAGTCTTTTGCTACAAAAGGTGCTAAAAATGATAAGAAGAAAGGAAAGGCCCTTGTAGCCAGAGTTTCTCCTTCATCGACATGGATTATAGATTCCGTGCCTCACACCACATGGGTTCTTCACATGTTGAGTTTTCCAACATCAAACCTTGTGGAATGTCCCAAATCACGATGGGTAATGACACGATAGTGTCGATTTCCGGTAGTGGATCGATAGAGATGGATGGGGGAACATTTAACCAAGTGTTGAGTGTTCTTGATCTCTCTACCAATCTCCTATCGGTTTACCAAATTACTCACCTTGGTGAAGGAATGTGAGTGGAATTTGGTCCTAACTCGGTGATCATTCGTGAGCTTAACAATGACACTACAGTGGCTGAGGGAAAGGCAGATCACCGTTCACGGTTGTACACCTTCTCCCACTTTACTTATGATTCTACGCCCACTGCCTTGCTCACTCATGCAAATGAGGTTAGTAAGCTATGGCATGAGTATTTTGGACATCTAAATTATCGCTACCTTGAACAATTGAGTCAAAACGAAATGGTCAACGGGTTGCCTCACGTCAAGTTTTCTAAGGGTATTTGTGAGGGTTGTACCCTTGGAAAGCATCCTGAAAAGAACTTTGACAAAGGAAAATCCTGGAGAGCCACTCATCCTTTGGATCTTGTTCACAACGATGTTTCTGTCCATTTCCTTCTCCTTCATTTACTAGAGCTCTTTATGTGCTAACCTTCATTGATGACTATTCGCGATATACTTGGGTATATTTTCTTAAGCTTAAGTCTAAAGTCTTTGAACATTTTCAGGACTTTAAGGCTCTTGCTTAAAACAAAGCATACTATCAAGGTTCTTCAAACTAACAATGGAGGTGAATATGTAAACAATAGGTTCATAGATTTACAGATATTAAGGGATCTCTCTCGGCATACGATTCTTTATAGTCCTTCGCAAAATGGAGTCGCAGAAAGAAAGAACCGTACTCTGAAGGAGATGGCCACTTGTATGATTCACACGAAGTCTCTTCCTCCGCAAAGATATTGGGCCGGCAGTGAATTGTGCAAATTACATTCAGAACCGTGTTCCACACAAGGCAGTAAGAGGGATGACACCCTTTGAAGCCTGGTTTGGACGCAAGCCTGATGTTGAGCACTTTCGAGTCTTTAGATCCAAGGCTATGGCTCGGATTCCCAAGAAGAAACACAAGGCCTTGGAACCACAATCTAAACCTTGTATCTTTGTAGGATATCCTGATGGCGTGAAGGGATATCAATTGATGAATTCTACTTCTCATGAGCTATATATTGAGAGAAGTGTTAAGTTTGATGAGTCTTCTTCGACTTCTACTTCTCCACCTATAGAGGTTCTTCAGCTCGTTGATTCGGATTCTGACTCATCAGATGATGATACTGTTGAGCATGCTCCTCTTCCGGATCCTCCCGACCATCAAATCTTTGAGTCTTCTGATTCTGACAGTAGTGATGATGAGGACTATGTCCCTTCTCACTCAAGTGAAGAATCTTCTGACTCTGAGCTTGATCCTCCTGGTCCCCTTTGGGCTAGGAAAACTTTGCAAAGTGCTAGAGATTTAGTTGGAGATACTTTGGATATGAGACGTACTCGTTTAGATTTCGTTGGACCCCACTCTTTCTTCGCCTCTACTTCTGATCCACAGTCTTTTCAGGAGGCTTCTGGTATTCCTGAGTGGGATTTTTCCATGGATGCTGAGTATTCCTCTCTCATAAAGAACGATACTTGGGACCTCACCACTCTTCCAAAAGGAAGAAAAATCATTCGGTGTAAGTGGGTGTTCCGAACAAAGTATGGAGTAGATGGAGACGTCGAAAAGTTTAAAGCGTGATTAGTAGCTAAGGGTTTCTCCCAGATAGCTGGGGTTGATTATATAGAAACCTTTGCTCCAATTGTGAAGATGACTTCTATTCGATTAACCCTAGCCATTGCTGCAACAAACAGATGGAAAGTCCATCAAATGGATGTTAAGAGTGCCTTCCTTCATGGTGACCTAGAGGAAGAGATCTATATGGAATAACCTCCGGGTTATGTCCAAGATTCCTCCCTCGTTTGTAAGTTAAAGAAGTCTCTTTATGGCCTTAAACAAGCCCCTCGGGCTTGGTATGCCAAGATGGACTCCTTCTTACTTACATCAGGGTTTACTAGGTGTCACTCTGATCCAAATGTTTATATTCTACGGCAAGATGACTCCATACTCATTCTTGTTCTATATGTTGATGACTTGTTGATCACATGCAGCTCTTCCTCTATTATTGATTTTGTGAAGATCGCCTTAGCCAACAAGTTTTCCATGACTGACTTAGGTCTGCTTCATTACTTCCTTGGGATCCAGATTTCACAATCTAACTCGGGAATCTTGATTTCGCAACCTAAGTATGCTCTTGATTTGCTAGCTCGGTTTCAGATGTCTGATTGTAAGTATTCTCCTACTCCTTTTCTTTCCGGGGTTAAGTTGGTTTCAGATTTCTCTACTCCCTTGGTTGATGGTACTCTTTACCGACAGTTAGTTGGGAGCTTGATCTACTTGACTCACACTCGACCGGATTTATCATATGTTGTTGGGATCGTGTCCAGATTCATGTAGGAGCCACATGAGCTACATTGGAAAGTAGCTAAATGGATCCTTCATTATGTTCGTGGCACTTATGTTGATGGCATACACTATCATGGAGGGGTTGATATTGACTTGATTGGATTCACAGATTTTGATTGGGCCGATGACTTAGATCATCGGAAATATACTTTTGGCTACAGTTTCTCTCTTAGTTCGGGTCCTATTAGTTGGTCTAGCAAGAAGAAGAATGCAATTACGATATCATCTACAGAGGCAGAATATAGAGGAGCAGTTAACGCTGCCATAGAAGCTATTTGGCTACAGGGTATTCTGACAGAGTTTGGCATCCACTTTCGGCTGCCTACCATTATCTACTATGATAACACAAGCACAATCTCTATTTACGTAAATCTAGTTCAAAGATCGGCGAACGAAGCACATTGAGATCCATATGCACTTCATACGTGATCTTATTCATGATGGTATCATCAACATTCAGTACATTCAGAAAACTGATCAGATTGTAGATTTATTCACCAAGCCCTTCACTGAGATGAAGTTTCTTCACTTACGGTCTCTTCTTGGGGTGAGGTCTTCTACAGCTGCCCATCTTCTTAGGGCTATGTAGTCTTTTTTTTTTTTTTTCTTCTTCTTCTTCTAGGAAGATTGTGTTTGTATATGGGCACCTTATCAGGCCTTTAGTTACCGGGCCCCATTGACACATCTTTCTTAGTTGTTTAGGAGTGTCTTCCTCTTCTCGTCTGACTCATCACAGCTGCTACCCCAACTTCGATGAAGGGGGGGTGTTAGTGTGAGTTATCCTATGTGTCCTCCTCTCATGTTGGAGGGTCATCTCACATGGGTTAGGTTTAGGGTTTCATATGTGTCATGCACTAGGGTTACTCAACACCCTATATGTACCCCTTTTCTATTCATTTATGAGCATGCCAAGACACTCCACTGTCTTTCCTCTATGCAAGCTTTGTTTCATTGAGCAAGTTCTTCCATTACTGATCATTTTTTTCCTTGTTATCGCTGGAGCTTTCACGATTCCGTTGGAGTGCAACTACTTCGTGGTGCCTCATTTCCGATTCGATTCTCGCAAAATCTTTTCATAACAGATCGACGGTAGTTGTGCATTTCACTAGTTTGGCTGCCATTTGAGCTCCAGGAAGTTTGGAGATGCATTTTTGCATCAATCTTCATTGAATTTTTTTGCCAATTCGTGTCATTTTGGCCTGCAGGTCCAGATTAATCAATTTGGGGGTTCAATTTGTGAATCCAAGGCATTTTTCAAATAAATTTTTACTTTGGTTCGTGAAAAACATGAATTACCAGATCCAAAGTTACAGAGTAAAAATTGGGAAGGGAAAATTTGAAATGATGAAATGAAAGGGATCTACATGCGTGGGAAATGAAAAACGTGCTTCCACTTTGAAGAATGATGAAAGTTTTGTAATGATTCACCTTTTGAAAGAACAACTAGCAACTTTTTGCGAGTTTGTTAAATGTCATTTTCCAGAAATATTACAAAGCAAAGGTGCTTTGAATATTCCACTTTTGGAGGGAAGATTTGAGGGGCAAAGTGAGTGAGTGAGTGAAAGTTATATATTGCATGAATTTTTCATGCAAATGGTCGGGAGTTCATTTTCACGAGAAAATTTTGAGAGAAGCTCATCTTCTGAGAAAACTTTTTGAGAAACCAGGTTAACTTCCTGTGTGTTATATTTTTCATTCATGTTGAGTTGGTTACGAGTGTATAGCCATCAAAAAGCTCTGAGATTGTTTAAATAACTCTCCCCTGCTGATGAAATCTGATAAAATTTGAGTTAATTCGTGTTAAATCTCTGGAAAATTTTGTGTTTATTTCACTTTCAAAATGTCTGCAAGTAGTTTTTCCTATTCCTATTGCAATCTTGTATCAAAATCTCTTTGAATCACACATATCTCAATCCTTGTGATAGTTTAGTGGCATCTGCAATTTCATTTTTCAGAAGAGCTTTCATTTGGGAATGAAATAAACGATTTAAAATCACTTTTCTTTCATCTGTTGACAGAGATTGTTTGTAAGCCTCTAGGTGTACCTCAGGCGTGACTGATCTTAGATTTTGATGTTTTATTGGGTCTTATAACTTGAGCCTTCGTGTTAGAATCTCAAAGATTGTGTGAAAAAGTGCATGTTTGGGCCTCCATTGATGCACACCTTCTGGTTGAAGGAATGTTTTAACTATTTTGAAGCTTTCTATTATTGAGTTCTCCATTTGTTGTGAAGTTTCTCAAGGATCTGGCAAATTCCAATCTATCTTGTTGATCTCCCACCAAAAATTTATTCAAAATAACCAATCCTACCCTAAACTACCCTTGTTTTGCTCTATATAGCCATAGAAGAACAAAATCCATTTGCTAAAGTATGTAGAACAGATCAGGATTCCAAATGTCTTCAGTAACCTTAGCCCTGTGTTGAAAATATCTCCATAATCTGGAAGTGACAACTCGTGAGAGTCATATTTGGTGTGTTGATCATATTTTCCCAAGGTTTTCTTTATAAAATTTGTGCAAAAGAAAGGTATTTGCATCTCCTTCAATAATCGGAGGTTACAAAATAGGTTCTCTTACCTTGGTTGAAAGGCACAACCTAAAATAGTTAGGATAAGATCACATCCTCTTAAGGTGTTATGCATCTCTCCACAAACCCGAGTAACAAAGGGTCAATTAGATTTCATCCCCGGCTATAAAACAATAAACATTTATGATCTATCTGCCTCTAAGCTCCCTGTCAAATTTGTGTTGCTGCTTTCGGGATGAAAAGGAGAACGAATTTGGATACCAACAAGTGGAATTTCAAAGCGTTGAAGCATATATACAACTTTGAGGAATTGTGCATATCAAGCACTTTTGTAGTATAATTGTCTCCATGTGTTGTAGGTGAAAGCTATTGTAGCTCACTTGCATGTTCAAATTGATTGAAACCGACAAATTACATGTGTGGAACATGACATAATGAAATGTGATAGCTTTTAGTTGCATAAAAATCATTACATGAGTTTTCTTACATGTTTTTTTATATTGGTTGGAAGATGTACCTATCCCTAGTAGAATTCGGATGTTATTAGAATACATGGTAAATCCATATGATGAACCATTCTTGCAATTGTAATATTGCAATCATGTTTAGGTACGTGAGAGGAAGAGTATATAAACAAAAGAAATGATATAATGATCATGGTCAAGAAGAGGAACCATGAAAAGATAGGCCAATGTAGACAACATAGGTCTCTTGATGTTATCTCAATATGGGCGTATCACAAAATTTGAAAATAGACACTTACCATAAGATTTTACATCTAAGCTAAGTGAGGTAAAGAGGCGTAGGGTCTGCAAAATCAACTCCAACTTTTGAAGACAGAATTGCAACCTCTTGTGTTTTGAAGCATTTCCATTTCCAACCCTATCACTTAAATTAGCAAAATAAGAAGACTCTAACGATTTCCTCTGAGGATACAATGTTTGCTAAACAACTCATATTATTGTTGACATACTCCAGTTTAGGTTTGAGTTTCTTCTCAATATCATTGCCCACAAGTTCAGGGGCCACTCTCACAGCTTAGCAAAGGTTAACCTTTTAATCAAGTAGGTTTTTGACATAAAGGATTTTAGGATGAAGCTAATTTTCTAAATTGAAACAAAGTGAGGAAAATGGATATATATCAAATTACGGAGAAAAGGTGTTAAGTATTAAATATGAGCAGTTAGTATTTAAAATCCATAATGAAGAAAGTAAGACTTGTTAGCTACGAGTTGATAACTATACCTATAAAATATCCCATGAAAGAATGAATACAAAGTCCATAGAGGCTAGGACAACAAAGACAAAAATTATACAACCAAATAGAAACATAATGGTTGTCGGTGTAAATGCAACCCCAGGTTGGTTGAAGGTACGATCGTATATCGTCAAGAAGAAAGATATGAAAAATAGACCCCATTACATTGCTTTTAGAAAGTAATAAAAACTAAAATACTAGATGCGTAAAAAAATGTTAGTTTAACACCTTTGCCCCGCAAAGCCCCCGTTATCTCATCCTAGTAGTTATTAAATTATTAAGCTATGTAAAGGCTTTAAGAGACATTCAAAATTGGTTTTTTTTTCTCTTCTAGATCAATGGGGATTTTAATCGGCCATCTCCTTTAACTCAAACATATATTCAATTTAAGTATGTCCCAAGATCTATCAATTTGTAGATAAACGCTTTAAAATGAAAATTTCCATTTCAATTCCAAGTGCATTGAATATGCAAAATGACACTATCTTGACTTTTAGTCAATCTTGTAATGTTTAGAGCTATCAAATTGAAATAAATTATCTCGAGCAAGGGGATCCATAAAGTACATAAAAATTACCATGCACGATAATACATGATAAAAGCATGCTAATTCATGAGCCCAAAGACTTGTAACCTCAAGTTTGCTTTCATATTGGGAAATTTATTTGGATCGCATGGTCCACGAGGATGCATGGAATTGACATCCCTTGAGAAAAATAGATAAAATTTCTTGAATGCACCATTTATGAGTCCATCTGCTCCATGTAAGTGTTGGTACGAGAACTATCAAAAGCTAAATTTGACCACTTGGTTTCTTACTATAACACAAGCCAACAATAACCAAACAAGCAATCCCCACATAAATGAACAACTTGTTTGCCCTATCAATTTGTATCGACATTTGCAATCATGACCTAGTTCAGGAGATCTTAAGTCAAGACAATCAAACAAAACTTAGAGATTTTATCTTAAAAGTTGATACACATAGAAACAAGAAACCCCATCGAGATAGGACAAGTGCAGCAACTACACGCCCTTTATTGGGAGAGGGAAAACCTCAACCTCCTCGACCCCAACCCTAGGGTCGGTTGATTACAAAATGGCCAATGATGTACATCAAGGAGTGCGTAAAGACTCTCGGCTTATCATGAATTCAACCGGTTTTCTTCCTTAGTCTTCTTCGGTAAATTGTTTGCACAAATGGACCTTAGAGATTGTGATGTGAATAGTGAGGTAGATTTCTCCATAGCCTTATTGATATGATTCCTAGAATATCACGGGTTGAATTTGTTAGGGCCTTTTGTTTCATAAAGAGATTTTACAGTCATTACATCACATTTACACTATTTTCCCAGCTCATCCGCTTAAGACCACAACATTGCCCGTAAAGGTCTTATCTCCCATAGTTGCCTTCTAAACACCCAACAAAGAGAAACAATATGCTAGAGAAAATGCAAGAAAAAGCTTCGTTCTTTTTTGGTCACTCTCTATTCGTTAAGCATGAGTAGCTTAACAGCTTGAACTTTCTGAGCTTTTGATATCTGTAAAGCACCTTTTGATTTGGCTTTGGCCTAATTTGATAATGAGAATGAAATAAGCGGGTTTAACTCACATGATCAAAAGTAATTGTTGAACTCTTTCGATAGTTTTCAAAGAAGTGTCTTTGCAAGGACTCCTCAATAAAGAATTATTTGAGTCTTTGTTATGACTATGAAGAGCGACATTGCAAGAATTAAAGGGAACATACTCATTCAAACCATTGTTTTTATCAATAAATGATTTTAAAGGGAGTTATGAACCCGTCAAATGAAAGAGGAAATAGACCAACCCATAACAAAAACCAAGAAAGCGCATAGTGCATGACCTACATGTAAGCGGGAGACCAAAAAGCCAAAAATAGTGAACAAAAGAGGCCCCCACCAAGCAAGGAACCAACCAAAAAAACCATGAACCAAGGACCCATTGAAACAACTAGCAAGAAGTGCCACTAGAGGCTAAAACTTGAAGCCAAGAACTAGAGCGAGTTAAACGATGAAGCCCACCAATCGCCACCCATTCACGAGCCCTCCGAAGTAGATAGTTATAGGTGAAGCCAACACGTTGCCAAAAAGATCGGTCGCTTCAACATCCACTAACACAGGAGCCACCAAACTAGGGACACCCAACTTTTGAACCTAAAACTAGCTAGAAAACCAACCACGTAAGTGTCATGCACCTCTAAAGTAAATTTCATGAGCTCAGTGTTCCTAACCGAGAGAGCAAGATGACAGAATGAGCCTCCTCCATTATAAGGTCCTCACCCCCACCGCTTTGAATAGGGGGACGAAATTCACACCCTCAAGGGCCTCTTCTAGACGAACTCGAAATTGTGGGCTTAATGGAACATTTGAAATCAATAACGACTCCTCCTTGTTGCCACGAACCAGCAGAAGATGGGTGAGAAACTAGAAGAGACTTCGCTGTTCACCCTTGCATGAACAGAGGCACCCAAATACTCTACTCTAATAAAATGATGAATGGCCTCACCCACCACTACACAATCCATCCAAAATATAGAATTGAGGCGGGATTTTGAAATGTAACCGAAAAAAAGCCATCTCCCGAGATTAATATGGAGAAACAAGGATGAAAGGGGAGGTTAATCCATGGAGAGCAACTGTGGTGAAACTATCACCCACGACATGAAAGGGCACAAACAGAAAGAAGAGGTGGTGGAATGAAGGCAATTAACTACCCCCACCATCCTTTAATAGGATGTCATCCAACCCCTCCCACGAATTGGCGTGCCTGGAAATAATGGCGTTGTCCTTCTTTGTAATACCTTGGTTTCCTTAAAATCTGCCACCGAATCAACCTCCCTAAATACGTGGGAGATGCTCCAAGAAGGGATTTTGCCAAGCCAATATAAAATATTTTGGAGGTAAAAATCCAAATTCCAAGCAAGGGCTTTACCTCTCCGAACCCCACTAATAATCACCTGAGAGTCACCTTCAATGGCTAAAGCAGAGCAACCAACATTCACAAAGATTTTGACCTCTTCAAAAAGGGCCTGAGCTTCGGCCTCATTGCGACCCATATTTCAACAGAAAGGAACTAGCAATCACCAAAGCACCAAATTCATCCCTATAATGCACCTCGTCCTCGATATACCAGGTTGCCTTTTCGTAACCCCGTCAAAATTCAATTTGCAAAAATCGGGGGTGGGATTCAACTTGCATGTCTTCTCAACAAAATATTTTTAACCCAATTACGACCTTTCTAAATAATGGAACTAGGACTCAGAAGCTTAATAAACGGCCAAGACTTTCTGAGATTGGCATCTAGAGAAGAGAAACGAGAAACATTCTTGCATTTAGCGCTCACATTCTCGTATATGGACAATTCCAATTTAATCAAGACAAAGGAGATCTCTTAAAATTCTTCATGAAAAATACACAAGTTACGCTCCCACCACACATGCTAGATAAGAAAATGGGAACACACGCCCAAATGGAGCTCAATGAATCCTTTTGACCAATTTTTGGCCACTCAACAAGGATATCCCGGACACTTCTACCATGCACCCAGTGCAAGACCCAAACGGTTACATGAGGCGGGTCCAACACTGAAGGGCGAAGGGACAATGAAGGAAGAGGTGATCCAAATCTTCTTCCGCTTCAAAAAAGAATACATCTAAAGGGACCTGAGATGCCCCATCTTTTCCTACGCTCTTGGATGACCACTTTACCTTTGAACACCAACTAGCTGAAAATACCTACTTTGGGAAGGACATCAGAGTTCTAACACTCCAACCAGTAGGAGCAACTTCTCCCTCACCCCAAGCACGCCAAGTATAACCATCCCTCACCTTATAGGAACTAGACTACGAGCCAAGCCAAAGCAAAGAGTCTTTCGATCAAAAAAGAACTCTCCTATCTTGCAAAGCTTGAAAAAAGAGATTTGGAGGAGTTGAAAACGCTGAGTTCGACATGTTTCTCCAAACCAGATAAAGAGAACCGTCAACCGAAGGCCTCGCCATAATCAAAAACCTTGTTATCCCCCATAAATCTTTTAAAGAATCAGGGTTGACTTCCCGCCTCAACTTCCCCCAAGAATCCTCCCAAAAGTTCGTTGACCAACCATTCCCAATTTTCCAAGAAGAGAGATGAAAGAAAACTGACTAGCAAGAGACAAAGAAGTTCCACGTGTGATATCCTCTGGGCACAATAGGACTAGAAATAAGCAATTTAGCCTGCCTCCCCCTAAATATTTATTTTGGAGCATAGCATTAACCACACTCTTGGGGTTGCAGAGAAGGTTCCAAATTTTTTTAGCTCCAATAGCCAGATTCTACCATTTCAAATTAAGAACACCCACCCTCTAAGAGCTTTAAGTAACACAATCTGGGACCATTTGACTAAATTAATTCTTTACTCCTCATTGCTACTATTCCAAAGGAAATTCCTGAGAATCTTCTCTATCTTAGAAAGAACCAAAGCCGGGAGACGCATAACCAACATCATGAAAGTGGGAATGGCATTAAGGATAGAATTAATCAACACGACCCTCTCGGCCAAAGACAACCACTTGCCTTTCCAACTCTGCACCCTTTGCTCGATGAAAAGGATCAAATCTTTCCAAAGAGAGGCCCTTCCAAAGCCAACAAACAAAGGGATGCCCATATACTTTTAATGCAAATAACCCTTGGAAAAACCCAAAATGACAAGAATCCTTTCTTTGAGGCTTAGGTAAGGTATTGAAAAATAAGACAAGCGATTTGGCCAAACTGATAAGTGTGGTCCGTGACATCCGAATAAAGATATAAAACCATCTTGAAATTTCTAGCTTCTTCCACAGAGGAGCCGGCAAACAGAAAGTGTCATAAGTGAATTGTTCATGTGAGAGAGGATCCATATACTCCGTTATGCGTAAACCATGAATCTAACCCACGACTCGAGACACTTTTAGAGCTCAATTTAGAGCTTCCGCTACCAAAAAGAAGACAAAGGAAGAAATCAAATCACCTTGTCAAATACCCCTATTATTCATGAAGAAACCTTCAACATAGCCATTAACCAAAACTAAGAAGCTAGAGGAAGAGATACAATTAAAGATCCAATTACAAAAGTGAGAATTAAAACCCATAGCCTCCAACGATTTCAAAAGAAATCTCCAGTTAATTCTATCATAGGCTTTAGTGAAATTGAGCTTAATGAGCATACCAAGAAACTTGTTGGAGGAGAGAGAGTACATAAGTTCATGGGAGAGAATAATACCTTCGGAGATCAACCTACCTGTTAAGAAGCCCGTTTGTTCTTTGGCCACTAGATCATCCAAGAGTGGCTTAAGATGGCCAACAATGGTTTTCAAAATAATTTTATAAGAGGTGTTACAAAGGGAGATATGCCTAGAGGAATCCATAGACTCATGATCGGGAATTTTTTGGGATACATGCAAATAAATGTATGATTCATTCGGGAAGAACCTTCCCTGAGGCACAAGATTCCTCAATAGTTGTGCAAACATCCTCCCCAATTACATCCCAAAAATCCTAGAAAAAGGAAGTAGGAAACCCATCTGGGCCTGGTGCTTTATCACGAGCCATAGAAAAAACCACACCCGAACCTCCTTAGTAAAAGTTGGGGCTAAAATGTGGTCCATTTTAGGATCACCAATTGATTTCTGAATCAAATCCAATAAGGTGTTTTGCTGTGAAAGGGCCGAGCATTCTTCCCCTCCCAACAGAGCCGAGAAAAATTCGACAACTTCCTCCTTGATTGCTTTCTGATCGAAAGCTAAACACCCTGATTATTGAGAATCTTGGAAATGTAGTTGAATTGCGTCTTTTCTTAGTGAAAGCATGAAAAAAATTAGAATTTTAATCCCCTCCTTCAACCAAACTTCTCTCGATTTCGCCTCCAATAGATTTCTTCTTTGAGAAGGAGCTCATTCAATTCAGCTAAAAGTTATTTTTCCTACCGATAAGACTCTTGATCCATACCATCTTTAAAAAAATCATTTAGATATTTTAGAGATCCCTCTCTAGATTTTTCTTAAAGATGTTATAGAAAATGATTATGTTCCAAACTAGAATATTTTTCTTCAAAGAGGGCCAATTTCTTAGAAAGAACAAACATTTTCCTACCTTTGACCACAAAGGAAAGCCACCAACCCATGCAACTAACTCTTTGAAGGCATGATCTTGCATCCACATAGCTTCAAATTTAAAGGGAGATTTTGAGGGGCAAAATCTAAGGCTACATTCAACAAAATGGGGAGATGATATGAACTCACCATGGGATCACCTCGCTTTCCAAAAGAACATTCACCTAGGACCAAACATGGTTGGATAGAAATCTATCCAATCGAACAACAATCCTTCTGACCCCAATTTGTCTATTGGAATAAGAAAGCCAACCTCTCTTAGGGATGATATCCACAAGATTGGAACCTTCCACAAAGGTAAAAAGTCACACGAGATTGAGGGTTACTATAAGAGCCTCCCCAAAATCCAAATAAGACAAAGTAGCATTGAAATCACCCACAAAAATGATGGGTTCGCTTACGGAAAGAAGCCACGTCTCGCAACTAAAGAATCCCACAGGCCCTCTTAAGTAATAAATTAGAAGGACCGTAGATATTACAGATCAAGAAGCTCCTATCATAGTTGTTATCACCAAATCACAGAGACCCGGTGTTTATACAAGTGCATATACTTGAACTCACGGTGTGATTGGATAACATGGGTACTATCTCCAACTTGTGGAACTTGCTACTTGAGATAGACCTCCAGAGAAAGCTGGTTCTTGCTCCTAAACTACCTGCCACAATCTACTCTAATGCAGGGTAAACTAATTGTTCTAATCTAACTTTCTAAGGGACCAAGGAGATAGAATGCATAAAATGAAAGCCTACACTATAGCGGTGATACACCATAAAAGGAGGGTGTGAGAGTAGTCTTCCAATGCGTGAGATACAGAAGCAAAGTGCACACTAGAAGGGGTGATGACAGTTCTCCATAATCTAGCAAAATGCATTCACAACAACATTTCAAACATACACAATGATAATGGATCCCTACAAGAACATAAAAATAGACACAATATTCTTGTAATCAAGGTTGAAGGGGCAAGAAGAATGCAAGAAAACACAGCAGGGGAAGATGCATCCACAAACTTATATTTTATTGCTTCCTGATATGCACAGTTCAATCGGTTACAAGATAAGGGCCTGGATCACCATGCAAGGAGTCCACAACAAGGGCCTGCAGCACATTGGCTTCACAAAGCAATTTTGGCAGAGCTTTGCTACAAAAACTACCTCTCCTTTACAATGATCCCAACACTCCAATTTATAGAAAAAATGAGAAGAGAGAGAGAAGGGAAAATGGAAATCTCGAAATCTATCCTTCAACCACTTGTAAGAGGCATTAAATGGAGTGAAATGATTGTGTGTTACTTGAAAAAGGCTCCCCATATTGTCCTAGGTGCTGCAGCAGAGAAAGAATGATGACCATGCCTCTTAATTGCACTCCCAACTACCAAATAAAACACTGTTATGAACCCAACCACGTTTTACAAAAATTCTCACTTATTTCTCATCAAATCTAGAATTTCTTGATTTTTGTGCATCGGGCTCGGAGCCACGATTCCAATGGTACCAATTTTGTGTGATTTCGTTGAGAAATGCAAAAGTTATGGCCTTCTGAGTGTGGGTAGCTATTTTGGGTCTGGCAAGCGTTTTCTGTCATTTGACGAGAATGAGCATTAACTGACTGGAGCCGAATATGTTTCTTTTATTTAAATATATCTACCCTCATTAAAAATAAGAAATCCAGGACGTTGTGCTCGTTCCAGAAAGTCCAATTTTGTGAAAATCGGAGCTCGAGTCAAAAGTTATGGCCATTTGAAGTTTCTGGGAGTCAAACGTTGACTTTTCCTTTGAGTTGCGGATATTGTGGCAAAATCGGGTCCGCATGTCCCGGCTGTCCCAGACACATTCTTCCACATCAGCCGATTCAAGCTTCCTTGTTCCCCTTTGCGACCTTTTCTCCTTTGCACATCCTGCGCGTCCCGCGTGTACTTTTGTCCCGGCTATCCCGGACGAAAATCTCTACACCGCCCGCAATTGACTGACTTGCGGAAAATCAGCCGATTCGCATCCCGCGTGTCCCAATGTCCCAACTAACTCGTGGACCGCCTGAGACAAAAGGTTTCGATTTAGCCAATTTTCTTTGTATTTCAGCCCCAAACTTGGTACGACGAACCTCGATACGACCCGCACTGGTACGATCCACACCCTTCAGACTCGTAATGCTTTAAAACAATCCTGCGACCTTATTTTTTTGCATTTTTGCATTTTTCTAACTCGTTGGGATTTTTCTTGCATGGGAGAGTTAGATAGAAGCCGAAGGGGCCCTAAAAAACATGATTTCGGGCCTTAAATCAATCTACTTGCTCGGGACTGAAGAATTTGATGCATGTTATCAAAATTACCTTGAGGGGGTGAATTTTGGATAACAATAGTTCCCAACAGAAACCTTACACCACCGGCGCTTTTCGAGGAACTTAACGCCGAAATATCAGCCTTACAAGACACAAAAGCCCCATACCACCGTAAGCACCATTAGGATAAAAGAAAATGCCATGTCACCCCTTCCATCTCTTCATCCAACCCACCAAATAGTCCACACCTAACATCTTAATCTTTTGAAAACAATAGATACATGCACCTTGCTCGATGACTAACCTCCTAGCAAGTCATTGTTTATCAGGGGCATCCATGCCCCTGATGTTCCAAGATAAAAGTTTCATACCTTCTTCAGGGGGGACGAGCCCACCCTACTTATTTGTCTATAGAAGAATCCAAGATCCTTCCTTCTGCAACTTCCCTACAAGTCCTTCTAGTTAAATTCGGGTGACCCAGGACAAAATCCTTCCCACATTTTGGAGTACCAAGCTATTGAGATTCTCAGTAAGAGACAATGCGTATCACCATTCGTCAACCGTTGAGTTACCCACTTCATCTTCTTCCTTCGCCTCCCATTCCGTAAGAGGGCCCACCACCTAATCCCGCATCACAAACCATCTATCCAAATTTTCCAAGGAGTCTCCATGACCGACGTCGATGCCCTCCTCAATAAGAAAGTGCAGACGGTCAAATTTCTCCACCATCTGCAAAGTTTCTTTAAAAAGCTCTTTGGGCGACAAAGCATGCTTTCCAATGTTAGGGTCCGAATTATTAGAGCTAGAAGAGGAATAAAAGAGTTTTTAGCATGCTCATCATTCGAGCCACCCTTAGAAGATGAAGCCGACTGTTGCTCCAAGTTGGAATCAAAGAAGGATTTACATCTTACCTCAAGTGCCACACCCGATGACACTTGAAGCATTTAAAAAATTCTTTCGTACTCGACTTGTTGGACCCATTTGCCAAAGGGAGTTTGAATGGTAATCGATTCAGGGAGGGGGACCATAGTGCTAACAAAGATACAGACCTAACATAAGCAACGAGGTCACCATCCAAGGTTTTAGGATCAATCCTAACTATCCTCCCCAGAGAGCCACATATTTTAGCCAAAATGCATGGATTCCAAAGATTCAATGGGGAGCGAGCAAAGGCGAACCGAGATTTGGATTTCTTCCATTATGATTTCACTGGGATCGAAACTCGGAACCCACTCTCTTAGTATCAACTCGTCTTCCACAAAATATTTCTCCCTTCCGAGAAGGGTTTATTCTTTCTACGCTTCACCGCTGAAAATGGTCAGAAGAAATCTTTAGATATGAAACAAATACGAAGCCCGCTCCCCTAATGTTCCTCGTACCACCAAACGATGTTATCGATAGAATATTTTCTACCCACAAACTTTTCCACGATCGCTCGAGAATAGAAATCGTTTTGGGTAACCACATCGTCCTCCACACCTGAGGACATAGTGCAAAGGAGAGATTCGAGGTCTCGCACCGCTAGGACCCGCCTTCAGCGTGGGGTTGCCATTCATGGAATGAGGCCTACGTAAAATTCCGTAAAACCCTAGGTCCAGACCATCCCTCAAGAAAATATTCACATTCAAACCTTGTTATAACCCTCCATAATAATACATAAAAGGCTATGGAGTGCAACATCCGTAGCTGAATTATGTTGCTCAAATGTAGATAGTTTTTTTCTTTCATTTGGAAGCATTAAATTTGACATTATAGTATTACCAAATAAAACATTAAGTAGAAAACGGTTCTATAAAAGAACCATCTTGGTTTTTTATCTTCCTTATTCTTTGTGTAAGTATGTCAATCGATGAATCACAATGCTCAAGTATTTCTTGTTTTGAAAACCAAATTCTGTTGAAAGAGGTTTTCTAACATATACAAATATGACATAACCCACACATTTCAAGTTTTAAAATTCTTCCCAAAGAATTAGATTTACAAGATGCCGATAATGCATATCCCCGATCTCGAAGTCTAAATGTCTACAATCAATTCTCCTCTTGCATTGTAAACTCGGAGATACATATGTCCAAATAGAGACTTTGCTTGTATGTCTATCACTTGACATCAGCACACCAAGCATTCTAGTGGCAAACACACTTGATAAGCTAGCACAACCTAACCATGAACAAACCGCTTTGTTGAATATTTAGGGAAGTCACTCTTAATCAGTAGTTAGCCCACTCTTCTTAATAAGAAAGTCGATCAATCTGTGTTATAATCCCTTTCACCGGCTTTCTATTTGAGAAAGATTTACCATGAGAAACCTAAAATCCATGTCCAAGGAAATCAAAAAGACATTTTCTATTCTGAACCGGAGATTCAATACGTGGCCTCAATAAACTTGAAATTGAAATTGAAATGATGGCCAAAATAAAACCACTAACAATGAGTTGTCCAACTTATTCAACGCAAAGCAAAATAAGACCTAATGTGCTTTGTTAAATAAAAGTTTATTTTATTTTATAAATAGTATACATTTTGGATGTTTTGCACTTGTCCAAGCTTGGATAAACATTAAATGCAGCGAATATTTAAGCTAAAAGTCCTATTCTCTTTGGGAAAAGGCTCCCCTCTCTCTGACACTAACGGCGACAATAACAGATGAGATCATTTGGTCGACGATGCATGAACAACCACGAGTCTTACATGTGGCGGCCAAAGGGAAGGGATGTCAAGCGGTTATCGGTGATTTACACTATTTAGCACAGCTTCCTTATTACTTATCTTGTTAATAGTCTCAACGTGGTTAACGCCTTTGAATTTTGAACTAATTTCCCTTTAAAGCACAGAAATATCAACAATTGATAAATAACCTACCAAACAATGACGCAGAGGACTATGTGCACCTTGTCAATGGAATTTCACTAGAAATATAGATTGATATACTTTACAAAGCGAAAATGTATAATCTGCAATATCCGATTAAGGTGAAGTCATAGCCTAGAGCCTTCGATTTCTCTAGAACATTAAAATTTACCATTAAAACCTTAGACACATAGGAACTTTACCGTAGTAATGATATATGCGAGAATTTTAGTGTAACACCCACATTTTATGCACCAAAAAATTATCAAATACCGTTAATTTATTACAAAAAAATGCGGTAAACTTTTTAAAAAATAGTTGTAAGGTGAAAAATCATTCGTTGCGATTAATTAGTTTCTGTGAAAAATAAGAGTCTTATTTATCCACCTTGGTCCTTAATAAAATTTATAATTATTCATTAAGTTAAATCAATCTTACCCACTTAGGAAATTAATACCTAGGCCACATCATTAATTTATTTATTTTGATTTTCACATTTACACTTGTCCCTTTTAACCCCTTATTTAATTTTAATTAAGAAAGATACCCCATGAGCAACTTTACTTCAATAATCCAATTTAAAATTCATATATTCAACCCCAATGTGGCCTCATTAATTAAAACTCCATTCACTTTATTTTAAAACTCATCCCCATAAAAAGCCACAACTTAAAATGTCAGTAGGCTAGAGATTGACTCATTTAGAGCCATTGGATTTATATTGCCCTAAAAATCCTTATGTTGACTTTTTATTTCCTTCTATGCCCTAATCTCTTCATTTTAGTTTGTAGGTTTGGGGAAAAGGAAGGATGGAGGCCTTGGAAGCCATGAAAGCTAAGGAGGGTTTGCACAACTCTACTTTTTTTGTAATATTTTGTGTTAAATGGGAGATGTACTCTATTTCTATTATGGGTATTGTTTGCCCCATTTTATTTTTGTTAGAAAGAGATATATTCATGGATGTAGGGTTTGTGTGTGTGTGTGTGTGTGATATATATATATATATATATATATATATATATATATGCAATAAGGGTTCGCCTGAAAAAAAGAAACACAACGCAGAGCAAATAAAACAAAGTGGTCACGACTTGTTTGGGGTGGGGTTTGTGTGTATATGGGTCGGGCGCCGCCCCACCCTACCCACCGTGTAATTTCCCTTATGGCCGCACATGCCTATGTGGCTTAAACAATAAACCACACCGCTTTTTTTATTATTATTAATATAAACATTGTTATATTAACCTTCCACCGATTTCAAAACATAGTCTTTCTATATTAAAATTTATTTAATAAGATATATATATTTAAAATTGTATATATATATTGTTTTATTTCCATTTTAACAAATCTATTAATTCAAACTTATTTATATAACAACTATAAGGGCTTATGTGGTTGTTATAAACTTATATATATTCATTTATGAGGGATAGTTGAACTAATAACCTTTTGAATCAATCCAAATGTAAGTAAAGAAGAGAGCATGTTTCTTGGTTAAAAAAACACTATATGTATAGTTTTCCCTTTATAACATTGTATAAGATTTGACTACAACACAACAACCTAAATCACTCCATTTTACATTCTAATTTGAAGAGAAACAAAGTATAACATACTTAAATGAAACTTTTCCTTCTTCTTTTCAAATCAAGTTTGCCAACAATACAAAAAGGAAAATCATCATATATTTTCCATACAAAAACACCATTCTTTTAAAATGAATACATAATACAACTTTTGAGTTAAAATCTAAATTTGAAATAAGCATTTCCATTTCAATACAATTCCAAAGTTGTTTCTTTTAACAATACAAGCTTTGATAAATAAAAATTTACAAGAACTCTCCTTTTTAAAATACAAGATTTACAAGCCTTCCACCCTAAGTGGAAACAACATGGCCAACTTTATAACATAGGTATTCTTCCATAGGCTCAAATACACAAGTCTTCATATCAATATCATCTTCCAACTTCATAGCTTCAACTTTTCACTCTTTCATCTCTTCAAATTTGAATCACAATACAAAGAAAGGGGAGTAGGTGATGCTCTCCGCCCAACCTTTAATCCAATAAAAGGAGAAGTCATCCTTCTTATTGGCCCCCGAGCCCCAACCATAAAACAATAAGGTGTGTTTGCAACTTTGACAACTTCACAAATAATGGCTTCCACAAAATACACACATACATCTTTTCAACACTCATGCAATATTTCAACACTCAATCACATTTTTCAAGCAAGTTCAACAAGAGTAGTTTTGCATTCTTTTCCATAAAAACACAAATAAGATTCACATTTTCATCACAATCACAAAGGCTTAATAGTAAGCCAAATGGAGACAAGAACATGGAGTCTTCTCCTTATGCCTCCCATGTGGGAAGAGGGTCCACCCAATACCTCCAAGTGCACTATCAACATCACACACAACACCTTATCTCTCCCTTTGCAAATGCAAAAATAACATATAAACCATTTTACCTCCACATAGGTGGAACACCTCTCCCACACTCCCTCCACATTTTCCTCACTAACTCCCTTTTTCCTCCACAAAAAGAACTCCATTTCCTTCTCCCACACCACTCTTAAAGGCAATCTACCCATCCCAACATAATGCAATCACAACACACATAACATACACTCAAAAATAAAAAATTTCACTACTACATACATATATAAAAGAATCAACAATAAGTGAAGATCCTACCTCTCTATTTAGCTTCCAAAATCTTCACACAACAAGCTTTAAGCACCTTCAATCCAAGAAAATCCCAAAATGTAACTCCAAAAGCTCCAAGCATGCAATCCCAAGCCAAAATTCCAAAAATGCAAGTGTAGAAAATGAGACAAGTAACCCCAATTACTCTAAATTCACATTAATAAATAGAAAAGGAGGTGAGGATGATGAGGTGGATCCATGTAGGATGTCACTTCATCATTCCTCAATTCCAACTCAACAAGTCAACACACAAAGACCAATGCTAATAAATGAATAAGTAAGGCTATGACATGCACAAGTGTACACTCCAACATGCACTCCATACCTTCCAAGGACATATTAAATGAGGTAAGTAGAAAAGTGACTTTATTTACTCTTTTTCACTCAACAAATGCATTAAAATGCTAAAATTAACTCCATACTTCATAAGTATGGTTGGTGGATGACTTTGAAAAGCAAGGGAAAAGGTTAACTTGTCCCATAAGTTTAAAAAAGTGGCCTCTAAGACAAAATTCGAGATTGGGAAAAGAGGAAGTGTACACACTTCAAAATGAAATTAATTCCATTCAACATCAAACAAATATCAAGGACCATCTACCCTACTTAATGCCCAATTGTCACATCTTCTTTTTTAGTTTACAATTAAGTTAAATTAACTAATTAAAAGCATATTAACAAGTATTAATAAAGTGACTAGATTTTACAAATAATTAGATACATGCACCACAAAATAAATAACCAAAATTAAAAGAGGGAAACATCACAACCCATGGCCACACACATGAGGTCACCCCCATGGGAAACCTCCTAACCAAACATAACAATTAAACAACACACACATAGAACACAAGTTGTCAAATTGGCCTTGTTGCAAACACCCAACATTCTTCTAGGGTTGGTCCCCTATCCCCTTTCGGTGTATAGTGATATCATTTTCCTAATCACAAACAACAATACCTCTCTGGCCTCAAGGCCGCATTAATAACATCGAGAAATAACTCATACATATCAATTGATAATCATCATCAAAATTAAGCAATTCTATCAACTATTTAAAATATCAAAATAATTTGATTCTACCATTTTACTAACATCAATGAGATCACAAGACTATTCTCGAACATCCAAACATAGGCAATGCATCATGAATATAATGTGTCAATATAAAATCATAACAATGCAAATCAACATGTATAAAACTTTCCACTAGTGTCATCTAGCATATCATAATCCAAAATATGAATCACAACATATCAATAATCCAAATTTCTATATAGTCTATCACCTCGCTAATCAAAATATAATAATCATAATGTTAATGTCTCAAATCAACAATAATGAAAATCATAGTGGATAAGTTTCGAAGAGGAGTGGGCATTACATTTAGAGGATAAGATTTCGCAGAGCGTAAATGTATAATATACAACATCCAAACAAGGAAAAATTAGAGTCAAGAGCTTTAAAAGTTGCTAGATTCCCGACACTCGAAGGGAAAAGTCTCAAAATCTTAAGAATGGGGACATTAACAAGGAAATAAACATCCAAATTTACGGTCAATTTTGCTTTTACATAGAAAAATTTATACCTAACAACCTAGAAATTTGACGAGGAGTTAAAAATGACAAAAATCATACCCGCTAAGATCGAAAAGCTCAAATTTGTGCCATATTCATGCCAGTTCATTTAGAATCGACAACATACCAATACTCCACCAGTAGGACAATTAGCCGTCACGCTCGAATATGCAGAAACTCATGTCTTGTGAAGTTTTATCGTAGCATGGATGTAAATGAGATACTTGGATTTCAATTTGTAGAAGGATGATATCCCATAATTTTGACTAAATTTATTGGCATCTTGGACCCATTGTTAATATTCAAACCTCACTATGTGAGAGTTACCGTAATAGTTATATATATTTCACCTTAACGGCATATGTAATTTATGATTTTAATAATAATATCTCAATATGAGTAAATGATAAATACTAGAAGTAAGGAATCTTACTTATCATAAATTGGTAAATTTATTTATTTGATATTTGTCAATGTATGGAGCCAATAGTTGGGCAAATATTGTAACAATCAATTGTCTTTAATTTCTAAATTAAATAAGCTATTTAGTGGCGTAGCTAATCGAAGGAATAATTAAATATACATGTTTTAATATATATTTAATTCAGCTTTTGGTAAACTTGGTATTAATATGATAAGATTGTAAATCCTGTTGTATAGAGAATGGAAGAGTATCGTTGTAAAAGGTAATTTAAGGTTAAAAAACCAAGCATCAGGAAAAGAGAAACTAAATGGGAAGATAAATAGATGAAAAGATCCATTAGGCATATTAAGGGATAAGTACATGCGAAATGCTGAAATAGATACATTTTAGCGTAACGAATGTACTTATCTCATGATGATCCTAGTTGGCCTTTGGCATTTATCTCGATATAAACTCTTGCAAGATAGGTTAAATTGGAAATAAAGTAAATACAAACTATAAGATCTAGATAACTGTGAAAGGGATAGTTGTGAGGTGGCGAAGACTTAAACTCATAAGACTAGTGTGTTGTCTTGAGTTTATCTCGTAACCTGCATGGCGGAAAACTTTGGCCAAAGTAATGCATTGATGGTTATGCATTATCTGATCACCTAGTCCTCCAATTAAATTAAAATTTCCAGTAACCTGATCATGGGAAGTTGAACACTGAACATGAGGTAGGCAATGGTCGGATACCGGAATATGAAGTCGGAAAACTAGCTTTGTGGTAGACCCAAGGACTTTCACATGGTTCCCATTACTTGAAAAGGTTGAGCCAAAATGCTAGTAAGCATTGTCACTCGAAGTAGTGGTGAAGGGAGATCGTGGAGATTTGGATACACCCTTCTCAGTCGCACATGGCTTACACTGGATGTTATCAAATAGATCAAAAGAACAAATTTGATTTAAAGAATTTGATTAAATAAATCTGTACGATTACAACTATGTAATCTATTTTTATGTATGTTTAAAAAAATATATATCCTCATTTTCAAGTTCTAGTAATTTTGAGTGTTACACGTACACTACCATCGTGTAAATACTTTTATTTAAACTTTCCACATTACCACAAAAATCCAAAAATAAAAACCAACATTTCCATCCTATTAAATAAATTTCATAATATCCATCCCATACTATTTACCTTTCAAGAAAAAGCACATAAATAATAATCCACCTCATTAAAAATACAACATAAACACCTCCTTCCATCTTCCAAACAAAAATATTATCCTTCATCTTAAACCACATAAGTCATACCATATTAATTACTTGACATTTCCTATTGGCATCTTAAAACTAACTTAGGCCTATAAGACTCTTAAAAAATTATCCCAATCACATACTTCTTTCATCACAAACTTCATCATAACCTTATATCCTCATACACATTTATATAAACACTTTCAATCCCAAACACCCCATTTACAATCCCTTTTTGACACGACTAACCTAATCTTATTAATCAACATCTTGCTAATAGACAAAATACCCTTATCATCTATCTTATTCTTCTAATCCCTTACAACAAGGCACATCCTAAGCCCTCTACTAACGAGGAAAATCCTTCTTCTATTCTCCCCCTAATTTCTTCCATCATATAAGCAAGAGTAGATTATTGAGATTATACGTCGATTAACCAAGGAATCGTAACCTTTTCATCCAACATCCTTCATTTATTCCGAACATCTTCATCTCATCAATACATCTCACTAACATCGAGTCTAATGGCACCTAGGAGAATAGTAACTCGATCCCAATCCGAAACGACAAAGAAAACAATCACCACAATGTCGAACATGATATATTCAACCATGATTATTATGATGCCAATGCCAAAGAAAATTGACTTAGAGGAGAAGATGAGGAGACCATGGTCAACACTAGCAGTGACAATGACTCAAGTACCTACTTTACGAAGGGAGAAGAAGAGAAATTCTAAACTGTTTCATCGAGAATAACAAAGACGCCCTCTTGCTCCAACTATATCACATGGGGGAAAAAATTCCTTCTAATTACACTCATGACCAACTCCAAAGTCTCCTCCAAGATGACAATGATAACATTGGCCAACGACCACCATCCACACACCGTCATAATCCAAATCACCGTCATGTTATATACAAACGAGATGGTAGAGAGAACAACCCCAACATATCCAAAGAAGTCGTATTATCCCAACTACAACAAATGAGTAATCAAATCACTCAGTTAGCCTCTCAGATTGGCCCGCAACCATCCAATGATCATGGGTCCCAACATTCTCAACCCAACTTCAATCCACCACCTCCCAATCCTCCGAACCAACCTTGGAGCAAGAAGTGAAATATATGAAGGAAACACTTCAAGGGTTGTAACTCAAAGACACAGTGACAAAATATAAATTTGAGGAACTTTTCCCTATCCTTTTGACTGTGACATCTTACGGGTCCCTTTTCCACCATATTTTGAACCACCCAAATTCGAAAAATACAAGGGAAAAGGAGATCCTTGTGAACACGTTAAGGAGTTCTATATGTTGTGTCAAGAAGTAACCTATAACAAATCCTATTTGCTAATAATTTTCTCTAAAAGTCTAGGTCGTCACGCTTTATAATAGTTCCTCCGATTACCCAAAGGTTATGTTCAAAAGTTCACCCGCTTGTCAGAAAAATTCTTAAAACACTTCTCATATAATGTAGAACATGATGTCACAATGATGACTTGTGCAATACCAAACAACACAATGGTGAAAGTTTCTCATCATTCCTATAACGATGGCAAGCCCTTGCTAACCGCATTCCATGGCCCATACCCAAAAACAACTAGTTACCATTTTTGTCTCTAACCTCAATCAAGAATTAGCCTTTCATTTACAAGTCCATTATGTAAATACATTTGATGACATCATTGAGAAGGGAATGCAAATTGAGAAGGCCCTTGTTGCAAAAGGCCTTATTAAGACATATTCCCATGATACTCATAACCAATCCAACCAACCATCTACATTGGAAAAACCTAAATATTTTAATAAGAATAAAAATGTTGTCGGCAGAGTAATGTAGATTACAAAAAAATATCTAGCATGTCCATACAACAACTGCCATATTCATCCCTAAAGGACAACCTTGGTCCACTCGAGACTCCATACAAAGAACCTACACCCCTCTTGGAGAGTCTATGGAAGTGATCCTTGACAAATTAATTACTGCCAATATGGTCATTTTTCCTCAAACTCAGCCCATCGATGAGTCCCAACCCAAACCTTCGTGGTTTAAGGAGAACGAATATTGTAAATTCCATAAAATCAAGGGCCACGCCACCCATAGGTGTATGAAATTAAAGAATTATATTCAAGACCTTATTGACCGAGGTGAAATTGAAATAGAGGACAATGCTTCCACTTCTTCTCAAAATCAAACTCAGGATCTATCAAAATCCCCTTCCTAATCATGGTCAAAACAATGTTTCTAACTAGGGTCAAAAGAATTTTGGAAGTAAACTCGAATCATCTAGTCATCGTTCCAACCATATCAATTACCATCGTGTACCCCCTCCTTACACGTCACTTGTTGGCCATATCCACCATTCTCCCCACCAAGTATCCACCATTAAAATAAAAGGCCCTTCGCAAAACCCTTAGTGTGTTGTCATTACCCGAAGGAGCCGTGTGTGGTTGTTCAAGGAACCGCTTCATTCTCTTCTAACCCAACACCGTAATCACAATATAATATCATCGAACAACTTGAGAAGACTCCCGTGCGTAGATATCCATCATGGACCTTCTCAAGACTTCATCTATCCACAAGGACATTTTATACCGTGCCCTCTAAGAGACACGCGTCCCCACCGATATTGATCCTACACAATTTCAGGCCCTTGTTGCTCATCTCTATCCTTATCCAACACTCCCACTCACCTTCACCCAACAAGACTTGCCACCACATGGTCCTACCCATAATCTTCCTCTCTACATCAAAGTCCATATAAAAATATTCACGTTAAAAGAGTGCTAATAGACAATGGATCAACTCTTAATATGTGTACCCTAAATCTCATCCATCGGTTGGGATATAATGACTTAGATCTTAAACAAGATATTATTACTATTAAAGCATATGATGATACGAAGTGCAAATCAGTCAAAGACTATCTATTTACCTATCAACGTCGGGCTTGTCGTACTTCCTGCCCTCGTCCATGTTATAGACATCCAGTTCCCACATAATATCTTGCTTGGTCGCCACTGGATTCGTGATATGCATGATGTACCATCCATAACACATCACTGATAAGAACCTTGCATATAATAAATAAAAAACTTGTAGAATATAACACAACACAAGAGATATGGGTGCACCAAGATGCCCAAATATGTAGAATAATACCCTTAAGGTAGGGCGACACCATATAATGCTCCTTAAGGAAGGAGTAACTCCACAATCTCCCAAGATGGGAATCCACTTCGAGGGGGACACCTCTAATATACCTCTACCAAGTAGAAGACTCAACTCATACCTCCATCCTCTTCATAATAATAATCACATCCTTTAAATAGGATGGGTAACACCTAATCCCAATGTAGGCTGACCCATTACCCAATATAATTAATTCCTATGTGAGCCCATATAACTAACTAAGAGGATGTGTGCCACATGTCGGCATCTCCATCAACCCATATACATTATAATATTATATCCCATGTGAACCCATACATATAACTAAGGGGATGTGTACCACATGTCGACATATCCATCAAACCATATATATTATATTATCATATCCCAAGGTACATAGCATTGCCTCCCTCTTTGACATGTTTCATCCCCGAAACATAAGAAGAAGCCATATAATGAGTGTGCTTTAAATTATTACACACTTGTCGCCATGCTCGATCATCTAACCACCCATATGAAATCCTAGTGGGTGATGTTGCTCCAAACATGATTCCATATTCCATTGTGCTCATTTGATTCCATCTTGGTCCATATGTGTTCCTCCTTGGCATCCATGCATATCCATAATTATTATTCATGTGATTCCATGTCATATAATTATTGTTCCATTGATTCCATGTATAGCCAAAATTATTACTCCTCCAATTCCCTGTATATCCATATAGATTGCTGCCCTTGTGTGTCCTCGCATGTCTCCATGATTTTTTCCTCTCATGATGATGTGGGTGTCTATATGGTGCAACCTTAGTATGCTCAACCTTATCAATCTTTTCCTCCACTTTCTTTTCCTCTTCCAACTTGTTTGCTATTTCTTTTTTCTCTTGAGTAGAGAAACTATTTTTTACTTTTTCATCATGTTCTTCATCCTCTCCTTCTGATTCATCCTTATTCCCTTCTTCACCATCTTCATGATCCAATTTTACATTATTTTTTTCCTTGCTAAGTGTGATATCTTGCAATGTAATTTTCTTTCTCTTGTACCATAATTTCATGAATTTCTTTTGCACATTAATATTAATTGTTCCCAATGTCTCTAACCAAGGATATCTCGAGAACAATATCCATACCATCCATATCTAAAGCATAAAAATCTGAATGTAAAACATATTTATCGATAGAAAGCTTTAAAAATTCAAAAACTTGAATATGCTTACCATCCAAATGAGATTCCTTGATATGCTTTGTTTGCACATGTAGATTGGGAGATACATCCATATTGTTGAAGTTATATTTGTTGCTAGGGTTTATGGAAACAATTACCTTTTTTATTTGAATGCGCCCTTCAAACTGAAATATTGAAGCTTCCTTCCTTGGAGATGCACTATCCTGTGTAGCAGCTTCATCATCAACATTTTCTTCTTCTTCTTCTTCTTTAACAAAATTGTGTTTCTTTTTTGTTTCCCATCTAGCTAAGAAAATATCCTCCATTTCCTCCCAATCCCAATCCAATAGATCTATATCCAAATAAGAATACCAATGTCGTGCTTTCCCACCAAGATGAAGATAAAAACTAACCCATACTAAACATTCTTCAAAATACATTTGTTTAAATTGTATCCACCATTTTTTTGCATCAATTTCCCCATTACCATAGAAAATTGGTATATCCATGATGCATAAAAATTAGGGTTTCACAAACTTACTCCTTTGACCAATATTTGAACTGATGATTTTGTCAATCATTTAGCCTCAAATCTGAAACCACAAAGAAGTAACCCCTACTAAAATTTTGAGAGATTTCCGAATATGTAAAATAATCAAAGAAAGATAGAAAATTGCAACTTGTAGGCGGTTTTATGTAAAACCCTAAAAATCTCAATATATTCTTCAAAATAGATCCAAAATTCTGAAATTTTTACCATATATTTCTGAAAGGAATTAGAAATTCTGGAAAAAATTAGAAAATTAATTCCAAAAAATACAGCCTGTGAAGCAAATTTAGGCGAAACCCTAAAAATGTAATAACTTCCACAAAACACCTCAAAAATTATGAAATTTGGACTGTAGCTTTATGAAACCCTTTTAAAAATGTGGTAAAAATATTGAGAAAATATTCACATCCGTTTCCAAAATATAGCTGAATCACTAAAATTAGGGTTTGAACCCAATTTTTGTCGAAATCGATGCTCTGATACCACTTGATAAGAACCTTGCATATAATAAATCAATAAATTGTAGAAGATAACACAACACAAGAGATATGGGTGGGCCAAGATGCCCAAATATGTAGAATAATACCCTTAAGGTAGGGCGACACCATACAATGCTCCTTAAGGAAGGAGTAACTCCACAATCTCCCAAGATGGGAATCCACTTCGAGGGGACACCTCCAATATACCTCTATCAAGTAGAAGACTCAACTCATACCTCCATCCTCTTCATAATGATACTCACATCCTTTAAATAGGATGGGTAACACCTAATCCCAATGTAGGCCGACCCATTACCCAATATAATTAATTCCTATGTGAGCCCATATAACTAACTAAGGGGATGTGTGCCACATGTCGGCATCTCCATCAACCCATATACATTATAATATTATATCCCATGTGAACCCATACATATAACTAAGGGGATGTGTGCCACATGTCGGCATCTCCATCAGCCCATATATATTATATTATCATGTCCCAAGGTACATAACAATCACCGTCTCAAATTCAAACATGCTAAATGTCTGAAGTCACTATCCACGGCGATCCCCAACCATTCCAATATTGTCAAGCATTGGAAGTTGAAAGTTATCAGAACCTTACTACCCTATCACCGAACCTATACATTCGTCACTTCCACCATCACCCACCACTTCATATATCTTACCGATATCCTCCCATCCTCGTCTCACAACATCTCCTCATCATGTGTTCCTCTTACCTACTCCACCGGTGATGTGATAAACGATGGAGTAGACATTATAGGTAATGCAAAAAATGTAGGAGTATTTTAAGGTGTAGAAATATATGGGACTGGTTGTTTCATAAATGTTTCAAGGGGTAAGAATGATATGTTTTCTAATGGGGTTGTAAAGGTACATGTGGTAGAAATGAGTTTAGCTGGGATGGTTGTGAGTAATGTAGGTGTAGTAATAGGTGTATTTGAGGAAGATGTGGGTGAAGGAATAGATGTGAGAGATGTAGGGATATGTGTGGATATCAGTGGGGCCAAAATAGGTGCTAAGGATGAATCTAATGTGGTATATTGGGGTGTGATCAAGTGGATGAAGTGGATGGTATAGTCAAATTTGATGTGGATGTGATAAGGATAGGAGAAGGTGTAGGTTCAAGACAAGGAGTAAAAGTTGATATAGGTGTGTTAGGTTCTGAATAAGGAGTGGGAATAATACCTAAGGTGGGAACATGCGAGTTGTCGATGAGATAAGATCTTGATTAACAGTGTCAATCATATAAGCATTTGATAATTGAGATGTAAAGGGCATGGCTTGATTTGTTGGTGGTTGATTAGGTAAAGTTTGAGTAGTGGAGCTATTGATTTGGATATCCCCTTGATTTATGAGTTGTTGGACATGATCTTTGAAGGAATGAAATTTCTCAATGTTGTGACCTTTGACTCGATGATATTTAGTTCATTCCTCCAAAGGGATTTTGAAAACTCCCAAAGATGGGAAAACTCAAAATATTGTGGTAGCCACTACACCTTCAAATGAAAAGATTGAACCTTTCTTTGTGTCCTTTCTAATCAACGGATGCAAATTAAGTAATTACATTATAGACTCGGGAGCCTTAGATAATGTGATGCCAGAGTAAAAAAGTAGCACATGCTCTTGGTTTGACTTGTACAAGAACATTCGGATCGTGTTACTCCATGGAAACCAAGCAAGTTCCTCTAATCGGGTAGATTAAAGACACCCAAATGGTTTTAGCCCAATTCCCTCAAAAGCGAGTTAAGGTAACTATTTTAGTTGTTGATATTCCCACCTCGTATGGAATGTTGTTGAGTAGGAAATTTTGTAGGGATCTAGGTGGAGAAATTCAAATGGATTGGTCTCATGCCATGATCCCTATCAGTGGAGAAATGAAGAAGCTTATGCCAGAAGCTCAGGAAAAGTTCACAGTAACTAAAACCGAAGATCCTCGTGCACAGATCCTTTTCCAAGGCTCAAGTATGGGTAATTATATGATGACTATAGAAATTCATACCCCTGAGATCACTTGCCAAGATTCCAATGAGATATGGACTCTTGAGTTTGATGGAAGTTGTTGCTCGATGGGCTTTGGTGCAGGAGTGGTGCTCATATCTCCAAATGGTAAAATATTTCCTTTTTCCTACAAACTTGAATTTTCAAATACTAATAACATTGTAGAGTACGAGGCATTAATCCTTGGCCTTCAAGCTGTAGAGGAGAAAGGGATCAAAAATTTGGAAGTCTTTGGAGATGCGGAATTGATCGTGAAACATGTGAGAAATCAGTTCCAAGTAAAGATTGATCGTTTGAGACACTACAGAAATAAAGTGTGGGACGCGATAGAAGTCTTTGACGCTTTTTCCATAAAATTTGTCCTCATTGAAAAGAATGACAAAGTAGATTCTCTAGCAGTCTCAACCTCATTAATGATTCCTCATTTAGAATTTGATCAAGTCAAATACACCATTGAAATGGTTTTTAGGCCAAGTGTTCCTGACAATGTAGAAAATTGGCAAGTATTTAATGATGATCAACAAATTATTGCCTTCTTGGAAAAGAGAGAGAATTTTGAATAGTTGTACTTTGAAGGAAGTGATTCTACATTTTGTGAATCAACTACCTCACCCATTCAGGAAGGAGTTGAGAACGAAGATCCTAGTGATGGCATCATTCAACTCAAAGGAAATAAAATTCCCAAAGGATTGGTTTCACTTGAAGAAATTTTTGACAAACATGATAGGTTTATCAAAGAGAAAGAGTAGGCAGGACCTACGAATTCTACTGACTATGAGCAAGTTAACATTGGTACCAAGGATAAACCTCACTTGGTCAATATTGGTAAGTGTTGCTCACCTAAGGAGTGCAGGAAATTCATAAGCCTCCTTACCAAATATTTTGACATTTTGGCTTACTCATATGAAGACTTGAAGTCTTTCCAACCCGGGAAATGGAGCATGCCATACCCTTGAAGCCTGGTGCAGTTCCATTTAGGTAAAAGCAAAGACAATATAATCCCAAGATTGTAGGGACAATATTTCATGAAGTTCAAAAGACGTTGTATGCATGAATAATGTTTCCTATTCGACATTCGACCTAGATAGCTAATATTGTACCAGTTTGCAAGAAAAATGGAGAAATTAGGATTTGCGTGGATTTCTGCAATCTTAATTAGGCTTCCTTGAAGGATAACTACCCACTTCCAATCATGGACCATATTTTGCAAGTAGTAACTGGATCGGAAATGCTATCTATGCTAGATGGTTTCTCTGGTTATAATCAGATTGAAGTGGCTAGAGAAGATCAACATAAAACTGCGTTCACCACCCCCTGGGGTACATTCGCGTATAGAAGAATGCCTTTTGGTTTGATTAATGTTGGCACTACCTTTCAAAGGGCTATGGATATGGCATTCACAGATTATAAAGACAAGATCATCGTGATATACCTAGATGACTTGACAGTGTTCTCAAAGAAGCGAGGAGATCACCTAAGAGATTTAGAGAAAATATTGCAAAGATGCAGACTTCATAAGATTTCTCTAAATCCAAAAAGTTTGTGTTCGAGTTACGAAGGGAAACTCCTAGGTCATATTGTTTCTAAGGAGGGAACTAAGATCGATTCTGAGTGTGTTCAAGCTATCAAGAATCTTTCCTTGCCTACAATTAAGCCTGGAGTCCACTCCTTCTTTGGGAAGGTGAACTTTTTGAGAATATTTGTGCCAAATTTTGACGAGTTGACTAAGGAAATCACTGATATGATGAAAGGAAAAGAATCCTTCAAATGGTCAAAGGAAGGTAGAGAGGCATTTGAGAAAATCAAGGGTGCTATTGCCAAAAGATCCTACATTGGTGTGTCCCAATTTTAAAAAGATTTCATAATTTATTGTTATGCTTCACCGCACACAATCTTTGCCATTTTGACTCAACATAATCAAGAGGGGATCGAATCTCCTATTGCATTCATGAGTTATGGATTCAAGAAACATGAACTTAATTACACTCCTCTTGAGAGACATGCGTACGCGGTGGTGAGAGCCCTGAAACACTTCAGGTACTATGTGTTGAATTCTCACACCAAAGTCTTAGTTCTAGACACCGCAGTTAAATCAATGCTGACACAATAGGAACCAGGATCTAAAAGAGGTAATTGGGTCTCCAAGATCTAGGAATATGATTTGGATATCAAGCCTACCAAGTTGGTTTGAGGAAGAGGACTCTACCAACTCATCGTAGAGAATGAACCACGAGATAACTCTGAAGAAGAACCAATTGAAGAAAATTTACCACCGGCGCTTTTGTCGATTACCATGAATGAATGGTATTCTGATATTACCTACTTCCTCACATATGGTGAGTGTCCAGAGAATCTGACAGCTAAGGAGAAACGAGCTATCAAACTAAGAGTCATCGGTACATCATTTGGGACAACACATTGTTCAAGAAAGGAATTGACGACATGTTCCTCAGATGTGTTGATAAAGAGCAACAACCTAGATTGTTGGAAGCTTTCCACAATCATGCTTGCGCTTGTCATTTCTCTGGTCCAAAGTGACGGCTTATAAAATTCTGCGAGCACATTATTACTGGCCCACTATGTTTTTTGATGCTCAGAAATGGGTGAAAAAATGTCAAGCTTGTCAACAATTTGTTGGAAGACCAAAGTGGCAGCTCTGCCTTTGAAGCCAGTTGTCATTGAAGAACCCTTTCAACAATGGGGTTTAGATTTCATTGGGGTTTTGAATCCTAATTCTAGTGCTGGTCATACTCACGTGCTCACCGCAACTGACTACTTTACAAAGTGGGTAGAAGCTATACCAATGAAACAAACATCTATTACAATAATTTGTGATTTCAAAGAAAATATATTGGTTCGTTATGGAATTCCACACAAGATCGTGACAGAAAATGCCTCAAATTTTTCTTCTACAAAGATGATAGGTTTTTGTTATGGGTATGGGATATCTTTGTCTCATTCGTCAGATTACTACCCTCAGGGAAATGGTCGATGAATCTAGTAACAAGAACATCATTACTATCGTGCGTAAGTTAGTCGAAGAAAATCAAAGAACTTGGCACAAAAAGTTATATGATGCATTGTGGGCTAACCGCATAACTCCTAAAAGGGCAATCGGGATGTCTCCATTTCAACTTTTGTATGGAACCAATGCTCAAATTCCCATCACACTGGAGTTATCAGCATTAAAATTAGCCCAAGTAGTTGATGATGAATGCTTCACCAATGCATTAGATAAAAGGATCATGTTCCTAAGCAAGCTCGAGGAACAAAGAATTCAAGTGGCAGATAGGATCGAGGAACATCAATCCAAGGTAAAGAGGTTGTTTTGACAGAAAACCAAAGAGAGGCAATTTCAAATCAATGACTTGGTTCTTCTCTGGGACAAGAGACATGAACCAAAAGGAAAGCATGGGAAGTTTGATTCACTGTGGCTAGGCCCATTCAAAATAAGACATTTCTGTGGAGATAACACCTATTACTTGGCATATCTTGATGGAACTCATTTTCCTTTGCCCTACAATGGCAATATCTCAAGCACTATCAAAATTTAAAACGGGTTGTCCCCCGTATGTACATAGGTAATTAGGATTTTGGTTTGTTTCTTTTCCTGCTTTTCGGTCTCCTCTCTTGTGTCACCCCATTTTTGTGCCCCATCGTTTTGAGATCATGTTCATGAATATTTTGGTCTGGGTCCGTTGTTGCATCCATGAAGTCCTTGTCCCCAATTAGAGCCAATTGTTATCACCAATTTTGACTTCACAAAATTAATTAAAAAAAAAAGGTGGAAATTTTGAAATTTTTCAAAAGTGTTACTTTGCGTGGTTTATTGCTCTCATCGCAATCATCTCATTTTTGTGATCGTTCTGGTCTTCGTTTCATCCATTTCGGTGAGAACTCCTCCCGCTAGGTCTTAAAATACATTAATAATTAATTAATTAATATTTAATTAATTTATTATCCTTTATTTGATAAAATCATTTTTATTAAATTTGGGGATAACTATTAATATAATAATTATTAAAAGTCATTTGACAAATTTTTTATTTTATTGTCGGGGAAGTAAGCTTGTGCTTCCAATGACGGGAATGCCAAATTGGCTTCCCGAACCCGGATTTCCCCTTTCCTGGCAAATTTATTTTAATTTCCCGCTTGTGGATTTTCTCCACCAATTGCCAAATCAATGAATTGGAAAATGGGCAAGAAATCTCCCGATTTCCCACATGGGGAAATTGAACGAGATTACCAACCCACTTTTCCATTCCCATTGGCAATTGGCCGTTGCTTTCCCCATTTCCCCTAGCAATTAATTCCACTACCCGGAAGAGGGGAAGTCGGTTTAGCCTTCATAAATTCCTCCATCGACTCATTGGAAAGAGTCGTACGAGGCTTTCTAAAATTGCTTCTCACTTCTTATCATAATATTTTTATCACATCCCACAATACTGCGAATGCCATTGTGAAGGAGAAATACAAGAGGACAATCATAGAAAGTTTTATGCAAAAAGAGAGAACACAACCAATGGGACAACAAAGATAAGCTTTCCACGCATAGGAGAAAGAGGCGATTCAGCTTTGCATTTCCCACATATTGGCGAAGGGAGATAAAATTAGAGTAAAGACCATATCATCAACAAAAGCCAGGACAAAGAAACAACGGGTTTTAAAGAAAAGAAATAAACATCATTTTTCATGCATGCTAAAAGCTAACGGGCCATGTGGGGGAGATAAAGATCTACGCAGGTTTTAAAGGAGAGGGCAATATAAAATATAAAAGAAGACAAAGAATACCACACATTTTTCAGAAGGAAAACCAAAGCATTCAACGAGTTTCAACGCCTTGGTCTCAGGTGGAGAGGAGGTAGAGGCCACGCATTGGTCTAGGCAATTCAACCCCCACAGAGTCCAAAATGCATGCATAGAGATACCATGTGGGGGAGAGAAGGAGTTTCCACGCACAAAGAAGGGACAGTCTAAAGCTAAAACAAAAGGAATTTCCACGCATACACAAACGCCTGTGATAGTCGAAAACAACATAAAGGACAAAAAAAAAAAAAAAAGAGTTTCCACGCATGGAGTAACAGGACGGTCTAAAAACATAGGAAAGAAATAGTCCCCACAACCATGGTAAGAAAGACCACATGGGAGAAAGAAGATTCCATGCTCAATCCGAGGAGATTCATGCACAGACTCCAAAGGCAAATAAATTCCCACACCCAACCAAAGATAAGGAGGTCTCCACGCATGCACAGGTAGTCATAAGAACAAAACAAATTATAGGCCATGCATTGGAGAAAAGTAGGTACAGTCCAAAGCAAAGCAATTTTCCCACGCAAGTTGTGAAAGAAATTGCAGAGGAAAACAATCTACACATTTTCACGCCTAAAGCACATATCCACGCATTTTCCTAGGCAGGTCACGCAAGAGACAAGAAAGAAATACCGCGAAGCTATCCAAACATTGCTCACGTGGCCTGTAGGAGGAAAATTTTCAACAAAGACAATCACAACAATCTCCAAAACAATCCAGAAGAATCCACGCAATTGTAGAAGAATTAAGCAAGTTTATTCACGCATCGCTCAGAAGATCGCAAGGAAGAAGTGAATCTCAAAGTACGCGGCCATTTAAATCAGGTGATTTTCACACATACGAGGAAGAATTTGCTCCGAAAATTAAATAAAAAAATCTATATTAAACTCGGGTGATTTCGTTTGTTTAAAATAAATAAATAATAATAAAAAGTTGTCCCAGTCGAATTCAAACCTAGCCTCGGTGTGTCATTTTGTAAACAGACTAGTTATCATTATTATTATTGTTTTTGAATAATAATAATAATAATAATATTAAAACAAATCATATTGTTCTTGCACTGACGTGGGTTTCAAAGATTGAGACCCGACCCCGCTTGCATTGTTTTACGTGCCCAAGTCATTCTTCTCAGGGAAGATCGAGGAAGCCAGTGGAGAAATCAAATAAGTCCACACTCAAGTATGAATTCCAAGGAATCATCCCTCCCAATTCCATTAAGTTAGCATATGACAATATCACTGATACAAATCTGGGTCACATCAATGTGCAACAATTTTGCGAATGGGTGAAAATCGGAGCAAAAACATATTCAAAGATAGGCTTTACCATAGTGGTCTACCCCAAGCAGAACATTTCTTGTCTTGGTGCAATGTCCGGAGCTAGTTATTGCTTGCATGGAGCATTATGATCCCGAAAGATGAGGAATTTTTAAAGATAACCGCAAGCCTTTTCTCTTAATCACACCGGAGCATATTGAGGAATTGCTCGGCATACCTGACTTTCCTGAGAATGCAGATATCACTCGCCTTAATCAACACAAGAATTTTGGGATGAAGAACCCCTTAGGTGGAGCAAGATGGTTAATAACAACTAGTTAGTAACCAAGAGGCCTTGAATTGACAGCTTCCCAAAGAACTGTACCATGTTGAGTTCGTGGAAGAAATCAGGGGACATGATTACTCTCTTAAGTCGAGTTTTCGGTTTACCCTCTGCTAGGATTTTCCACCCATGGATGTATCAGTTTATCTATATCATCCTTGTCAAGAAAGAGTTTGTGGATTGGGCCACTATCATCAGTAACACCCTTCACAAATAATTGATAGAAGTTAAGATGACTGGATGCTTCTACATGACATCGTATTTGACTTATGCAGTAGCAAGAAGAAAGCTATTTTGGGACTTGAAACAAGAGGAGTCATGGGGCCATCAAATAGTGTTTTTCATTATTACCCTCAACTCGCCAAAAAAGTTCTCACCATTTTAGAAGAGTCAACGATGCATTCACCTTCCGTGTGATTCGAAACCTGAATCGGAATACTAAGGAAAGATTTTCTAAAGAAGCCATGAGTGTCATTTCCCAATGGGGAACCTGGTTTATTCAATTTTCATCATTTTCCTACATTCGTGTGAGTGGCTTTGCTGGTACCCCATGGAAGCTTCCTAAGTACGTCAGTGATAGATGGGCATTAATGGAGCTTGCGTGACAACTATTCCAAGTTCATTGTCTTCTTAGTGATAAGCACTGTTTAAGAATTCATTTCCCAATTCAAATTAGGGAATATCAATGTCCAAATCTTTTCAGTGCACAACTCATGGAAAAAGAGTTCGCCCTCATCACAATTCATCCATATGTGAAGAGAGCCCAGTTTGATATCAATGGATATATGCAAAATATTCTTGGAGCAAAGTATCAACATAACCCTACCATGGAAGATTTCTGGGCTGCCTGTTCGGACGAACATGAAGTAAGAAGACGAGAGTTTTCTCGCCTAACACTTGCTCAGATCAAGGCCTTCCACATCAAGAACCCTCCCGATTCATTCATAAATGATGATGAAGATGTCATTGATCCCTCATATGATGCAGTTGCTTTTACCCCGTTGCCTCGAATTGATTGGACCAAAAGAGATGAATTTTCTCTTGATAGCAAGAATCAACCGATTCTTGAAAGAAGCATATCTTGGTATGACAGAGAACTTGCCAAGTTACAATCAATTCAAGATCATGCTTCATAATCACAAAAATTACCAACATGAGGAGGTCTTCATTCAACCAAAGCCTCTTCTCGATCAACCTCTGTACCATCCAATCATACACAACAAGCAAGAAAGGAGTGGTTGCCAAAATCCACTTCGCCAAGTAACGTGTCACGAGGAGAAAAATCTAAAGATCCTAACCCCAAAGAAGGAAGAGAGCATGTATCAGGATTTTCTACCTCGAGTAGAGATTCTTCTACTCACATTGTTAATAGTTCTCAGAAGCTCGTGGCAAATGATCCTCAGCCATGCTTTGAACAAGCGTCCACTCAGTGCAAGTAATTCAAATATCAAACACTTCGAGCATGTAGTTCATGAAGGGATTTCCCAAAATCTTTTGAATGATCAAGAGGTGGATATTGAGGTTGTTTCTCCTCAAATCGAGGTCGTAGATAGGATTCAAGCAGGATCTCATGATGTCAAGAACAATGAGAATATTGATTTGAGCTCTAGGATTTTGTATGCGGAAATAGTGCATGATACTCCTTCCTCAGGTTGACTCGAGGTTAAGAAAAGGAAGAGGGTTGTTAAGGCAATTGACATTGATTTTGATACCCTTTTCAAACTTTCAAACGATGTCATTCCAAAGAAGCCTAAGGTGCTTTCTCGAATAATGGTGGATAATGACGGAAATAGATTTGTAGATCTCACCATCCCACAAGTTGATAAGGAGCGTGATGCCATGACACTTGCTGATTATGAAGTTTCTAGACTTGGACTTGGGAGGTCTACATTAGAAAGTGACATGGCGATGGCTCGAGATTCAATTGATATTGTGCTAAAGAGACTTGAGAAATATAAGTCTCAGAACTCTCAGCTCAAGGCCGAAAAGAATCAATTAGTGGAATATGTTCAACATTTGATAAATCCCATATCGTCCACTTTCCTAGTACCTGATGCAGTGGCTGCCCCTGATGAAGAAACTCTTAATTTGTCAAAAGAAATAAACACATTAGGCCATGTCACTAAAACTTGGCTTTCAGAGATTCTCATTTTAGGCCAAGGGACAATCAAGACCATGGTTAAGCTTCATGAAGATGTCAGTGCGTATCTTGATCCAATTCTTTCTTTCAAAGAAACTTTTGTTTCTAATATATCAAATTTGGATGAGATATTGCCCAGTTTGTAGGAGATGACAAGTATGGAATCCTCAGTTTTAGCCATTGAAGGAATTCTCGAATTTGAACATCGAGGGACACGTTTTCTTTGGTGTCTGCATCTCAAATCAAGGAAGACGCTTCTTGAGGATTCTATGATCCATTATGAGAGCATGTGCAATGAAGCCTTCACTTCACTCTCCTTGATTCAAGAATTCATAGTTGAGATTCCTTGTAACCTCGTAAATGAGCATAATCAAAGGTGTTCATCGGAGTAGGTGGAAGAGCAATTTTCACAATTGTTTAAGGACATGTACACTCCCACCAACAATTTCTCGTCATTTTCAATGGAGCGGTGCATCAAATTAAAGAACTTATTTGAGAATGCTTAATCCAAAATTGTTAATTTAAATGATATGCCAAGTAGGATTATTGAATTGCAGGTATTTTGTGAGGCTATTCTTCAACCGAATGAACCTCCTGAAGAAGAACAAATATTTGAAACTTTGGGAAGGTTTAGATCTTTTCAATTGGCAAAATCGGCAGATCCTAATTTCACCGGCGGTTCAGGGGATAATTTTCTTGATATTTAACGAAGTGGGAGAGTCCATTTCTCATATGCTTGAGATAGGCGGACTCCATTTCAATGGATAAGGCACTGGTTATTATTGTAATATTTTAAAAGCTGTTGTTATTTGTTTTCGGGAAACTATGGATATTTTAAGTAATTTCTATTTTTGGGTTGTCTTTAATAAAGTTGGTTGAAAAAGTCAAAGGTCACTTAGGTGCCTTATTTAACGATCATGTAAAACCCTAACTACTTTGTAACCAACTTTTGGGTTATAAAAGGAAGTGAGGCGCTCATTTGTAAAAGGTGACTTTGAGAGAGGAGAACAAATACTTTTGTGTGCAAGCTTTATTTTAGGAAGAAACTTTGTGTTCTTTTGTGAAAACATTTTGGAGTTAATGAAATATGAACTTTGTGTCTCATTCATTGTCTCTTGTAACATTTGATGTTCTTATGTTCATTAGATGTTAGGTGTTTGAATATTGCATGCAAATATTATCTTTGATCTTATTGTCAACGTTATTAATCTGTTGTTCTAGTTCACAGTGATCAAGCTCTGATTATCTACTTGCTCACATGTGTTCCCTTTTACACATTCTTGTTTAGCTAACTCAAACTCCGTTTTATTTGTGTTAGTTATTCATCTTTCCTCTTCATGCGATATTAGGCTTTGTTTTACCTAACTCTTGCATGTTCTTTCAATTCATTTCATTCCACTCCTTTCCTTCATTCCATTCCATCTCCCTCATTCACTTTTTCTTTCCATTGATGTTCCAAAACACCCCCCACATACAATTTTGAATGTATAGATGTAAATACAGTTTTGGTTTTCAATAAAGGCAACCTCACCTTCATTGAGGAGGGACTTTGTTCCCACACTATTGCATGTCATTTGCATGCATGCAAATCCATATGCTAACAGCAATATAAACCTCTATATATTCTAGTGATATACCTACATACTCAAAATAGTCATTACGTCATCACAATAATGCTCTTAATTACCATTAGTACCACTAACAATGGAAAAAATACAAAGATAGTTGGATACCTAACTTCAAAAGTAGTTCTTAAAAACACACCAAAAAACCTACCTTATCGCATATTACAAATTGCTATTGTCATTTATTACAAATTACAAATTACTTTCTCGCCTTTATATAGCTGCACTAGAATTAAGCTTTAACCTTACTGTATAAAAAAATGTAATCTCCTAAAAACAACCACCCACCAAATAAAAAACAACAATTCAAAAATGAAAGAAAATGGTTGTTAGGGTCATCCATGGCCACCGTAAAATCAGTTTGCAACAATTTCATATGCAAATAACTCCTAATTACAACGTGTTGTAAAAGAAATTTTCCAACAATAAGCTAATGCTCTTTTGCAAGAATGCCTCAGATCCCATTTAATTCAGCGCAAACGATGAATGCATGTGGCACCAACTCACATGGGTTCCTTATGATCTTTCATTTATTAAACCACTGATGGTAACACAGGAGGAAAGGATTACAAAGTGGGTACAAACTTGGTACACACAAATTTATTTACAACTGTACATCATGTTTGGATTTTTAATTTCATTTTCCCTTGGAGTGTTTCTATGGGAGAAAATATTCCAACCCGCATGTTTAACGGACTGGAACAAGACTACGAGGTTTCAAAGTAATGAGAGTGAAATTTACACATAATAAACAACGAACATGATATTTATAGAAGTTAATGACATAATTAGAAATGGACTCCATTTACAAATCTATACTATTTTTAAATGAGATGATTTTGATTGTCTTTAGGTCAGACTCCTTTGTAGAAAGTACCATTCATTTGGGTAGTGTATTCGAAATTCCAACCACTTTCTTTACAAAACCTCACCCCCTCTCTTCAATGCAGATCAAACTAGACTAAACAATAACATGCCTTTCATCACCGCCTTTTTAAGAATGTTGCACTATAGTTTCTTTTAATTAGATACCTACTGATAATCTAGCTCAGATTCCAAAGATTTACATCACATTAAACACTCACCACCCCACACCCTTCCAACAAACACTTGTTCAAACAAGAAACACCTCGGCGTAGCCTTGCTCCCCATGGAGCGACCACTAGTCGTATGTCAATGCACTATGTCCACCATCATCGATCCCCTACAACAGCCCTGCCTGAACTTCAAATTATTTGTCCTGTCAAATTAAAATTTCTTGACAATTTAGTTCTTTCAAGTGGTCAGTAAATTCCAATGCATTTATATATATTTCTATAATTTGTTCATATATATATATATATATATATATATATATATATATACGTATTATATTTTTATATAAACCACTTTTAAAAACTTAGGGTTTATAAAAAAATTTAGTCTCTCATTGTCTACTGTATCTAAATTTTTTTCCCGTAATATACGGTTAAAATCACAAAAAACGGCCTACAACTTGTCTATTTTCAGTGCCTACCATGCAAGACGAACCCTTTAAGTGTAATTATCACTTCAACATGCCATAATTTTCACTCCTTTGCAACACACCATATTTTTACTACCTACAATACGCCAAGAAACCATTCATCTTTCTCTCGTAATCGATGACTCACCACGTGGATATGCGAAAACATGTGTCTCACCCTACATCGTTCGATTTTCAACATATCTACTCCTGCAATCCCCTCCGTCCATCTTTTTAGATAGCCACAAATTCCGCTCAAGCCACCCCAAATGAGAAACACCTTCGACGTAATTATCTAAACTATAGCTTAAACTTATTTGCAAATAGCTTTAAATAAGAACCGAGGCCGCATCCTAATCCAATCCAAGAGTGCATACAAAACAACTATTTTGGCCATCATAAACGCCGAATGTGCGCATGTGCGGAGGGAGAGAGCTACCCTCCACTCAAAATACACCACATACATAGCGTACAACATAAAATCTATCATGCTCCACATGTTATGCCCATGCAGATGACATGCCGTGGTAGACTTTTCCCACCCGAAAGGAGTCATATCATTAATGCGCATATACATGTGGGAGATATTGCCGTATATAAAATCCAATACCGGGTCAATCTGCTTTCGAATATGAAATTGCTATTATTGGACAATCTGCAATTCCTTGCACGAGATCTACGATTGTGTGATGATCAAGCATACTTGCCTTGTTTAATGCTATGGATGTGGAGAATTTAGGGTAAAAAAAAAAATAGTAAAGTAGTGTATTCATTCTCTAGTTTATTATGTCCATTTGGATCAATTTTTTTAGTTTTAGAATTTGTGGTCTTATTTTCAGTATATAGTTTATGTTTTTAAATTATAGGTTTTATTTGAAATTGAGACATAGTTTTCATTTTTATAATTACACGGTCTTTAGGTTTCATAATGTATCTAGTTTATGTCTAATCGTAGACTCAGACGTACTCAAAATTATAAGGTATCCCCTCTTTCCTTGGCCTCTTGACCTTTAGTGACGAAACCGCCGCCCCTTTCAGCGGCGGCGGTCCTGCGCGCTTTCGAATGCTCTTTTAACGCGACTCGCGTGAAATATCACGTTTCACCAGCTTTTCTTTGCCGACTTGAGCATGCATTAATGTTTTTGGTCCCCTGGAACAGTGTTTTTCCTTTGTTTATTGTTTAAGAGTTCAATTTGGTTTTGGTTTTTGAGAGTTGGAATTCCTATAAATGCATGGTTTTGTGCTCAAGCAAATGGCCTCTCTCTCTCTCAAGTTTTGTTTTCTGGATTCCTCTTTGCAATTCCTTTAGTTTTCCTTTGCTTAGAATACTTAGTTTTCTTCATTGGTGTTTTGGTTAGTATTGTGTCGAGTTGGTAAGCCACATATCCATCTTGTGCAGTTTTGTTTCACCCAAATGGTCCGATTTTGGTGAAGAATTTGGTGAAGAATTTGGTCCGAGTTTTGGTCCAAGCTTGGCTGGATTTTGAAGTTTGATCTTTGCTCTCATTCCCTCATTTTAGTGCTTTAGTTAGTTAGCTTGTTTAGAAGCCATAGCTTGAATTCACTTGCATCTTTTGTTAAATTGCTCACCGTTGGGTAAGCCACAGCACTCCATCTTGTGCAGCAAAGGTCTGTTGTTTCATCCAATCCAGCTAGAAGCTTGCCTTTCCGAATTCCTTTGCTGTCAGATTTATTTTTACCGTGTCTTGAGTTCTTAGTTCAATTCATTATATACCTGGTTAGCTTTATTCAGCTGTTGGTAAGCCACATATCCAACTTGTGCAAGCAGTGTCTTTATTTTGGAATAGAATAGCTTGGGAAGCCATTAAAGTCAGCAGGTTTTGCTCTTCGTATAGGATAGTTGCAGTGTCTCGTCACTCCATGTCGCATGACTCGCAAAGAAAATCCCGCTAGGAATCGCATAAGCCAAGCTCTGTACTCTTGCGCTATCCCTCTCCTACTCGCATTCTCGGTTTGTATTCTGAGCTGTCCTTGTCCCAAAATCTACTCCTATCGGTGCTAGCATTACACGCTTTTCTGGATCCAAGTGAACACGAAAGAACGAGAAGATCATACTGAGGGGACGAGATCATACACACACCATCGGATTCGCCACTGTTCTGCGGAATCCAGGTTTTACATTTCAAAGTTCTAGTCAGATTCATATCAAATAGAGTAGTTAATCGCTTTATTTCATTTCATTCTATTCTCGATATTGCCAGGGAAGCTGTGGGGATTGATAGTTTCTGAGAAACTATGATTCACTCCTCACTTCTGAGGTAGGATCGAGAATCTTGCCGGTAGATTAGACAAACTGTTTTATTTAGAATAATTTATAAATCGCACAGCAAATAACCACACTCGCTTATCTTGTCTGCTTTAAATTATCGCTTAGCTATTATTTCTAGATACGCTTAAAATAGTTTGCTTTCCTTAAAATTGTTAGAATATTTCATAGAAAAATAAAAGTTATATGTAGTTAGATTTATTTCACTTAGTTAGAATTTGTTTCATCATAGTTAGATTGCATTTTGTTTCGTATGACAATCACGGACCTCAAGAGCCCAGTGGAATATATATTTGAGCCAATCGTGCCTCAACCAAACCTCACACAAAGCGATAGTTGACATAGACCAAAATCTCAGATACAAGTATTCCAAACAACCACGATTTACAACCGATCACCTCACGCTTAAGAGGATTAAACATAGAAGACGACCAAGCACATACGTTTTGGTCAAGTCAGCCAAACTACAGATTACCCTAGAAAACATCCACATGACTCGTAGAAGGGCTCGAAAGAGAACAAACATTCGGGTGCGATCCTCTAGTTCCACAGCCAGACGCTGGAGACACCCTCGTAGATATAGATACCAGCTTAAGAATCCAGGTTGCGAGAACACCTGTAAGGTATTCTGAGAAGATCGCACAACTATTGGTTCTAAACATAGAAGCTGAGAAAGCATACGATTACTGGATACTAGGGATTAGAACTTGATCTCACGTATGACCATAACAGGACCGCAACAACCAAGAGTCTACGGTTGTGATCCACAGATCCCACAGCCCAACGAGTCCACAGGTCAATCCGATATAGACGCTAGCCTACGCACACTGTATTTCACCCACTCCACTTCCACCTATCATCATCGAACAACCTGTCCTTACTAGATATAGCATGGCTAACGGTTAGGGAATTCTCGACTAGGCCGTAAAATCATCCATAGAATCGATTATATTCATCATCCACTATATGACCTTATCGGAGATATACACGAAACAATCCTGTGTCATTTTCCACGTATTCCGCAACCCATAGATCGAATCACGCCAGAGCTCGATATTGATTGGAGCCTTCGAGCAGTCATCCTCGCTGATCGATCTATCACACCAGTCCAAGTTAGAAGGGCCTTCTTTGCCTTAGATTCACAAATTCCACTAGTGCGTGTCGAAGACATTAGACTGCCTAACTAGTTTGTCTGCATATTCTACCCCCACCGGCTCTCTCGCATGACTCGGGAGGTCGGGTACGCGAACGAGTTACTTGTTGATTCTCACGCTCGCCTGCGTCCTTTTCCGCTTACAAAATTGAACCCGACGTACAAAATTGGTGAACCCGACGTGAAACAAACAATTGTTTCACCTTCTCTTTGAGAAGTTTTCAAATCTTCTCTCATCCACCTTCGCTCCTTCCCATTATTCTCACGGGTATTCATATACCCCGAATATGTCTGGATTCGATGCATATGGCACTCTCTCTTGGGTCTTGAGGCATACTACGCCCAATGTAATAGGGAATCATCACCTCGCTCTCAATATGGGGTGACAACTATTCAACTAATCAGCACAACACAAACCCCAAGAATCGAGATATAGTTCGTCTTTTCAAACCGAAGAGTTAGATCAAACCCTTCGAACCCAACAAACAGAGCCTTCAGGTTCAAACAATATGACGTTTACAGGAGAATCTGGTTCATCTCCTCAAATGTTACTCAGACCACAAATTAGTAGGCAATCAGATCCATACCTGGTCTTAGATGATGGACAGCCAACACGTAATCCTAGGAGCGAACAACGCTCCCGGGGAATGTACCCATCTATAGGAGGATTACAAATACAACCCGAAATCTCTTTTCAAGAAAATACCTCTATGCCACTGCATACAGGAAATATTCTGGGAGAAACTTGGCAAGATAGCGATCAGTTTATGACAGGATATCACGTACCTTTACAACACCAAGGTATACAACAAACGCCGCTCAGGAAAGTACCGTGACTTCACCAAATGAAGTCATTTCAACGTTAGTAGAAAGAGTGAGAGGGTTAGAACTAGCTCAAGCAAGTCAAAATTCTCCGTTCATACAAACAGGAAGTTCCAATCCTCCATACCACTCTAGTCAGGTAGATCTCCTTACGGGAGTAGGCACGTTAGGCATGCCTCCTCAATATCCACAAAGAAACGCCAACAAGGCCTATCATCTCTAACACTATTCCTCCCTGCCTAGTGTCGAATACCCATTCCTCGACAATACCCCGTCCTACTTAAACATATACTCTAAATCACCACAAGGAGATATGTTCTCCTCTCCCGGCATGTTTGCTCAAACGCAGGGACCTCCCTATGCCCCTGCCAACGCGTACGCTGCACCGTATCAACAACCTATCCCACCACCACTCCCTCACCAAACACCATCAATGGTCGAAAGCTATGCAATAGGGACGTATTCAGAATATCTAAAGGAACCCTTAGATTTCACCATACGAAGCGTCATGCTTCCAAGACCTCTCCCTGATTTGCCTAAGTTCAAGGGTGAGGGAGATCCAAACGCACATATCAAAGCTTACGCTACAGCCATACGAGAATTACTCCCTTGGGATGGGGTTGTTACTAAAATATTCCCCAAAACACTGGAGGGCATCGCTCTCGATTGGTATTATAGAATACCTGAAGCTTCCATACATTCATTCAAACAACTTGTGTCTGAGTTCATCAAGGCCTTCGACATGAACAAACTATTAAGAACAGGAATCAGGAATTCTTGCATATCAAACAAGAACACAATGAATCTGTCGCCCACTTCATCCAAAGGTGGCGTACGCATCTCTTTATTCATCAAAGAAGTGCTCCAAACATGGATCAGATGGAACTATGTGATTTATTCCTTCATTCTCTCAGTAGAGAAGTGAAGGAAGAAGTCCAAAAGTTCCCACTAAGGACTTATGATGAAGTACTCGAGAGCGCTCTGCGAATTGATCAAGCAGCGATAGATAGTGGTCGTAAGACGTATGGAGCAAACGGGAGGTTAATCACCTCCACTCAAAATACTACAACTACCACAAATGTCAATCAAGGACCCAAAATCCTTAACAAAAATCGTGGGGTAACAACGGATGGGGTAACCGACCAGCCCAAGAGGGTAAATGTTGTTAATACTCCGTCACAAACAAACAACCAGCGAAACAACAACTTTACCCCAATCGGTCAATACAATGGATTTTAACCATCCACAACAACAACAACAACAACAACGGCGAAATCCCATACAAGGGCCAAGCCAAAACTCATTTGGTTACCAAAACCAAAGTCAAAACCAAAAACAACAATTCCAAAACTTTGGTCCTAATAGGCAACAGTTTGATCGGAATTTTAGGCCACAATACACACCAAACCAACAAAACGGGAACTATAATCCCAATTCTTATTGTGGTTTCCATAAAATTCATGGTCACGACACTAGAACGTGTCGTGACTACAATAAATTTATGCAACGCTTGCCAGAAGAACAAAGACAGTTCTTCACAGACTTGTTTTTGGCAGATCCCGTCTCACCACAACCAAATACGCTCGCAGGGGCAGTTTCCCCCCAGAATGCTCCCCTTAAGATCTTTAATGATCCACTCCCAAATCATGACAGCAATAGGCTGAATCCAACTGGAACAAGCAAGGGTGCAATAACGGGAAACAATGATCATGAAGCTTCGACTTCATTAAATCCATCACCGCTCCACAATTGGGAGCTCAACCAAGACCTAAGATAGTTAGTTTGGTAGAATTAGACGCTGAACTACCTATCGAAGCTATAACAAGAACACGAGAGTATTTCTCTCAACCGAGCCCAAGTCATCTGCCAGAGACAGATAAGAGTCAAAAAATAGTTGAAAACCCATCGGTGCCTATGATTTAATTAGTGACCTAACAAAGACCTTTTCACACATTTCATTTTTGGACTTACTAAAGAACTCCCCCTCACAGTAGCTCTTTTTTAGAAGCATTAGGTCTAGGCCATCTAATTAACATCACTCCACCTCCCGAAACACAAGTAAATCACGTAGATTTTGATATCCACCCTCCGGGGCAGCCGGACAAGGATGTCGAATTCATCTTCGAAATAAGTAAAATGCCCACAGATGCTGAGATCGCACGCCGAGGTGACCCAGCCTTGCACTTACAAGTATGGGTTTATAATAACTATGTAAAACGTGCAATGGTTGATTTACGGGTCATAGCTAACATAGTCCCTTTCTCTTTCCTCCAAAAACTTGGATATGGAGAAACAAACTGTTCCACTACACGAAATACCTTGAGAGGCTATGATAGCCTTAAAGCCACTTCGATAGGAACTATAATACTGCCGGTCACCTTAGGGCCCAAAACCATCTTGACCGAGTTTTATATTATAGATCGGGAAACTAACTATAATATGATCCTCGGCCGACCTTGGATACATCGAATGAAGGCAATCCCTTCTACGCTATTTCAAGAAGTAAGATTCTTGCATCTGGGAAAGGTGTTTGTAGCCAAAGGCGATCCAAAACCTTTCGATTTGCACCTAGCTGATTTAAAGAAAAGACCAGGGGTGCACTCAGAATTTGAACTGCCAACAAACCAACTTAATAAACCCTCTGACCCAAAGCCAGAGGAAAAGTTGATACCTACAACGGATCTTGAAACTACCAGCATAGCCAAAACAACTCCAACCCCTAAAGGTAAAACTAAAGAAACAAGATTATTAGGGACTACTCGCAAAATCGTTGAATTGATAGAACAAGATTCACCAATGTTCTTACCATTCGATTCAGTAGGCATAGGATTTTCCCTAGGTGTTGGTTCCTTACCGGCAGAGGATCTCTGTATGATAGAAGTAGAGTGTGCAAACGCAGCAGATGCCCCAACATCTACACTCCCGGCTAAGTATTGGACTCTCCATTTCGATGGAGCTAAATGTCGTTATGGAGCGGGGGCAGGTATAATTCTTACTTCGCCCGAGGAGAAGGTCCTCCCATTCTCATTTAAGTTAAACTTTGAATGCACAAACAATGGCGCTGAGTACGAAGCCCTCCTTCTTGGCCTCACCTTAGCCAGAAGGATTGGTATTGATAACATCAGAGTCTTGGGAGACTCGCAATTAGTAACAAACCAAGTTGCTGAAGTATATGAAACTAAAGCCGAACATTTACAACTCTACAAAAACGCTGTATTAGATTTAAGCAAAGCGTTTAACTTCATATCCATTGAAGCGATCCCGCGAGAGAAAAATCTTCTCGCCGATTCAATAAAGAACCTCAACATCACGTTTTACTCCAAGCAATGAGCTAGAAGATACTCACTTCACAGTATCCATTCGTGACGAACCATTAATAAAAACAATGACAAATCCTCTTTTAAGCGGAAGCGAATCTACCGTCCTAGACCATGTTGGAAATGATGCGGCTACTTTGGATTATTTAAATGCCTATGCAGCATTACATCTCTCCTATCACATGCTAGATTTATCCCTGATCCCACATTCGTCCTCCTACTTCGGAAATCCCGTAACGGATCTTCCGTCACAAAGGGAACCTAACATATACGCAATAGAAAATGGGGATGATTTAGATTTACCTCCAAAGACCACCTCGAGTTCGAAGAGGGTAACGCCTCTTTAATCAAGAAACAATCGATGTCAACATCGGGACAAGATGAACCAAGAATATCAAACTAGGTTCTTCGCCGACACCAAGAAGTGGAAATACATACTGTTCTCAAAGAACATCGAAGGCGTTTGCATTTAATTACAAGGAGATGACGGAGTCGCACCCCACATCATGTACACAACCTCGCACTAGATCGGTCGATGCAAAGCCAATTAAACAAAATCAAGACCCATGAAACCCAAAGTAGCTCTCATGGTAAAAGAGGAAGTAATAAAACTCCTTCGTAGGATTTATCAAGCCGCTGACTACTCCCAATGGGTATCTAATATCGCTCCCATTCTCAAGAAGAACGGAAAGATACGCATTTGCATAGATTTCCGAGACATCAACAAAGCGTGTCCTAAAGACGATTTCCCATTACCATCCATGACGTTATTGTTGATGCAACAACTGGTTTTGAACTCTTGTCTCTCATGGATGGATTCTCGGATACAACCAAATCAGAATATCCGAGCAAGATCAAGCTAAAACCACGTTCATAACTCCTTGGGAACCTATTGCTATGTCATCATGCCTTTCGGTCTCAAAAACGCTCGGTGCTACATACATACCAAATGGCTATGACTTATATATTTCACGATTTAATTCATAAAATCGTGGAATCCTACGTAGATGACTTGTTGGCTAAGGCCAAAAAGCGCTGTGACCATCCCGAAGTACTCCGCATCATTCTTTCACGCCTAATAGAATACGGAGTCACGCTAAACCCAGAGAAATGCGTCTTTGGTGTAACAGGAGGAAAGCTCCTAGGTTACATCATATCGTCACGAGGGATCGACGTTGATCCAACCAAAATTCGGGCTGTCCTCGAAATGGTCCCACCTTCGAGTGAATCTGGAATCAGATCATTTCTCGAAGCTGGGTGCAATCCGAGATTCATCCCGGACTTAAGCTTCGCTATTCATCCAATCAACAATTTACTCAAGAAAGACTATAGCATTGATTGGACCGAAGACTGCAACGAAGCTTTCAACGCAGTTAAACGTTTCTTGCTGTCACCACCTACGCTAATGCCACCTAAGCTGGATCACCCGTTAATCCTATATTCGCGAGCTACCAATGTCTCGCTGGCCTATATGTTGGCCCAAGAAGACGATGACAAGAGAGAACGTGTGATTTATTTCATTAGCCGAACACTGCTCGACTATGAAACACGCTATACACAAGCAGAGCGAGAATGTCTTGCCATAGTCTTTGCTACTAAACGTCTAAGACATTACATGCTGAATCAAGAAACAAAGGTCATGGTAAAGACGGACCATTTACGGACTTTTCTCACACAAGGTTCCTTATCCAAAAAGGCTGGACGTTTTATAACCTTAATGGGAGAGTTCGAATTAACATTTGTAAATCAGAAGTCAGTTAAAGGACAAATCATCGCGGATTGGTTAGCTGACAACCCATTAGACGGAGGCGATCTAGTAGATTTGGATTTTCCAGATGAATGCGTATACTACATCGAAACTCGACCTGCTATTTCTGAGTGCCCTTGGTACACTGATATCATTAATTATATCATGGACCATACGTACCCGGATGCAGTGACACCGCAACAAAGAAGGTGATTACGCATAATCGTAGCCAAATATGTCATTATAGAGCAGGTGCTCTATCGAAAAGCATTCGATGGAATGCTCTTAAGGTGTGTCGACACAGAAGAGTCCAAGAGGATTCTCCATGAATCCCACAGCGGTATATGTGGAGGCCACTTCGGTGGCCATGCCACCGCTCGAAAAATACATCGAATGGGCTATTTCTGGCCCACTCTAGAACATGACGCGATAGAGTTTGCACGCAGGTGTCATAAGTGCCAAGAATTCTCTCATGAGATCCACATGCCAGCACAAGCTCTACAACCAATCGCTACTCCATGGCCCTTTTCTACATGGGGCCTAGACTTAATAGGGAAATTCTCTCCCTCATCCACAGACGGCCACAATTTTATAATCACGGCCACTGAATATTTTACCAAATGGGTGGAGGCCATGCCTCTTACTACCGTACCTGGTTCTGTAATCGCTAAGTTCATTTTAAATCAAATCATTTGCAGGTACGGTATCCCACAAATCATTATCTCAGATAATGGAACTTCTTTCAAGAATGAAGAAGTTCGTGAACTATGCAACAAATTTAAAATAAGCCATCATACGGCTTCCTTGTATTATCCCCAAGCCAATGGGCAGGCTGAAGCAACAAACAAAACGCTGAAAGCCATTCTCCTTAAAACGGTGAAAGAAAACAAGCGAGATTGGCATTTGAAGTTATATCCGGCCAGGGGCCCACCGAACCTCAATAAGAACACCAACAGAGCAACTCCTTTCTCGCTAGTATTTGGGGCAGTAAGGCCTCCACTTGAGGTCGAAATACCCAGTCTCCGCATTTCACTACAAGGGATTCTGGATGAAGACGCTTACAGAGAAGCACGTCTTTCCCAATTAGAAAGCCTAGATGAAATTAGGTTAGATGCTGAACAACGGCATAGAGCTTATGCTGACCGAATGTGCCGGCAGTATAACAAGAAGGTTTATGAACGTGATATATACGAAGGTGATCTAGTTCTAAGACTAGACAGCCGGATCGACAAGAAGACCGGCGAAGGAAGGAAATTCCGGCCCAAATGGTTGGGCCCATACCGAGTCACGAAGGACTACGGAAATGGTGCATACCTCTTATGCACGCTAGAAGGTGAGGAGTTTGGCGAAACAGTCAATTCCCTCCACCTCAAACGTTTCTATGCATAAGCAGCTAACGCTACTTATATAACTATCTACATTGCATTTTCATATAGATTTAGATCATTTTGTCCACTTGTTCTTACACAAATTGTGATCAAGGAATCTATTCTCAAAGTAATTCATTACAAACTCATGATGTTGTTGGCACAAAACTTTCTAATCATATCTCTCCATTTTCACGATATCATCAATCACTTCAGAATCTTTTATCAAATAAAATCAAACATGACGAAGTCTTAACGGTAACCATACCAAGATCTGCAAGTTTGTTCTCACTTTGATTTCTTCTTAGGATTGGTGTCTTGCCTATGGTCTGTTCTAGAAGCTTCATGGTGTCACATCTATCCCATATATACATCTCTTTGGAAACAAGCATATACTGACATTTTACTCAAAAAGACAAGTCAAAAAGTGATTAAACAGAAAATTTTATTTTTACACATTTCCTTGCCCTACCAACCTTCGGTGATGAGCTTCAAGCGCTCTTACTAGTGACGTAGGGTTGGGAAAGGATGGAAATGCCCTTACTCGCCTATGCCTTGCCCACGGTGATAAACCCACGCTTCTTACTAGTAGCATGGGGCAAAGTGTAGGGGGTCCTCTAGACAATGCAAATATTAAAAGGTCATAAACAAACTATTCAAACTTTGAGTCAAAAACGAATGAATCAGATGTTCAAAATTCCAAGAGAGTTAAAAATCCTAAAAACCAGATTTTGTCTACTATGTGGCCATCTACGGGTCTAAGTCTGGATAAACCGCAAAGCAAGTCACCCAAAACTATGAAGTCATTCGGTGGAGTAAGCTTGTAGTTTTCAATTTGGTTCCACCAAAGCTTCGTCTGCCTTTCATCACTATCGCTTCACCATATTTCATAACTTGCGCCCTTCGCTCTTGGTGATGAGCCCTCGCATCCTACTAGTCAGCGTGGAGTTAGGAGTGGGGCAAGTTAACTGCTCATCATACCGGTTATTTTCATCACTTGCCAAAAACCAACATGAGGTATCCAAATTGCTCACGTGAAGCTAAGATTTAAGATCACAATATATCTACAATATCATGCATCAAAGATCATGAAACACAAAAAGAAAGCAAGCATTTGCATCATCTGCTTCTCCATTGCATACATCCTAAAGCATATAAAACATACATCGTAGTATACACAAAGAAAGCTGGAAATGAAAGGGAAAACACGAGTGACAAAGTTTTGATCCAAAAACGAATGCATATATATAAATAATCAATGTTTATATACAATGCCATCATGCTCTAGGCATGGTCAAAACGCTCAAAGAGCCCGTGATATACAAAAGAATCTATAGTACAAAATACACAGGGCCAAGTCGCCTCTCAACCCCTACGCGACCCCTCCGAGGGTGCGCGCCCTCGCCTAGGACTCCGGCTACGCCGGCGCTCTGAATGCACGGAGGGCTCAGGGTCTCGAGGAGCAGCCGCGGTCTCACCACGAGAATGACTCCTCATAAGACGCTCGGCTGTCCTATAGCCTCGCCAACTCTGTACGGAGAGTCGACACCATCCTAGCCACATGCCAAACAGAGCGAAGACGCGCATGCCCACCCGCCGAAGGCTCCCGGATCTACAGATAGCTCCGCACGGGTCTTATCCATAGGGATCATCAGAGAATCAGTGCATACCCTACGGATTAGATCCCGCCACTCACAAAGCCTCTCAAAACAAAGAAGAAAAACGAATTAGAAGCTAGGCAAGAGACTAAAAGATACAATATCAAAACATAAGAGAGATAGCAATTAAAAATCCTAAATTAAACAAACATTGAAAAGATGAGAGGATAACTTACTCGGATCACCGGCCTCCAAGATGGGTCACTAGGCCAACACCCGCCAGCAGATGCCGCCGCCGACCGAGGGGCTGCCTCGTAGTAGGGGCAACATGACGTCCCGCAACGGACTCGTCCTCTCCACCATGGCCCTGAGAGAGTGGCTCCTCAGAAACTAGAGTCTCTCTCTCTGCACTCTGCTCGGCCCTCTCTGCCTGCAAAATATCCTGAGTGTCATGCCACTCAGGATCGCTATCATCCGTCTGCTCCTCCGACCCTCCCTCTGTAAGCTCCTCAGAATCGGAGTCGATATCTATAGGGTCATCGCTGCTATGAGCAGGACCCGCGGCAATCTGAAGCAAAGGTGCCCGAGGCGCACCAGCTCTCCCTCTGGCCCGAACAATCCCCCTGGCTACAATAGGAATACCAGGAGTGACCACTGTCCAACCACGGCCTCTAGGCCCCCCTCTAGCCTCGCGGACTGATCTATAAACCGGTGCCACTGGAGGAAGCATGCCCGCATATGGAAGGCCGAACTGCTGAGGAACTCTGCCAAAAGGGTGTACCTCCACCCGTCCCACGCGGTCGATAAGCTGCCCTGTGGTGGAACAGGAGATCAATGTAAGGGTCTCCTCGCCCCATATGCCGGCCATAAGCCGGTACGGCGTCGCCTCCATATCTGCGCTGTGGTAAGGGAGGCAATCGGCCGGGTGAGGTGCTCTAAGACCGACATATCTCGACCATCTAGCCGCCTCACACCCCCGGGTCTCGCCACCTCTACCCCTCGCCATAAGGAATAAAATGCTCATACACCCAACTCATAACTAGAGTAGGGTGACTCAAAGATCGTCCCCGTAGACGGACCACCCCGTATAAGTCATGGTAGGTGGTCCCTGCAATATCTGCGCCCTGGCATATATCCGGCCATGCCCTCTATCTCGTGCAATGATGGGGGCCCAACAGTATAGTAAAGTATCCCCTCCCTTGTCCCCGATCAGCCTCGAGGCAAGGATCCCCATGATAGCCTGTCGAAATACGGGGATGGGCAAAGAAGGAATGGATCTAACTCTCACTCCCTTCTTCGGCCCCGTGGAGATAGCTGCATCCCCCATGTAACCTGCCCACTGTGCAATCTGTGCTCGGGACCCTGCTGTCTCCAGTGTGAGTCTCCTCCCGATGATCGGGACCCCCAGGATACGGTAAACATCCTCCAAAGTAATCGTCCACTCACCGCGGACCCCTGGCAGTCGGAAAGTGTTCCGATCTGCATCCCAATAAGAAAACAAGTCACAAAGGATGTGACTAGATGGTGCGACATGAGGCACGCGCGATATACGCAGTATGCCGGCCCTCTGCAATGTGTCCTCCTCATCTGGTGAGAGGGCATCCAATACCCCGGGCAACCAATCACACTCCCTCTCTCGACTCCATCTGATGTACTCCTCTCTCGCCTGCATACACCCAAAAACACACAAAACAGAGCAAGTTAGTATCTAATCAATGCCGAGAGAGTCGTAAAAACATATAGAAATGATAAAAATACAAGTGCAATGTCTAAAGCAAGCTCCTTTTGCTTTCTGTGCAAAACCGCCGCCCTGAGCAGGGAGGCGGTTCTGTAACCGCCGCCTTTAAGGCGGCGGTCACGTAACCGCCACCCCCCGGTCAGGCGTGGTGGGTGGTAACCGCCGCCCTGTGCGGTGCGGTCCGAAACCCGCGCGGGTTTTTAAACCTAAAAAGCCCAAAATGAGCAAAAATAGACCATTTAAACTAAAAACAAAGCCTACCCAGTAGGCGCCCCCCCTAGGTGGACCTTTTGAACCTAACATTTTCAAAAATAACCCCCCCATTACAAAGAATTTGCCATTTCAAATTTGAAGGGGGAAAAATGCAAAATTAAAGAAAACCGACCTGTGATCTCGCGGGGTGGCGTTCCGCACGTGGGGGCATGGTCGCTATCTCGCTCCGGACGTTTTGACTCTATTCACGCAAGAAACCGTCACCGTGGGTCCCAGAGCTCAAAATCAATCGAATCGACTCGCGCAAATGAATAGGAAAATGGGCCCACTTTCATATATATCGCTCGCTTCGCTTTTTAAAATGGCTTTTTCGCAGGTTCGGAGCGCTGTTGGAGGTAAGTTTCTATCCCCGCACAAATGGTACGTTCTCTTTCCCTGTTATTTTAGTGTTTGTTTTCCAAATTATTGTATCTATCTGCACTTGAGTTCTCTTTTCATTTTGCAGGTAGCGGGAATTTTGGAATGGCGTCATTTCAACACACAGACGTGTAAGGTATAACTTCTAACTCCCCATTTCGGGACGGCCATACTTGACCCACCGCTTTACGCCTCTTCATGGCTAAAACGCTTCTCCGAGGGCAATATGTACGTACCCAAAATTGTAAGGTACTGTGAACGGTGTAATAAGTGCCCCAATGATGATACAGGTCTCCTCGCAAGGTGTTCGGGATCCGGAAAAGCCCTCGGAGTATGCGTTAACATCCCGCATGCCCCGCTTAGCCCCCGCGCCCTTTGTTTTCCCCTTTTTCCCTCTTTCCTTGGCCTCTTGACCTTCAGTGATGAAACCGCCACCCTGAACAGGGGCGGTCCTCAGAACCGCCGCCCGCTCGTAGCGGCGGTCGGTCCCGCGCTTTTCCGAACGCTCTTTTGACGCGACTCGCGTGAAATATCACGTTTCACCAGCTTTTCTTTGCCGACTTGAGCATGCATTAATGTTTTTGGTCCCCTGGAACAGTGTTTTTCCTTTGTTTATTGTTTAGGAGTTCAATTTGGTTTTGGTTTTTGAGAGTTGGAATTCCTATAAATGCATGGTTTGTGCTCAAGCAATTGCCTCTCTCTCTCTCAACCTGGATTCCTCTTTGTTTTTAGTTTTCCTGTTTATTGCTTAGAATTCAATTGGTTTTGGTTAGTTGTTGCAGTGTGAAGTTGAATTCCATGTGCAGTAATGCATGGTTTGTGTACATGCAAATGGTCTGATTTTGGTGAAGAATTTGGTGAAGAATTTGGTCTGGAGTTTTTGGTCTGAAGCTTGGCTGGATTTTGAAGTTTGATCTTTGCTCTCATTCCCTCATTTTAGTGCTTTAGTTAGTTAGCTTGTTTAGAAGCCATAGCTTGAATTCACTTGCATCTTTTGTTAAATTGCTCAGCTGTTGGTAAGCCACAGACCCATCTTGTGCAAGAAGTGTTGTTGTTTCATCCAATCCAGTTAGAAGCTTGCCCCTGAATTCCTCTTTGCTGTAGATTTATTTTTACTGTGTCTTGGAGTTCTTAGTTCAATTCATTATATACCTGGTTAGCTTTATTCAGCTGTTGGTAAGCCACATATCCAACTTGTGCAAGCAGTGTCTTTATTTTGGAATAGAATAGCTTGGGAAGCCATTAAAGTTGCAGGTTTTGCTCTTCGTATAGGATAGTTGCAGGTTCTGGTCACTCCATGTTGCATGACTCGCAGTAAAATCCCGCTAGGAATCGCATAAGCCAAGCTCTGTACTCTTGCGCTATCCCTCTCCTACTCGCATTCTCGCCTCCAGATTCGAGCCGTCCTTGTCCCAAAATCTACTCCTATCGGTGCTAGCATTACACGCTTTTCTGGATCCAAGTGAACACGAAAGAACGAGAAGATCATACTGAGGGGACGAGATCATACACACACCATCGGATTCGCCACTGTTCTGCGGAATCCAGGTTTTACATTTCAAAGTTCTAGTCAGATTCATATCAAATAGAGTAGTTAATCGCTTTATTTCATTTCATTCTATTCTCGACATTGCTGTGTGAAGTCAGGGGATTGATAGTTTCGAGAAACTATGATTCACTCCTCACTTCGAGGTAGGATCGAGAATCTTGCCAGAGATTAGATTAGACAAACTGCTTTATTTAGAATAATTTATAAATCGCACAGCAAATAACCACACTCGGTTATCTTGTCTGCTTTAAATTATTGCTTAGCTATTATTTCTAGATACGCTTAAAATAGTTTGCTTTCCTTAAAATTGTTAGAATATTTCATAGAAAAATAAAAGTTATATGTAGTTAGATTTATTTCACTTAGTTAGAATTTGTTTCATCACAGCTTAGATTGCATTTTGTTTCAGTATGACAATCACGGACCTCAAGAGCCTGGGAATATATATTTGAGCCAATCGTGCCTCAACCAAACCTCGTCACAAATGATAGTTGACATAGACCAAAATCTCGTGATACAAGTATTCCAAACAACCACGATTTACAACCGATCACCACGCTAAGAGGACTAAACATAGAAGACGACCAAGCACATACGTTTTGGTCAAGTCAGCCAAACTACAGATTACCCTAGAAAACATCCACATGACTGTAGAAGGGCTCGAAAGAGAACAAACATTCGGGTGCGATCCTCTAGTTCCACAAATTTACGCTGGAGACACCCTCGTAGATATAGATACCAGCTTAAGAATCCAGGTTGTGAGAACACCTGTAAGGTATTCTGAGAAGATCGCACAACTATTGGTTCTAAACATGAAGGTTGAAAGCATACGATTATTGGATACTAGGGATTAGAACTTGATCTCACGTATGACCATAACAGGACCGCAACAACCAAGAGTCTACGGTTGTGACCCACAGATCCCACAGCCCAACGAATCCACAAGTCAGTTAGATATAGACACTAGCCTACGCACACTAGTATTTCAGTCCACTCCACTTCCACCTATCATCATCGAACAACTGTCCTTACTAGATATAGCGGCTAACGAAGCTAGGGAATTCTGGACTAGGCCAGAAAATCATCCATAGAATCGATTATATTCATCATCCACTATATGACCTTATCGGGAGATATACACGAAACAATCCCAGGTCATTTTCCACGTATTCCGCAACCCATAGATCGAATCACGCCAGAGCTCGATATTGATTGGAGCCTTCGAGCAGTCATCCTCGCTGATCGATCTATCACACCACTCCAAGTTAGAAGGGCCTTCTTTGCCTTAGATTTGCAAATTCCACTAGTGCGTGTCAAGACATTAGACTCGCCTAACTAGTTTGTCTCGCATATTCTACCCCCACCGGGTGTCTCCTGCACGACCTCGGAGGTCGGGTACGCGGAAGAGTTACTTGTTGATTCTCAAATTGATGTCTAATGTGTAATAAGTATGTTTTACATTAAGAGGGAAAGTTATAAAAATAAACACAATGTGGAAATTATTGAGCTTAAAGTCCAAATTCGTTGATTAAGCAACATGCTACTGGAGGACGAAGTCAACAAAAGTCAGAGGGCAATAAGAGTCCTCTTGTCAGCAACTAATGACATGTCGCATTTTATTTCGGTGGCATCTCTTTTTCAATTGTTTGTGTTTTATGGTGTGTGCAAATATTAAACATTGTAATCATTCACCTACTAAGATTGAAAAGAGGAGAATGTGCAAATAATAGACATTGTAAACAATTGTATAGGAGGGCAGTTGGCTATAGAGATCCTCTATCTTTTAGACTTCTACAACAATGGTGGAAGTGTGGTCGGCTAGTGAAAGAGCATTCACTAGAGTGAAAATGGGAACTGTTGAGTTCTTATATGTAGGTGATCATGCGCAGTAGATATCCAGAGTAGCGGTATACAAACCTTAAAGTATGTGTTGGCATATGATTCTATTATTAGTTCTTGTGATGTGTTGTTTCCCCATGTTCACAATGGGGGAGAATGTTAAGAAAATGTTAGTGCTCACATAAATTAGTGAGAAAATATATTTGTGGGAAAAATATATTAGTGAGTAAATTATTATTAATATTATGTGGGGTATTAGTTTGTTAGTTGAGTTACTGAAACAACTCAACCATTTTGGGTACGTAAGTAATATGGGTTGGATTTATTGTTGAGACTCCATGAGAATAGGAGATCACATAATCTTTATATTGTAGAATCACATGATCAATGATGTATCCTATGTGTGCATTAATTTTTTTATAATAACTCCCATAGAATGCCTTGGAATTTATCTAATGTATCTAGAGGGATACTAAGCACTGCTTGAGCTTGGGTTAGCTTAGAATGCATCTTTCTAACAATGTCCTCTTGTAACCTATTAGTTGATATCACAATTAAGACAAGGTCAACTTTAATGTAGCAACATCAATGTGAACTTCCTTTATCTCACTTCTTCTTTTTTGAATTGAATTTACCTCCTAATCCCAATCAACTGTTAGAAACCATTTTTGAGGTTCTTTATTTATTTTCAAACATTAGGGATATCATAGCCTAGGGAGAAGAAACTATCTTTCATGCTTGAGCTAATTATTTGTTCACACATTCTCGATGATCCATGTAGGCTACATCTATAGATTTTGTAGAGGGAGCCTATTTTCTAATGTATACATCATAACCTTAGTGATTTATAATACTTAAGGTCATAGTAGTAAGAGGGACATCTTTACTATGAGAATCAACAAAAAATTATTGGTAATATCAATATATGAAAACATAGGAGGTATAATAAAGGATGGGTTGGAAAAAGGTATGGTAAATGAAGTTTGCACTCCTATCCAAATTATGAATGAAAGATACCATGGGACTAATAGAGTCATCCATGAAATAAAATATGGCCTTGAACTATCTCCTTTATGGATATTCTAATGGACTTGTGCTAAAAACATATCTTATTTTAGTTGGCTACCATGTGCTATGTCCTCACCTATAGTGGTAGTGATAACAAGTAAAGGAGTAGCTATGATAGCTCAGGGGATTGATAGAATAGATGGAAGATGGTGGGAAGATGATAATACCAAATTGAGTAATGGAAGATGAAGATGATGTGGAAATAGGGGTCATGATAATAATATCCTAAATAATAATTAGAATGTTGTTAATATTTAATAATTAGAATGTTATTAATATTTAATAATTAGAATGTGCTAAACCGGTGTGATTTTCATCTTGTTGAAAAACACAATGTGTTTTTCGAAGATGTTGAAAAACACACTTTGTGTTTTTCAAAGACTTTGACAAACATGTGATTTTGCAGGGTGTTATGATTTTCTTAACAAACAATAAATATAGGTTTTACAATACTAACAATATACATCACCTAATATCATTAGCAATATTATTTACTCTTATAAAAACTAAAATAGAACATTAAGCTTTAGGTGAGAAAAAAAGTGAGAGTTAATAGAACATAGTCAAGGTTGGAATTAAATGCTAGATTTCATGAACTACCACTGTATATTTGACATGAAATTACTTAATAGATTTGAATATCAACAACAATAGAACACCAAGAACACCAAAATGTAGATAAATGATCACAATATGCAAGTATAAGTCATTAAGGGAATGATCATCGTGAGCATCATGAGAAAGGATCATTAAGGGAATGATCATCATGAGCATGATGAGAAAGGATCACCATGAGTGGTGATGGTATTCATCTCGAGCTCAAAAATGGTGCATATCTCTTTAGATGTTTCTAAACACTTAATCAATACTTGGCGATGTGCTCACATCTTGAAATTCAAAGAGTGTCTTTCATCGTGAAGTTAAAAAGGGTGTCATCATGTTCAAAGGTGAAATGGGAAGCTCATGGAGTTAGTTAAGGATCATCATATCTTGACTCGCCATCATGTTAAAACCTCTTCAAGGAACAAGCCAAGATGAGCTAGTCAAGCTACCGAGGCATTTAGGACCATCATGTGTAAAAGATCAAGGCATCATCTATCTCCATGAGATGCATATGAGAAAAGAGGTGTATGTGTATCCTGAAGTTAATTCCATCCGAGGAGAATTATAGAGCCAGGAGGGGTAAGAGGACGATCTTCATAGAGAGCACCATGTATGTAAGAATGAGAAATCGTCTGAGTTTAACTTGATGTCACTCACTTGGTAGTGTTCTTAAACACTGATTTGAACCTTGTAGTGTGATCACACTTTAAAGGAGGAAGGACATTATAACCACCTCATTTCAATCCAACTATAAGTGAAGTATTACAATTTATATAAGTGAAGTATTACAATTTATACAAGTGAAGTATTAGAATTTATATAAGTGAAGTATAGTTATATAATCTATACTTATTTAGATAATAATTTTTATGTAGTGTGGTAAAAAAACGAACTTATTTACAAATGTACAAAACATTATTTTCTCGTTAAACTTGGATATTACGAAAGTGTTTTCAATGAGGATGTTCAAGTACAAAAGGACAGAGGAAAAAGAGACGAGAAAGCGTAAAGGCAACATGCGTAATTATAGATATCGAGTAATTCTTTATGTATGCGAAGTCACAAAGAAATTGAAACAAGATCATTTGTATCGATAAATAAGATGGAATTCAAAGACACAAAGTTCTCAGAAATAACATCTCGCTAGAACACAAAGTTTCTTAACATAACACGATTCATTAATCAAGGACACAAAGTTCCTTCTTGGTTATACAAGATCACCGTGCTTGCAAAGTCAAGAGTATGCAATCGGCAAGACTAATGAACTTGAGACAAATGATCTTCACAAAGAAAATAAATGAAAGCTTAGGAATAACAGAGATCAGATAGACAAAGAATGGAAAGTCCTTCTGTATTGATTTCTTTATGATCTATTTACACTTTCAGAAAATATGCCAAGTTCTTCCTCCTTTTAGAATGGCGTAAAGAAGGCCATTATATAGCTTACAAATCAGTTACTCTTCGTAACCGCTTCTTTTAACTAAAGAATAGTTAAGGACCGCCAATCGCAATACCTCAACTTATTACAAAGAAAACGGAAAAAGAAAGGGAAGAAGAGAAAAGAATGAGGAGAAGAAGACAGTGGCCACCACCGAGAGGGACCCACCGACTTCGTAATCCGCCGCCCGAATTTCTTTAACGCCTCAGCCTATGTCTCTACCACGAGGGACGTACGTGTTGGCTGTTGACTGAGTCCAAAATCCAAGACATTTCTCCATCTCTTTATCAAACTCGACATGAGTATGATAATCTTTATTTGCTTCTCCAACGGCAGATCAAGAGAGCAGATTTCCTTCATTTTCTCTTTGAGATTGAGCTTTCCTTGAATAGATTATCTTTGACATAAGCTCTGAATTGAGCTTTGATTTCTTGCAAGGAACGGGACACACCAGAAGTTTCATCTTAAAGATGACAATGAATATCCTTGAAAACCGATATAACCAAAGCCTCAAAGCTTCGCCTTTCGCTAACCGTTCTTTAGTTCTCCCAAAGCCTACTCCAAAACTTTGATCTGATCTTCCATATTGATAGCAACTAGGAGGACAGAACCGCAAACCAGGCTCGGAAAGGAATTTCAGAGGGAGGGGACACACGCGCAGGTTTTCAAATTGCAAGGGTTCGAGCAAGGGTAGCATGGAAACAATGTAAGAATTGCAAAGGTGGCTTGCTCATTATATAGCCGCTGAGGAGAGAGAAGGGTGATCAATGCGCATTTAATGCATACCCACCAATTTGAATAAGCAGGATATTCGGGTAGAGCGGCAAAAACTGGTACGAATGACACTTGGTTCACTTGGGACATGTGAGACGCGAATGCGCGAAACACGCGGCTCTACCGATTCTGTGAAACAGGAGAAGACGCACAAATGCATTTTGGGACATTTGGGACGAAAAACGCACAAGTACGCGGTTCGGTGTTTCGCCGAAAATGGAACAAAAGGCCCGTTTGAACTTGGGACATTTGGGACAAAAAGAGTTCTGAAGTACGCGACTCGGCTGTGTTTCGGGTGAAAAAATGTTACAATAGCCTTTGAGCACTTGGGACATTTGGACAAAAGTTGAAGTACGCGGTTCGGGTGTTTCGCCGAAAATGGAACAACTTGCACTTTTTGACTTGGGACATTTGGGACAAAAAGTTCAAGTATGCGATTCGGTGTTTCTACTGAAAATGGAACAACTCACACGAAAAGTTTGGGACACTTGGGACATGAAAGAGCGCGGTACGCGGTTCGGGGAAAAGGTGACAATGAGTCCGAAAAAGTTTGGGACATTTGGAACGCAAGAGCGGGCCGCACGCGTTCGGGCCGAAAAATGGAACAACTTGCATAATTGAACTTTGGGACATTTGGGACGAAAAGTTCTGACAGGCCCGAAAATGGAACAACTTCGGGATTTCGCCGATCGGGAACAGAGCGCACTTCGAACTTGGGACACGCGGGACAAAAATGTCCGACAGTTCGAAATACATACAAAATGACCTAAAACCACAGATTTTTCTCAATTTCACGACTTCGGTACATAGAGAAAACACTTAAACTCAAAATTTTGAAATTTTTACTTTCATCAAAGCAGGGAATTTTGAGTGGACAACAGCTGGCTCCTTCTGGGGATGACTTGGCATAAATTCAAGGAATGAGACAAGGCAAGAACTTAGACAAACTCGGGAAGCAGATCAAAGACCTTATCCATTGGGCAACGAGTCAAAAATGTACTCAACACAGAGGGCAACACACCAAAACAAAAAGGAAAGAAAAGCAAAAACGCTGTACAGAATATACAAGGGACTCCCTAATCACCTAGGACTTGAACAACTTGAGATACTGCCCACTATAAGGAAGTGGGAGAGAAGAACCATCCATGTAATCAAGATAAAAGGAATTCTCACCAGCAAAGTGTCTGATCTTGAAAGGTCCGAGCCACAGGGAATCAAACTTTCCATGGCTGCCACGAGGTTCATGTCTTTTGTCCCATAACAACACGGTGTCTCCAACTTGGAAATCTCTGAACCTAGCTTTCTTGTCAAACAGGACCTTTACCTTCTCACCGGTGAATGATATCCTATCAAAACCATCAATCTGTCCTCATTCAGTTTGTGCAGGTACATAATTCTCTTGTCCAAAGCATCTCTGAAACTAGTATCTTCAATGGCCTTCATTAGGTGCAAGGTCAAGGGCAGCTCCACCGCACACGCAATTGAGCTTCTACTCCATATACCACTTGAAAAGGAGACATTCCAATAGCTCTCTTTGGTGTAATCCTGTCTGCCCAAAGAGCATCATAGAGCTTCTTGTGCCGCTTTCATTGAGACTCATCACCAACTTCCTTATGATAGTCACCATTTTTTGTTAGTGGATTCTCGCTTGCCCATTTCCCTGGGGTAATAATCAAGAATGAGCCAGGAGATGCCATACCCATAGCAGTAAATCCATTATCTCACTTGAAGAGAAATTCAAGCATTATCTCACACAATCTTATTAGGTACACCATACCTTACCAAGATGTTCTCTTTAATGAAGCCGCACACCACTTCGTATAGTACTTTTGATCGAATAGCTTCCACCCATTTGGTGAAATAGTCAAAGGGCAAGCAGCACATGAGTGTGACCAGCACTAGAAGCAGGATTAAGTGTACCAATGAAGTCCAAACCCCACTGTTGAAATGGTTCCTCAATCACAACTGGCTTGAGAGGCAAAGAAGCCAATTTAGGTCTTCCCACAAAAGTCTGACAAGCCTCACATTTATCAACCCACTTGGATGCATCTCTCAACAAGGAAGGCCAAGAGATCCTCCACGGAGTATCTTATGAGTCAGTAACCATGATGAATAGTGCCCTCCACATGCCCGATCATGAAAAGCCGAGAGCAACTTTCTCTCGTTGTTCCTTGTCCACACACTTCAAAATCTCCCATCTAACCCACGCTTGAACAAAGCATTTTCCCACAATACATATTGTGACCGACCTCAATTTAATGCCCTCTTTTCTTTGGCGCTTAAATGAGAGGGGCATTCCCATAGGTGAGAAAATGGGCGATGTCAAGATACCATTCATCAACCGAGCTAAGGAACAGTAACGGTAGGAATGTCACTTTCTCCTCCAAAGAACTCATGTTTAGCTCCTTCAAAGAATGAGCTCACAAAGGCCTTTTCCACGAACCAACTTGGTCGGTTTGATGTCAATGTCATACTCTTGACCTTAGCAACCCAGCCTCCTCTCTTGATCCAAATTCTTGTTGTGTGAGAATTGACTTAACAAATTGTATCTGGAACCAAAGACCATGGAGTGAGAGTTGAGGATATAAAACGAAACCGCTAATGTGCTTTGACCACCGCAAAAGCATGCTTCTCCATCATGGTGTATTTCAACTCATGATCTTTCGTAATATAGCTCATGAACGCAATTGGGAGTTCATGCTCATTAGAGTCTTCTTGAGTTAAGACAAAGAGCCAAGGTATTATCTCAGAAGATAGCAATAGATGATGAAATCTTTGCTTGAAATCGTGACAAAGCTAAAACAGAGTTTTAGCAATAGCTCTCTTTGATACCTTCAAAGGATTCCTTTCCTTCGTAAGACCAACCAAATGTTTGCTTCCTTTCATCATCCGAGAAATATTCAAAGTTAACTCGCAAAAATCAGTGGATGAATCTTCTCAAGAAATTTATCTTACCAAAGAAGGAGTGCACGCCTTTTTTACTGGTTGGGAGAGGAATTTGTTGGATGGCTTGAACTCGCTCAGATCAATCTTAATACCATCCTCGAAACGATGTGCCCTAATAACTTTCCCTCTATAACACAAAAGACATTTTTTAGGGTTCGAGAGATCCCATGCTCTCTCGCATCTCAAAGCAGAATCGTCTCTAGGTGATCAAAATGATCCGCTCTTGTCTTGGAAAACACTCACAAAGTCATCAAGATATATGACAATACACTTCCCTTTCAAGCTTCCAAAAGCCGATCCATGGCTCTCTGAAAAGTGGCACCAACGATTAATGAGCCCAAAAGGCATCCTCTTGTAAGCAAAGGTACCCCAAGGAGTAGTGAAAGTTGTCTTGTGTTGATCTGCAGTATCAACCTCTACCTGATTGTATCCCGAGAATCCATCGAGCATGGATAACATTTCAGACCCTGTAACGCTTGCAAGACCTGATCCATCATAGGCAAAGGATAATTATCTTTCAAAGACGCCTGATTCAGGTTCCTGAAATCAACACAGATGCGGATCTCACCATTTTTCTTCCTAACAGGCACAATATTTGCAATCCATGTTGGATGGTGAATGGGAAAATGATTTTAGCCTTCAACAACTTCCTCAATTTCCCGAAAGATGGTGTCAGCTATTTTGGGATTATACTGCCTCTGTTTCTGCTTAAAAGGTTTAATTCCTGGTTTGAGAGGAATCGAGTGCTGCATATCTTTTGGTTTGAAAGCTTTCAAATCTTCATAAGAATAAGCAAGAACATCCTTATACCTCCTTAGAAGATCAATTTCTTTTCTCCTCTCATCTGTCATTGCAAACATTTTCCAATATTCACTAGCTTAGGGTCATTAGAACTCCCAATATTGATTTTGTCATACTCAGCTGATTGCTGAGGTCCAGTAGAAGCTCTAGACTTCACATACCTGTCATGTTTATCAAACAGTTCCTCTAAGCTTACCAATCCTTTAGGAATCTTATTCCCCTTGAGTTTAATGCACCCTTCCCGACTGCTTTCTTCCCTCGGGTGACTCGCTTTGTCAAAGGGCACACTCTCACGAGGTAGGTTGTCACTTCCCTCAAAATACAGCTGTTCAAAATTACCCTTGAGTTCCAGGAAGGAAAGAAAATGTTGATCATCATTGAAAACCTGCCAGTTATTGGTGTTATCAGGTACACTGGGTCGATGGATCATCTCAATGGTGAACTTGTCTTGAGAGAAATCAGGATGAGGAATCAAGAGCGACCCCCGAGACAGCAACTAGTGAATCAGCCCCGCTGCTTCTTTTCCTAGTACACGCTTCGATAGAGAAAGCATCAAGGAATTCAATGGAATCCCAAACCTGATTCCGGTAATGTTTCAGCCTTCCATTTTTTACTTGAAAAAGGTTTCTGACCTGCTTTACAATCAATTCTGCATCACCACGAGCCAGAAGATTCTTTACACCTTGTTCTTTGGCCACTTGCAATCCGAGAATGAGAGCCTCGTATTCTGCTGTGTTATTAGTATTCTCGAACTGCAACTTAAATGAAAAGGGGTGTAGGCTTCCTTCAGGTGACACCAACAGGACACCGGCTCCAGAACCAGCTGAGGAACAACTTCCATCAAACTCTAAAATCCAAACCCCATTAGGATCTTTAGGAGACACTTTGGGGGTCGGATTTCATCAGGGGACATAATCATGTAGTTACCATGCCCCATATCCTCGTAGAGTATTTGTGCTCTAGGATCATCCGTTTTCTGCACAATATACTCAGACTGCTTCTCAGCAAGCAACTTCTTCATTTGTCCATTAACAGGCACGAGTGCATGTGACCACCCATTTGGATTTCCCCACCCACGCCCTTACAGTAGTTCCTACTTAGCAACATCCCTATGATGAAGGGGGAATATCTCGCCACTAAGATGGTAGCCAACACTTTCTTCTCGCAAAGCAAAGAAAAGCTACTTGTGCATCTTTAATTCTCCCGACCAGTGGGCACTTCTTTACTCTCCATGGAGTAACAAGATCCATAAGTGCGTGTGAGGGTCAGGCCTAAAGCATGAGCTACTTTAGCAGGCATCACATTATCTGAGGCTCCGAATCTATGACACAATTATTGAGCCTATGACCAGCTATAAGAAGTGTTACATAAAAAGGCTTGATTTTGTCATTAGGCGAGGTGACAATGGCTACCGTGACTAGGTCAGGTGCGTGTATGAGGAGTGGGGGCAAAAGGCCTTTAGAGGTGGTCTTAGAGTGGGAATTGACAAAGTGGATCATTTTGGCAAAAGCTTTGGGATGGGTTTGATAGTACTCAGCTTCTGAGATTTGGACCTTGGTCTTTTTCAGGTGATCAACAATATCAAAGGATCCGTATGGACGGGCCATCATCATTCTGAAGACTCTCTAGGCTTATCAACTTTAGGAGAAAAAGAAGAAGCAACTTTAGTAGTAGGATTGATAGGACTCACCTTTGGTGTAGATGAAGTAGGGATAGGAGATCCTCTTTTTGCAATCACGGGAATAGTTGTCGACTGCTCCTTAGATTTCTTGATAGGCCATGTCACTTTCTCCTCTCGACTTGTCTGCTTCTCGAGTCATGACAAAAATGATTCGCTATTCATGTCTCTACCCACTTCATCATAATCATCTCCATCATCAATGCCCTCAGTGGTGAAGAAATTGACTCGAGATCCCTCAAGTTCATCTGCTTCATCATCAACTTCTCTCGCAAACTCTTCGCAAGCTTCATTATCTTCATCGTCATCTGGTTCTTCCACCTCGCAGGTCGCATTGACAGGGACTTTAACAGGAGGTCCTTCAAGTGCTAATCTTGTTTGAGAAGCAGGCAAACGATTTCTGGGCTGAAAATTTCTCCTTGGAACGTCTGCATAAGGAGCGTGCTGAGCCAATTGTTTCTTTATAGCAATAAGATCATTTGCAAGTTTCTGAACTAATGGATCAGTATTAGGTCCAGGGGTGGAAGAGGAAGAAGCAGCAGACTTAGATTTGGGAGGGTCTCTTCTCAACTTCCCTGACATGATCAAGTCATCCTCGATACTAACAGCGAGAGTTTGATCCTCGACCAATGTTGCGAGATTAGCCCTTCTTAGTGCATAACTAACTTTGGGCGATTGAGCATTTAGGAAGAAACATTTTTGAATTTGATCAACAGGTCGGGTAGGCCATGAATTTTATTGATCAATTTGTTGAACCGGGCCACAAATTCTCTCATGGGCTCTTGTGAATCTTTCTTTATCTGAGAGATTTGGGCTAGCAAGGCATGTACATCTTCTGCCGGCTTGAAACGGTTTTCAAACTGAGTTCTCATCAGGTCCTGGGCCGGTGATAGCGCCAAATTTAAGGTGGTAGAACCAATCAAGCAAAGATTATCTTGTAACGTCTCAACGAACAGCCTTACGGAGACGTCTTCATATTCGACTCCCAGAACTCCACATGCAACAACGAAGGCTGCGATGTGTTCATCAGGATGCACTTTGCCATCGCCTTTGAATTTGGGGAAGTTCTTCCGGTTACCTCTGGGTAACTCATGCAAAGGCTGAGTAAGGGCCAGGGGCCCGACACGATGACCCCATGGTAATGGCGCCGCCATTCTTGGAAAAACGGCTTGGAGAGGGACTGCAACACCAGCAAGAATCAAAGCTTGAAGATTAGGGCTAGCTGGCTCTGAAGGAAAACCACCCGTGGGAATTCTGTCTTGAGCAGGTGGAGTGCTTGTCGAACGAGTCCTTCTATTTCTTGTCGAAGGGAAAGGAAAACCCTGCTGCTCCAAAAGCTGAAACTGAGAATCTTCAACACCAAGGGCCCTCCTCCCTCGAGTAAAACGCGGAGTCGCCAGATCAAAGGATGATCAAAAATTACAGAACTGGAATGTGATTTTCCCCAGCGGAGTCGCCAAAAACTGTTGGTCGTCAAATAGGACTTTTAAGAAGAGCAACAGTCAGGGGACAAGAAGTCCCTCCTCTTTAATGGGAGAGGTTCCCTTATTCAGAAACAAACTTATTTACAAATGTACAAAACATTATTTTCTGGTTAAACTTGGATATTACGAAAGTGTTTTCAATGAGGATGTTCAAGTACAAAAGGACAGAGGAAAAGAGTACGGAAAGAGCAGAAAGGCAACATGCAGAATTATAGATATCAGAGTAATTCTTTATGTATGCGAAGTCACAATGAATTGAAACAAGATCATTTGTATCGGATAAATAAGATGGAATTCAAAGACACAAAGTTCTCAGAATAACATCTCGCTAGAACACAAAGTTTCTTAACATAACACGATTCATTAATCAAGGAAACAAAGTTCCTTCTTGGTTATACAAGATCACCGTGCTTGCAAAGTCGAAGAGTATGCAATCGGTAAGACTAATGAACTTGAGACAAATGATCTTCACAAAGAAAATAAATGAAAGCTTAGGAATAACAGAGATCAGATAGACAAAGAATGGAAAGTCCTTCTGTATTGATTTCTTTATGATCTATTTACACTTTCAGAAAATATGCCAAGTTCTTCCTCCTTTTAGAATGGCGTAAAGAAGGCCATTATATAGCTTACAAATCAGTTACTCTTCGTAACCGTTTCTTTTAACTAAAGAATAGTTAAGGACCGCCAATCGCAATACCTTAACTTATTACAAAGAAAACGGAAAAGAAAGGGAAGAAGAGAAAAGAATGGGGAAGAAGACAGGTGGCCAGTCACTGAGAGGGACCCACCGACTTCAGAATCCGCTGCTTGAATTTCTTTAACGCCTCAGCTATGTCTCTGCCACGAGGGACTGACATGTTGGCCGTTGACTGAGTCCAGAATCCAAGACATTTCTCCATCTCTTTATCAAACTCGACATGAGTATGATAATCTTTATTTGCTTCTCCAACGGCAGATCAAGAGAGCAGATTTCCTTCATTTTCTTTTGGAGATTGAGCTTTCCTTGAATAGATTATCTTTGACATAAGCTCTGAATTGAGCTTTGATTTCTTGCAAGGAACGGGACACACCAGAAATTTCATCTTGAAGATGACAATGAATATCCTTGAAAACCGATATAACCAAAGCCTCTTGAAAGCTTCGCCTTCTCGCAACTGTTTCTTTAGTTCTCCCAAAGCCTACTCCAAAACTTTGATCTTCCATATTGATAAGAACTAGGAGGACAGAACCGCAAACCAGCTCGGAAGGAATTTCGTGAGGGAGGGGACACACGCGCAGTTTTCAAATCGCAAAGGGTTCGAGCAAGGGTAAATGGAAACAATGTAAGAATTGCAAAGGTGGCTTGCTCGTTATATAGCCATTGAGGAGAGAGAAGGGTGATCAATGCGCATTTAATGCATACCCACCAATTTGAATAAGCAGGATATTCGGGTAGAGCGGCAAAAACTGGTACGAATGACACTTGGTTCACTTGGGACATGTGAGACGCGAATGCGCGAAACACGCGGCTCGGCCGATTCGGGCGAAACAGGGAGAAGACGCACAAATGCATTTTGGGACATTTGGGACGAAAACGCGTGAAGTACGCGGTTCGGGTGTTTCGACCGAAAATGGAACAAAAGGCCCGTTTGAACTTGGGACATTTGGGACAAAAGTTCCGAAAGAGCGACGGCTGCCGGTTCGGGTGAAAAATGTTACAATAGGTCCGGAGCACTTGGGACATTTGAGACGAAAACGCGCGAAGTACGCGGTTCGGGTGTTTCGGCCGAAAATGGAATGACTTGCACTTTTTGACTTGGGACATTTGGGACATGAAAGTGCGAAGTACGCGGTTCGGGCGAAACGGCCGAAAATGGAACAACTCGCACGAAAAGTTTGGGACACTTGGGATGAAAATGCGCGAAGTACGCGGTTCGGGTGTTTCGGCCGAAAAGGTGACAATGAGTCCAGGAAATGTTTGGGACATTTGGACGCAAGTCGCGAAATCGGCACGCGATTCGGCGTTTCAAAGAAAATGGAACAACTTGCATAATTGACTTTGGGACATTTGCGGCGAAAAGTTTCGACAGTTCCGAAAATGGAACAACTTCGGGATTTCGGCCGATCGGGAATGAACGAACGCACTTCTAACTTGGGACACGTGGGACAAAAATGTCCGACAGTGCCCGAAATACATACAAAATGACCTAAAACGCAGATTTTCTCAATTTCACGACTTCGGTACTTTAGAGAAAAACACTTAAACTCAAAATTTTGAAATTTTTACTTCAAATGTCATGTCTCCCACGTCAAACAAAATTTGTGCGTCACATCATGGTTTCCTGATGGTGAAACACGACACATGATCTTTTTACCCACATGCATAGGTGCAAAATGAGTGAAGGTATGAAAATCAGATCCACAATCAGATGCACTTTGAAAAATGGAATGCAATTTTCAACAAAGTGCAAACAACGATGGTTTTAAACCTTTTTATTGATGTAATTAATATTTAGTAATTATAATGTGCTAAACCGTTTTGCTTTTCATATTGTTAAAAACACAATGTGTTTTTTAGCACGTTGAAAACCAAACTGTGTTTTTCAACACTTTGAAAAACACAATGTGGTTTTCAAAAAGTGCAAACCACGATGGTTTTCCACATTTTTTGAATTTATGTACTCAATATTAAGTAATTAACATGTGGATAACTTGTGTGCTTTTCATCTCGTTTAAAAACACGTGTGTTTTTCAACACGTTGAAAAACACACTATGTTTTTCAACACTTTGAAAAAATGCAATGTGGTTTTCTACAAGGTGCAAACCACGATGTTTTTACACCTTTTTGTACTAATGTAATTAATATTTAATAATTAGAATGTGCTAAACATTTGTGTTTTTCATCTTCTTGAAAAACATGATGTGTTTTTAATCACGTTGAAAAACACATTGTGTTTCTCAAAGACGTTGAAAAATGTAATGCGGTTTTCAACAAATTGTAAACCATGATGGTTTTCCACGATGCATTTCTTCCTTGTTTTAATGATGCAATCCACATAAAGTAATTATCAAATGGAAAAGAGTTATTTTTTTCAAAGTGCTAAAAATAAACTATGTATTTTTCGACACGTTGAAAAACACACTATGTTTTTCAACAATATGAAAAACACAATGTTGTTTATAACAAGGTGCAAACCACGATGCATTTCTTCCTTATTGAAATGATGCAACCCACATCAAGTAATTATTAGGTGGAAAAAGTTGTTTTTTTTTCAAAGTGCTGAAAAATAGAGTGTGTTTTTCAAAACACACACTATGTATTTTTCAAATATATGAAAAACACAATGTTGTTTATAACAAGGTTCAAACCACGATGCATTTCTTCCTTGTTGTAATGATGTAATGCAAATCAAGTAATTATCAGGTGGAGAAGAGTTGTATTTTTTCAAAGTGCTAAAAAATAGAGTGTGTTTTTGACATGTTGAAAAACACACTTGTGTTTTTTAGCAATATGAAAAACACAATGTTGTTTATAACAAGGTGTGAACCATAATGCATTTATTCCTTGTTATAACGATGCAATCCACTTCAAGTAATTATCAAGTGAAACAAATTTGTTTTTTTCCAAAGTGTTGAAATATAGAGTGTGTTTTTCGACACGTTGAAAAACACACTGTGTTTTTCAAAGAATATGAAAATGCAATGTTGTTTATAAAAAGGTGCAAACCGTGATGCATTTATTCATTGTTATAACAAGGCAATCCATATCAAACAATTATCGGTGGAGAAGAGTTGCCTTTTTCAAAGTGTTAAAAATAAGAGTGTTTTTTTCACACGTTGAAAAAATAGTGTTTTTCAAAGAAATGAAAAACACAATGTTGTTTATAACAAGGCGTAAGCCACGATGCATTTCTTCCTTGTTGTAATGATGCAATCGACATCAAGTAATTATCAGGTGGAAAAGAGTTGATTTTTTTCAAAGTGTTGAAAAATAGTGTGTTTTTTCGACGTGTTGAAAAACACACTCGTGTTTTTCAGCAATATGAAAAACACAATGTTGTTTATAACAAGGTGCAAACCATACATTCATTTCTTCCTTATTGTAATGATGCAATCCACATCAAGTAATTATCAGGTGGAGAAGAGTTGCCTTTTTTCAAAGTGCTAAAAAATAGAGTGTTTTTCAACACGTTGAAAATCACACTGTGTTTTTCAACAATATGAAAAACGCAATGTTGTTTATAATAAGGTTCAAACCACGATGCATTTATTCCTTGTTGTAATGATGCAATCCACATCAAGTAATTATCAAGTGGAAAGAGTTGTTTTTTTTTTCAAAGTGCTGAAAAAAGCGTATTTTTTCGACACGTTGAAAAACACACTGTGTTTTTCAACAATATGAAAAACATAATGTTGTTTATAACAAGGTGCAAACCATGATGCATTTCTTCCTTGTTGTAATGATATGCAATCCACATCAAGTAATTATTAGGTGGAAAATAGTTGGTTTTTTTCAAAGTGATGAAAAATAGAGTGTGTTTTTAGACACGTTGAAAAACACACTATGTTTTTCAACAATATGAAAAATGCAATGCTGTTTATAACAAGGTGCAAACCATGATGCATTTCTTTCTTTTTGTAATGATGCAATCCACATCAAATAATTATCAAGTGGAGAAGAGTTACCTTTTTTCAAAGTGCTAAAAATAGAGTATGTTTTTGACAAGTTTAAAAATACATTATGTTTTTCAACAATATGAAAAACACAAAGTTGTTTATAACAAGTGCAAACCATGATACATTTTTCCCTTGTTGTAATGATGTAATCCACATAAAGTAATTATCAGGAGGAAAAGAGTTGTTTTTTTCAAAGTGTTGAAAAATAGAGTGTGTTTTTCAACATGTTGAAAACCACACTTTGTGTTTTTCAACAATATGAAAAATGTAATTTTGTTTATAACAAGGTGCAAACCATGATGCATTTTTCCTTTTTGTAACATGCAATGCAAATCAAGTAATTATAAGGTGGATAAGAGTTATTTTTTTCAAAGTGCTAAAAAATAAAGTGTGTTTTTCAACACGTTAAAAAACACACTGTGTTTTTCAACAATATGAAAAACACAATGTTGTTTATAACAAGGTGCAAACCATGATGCATTTCTTCCTTGTTGTAACATGCAATCCACATCAAGTAATTATCAGGTGGAAAAGAGTTACTTTTTTCAAAGTGCTGAAAAATAAAGTGTGTTTTTCGACACGTTGAAAAACACACTATGTTTTTTAGCAATATGAAAAAACACAATGTTGTTTATAACAAGGTGCAAACCACGATGCATTTCTTCCTTGTTGTAATGATGTAATGCAAATCAAATAATTATCAGGTGGAGAAGAGTTGCCTTTTTTCAAAGTGTTGAAAAATAGAGTTGTGTTTTTCACATGTTGAAAAACACACTTGTTTTTCAACACTTTGAAAAATGCAATTTGGTTTATAACAAGGTATAAACCATGATGCATTTCTTCCTTATTGTAATGATGTAATCCAAATCAAGTAATTATCATGTGGAGAAGAGTTTTTTTTTTCAAAGTGATGAAAAATAGACTATGTTTTTTTACACATTGAAAAACACAATGTTTTTTTTTATAAAAAGGTTGTTGTTTATAACAAAACCATGATGCATTTCCTCCTTGTTGTAACGATGAAATCCACATCAAGTAATTATCAGGTGGAAAAGAGTGTTTTTTTTCAAAGTGATAAAAATAGAGTGTGTTTTTCAACACATTGAAAAACACAATGTGTTTTCAACACTTTGAAAAATGCAATGCGATTTTTATAAAGGTGCAAACCATGATGTTTTCTTATTTTTGTAATGATGTGATCCACATCAAGTAATTATCAGGTGGAGAAGAGTTGTTTTTTTCAAAGTGTTGAAAATAGAGTGTTTTTTCACACTTTGACAATATGAAAAATTCATGTTGATTTTGCCAAGGTTTTTAAACCATCGATATTTTTTCCCCTTGTTGTAATGATGTGATCCATATCAAATAATTATCAGGTGGAGAAGAGTTGTTTTTTTCCATAGTGTTGAAAAATATAGTGTGTTTTTCAACATGTTGAAAAACACAAATTGTTTTTCAACACTTTGAAAAATGCAATGCGATTTTTATAAAGTGCAAACCATGATGTTTTCCTCCTTGGTGTAATGATGTGATCCACATCAAGTAATTATCAGGTGGAGAAGAGTTATTTTTTCAAAGTGCTAAAAACTAGATTGTATTTTTCAGCAATATGAAAAACCATGTCGAAAAACAATGTTTGTCGATGGTGAAGGTGCAACCACGATGCTTTTCCTCATTGTAATGATGTGATCCATATCAAGTAATTATCAAGTGGAGAAGAGTTTTTTTTCTCATAGTGCTTTGAAAAACACATCGTGTTTTTCAACACTTCGAAAAACCCCATGTCGATTTTTATAGGTGGTGAAAACCACGATGTTATTCCTCCTTGTTGTAATGATGTGATCCACATCAAATTATTAGGTGGAGAAGAGTTGATTTTTTTCAAAGTGCTGAAAAATAGATTGTGTTTTTCAACATGTTGAAAAACATAGTGTTTTTCAGCAATATGAAAAATGCCATGTTGATTTCACAAGGTGCAACCACGATGTTTTTCTTCCTTGTTGTAATGATGTGATCCATATCAAGTAATTATCAGGTGGAGAAGAGTTTTTTTTTTCCATAGTGTTGAAAAATAGAGTCTGTTTTTCACCATGCTGAAAAACACACTATGTTTTTCAACACTTTGAAAAATGCAATGTTGTTTATAAAGGTGTAAACCACGATGTTTCATTCTTTGTTGTAATGATGTGATCCACATCAAGTAATTATAAGGTGGAGAAGAGTTGTTTTTTTTCAAAGTTCTAAAAATAGACTATGTTTTTCAACAATATGAAAAACGCCATGTTGATTTCGCCAAGGTGCAACCCACGATGATTTTCCTCCTTGTTGTAATGATGTGATCCATATCAAGTAATTATCAGGTGGAGAAGAGTTTTTTTTTTCAAAGTGCTAAAAATATAGTGTGTTTTTCAACACGTTGAAAAACACATTGTGTTTTTCAACACTTTGAAAAATGCATGCGTTTTTATAAAGGTACAAACCATGATGCTTTCCTCTTTGTTGTAATGATGTGATCCACATCAAGTAATTATCAGGTGGAGAAGAGTTGTTTTTTTTCAAAGTGCTGAAAAATAGACTGTGTTTTTCAACACGTTGAAAAACACACTGTGTTTTTCAACAATATGAAAAATGCCATGTAATTTCACCAAGGTGCAACCCACGATGCTTTTCCTCCTTGTTGTAATGATGTGATCCATATCAAGTAATTATCAGGTGGAGAAGAGTTTTTTTTTCAAAGTTATGAAAAATAGAGTTTATTTTTCACCACGTTGAAAAACACACTTTGTTTTTCAACACTTTGAAAAATACAATGCGGTTTTATAAAGGTACAAACCACGATGTTTTCCTCTTTATCGTAATGATGTGATCCACATCAAGTAATTATCATGTGGAGAAGAGTTGTTTTCCTTTCAAAGTTCTGAAAAATAGATTATGTTTTTCAACACTTTGAAAAACATACTTTGTTTTTCAACAATATAAAAATTCCATGTCGATTTCATCAAGGTGCAAACCATGATGATTTTCCTCCTTTTTATAATGATGTGATCCATATCAAGTAATTATCAGTGGAGAAGAGTTGTTTTTTTCAAAGTGCTAAAAATAAAGTGTGTTTTTCACTTTGAAAAACACTTTTTTTTTAAATTGCAAAAATGCGTGCGTTTTCCACAAGGTGGAAACCATGATGTTTTTACACCTTAATGTAATGATGCAATCCACATTGAGTATGTATCATGTAGAGAAGCATTGCATTTCCCAAAGTGTGGAAAAATAAATTATGTTTTTTGGGCATTGAAAAATGCGTAATGCGGTTTTCCACAAGGTGGAAACCACGATGTTTTTCCACCTTAATGTAACAATGTAATCCAAATTGAGTATGTATCACATGGAGAAGCATTGTGTTTCCCAAAGTGCGGAAAAATAAATTTTGTTTTTTTGGCGCATTGAAAAACACATTGTGTTTTTCAAGCCCTTTGAAAAATGCGTAGTGCGGTTTTCCACAAGGTGGAAACCATGATGTTTTTACACCTTAATGTAATGATGTAATCCACATTGAGTATGTATCACTTGGAGAAGCATTGCATTTCCCAAAGTGTAAAAAATCAAAAGTGCATTTTTCGATGCATTGAGAAACACATTGTGTTTTTCAACACTTTGAAAAATGCGTAGTGCGGTTTTCCACAAGGTGGAAACCACGATGTTTTTCCACCTTAATGTAACGATGTAATCCACATTGAGTATGTATCACATGGAGAAGCATTGCATTTCCCAAAGTGTAGAAAATCAAAGTGCGTTTTTTGGTGCATTGAAAAACACACCATGTTTTTAGCACTTTGAAAAATGTAGTGCGGTTTTCCACAAGGTGGAAACCAAGATGTTTTTCCACCTTAATGTAACGATGTAATCCACATTGAGTAATTATCATGATGAATTTATTCCTCAACAGGAGCCATAATAACCCACATACAAATGGTTTTCCCAAAAGAATAAGTTTATATTAAAATTTGCACATGTGACTCATATAACTTCTTTGGCACCATTAATGACATTTTCAATTAAGATCAAGCTTCACATCTGATTTGTGCTACACACACCTTCAGTATCTAGATTAAATTCTCACACGCAGTCCCAATTGATTTCTCCATCATAATGTTGTACCTACCCATATATTATACTCATTATCTATGTCTCTTCTAACCATTTTCATTTCACTAAGTACCTCATGACATATATGTAGGATCACGCTTCCTTCTTTCTTAAGAATAGGTTTCCTCTCCCTATATACTCATGAGATATTATGTAGAGGTTATGCCAAACCACCCATTACACTTCCTCATCACTATGCGCTCATCAATAATTGCATTCTACATTGAGTAAATACACTTGTCTTCTAATCACACTTGTATTACTCTTCCTTATACATCACACATCACATACCAGATGTAGCAATACATATACATAATCTAAATACTACTTAATGTGCACATCATAACATCAACTGAAACACAACCACATTAGAGTAAAATCACATACATCTCATAATCATAATATAACCACATACATCTATCCATCTCATCTACTATGCTACAAATGCTATAATCATTACATAAAACAAAATATTTGTATACCACAAAATCAATATCTATACATATATGTCTTGTGTGTGTGTGTGTGTGTTGTGTGTGTGTGTGACTTCACTATGATAACACTAAGGTCCATGCCCTTCTCGAACATGTTTATACATCATCTCTACCCTCATCACTCTACCATAACACCCAACCAATTCAATATGATAATTTCTACTTCCAAGGATACAACATAACAAAAAAAATATCATATTTTTCTAGGGCGTAGATCCTCAGAAATAGACTCAAATACCCAAAATTGAAAAATTCTAACACAAGTCAAAATCATATAACAATTTCAAGACAAATTTAACCTTTTTACACAATTATAAAAATTACTAATATTGTTGAATAATAAGATACTAACATTTATTCAAGTATTTTAACAAACAGTTAATATTTTTTTACAATACTCACAATATACGTCACCGTAAATGATTAGTAATATTATTTACTCTTTTAAAAACTAAAATATACTACGCATATTTTCAACAATAACATATTGATGTCAAATATATAAGTAAGTTTAATATATGTTTAACAAGCATCTTTTGATGTCAAAGGTGCATAAACAGTGTCATTTTATTACAAATCTATATATTCATTTGTTAGTTGTGTCTTCGGTGGGAGTGACTGGTACATTTTCCTCAGTTGAAGCCTTGGCCTACATGTACATCTTCTTCCATACTTGCTTGTGAGATTCATGGATTTTAAGAACATAATTGAAAATTGCTACCTAATTTTGGTAATTTGGTCCTGCTATGGGATAATAGACATGAAGATAAAGGAAAGCATAAGAATTTTTATGCATTATGGATTGGTCCTTATTCCATTGACATCAGGATTAGAGAAAATACCATCTTCTTAAGGGATTTAGAATGATATTTACTTGATCTACGTGTTAATGGAAGACATCTAAAGCACTTTTGGGATTTATTATGTGTCTCCTTGTATTTTTTTACAATGTACAATTTGTTTGCTATTATCCTTTCTTTTCTTTGTTTTATGTTTCCTTTTGATCCATTGTGATCATTTTTTTGGTCTTGGAGTCATGGTGTTTTGAACTACAAATAACCAGTGTATTTTTATGTGTCTCCTTACACAATGGATTAGGCATTTTTCCTACTTCATCCATGAGTGTTTATGTGGTTCTTGTGGCACCCGCTGGGGGTGCCCATCCTTGAGCAAGAGTGAGATTTAGTGCCTGATTTGATATTTTTATAAATCATGGCTCATTTTGTATCTATCCCTGTAAAATTTTGTATGTATTGCCCATTCATTTAGCTCTATGGCCTCTTATTCCCTCGACCTTCAAGTTGATTCAACCATGCCACAATCTTGGTGAATTTTCTCCCATATAATAAGCCAATGGAAAGAGAAGTTTCCGCAACAAGAAACACATGAAGGTGCAAAAAATAAGATAAGTAGACCAATCCTAAAACAAAGATGTGAACTTTCCTATAACTACACAACACCAATATACCTCCACATATACTTTAGTACTCTACACCACATCACTGTAATTTGGTGTTTTGGTGTGGATTTACATTTACATATTAATTGTCCCGAGTTCTATATTATCTCAATTGCAAATGACTTATTTAGGTAAGGTGAGCTTAAACCTTACTCAAGAGAGGGTTGATAAATCAAAATTGTTATTGTTTTATTGAACATCCAAGTTTAGTGTCTTGGTGTGGGCGTATGTTTTACAAGGTTTGAACCCACTCGTTCTCAATTAGGCCTTTCAATCCACTTTTTGGTGTTCCTACTTGATGTCTCTATCAATGACTGCAACTAAGGAAAACATAATGGAGTTAGTGATTAGTGTAGTTTTTGAAAAATCAAAAATAACTTTGAGATTTATATCTTTAGGCTTATTCTCGATAGATGTGTTTAAGATATTCATAATAGTAATTATTATATATATAAATAGTTATAATTAATTATTCTTGATCTTCGTTGTGGAATGACAAGGGATTTAAAATGAAGTCAGGGGAGATGGTAAGCAAAGTTGAAATCCCCAACAACTCAAACCACTCCACCATCTATTGAATACCACATACACACATAACCCTTAAGAGAATATTATAACATGTACATGTATATTAGTAGGAGATAAAGTCACATACACATCAAGTTAAAATAAGTATATCGATAATAAATTAATATGTTTTTCAAAAAACCAATGATTAAAATTCAATCAAATCATACATCATAAAAATTTGAGGTAATTCATACCGATGCAACATCGTCTTAAATGTTCATTCTAGGATTTTGATTAAAAAATTTGTGAATAAACCATATATATCTATGCTTAATCTAATATTATGAATTGTATGCATTTTTCATGAGGGTTTTAGCCATTCATGAGACCTATTGTCTTTTAGATAAGATACCTGAAATGCATCTTTGGACTCACATAAAGTAGATGAATTTGACGAAGAAAGAAGAAAAATTGTTTTAGGGATAACAACAAATTTGATGATGCAATATTTGATAATTTGTGACATACGTGATATTTCTAATGAAGCCTATCAAACATGGATTGAGGTGCACATAATATGATTGGATCTAATAAATTAATTCAAGGGAGATGGTAAGCCCAATTGAAATCCCCCAACAACTCAAATCCCTCCACCATATATTAATGAAGACCACACATAGACATAACCCTTAAGAGAATAATTTAACATGTAAACATATTAACATGAGACAAATTTATAAACACATATACAATCAAAAGAAGCATATTTTGGTTGAAAAAATAAATCAAATTGTACATTGGAAACAATTGACATAATATGCACTGATCGAATACCGTATTAATTTTATGGCCTATAATTTTGATAAGAAATATTCCATGAAGAAACCAATCAAAATCTAAATATGCCACAAACAAACCAATTTGGATATGATTAAAATATAATGAAACATTATTATTTAGTGTAATTGTTATAAATGTCTACCAAAATTTACATGATTCGTTATAAAATTTCAACCTAATTTGGATGGAATTATTTTATAAGGAATCAAATTTGATGGCCATCAAAGAATTTCAAAAATACTTAGAGTAGGCCACAAGTAGGAATAAGTAGTATCGTGTGTTTTCATACTTATTTTTTATTTCATTTAAATAATGATCCACAAGGTTTGTAGTAGATTCTTCATTCAAAAACACTTCCTAGTAGTCAATGCAACCATATATTTGTTGGACCACAATAGATTAGACCAAAACCCATAGGTGTTAGTCTCTGCTAAATCGCGAGTTAGGATCTTCGATATAGTCCATGTCACGAAACTCACGAGGAGCACTACAACATGCCAACAATCTCCCCTATGCGTTACTCGAGTGAGTTTCGAACTCAAGACCTATCGCTACGATCATTTGTTGGACCACAATGCCGTTAGACCAAAACCCATAGGTGTTAGTCTCCGCTTCAATGTCGCAGTTAGGATCTTTGAGAGGCGATTAGTCCATGTCACGAAACTCACGAGGAGTGTTGGACACCATGCCAACAATATTAAATATCGTAATGTACAAATGGAGATATGGCATCTTAAAATGTTGTGTAGCCAAAGATCATTGACAATACATTGTGGCACCTCTTCATTGTGCATACATCATTTTAGAGTCTTAAGTGAGGATGAAACAATTTTGTGTGTTATCTTAATACTTCTATGCTTGACGTGGGATAGGAATGTTCAATAGATTCATGGAAACACTATACAATCCTAAGAATGATCAATTATGCACATAATAAACATATTCATTGTTAAAGTATAACATTATGTCCATAACCTCATCTTGGTGGTGTGCATATATCTACCAATATCTAAAGATGATTTGGAATTTGGCACAAGGAAACAACTTTAAACTTTTACCATGAACTTCTTTGTGTAGATGTGTGATGTACACACATGACATCAAGGAGTGAAAGAGTTTGGAATCACTTATTAAGAATTATAGGGAATGTAACCAGAGGGAGCTAATAAAGATCGTAAATACCTATCTCAAGTATTCTTGGTATGCATCTATTTACTAATCACCAAATATCATTAAAACTTACACATAGGGAAACAACTTAAAATTTTCCAGTGAACTACTTTGCACAAATGTGCGTTGTGCACACATGACCTCAGGGAGTGCAAGAGTGTTAACAACTTACTCAAAAGTATAGGGAATATAATGATAGAGATCCAACATAGAGGGTTTACCCAACTCAATATTGTGGTTATTGAGTGGAATTATGTTTCTTTGAGTTGTGTTATGCTTGTGATTCATTATGAAACATTTGGTCATTAACATTAATTTAATAATCATAACACATTTATTAATGGGGCATGGGTCGAAGGATCTGTTTGATGTTATACAATTGGGATGTAGATGAGAGCAATATTGTAAGTAGGTGAATCATGTACTTTTATAAATACATGTTTATACTTGAAAGAGGTTTTCCTCTTAGAGGGATTAGTTGATAATATAGAAGTTGGAAAAGTAATGGAAGGTTGATTTAATCATATGGTTAGTTTAGATGCACATTATTAGATATTGTTGTAGAATGTTTCCAAATTATCCAAAAGATTGTGTACATTAAGGTGCAAAAGTTGTTTGGTATAAAAATGTTTTTGGAAAATGATTTCATATTATTTATTAGCCTTATAAAAAGATTGTGTAGATTCATATAAAAAGAAGAGGCGTAAAAAATCATTTGATATAAAGATATTTTTGAGAAATAATTTCACATTTATTTAAATTTAATTAATCATTCTCACACTACTGATGACATAATTTTTATACAAAAATATAAATTAGTCATATCACCTACATAATGGATGAATGACTCAACCCAAATCCTAAAAATAAGTGAGATTGTTCATTCCAATATTCTTTAGTCTCCTTCATCCTTATTTCTCTTTCCATGCATAATCTTTCCTTCCAAACCTCCTTACACCTATATTTAAAATCAAACAAAATAAATTCATCAATCACTATTTTTCATGTTTTACTTCGCAAAGCTTTCTAACAAACAATTTTAATTAAATTAGAGAAATACGAATACAATATTAGGTTGTTAGAGGTTCTCTCATAAAATCATGATTTTCCTTTCACAACAAATGTTTATTAGTATTTTTAATTATAAAAGATAAAAATAAAAGTAATTTTTGAAAAAATTTATATTATAAAATTTAAAATTAAAATTTTAGATAATTTAAAGCTTTCACTTAAAATTATGATTCCTCTTTCCATTAGTTGACAAACCTTTTCTTGAGAAGCAAACCTGATTGAACTAAATAAATAGAATTGGCATACACCCTAGCGATCTGCAATAACCAAAAACATATAATCAAAACAATTGTATTTTTTATAATAATCCATATAAATTGCAGTCCATTATAGATATGTGTTAAATAATTACAAGCCTCACCTTTACCTATCTACAAAGAGGACACATTGAGTGTTGATTTGCAGTCTTTACTCTCCTGATATTATTAGTACATTGACACGGGCACATGCACAACTGTTGCATAAAATATGTCCACGTCCTAGAGCTATGGGTTCAAATGTTGTTTCCTGTAAAATACTTGGAAGTATAAGAAAAAAGAAAGGATCCGACATAAAATAAAATGCCAAAACAAAACTTAAAGGCTTTACCAGACAAATGGGACAGGTGAGATTAAAATCCAGATTGGTGGATTCTAACAATTTGCATCATTTCCCGAAATGCATCATTACCTCATGTGGATTCTAACAATTTGCATCATTACCCGAAATGCATCTTTGGACACACACAAAGTAGATGAATTCGATGAAGAAAGAAGAAAAAATGTTTTAGGGATAACAACAAATTTGATGATGCAATATTTGATAATTTTGTGACATACGTGATATTTCTAATGAAGCCTATCAAACATGGATCGAGGTGCACATAATATGATTGAATCTAATAAATTAATTCAAGGAGATGGTAAGCTCAATTGAAATACCCCAACAACTCAAATCCATCCACCATATATTAATGAAGACCACACATAGACATAACCGTTGAGAGAATAATATAACATGTAAATATATTAACAGAGACAAATTTATAAAAACATATACAATAAAAAAAAGTAAATTATTATTTAGTGTAATTGTGATAAATCTCTACCAAAATTTACATGATTCGTTATAGAATTTCAAGCTAATTTGGATGGAATTCTTTTATAAGGAATCGAATTCGATGGCCACCAAAGAATTTCAAAAATACTTTCATACTTATTTTTATTTCATTTAAATAATGATCCACAAGGTTTGTAGTAGATTCTTCATTCAAAAATACTTCCTAGTAGTCAATGCAACCATATATTTAATAGTGTAATGTACAAATGGAGATATGGCATCTTAAAATACTTTGCATGGCAAATAACATTAACAATGCATTGTGGCACCTCTTCATTGTACATATATGCATTTTAGAGTCTTAAGTGAGGATGAAACAATTTTGTGCGCTATCTTAATACTTCTATGCTTGACGTGGGGTAGGAATGTTCAATAGATTCATCAGAAACACTACACAATCCTAAGAATCATAAATTATGCACATAATAAACATATTCATTGTTAGAGTATCACATTATGTCCATAACCTCATCTTGGTGGTGTGCATATATCTACCAATATCTAAAGATGATTTGGAATTTGGCACAAGGAAACAACTTTAAACTTTTACCATGAACTTCTTTGTGTAGATGTGTGATGTACACACATGACATCAAGGAGTGCAAGAGTTTGGAATCACTTATTAAGAATTATAGGGAATGTAACCAGAGGGAGCTAATAAAGATAGTTTACCTAACTCAGTATTCTTGGTATGCATCTATTTACTAATCACCAAATATCATTAGAACTTATGCATAGGGAAACAACTTGAAAATTTTCCAGTGAACTACTTTGCACAAATGTGCGTTGTGCGCACATGACCTCGGGAGTACAAGAGTCTTAACAACTTACTCAAAAGTATAGGGAATATAATGATAGAGATCCAACATAGAGGGTTTACCCAACTCACTATTGTGGTTATTGAGTGGAATTATGTTTCTTTGAGTTGTGTTATGCTTGTGATTCATTATGAAACATTCAATCATTAACATCAATATAATAATCGTAACACACTTATTAATAGGGCATGGGTCGAAGGATTTGTTTGATGTTATACAATTGGGATGTCGATGAGAGCAATATTGTAAGTAGGCAAATCATGTACTTTTATAAATACATGTTTATACTTAGGTTTGCCTCTTAGAGGGATTAGTTGATAATTCGTCGGAGGTGTCTCCTTTGGTGTTGGCCCTGCTGGAAAGTGTTAAACTCCAGCGGGCTTCTTCCCTGTAACATTCTCTGGCACGGTCCATATCTCAGTAATTATGCCAAGAAACTGATTTGTAACCCTAACATTGAAATTGCCAAGAAAATATGCCACCTATTGCAGCTACCGGCCTGAGTCTATCAGTTAAGGACTCATTCTTAAAAAGCAAAGGCGCCACCTGCACTGCTTATGTAGGTTTAGATATTGTTTTGGAGCTTGTTAGCATACCCTCTATGGATCTTATCACTTCAGTGGCCTCTCTCCCCTCTCACCGCCATGCTTTTGTCCCCTGCCATCACTGCTTGTGGTGAAACAATCAATGCATGTCCATCTCTGCAATAATTACGGAAAATATCTGCTTCTCCCTATAAATGAAGTCTCAATCTTTCTGTTCTTAACCATCTGCTTCTACTCCTGCTTCACCTCTTCGCCAGTTCGTTCCATTATTATCGTCATACGCTCCCTGTAGAAATGGAATGCACAATTTGAATAAACTAATGTATGGGATGAATGGTTTCTTTGCATGCATCAAGGGCCCACTTCGCATGGGTGAAGAGGACGTTGCATGGACTGAAAAGGATGTTGCATGGGTTGAATGGGTGCCTGCATGGACTGGATGGGTACAACAGGCTGTATTGGAAAACTAGGTAGAAGTTGTTGTAATTGTTGAAGTTGTTGAAGTTGTTGGAGGAGTTGTTGTTTATGTATCTGTTTTTCTTTCCGCTCCTTCCTCGCATCTTGTGACGGCCTGTTTATCCTTTTTCCTATATAAATGCTACAAATTCATTCAATATCAATCTTGAGACCTGATTTGGTTTGGTTGGGTTGGGTAAATTACAAACCATGTCTCTCATGATGATGAGTGAAGAGTGTTATGCAGCTCTGCAACAGATCGCATTGCATTTTCTCGGCGACTCCTCCCCACCAATTTCTCCTCCTCTTCCTACTCTAATAGACAGTGACACACAGTTTTGACAGACTGTCCTTGCGTCTGTTGATGGACAACACTTGTCTGACAATGTGGAACGACAATTGGAAGGCGGTAATAGTAATCTTCACTTGTCAGTTCGAAACTTCAAATCCTATAAAGAGATGGAATATATATTTGAAGTACAACTAGACATTTCTTATACATGGAAATTAGTACAAGAATAGTCTAATTAGTTCAACAATGTTCTTTATTTAATAATTAATCTTTCTATTTTGTTGCGAATGAAAAATTGTATTGTTTTTTCTACAGTTTTATAATGTTACAATATTAAACTTATGACATATTTAACTAATTTAATTAAGAAAATAATTTTACAAAATATTGATTAGTTGAAAATAATTGAAATCTTATTGTTACCTCTATTTCAATGGAGATACTTGAAAATAATATGTGACATTGGCCAATTATGTACGTGACAACAAGAACAATAACTTTATATATATATATATATGATTACAATAATTTTGAACTCTTCTAATTTCTTTACCATTTTGTATGAAGGACATAACTATATATAATTTGACATATCTATGTCCTCTATTCATACTTCTTGTCAACAATTTCTACAACCATTTTATTTGGCACAAATCAATATTTCTTCCAATAGTTATGGCCCAAAAGTCATATAAACTTTAATATAATCTCTAACAAACCAAATAATACTCAAACACTCGAATGAACTTTAAATAACTAGCAATTGAACATGAGTTGCAACTTATGCCAATGATGTTAATATTATTAAGTTTGTTAGAGGTGTAATTTGTTGTAAAATATATTCTATGATCTATGATAGATGTTTGAGCGAAGAACATAAGTTGCATTTTGCTAAACAATACATTTGTCTTTATGTAAGGTTCCACATTCTGCATACATGTCTATCAAAACATTTGCAACTATATCTAACAAAATTCCTCTATATTTGATGTTTGTCCATACCCTGTTCGAGAGCTCTTACGTTGGCACAAGCTGGGAGTACGTTGAAAAATTTAAACTAATCGGGTTGGAGCCTTGTTTGTTGCATATGGTGAAACAAGGCGAGGAGTATGCTGGCAAATGTAAACATGAAACCACTCTTTGTACCTAAGCGGTGCAAGCAGTTGCAGAAGCTGACGAATATGTAAAGTAGGAGTAGAAGCGGATGGATAAGAACAGAAAGATGGAGGCCTCATTTATAAGAAGCGTGGAGATGCTCTTCTCGCTGCAACATCTTGGGTATCATTGACAGATGTCTGAATCTCTTCTACCCACCAAACATAACATGCCCTAGAGATATGTCATCTCATGGAATGAAGTGATTGAAGGATATTGACAAAATGGGATTGTTGTCTACGCTTTGAGAACATTTAAATGCCAAAATAGGAGCTTTTGTAGATAAACGCCAAGTGTTCAACCAAATGATACAACATGTTATCTTTTAAATGAATATCATAATTGTATCTTGTAGAAGACATGGTCATCGTCAAGAGCCATTGCGACTGTTCCATCAAATGAAACAACTGTATATTCACCCCGATCAACTCACCTATACCAACATATGTGTGGCCCATAGCAAAATAAGAGGTTTATAGCAACGTACGAACATCCATCAAGGAATAGCAGGCAATGTTTTTTTGGAAGTTACTATATTGTCATATCCCCATCACACAAAATATAGAAACATTACAACTCCAATAAATTAAACATTGCTATCCTCTCCAGCGTAGATTGCAACTCATGTGCAATTGCTAGTATAGAAGTTGGAAAAGTAATGGAAGATTGATTTAATCATATGGTTAGTTTAGATGCACATTATTAGATATTGTTGCAGAATGTTTCCAAATTAGAGAGATATTGTGGATCACAAACAAGCTTACTCTCGTGTACTAAAACTAAATTCAAGTAATATAAAATCCCCTCTTCAAGTATAATTGGTTGTGAAAGCCCCGTATCTCTAATGTTGCTTCCTATTCAGACTGAATTCAGTGCTTAAATAAATTTGAATATGAATAAGTTATGCAAATTAGAAGTAGATGATTAGGATTTCAATGGAAAATGTGAGATTTACAGATGAATTGTTGTTTCTTGTAATGAATATTAGTGTTAAATTTCGATCTTGTAGATCTGTCAATGTTACAGATTAAATTTCAAAAGGAAGGAATTTGGATATTTTGTATAGGTCAGAAATTTAATTTCTGTATACATCCAGTCTTAGATTTTTTTCAAGGTCATGGAAAAATACAGAACATATATTTTATCCAGAAATTAAGTAAAGATACAACACAAGTTTTATTCCGGCCCGATGTTTGTTTTTAAATCATTTGCTTCTAAGGTCATCGTATGTGAATTTTCTGCTTGAAATCCCGTGTAGACAGCCCGAGGTCGGGGGTTCAAACCCCGCGGTCGCAATGCCAGGGTAGCCCGAGGCTGCAACAGACGGAAAGCCTCTCGTCTGCGGAGACGAGTTTGAACTACATCCATCCGCCATCGTTGTTTCTTAACGGGATGCGAATATAAAAATACGTAATGAAAACTACATCCATCCGCCTTCATGCATAATTTGAAACCCCTGGGCGGGGCTGTGTCTATTGCAATTTGAAGTGCTCCGGCGGGAATTATCATAATTTAAATTCAATCCCAAATGTCATGTCTCCCAAGTCAAACAATGTTTGTGGTTTTGGTGAGAATCTCATCCTTTCTGTAAATGCAATGGACTATGGCAACACATGAGGCATGATCTTATTACCCACATGAATAGGTGCAAAATGATAGATCCCACACATGTAAAGAAAAGATGAGGCTCTATAGCACGCTAAATGGTGACATCAACGCACTCAGGCCCCCTACCTCCGCACATGGAAATAAAAACGTAAAATATGACGGGGACAGTTAGTCTGCTTTTTTTTCAAAATAATAATAATAAAACTCTGGCAATGTACTGGCACACAGAAATAAATTTTAATATAGTATATTATCTTAAATACGGTTAGTTTTGTCACAGTTTTGTCAGAGTTTCTACAGAGAAATGACAGGGAGCCGTGGGGCGGCCTAGGCAGCAGCAAGGTCTGCTTGGTAGCGTGTATGAATGCGCTCAAGCTGCCCTCAAGCGCGCTCTGAGCACTGTTTTTAGCCCCATGTGCGGGATCTATGAGTGAAGAGTAGCCGCTCGCTGTGTGGAGCCTACGAGTTTCTTAGGGCATGGTTCCATGCAGGGGTTAAATTTGACGGCCGTTTAGACGTTTTTCACGATTTTAACTGTAAAATACTTGCAAATATTTGAAATAACCGTCACATGCGACTTGTATATTTTAAGTATGACCATCATTATATATATATATATAAAATATATAAAAATAATTATATATATAATTATTTAATTATTTTTATATATTTTATATAAAATAATTATATATATATATTATATATATATATATATAATTATAATTATTTTTATATATTTTATATAAAATAATTATATATATATATATTATATATATATATATATAATTATTTTATAATATATATAAATAATTATATATATATATATATATATATATATATATATATATATATAATTATAATTATATAATTATATATATATATATATATATATATATATATATATATATATATATATATATATGTAAAATATATAAAAATAATTAAATATATACAAAATAATCTGATTTATAGTTTGTTAATAGTATAAAAATAACATTATTTTACATTTTTGAAGGGCAATATTTAAAAATGACCGTCATCTAAAAATTGTTTGATAGACATAGGTGGCCGTCAAATTTAACCCCCTGGTTCCATGGAAGGGGGCTCCTTAAATATCTCGGCGGGGGTTGCTAAGAAAATGTAGGAGCATTTTAGCACTTTTAAGGTCCCGTGATTTTTTATTAGTTTCCTCAACAATGCCGCTGAGATATTATAGGATCCCATTAGATATTTATGGTTATTTATAGGAAAATAAAATCATATTTCTCTCTAAAATCACCAAAAAATAATGGCGGGAATGCACATTAGATTATATCAATCCTAAACTGTAGGAGGAAACTCCCAAGACACCTCTTAAGTTTAGGGGGCTAAAAAAGTGGAGCTCCTATTTTTTTGGCCTAGATTCTATTATTTCTGCACTGGCTTTAAAAATATGGAACCTTATCTTTGCCTGAAAATAGGAGCCCAAGCCCCTCCATGAGACCATGCCCTTAGAGCCGTTCAAATAAAAAAGGTGTGTTACTTACCAATTTAATTACGCCGAAAGGCGTGTTCTCTGTGAGAAAGCCCGGCTCCTTCTGACAGGTGACAGAGCAATCAACGATCATAATACATTGGTCGACGATGCACGAATGTTTTTTGAGCGTTCACGTGTCTGGGAAGGCATTTTCGTTGGAGGTAGGTACATGCGGCCATCATGAAGATAAGAACAAGATATTCAAATCGCAGAAAGAGTATGGCCGCCCCTGCTGTAGTACAGGATATCACTCAAATCAGTGCGCGACGATGGCATCTCCATTAAATCAATGAACTTACCCATGCACGTAGAGTCTTTACTACACTTCACCCATCCCGCCTACCTTCACCTATTTAATCCCATCCCCTCTGTATAAACTCATCGCGGATTCTGACGGCAGCCGCCTCTTATGGCGTTCGCTGCAAAAAAGCTCGTATTGTCTCGTATCTCTGCGAAGTCTCTCTCAATGTCAAGAATTAGTCTTATACCTCTTCTCTATGATAGTGGTTATAGGGAGATGAATTCGAAGATCGCTTTGACATCGCCTAGATGTGAAAGGTGTACATTATATGTCCAAAACTTTTCCTTTCTGTATTTTGAGTGAGCGGAAGTATATATGGCCTCCTCCTAGATGGGGAGTTCCTGTGGCTTCATTTTCAAGCAAAGAACATTTAAATGGAGCCAAATGCAGGCCTTGCACACCTGTGTTGAAAGGAACCGATGCAATGAACATTATTGGGAATTTGACGAGATCATGGAGTTGGGGTATGGCTACACCTGGGTTAGAGCTTTGTGATGCTCATGATGATTGGGAAGAAAATTGGGAACAGATATTTGACAATGTAGCCGGGCCTAAATTCTCATCTTTTAGACAGATGGTCAAGAACAATACTCTCACTGATTGCATCAAAGACTTTGATGCCATGAAACAGAAGACAGCTGATTGGGATGCTCCTCCATCGGAAACCATTTGCAAGAAATATTTTCAGCATTCACGTTGATTAAATACAAGGTTGGTATATATTTTGTCTGAATCATATGGGCTATATGAAAAGAATCAACTGCCTTCCATATGTTCAAGACATCAAAGCAGACTGGCAGGATTTATAAAAAACACAATATAGTAGTATCATAACAGCATCTAACTTCTTTCAAATAAGAGCAACCAGTGTTTTCATATGTAGTTAGAATGGAAGATGTTATCCGTCTAGATGATGCTGTAGAGCTTTTTGCGAGTAAAAGATTCGTTATATTCCTAAATCTGGATTTTGGAAGGACCGGCATACTTGGAACCACCATATATCTTGTACACAAATGAATTTCACCTAATTCAGGTGGTTAAAACTTTTGCATTGAAACTTCATTTTCTCCCCAATTTTGTATTCATTTTATTCTATCCACCGAATTATATTCGCTCTATTTATTATTTTTCCCTTAGTGGACATAAATGTCTAGAAAGATATAAAATACGCAAACAGGGATCTCCATGATCATTGCATCCGAAAATATGAAGACATGAGCCTTTTTTAATCAACGGTGACAACCAAGTTACTTTTTAGGCTTAGTTTTTGTGCCTCATGAATTTTGTAAATTTTGTAAGTGTTAAATTTTGATATATGAAATAGAATGCTTTACACGGGTCTAGATAATCTTCGAATGCTTCTCAGAGACAGACTTGGATGTTTGTTAAGTCAGGCAAACTGAAAATAAATGCTTTGCATGGTTTTAAAAGGGACAAAAAAGTAATTTCTTGAATCTTTCTGCTTTGAGGAAAGAGGTCTAATGAAATTGGGAGCTAGTTTCGTCCCGGATATTTTTGGGAGTGTGATTGGATTGTAATGCGGTTTGCATTTTTTTCGGTAGCTCTTTCTAATCATATAATATTTGTCTTTGCACACCTCCTCCTAGCTTCTTGGATATATAGAATGTAATGTTCATCTCAATCAGATCGATTTGCTATGAACTAGCCTCTTAGAAAAAGGTAGAATAATCTAACCTCTGCTGCAATGAGGTGAGAGAAAGAGATCATGACCCAAAAATGCTTTAACATCTTCGAATTGTGGCAGCCTTTGAAGATCTAGAATAGCATCTTAGGGAGTTTTTCATTCTTTAGACCGAAACCCGAGTTTCAAAACTTCTAAAATGGGCATAAGACAAATGCGTTGGAAAGTTCCTTGTTTAGCACTGCTTCAAATTCTTTTGTTCTCTCGGGAAAGTTCCCTTTCATTCCCGATCAAATTCCCTTTCATTCCCTGTTCAAGTTCCATGTCACTAAATATTTGGCAACCAAAGCTATTTTTAATGATTATGCATTTGATAACTTCGTAAGACAAATTCTTATGTGACAACGATATTTACGCCGAAAGGCGTGTTCTCTCGTGAGAAAGCCCGGCTCCTTCGGCGGTGTGAGAGCAATCAACGATCATAATACATTGGTTGACGATGCACGAATGTTTTTGAGCATTCACGTGTCCTGAAGGCATTTTCGTTGGAGGTAGGTACATGCGGCCATCATGAAGATAAGAACAAGATATTCAAATCGCAGAAAGAGTATGGCCGCCCCTGTTTGTAGTACAGATATCACTCAAATCAGCTGCGACGATGGCATCTCCATTAAATCAATGAACGTACCCATGCACGTAGAGTCTTTACTACACTTCACCCATCCCGCCTACCTTCACTTATTTAATCCCCGCATCCCCTCCGTATAAACTCATCGCGGTTATATGAAAGCATCGGAAAATATCTTCAAAAACTATAGAGGTTGTCTAAAAGTGGTGAGAAAACGGGTTCAAAACCGTGTCTCCAATGGGCGTTCGATGGTGGTGTTTGCTTTATGTGGGGAAATCATGGGAAGGTGCGGTGACGTTCCAGGATGTGGTTAATGCCATAACACTGCGTGGCATATTTGATAGGAATGCACCGAATCCGGCGCGCTGCGTCTTCTCGCCATGTTAAATCTCTCAACTCGCGTCTTAACGTAGTTGCGAGATCACCCAGCCACTCGCCCGCAATCGCTTAAAGCGAGGCCGCTACCTCTTATGGCGTTCACCGCAAAGCTCGAGCACCGCCTCGTATCTGCGAAGTCTCTCTCACTGTTCACGTCGATCCCCGATGTCAATCATGCTAAGTATGCTTCGCTTACTCTACTCACTTGTTTTACAGACTTTTTGTTTCATGAAAAATGTTGTTATCTTTACGTGGTTTGCGTTTTTGTTAATTGTTACAGTGTTCATTGAGGAGAAATGGTTGGCGACGAGGAGTTGGATTGTGTTAGTAAATGATAGTTCTATACTTTGGTCCGCCTGGGTACTCTATTGTTAGGCAATTTTGTAATGTGTTGTTACTACGACTAAAAAACTATATGTAACTAACGCGATGTTAAATCTTCTTATATGAATAAAAACCACTCAAAACATATTGTTGTTGTTTTGTGATGGTTCATTTGTGTTTAAAAATGAAAGTATTTATCGATGTTCATTTCTTTTGAGAAATTTTGTGAAGAGGTTTAAGCTTGTGCCCTTTTTAAAATTGCTCTCTGTCTCAAAACATGTGCATATAATGTAAAATAGTATTGATGTTATAAAAGAGGAAACACTACTCTCGGTACATCATTGTAGTAATCTATTTTGAGATGGCAAAGCTTTTGAATTTTCATTTAATAAATTTGAAAATTTCTTGGCTAAAAAATTATATCGATTTGTTTTTTGAGGTGGTGGTATCATTTCTTATCGATCTATCATTAAAACAAGATAATACCTATTATTTGTAGTTTGGAAACATTTAGGTGAAACCATGCGGTTGTAGAAAGCTGGCACGACAAGTCATGGAGCCTAATTTATGAACATTGATGATTGACAGGTCATGGAGAAACTACAACAGTTCCGAGAAACGCTAGCTCCAATCTTACAATTGATTAAAAAGGACTAGGAACAAAAAAAATAGAGGTGAAAGAAACTGAACATAATATTCTTACGTCGGACAACAACAATTTCCTCTTAATACATACAATATGCCTTAAATTTCACAATTCAATATTTAATATATAAATGGTCTATAATTTATATATATAAATATGTAGACACATAATCGCATTAATATATAAATATATATGTATATATAATAATGTATAAATAATACACGGACATCACACACACACACACACACACACACACACACACACACACACACACACACACACACACACACACACACACACACAATCATATAACATAGATATGTTCATATATGTATGTATGCATATATGCATGTCTATGTATAATAGGAGAAATGAGCTAAGCATCGTGTATGGGTCAATGATAGTGATTGCATGCATGTGAGAAATAAAACATCATTAGTCTATTTCAATTAAAACAATCATATGTCATATTCAAAATTAACAATTAAATATAAACTAGCCAAAACAACAAGTTCCATCAATAAATCAACAAATTGAATAGAGACTTGCCAAAAAAACAAGTCCAAAAATGGTGACTTAATTTCAAAGTAGTGAGCTACCTTAAATTTCTTTGCATTCAAAATTAATTAATTTAAATTCCTTAAAATATTTTTCTACACTAATATTCAAAAGAAAATATATATATTGAAAAAATCATGTAATTGTAATTTTTTTTATAGATTTATAATAATTAATTGGCTATGTTAACCCCTTAAGCTAGGATTCAGACCAAGGCTTTTTTTCTCTATGAATTATCCAATATATACAAATATACATATATGTATATATTTAATATGTATGTGCTTGTTACGTTGAAAGGCGTGTCTACAATGGAGAAAGCCCGGGCCCTTTTGACAATAGGTACTGGCACGAACGACGGAGATTAATCGGTCGACGAATAAATCTCTGCAACTCACTACAGAGCCACATAAATCTCGAGCTCTGTAGACGACATTAAATTTTCACATAAATCAAAGGGCTCACGCGTACATTTCCCAACTATTTCTACTGTACACATTCTGAATGGGTACCTCTCCCCAAAATGGCAGAACTAAAACATTCAAGCTCTCAGACTACGTGCAGGTCTAAGCAAACATGAAATGAAAGGGAATAGTAAGAACCTTTCTTAACCTTGACCATGCAGTTGATAATGGCCGCCTCATTTCTCAGCCTAGCTGCATGCGTTCCCTAAGGAACAACCACCATCAAATCTTGTGGCTTATGTTCCGACGTTATGTATTCCACAATGCCTTTGACTCGCTTGATATAGCGGCGAGTTACGTCCTCAAAATCAAGATCCCTTTCATATTCCATGGTTTTGGACCTATTTCAAAGTTTCCTTTCGGAAGAAGCCTTGCACACCATACAGAAAATAAAATAACACCATTACATTGCTCATGAGAATGCATTACACATCTGTGTGTCAAAAAAATACACCATTACATTGCTCGGGAGAATGCATTACACACTGTGGAAGAATCAAACTTACCATTTATTGCGTGATGTGAGATCTCCATACAAAAATATGAATGAAAAATACGGCGAGAACGAGATCTCCACATCTTGATGGTCTCGGTGAAGTTGTTTTTGGATGAGAAATTCCAAGGTCAGTCGTGCGTATATATCTGGATTCAAAGTGTAACGGTAGTTGCGGGATTAATGCCAAAATTCAGGGACACATGCTCCTCCGCCGTGTAAGTCGATGATTGAGCATGTAAAACCACGGCGGGAAACGCGGACCACGTGGCAGCGACCATACTCCCTTTGTGAAATTACGTTGCGATACGGTCCACCGACCAAATTAATTTTGATACTTTAAAACTGTTGCAATTAGAATTTAGAAATGGTGACAGCGAATTTTTTTCATATGCCGATACTGCATGTGTGAAATTTCAGACTCTTAACTTTATTATCACAAGGGCATTTAAGGAGCATTGGATCTTTACCTGTGGGCAGATGATTTGAGGGTTTATGATGAATACCGAGTCCTGACTCTGAAAACCGCCAATACATTTGTTGGATGCAGTTTATCAAAGAACCCTTGTGCTTCTGGTGCTTACGGAGTAAGTTCTATTGCTTCTTGATTTCAGATACTTTATGCCAGTTATTTTCTCTATTAAATTGTCTATTATTCTAATGTACTATTGGGTAAAGCCTAATCTAACTTTGAAATATTTCTCTGTTTATATATCTCTTGTTTCCCAACTTTTAGCTCTTCCTTCTTTGATGATTCAATGTATCTAATAAATATAGCTTTTACAATGTTTATGAAAACCAATGTTTACTCGAATTTGTTTTGTATGTGGTTTTGTGCTTCTTTCGGGGGTTATTTGATTTGTTTTCTGCTCTTTTTTATATTTAATTACTGAAACATTGCTATATTGAGTTCGGCCTTGTAAATGCAAGTTGTCGCTATCCACACCCTGCTCTGTTTTTTAATGGAAAAAAGCCTCTCCAGATATATTTACGCCAAAAGGTGTGTTCTCTGGGAGAAACTTGCCCCTCCTCTGACAACTCTAAGACAAATCAACACACACTATGCATTGGTCGACGATGTATGCCTGGTTATCAGCCATCCATGTGGCGGGAAAGAGATATGAAATGTGCACTGGAGCAATGTACATGCGCCCTCTCCTTCGTCACCCATCATGCATGGCAAGAACATGATATTCAGATTGTTCAAAATGTATGGTCTTCCCCTTCTGTATGGTCGCATCTCTGTGTGTGAATGGACCATGGTACACAGTGTTTTGATTTGATCTACAAAAAGGCACTCTTTGATCTTTAATACTCCTGTGGCTTTGGAGCGGATGAGCTCATTATTTCAAACATAGACGAAAGATGCAAACCTTGTGGAATGTTACCTATCTTTGGAGTGGATGAGCCCACGAGTAGCTTTGTCGTGACACATGAAACCCACTTCAAGTTTTGGAAGAAACAAATTTTATGTGTTTTAATATGATTTGTGGGAAAGTTTTTTTTTTTTGTGGGCTTGTGGATTTTTTTACACACACCTCGATGTTTTCCTCATCCATGGGTGCAGGGGCCAATTTAATTTCAGGTGTTTTCCTTTCGCCAATCTTGGATCTGTGAGTTTAAGATGGTGAATTTTGTTTTTCCCTAATGATAAAAATTCAAGGCGTCTATTTCTAGAAAAGAAAAACACAAAACCCATTGTGGTTTTACTGATAGAATCCTGGTCTGCCATGGATTGGATTAAAGCAGGAGCAAAACTTTTTTTGGTAGAGGTCATGGATTGGATCAAGATCCATCCCTGTTGATTTAAATTTTCTTTTTCACCATATGGGTTTTATTATTATTACAAGGAGTATGTGGGTTTTTACTATATTTCGAGGAAGCGATTGTTGTGATTCAAACAGATTGAGCTTGATGCTTTCCCGAGGGCCTTTGAGGCTTCGGATGCCATATGTTGCCCACAAGAGCACTCCGCATTAACAACATCGTGTGCGAGCACTGCATTAACTCAAGATCCACCAAATCATTATCCTCGATAAGGTTATTGAAATTATCGGTTATTCTCTTAACTATTTGGGTATCTTGTTTTTTTCTTTGGCAATTCTGACTTAGATTGAGTATATAAGTGTATTAGGCTCACACCCTCCATCATTTGTTGAAGACTCTCTGAAAAGGTTGGATATAATTCAAAATGCAATGAAGAGTTTCATATTTAGCATTTCATGTTCTCAACTATTTCTAATGTTGGGCACTTTCATATATGTCTTGAATTTTGTAGGTATGGAAAGATCTTCTCCTGCAGGCTCTTTGGAAGGCGTACTATCATGTCTGCAGATCCAAGCTTCAATAGATATATCTTACAAAATGAAGGAAGGTTGTTTAGAGCAGGCTATCCACAATCTTTTAGAGACTTGGAATGGTAGGGAAGAAAGGTTTTATTTCCATTCATGGAGACCTTCACAGGAAAATTCATGGTATTGTTATAAATCTAATGACTTCAAAGAAGGTGAAATTTTTTTTTATCACAGATATTCAGATCATTCTACAAAATACAATGAGTACATGGAAAGATAGGCAGATGTTCTTTGAGGTTGAATGTAAAAATCCAAGAAAACTACATTTAATTTTCCTTCTTTCCATTTTATGGACATACGGATAGGAAGGGAATCATAATAACTTTACAATCTAGAGTTTTAGAGTTGCAACAAGTTCTTTCTGTATATGTGATTTTGTTCGATTGGTTGGTGACACTAAACATGTAGACACCATGCAGCTAGAAATCAGCTTGATGGAAAATCAACTTCTGGGTATTTAAACAGAAGATGAAATAAATGAAATGGCTCCCATATTCTGTGCTTTCATTGGAGGAATTATATCCTTGCCAATAAAGATACCAGGGTTTGCATATTTAAAAGCAATGAAGGTTATAAATCTTCTCGCATTCTTCTAATTGAACTCAAAGTCCTCTATTATAGAATTCACTATCACCTATTTTCTTTAGCTAATATTGTGTTAACTTTCTTTGGATTATTAGGCAAGGATGGATTTGATAGGCAAGATATGTAAAATAATTGACAAGAGGAGATGTAGTCCCGATGGAGTAAAACATAATTATTTTTGAAAAGGATTCTTGATGGAGACAATCTTTCACAAGAAATCGCTTTGTCATTTTCATTATTTCTCTCTTGTTTTGTTTGGTCATGAAACTACGAGACAAGACCATGTCATTTGCCATATATTTTCTTACACAATGTCCTCAAGGCGTGGAGAAGTTCGGGGTAAGCAACGAATTTTCCTTTACATACATTCGAATATACTTCTCAGAGTAGTCAGTCAAGTCACTACAAATGATAGACAACGATATTACATAAACCTGCACTAGCTAGGCAATTAAGAGTAATTAAGACAATTCCTTGTCAAAATATTAGTAAGTTCACCTCTCCTTACAAATTGAGATACATAAAAAAATAAATTAAAAGTAGATAACTCTGTCTAAGTTTATGAACATTGATCCAGTCCAAAAAATAGAAACTAACATAATATCGGAGTAAGAATGTCAAGTCATAAGGCACATCAATAACAAAAGACATGTAACAGTTTTCAAACCATGTGGGGTCAAGCCATGTAAGACCACTAGCATCAAGTATTTACATGTTTATGGGTTGTAGGAGCAACATTCTCTTCATTCCCTTGCACATTTCCAACGTAAGATATCAGTGCCAATCCAAAGTAATCCAACACCTCTCCTTTACCAGAACTTCCCCCAGTATGGTTTGGATAACCTTGAAATGGTTTGGATAACCATGGTATATGTAATTTATCAATCATAAGATATATATTAATTGGTTATATATTATGGTTTAACCTCGAACCATTATTCTATGTACTTGTTTACAGGCTAATATGACATAATTTAAATGCATATTTTAGGTATTTTTATTCATATTAAATTGGAATATGTACATCTTGGTTTAGGATAATTTTTGAAAGTAAATAAATAGATATCTCCATGAACAATATCCATTAGATGAGACAACTCTATACTTAATACTTGAATGTAAATATTATTTTTCTCTCTGTAATTCTTAAAATATCTTGTTGATTATGTTATTTTTTAAAGAGAAATATATATAATATCCAACTCTTCCTCCTTTATATTCTTATCATTACTTTTTCAAGATAAAATTAATTTTTATTTTGATCCGACAACATTCAAGAAGTGGCATCACTCTTAAACACGGATTTGGTAAAGTTGTCTCTACAATATGCAAAAAAGCAAGAGACGCCACAGAGTATGGCAAGACAATTCATCATAAAACCGTTGACCATATAACATTCACCATCATTGGATAACAACCGAAGCAGTTTTCCAATCATGTATGTCATAGTTTGTGTCACTTTTGTTAATATCATAAGTCTACATAAAAATTAAAGTCTTTAGGATACTTATAAGTATTAATGCCAAAATGTCTTTTTGTTATTGTTGTGTTGTCATGCTACTTTTAAAAATACGGTGAAGAAAGTAATTAAAATTACTTACTTTTTTCTCCGAAATATTATATATTTTCAGCCATGATGTTATTAATCTAAGGAATGTCTATATCGAATGCCCTTAAAAATAAATTTAAAATGTGTCTTGAGTCTGTAAACCTTAAATTTATCACATTGAACTTGTCATATTAAGAAAGATAATGATGTATAGGATGAGGATAAATCTAAAATATCTATAACTTGCAAATCCTAAAATTTCATTATGTAGAAAGGCATTTGCACATGTGTAATGCTCCACCCCTTCTCATAGTTGACGAGACATGGACGTGTGAGATGATTTGATCGACGAAGCGCGGACTCACATCTATCCTTCACGTGTCAATCAATGGTTCGCCAATTAAATCTTCTCGAACTAAGAAAAAAATTATTTTTTTACATTTGCCTGCTTGAGATTTTTTTTTCTAAATTCGTTGGTCAAGGGTTTTGTTGCAAATGTGGAGGCCACCGTGGGTTCTTTGTGTTACAACTGCTCAGCTACCTGTTTCTTTTGTGCATAGATTTAATCCTCCTAGATCATTGACTCCAGTAAAACAACATATGGCTTTTCCTGCAATTGTTGTGACACCATAGAGGTCTGCAAGATGAACCAAAATATAATTAATTGTCCCCTCTTGTCTCGTTAATCCATCTTTCATAAAAAACCATCATGATTCTTTATATTTAACTACAAAATATTTTCAATACTGATTATTTATTATTTCTTACTCCAAATGTAGCACTCCTTTGTGAATTCCCTATTTTCACACCTTGAAATGGTTTGGATAACCATGGTATATGTAATTTATCAATCATAATATATTAATTGGTTATATATTATGATTTAACCTCGAACCATTATTCTGTGTACTTGTTCACAGGTTGCCCTTAAAAATAAATCTAAAATGTGTCTTGAGTCTGTAAACCTTAAATTTATCACATTGAACTTGACCTATTAAGAAAGATAACGACGTATAGGATGAGGATAAATCTAAAATATCTATAACTCGCAAATCCTAAAATTTCATTATGTAGAAAGGCGTTTGCACATGTGTAACGCTCCACCCCTTCTCATAGTTGACGAGAGATGGATGTGCGAGATGATTCAATCGACGAAGGGCGGACTCACATCTATCCTTCGCATGTCAAGCAATGGTACTTCCTCAATTAAATCTTCTCGAACTAAGAAAAAAATCATTTTTTTACATTTGCGTGCTTGCAATTATTTTCTTGAATTCTTCGGTCAAGGGTTTTGTTGCAAATGTGGAGGCCACCGTGGGTTCTTTGTGTTGCGACTGTTCATCTACCTATTTCGACAATGACACTAACGGCGACGACATGGTCCAAAGGGTTTCCAACAATCCTTCTCGTGTTCCAATTCCACCAAATTCTAGAGGGAGAGTTCTCCCCTTATCTTCCCCGCAAAAATGTCCACAACACCTCTTCTCGTAGTCAAGCATATAAGAGAAATCCAAACTTCATTCCCTGTCCTTAACACTCCTCCCTTCGTCCCCAATGACTCTTCCCTTTCAAACTACTCCACTTCTTCTGCAATCAAATTTTTTGTTTCCCTTCTCAATTTCCTTTCTTGCCAATATTCTCTTTTGGCGTTGACATCGCACACCTCTCGTGCGATTGCTAGTTTTAAAAACTATGAACATGGACATAAATTCATATAATGTCCCATTCAATGAACATCTGGGGAGATGATATTCGGGAATCGGGACGCACCAAGTGACGGCGTCATTCTTTTTAACGCATGTCAAAGCTGTTTTCTTGGCACAGCATTTATCGCCCACCTCATTCAACTATTTTCACGCCAATTTTACTGTAAGTGCGTGCTTTCCATTCCTTAGGCGTGAATAATTATTTTCATATACCTCTTCTTTGTGGTCCCGCGAGTCCTCTAGATACTTCCATTTTCTTAAGAACATCTCAGCATATAAAATGTGCAGGGTTGTACATTTGTAAAGATTTCCAGGCTTGCAGCCACATTGACTATATAAGCCTCCATTCATTTGAAATCATGTTAATCACCATTATCTGAAAAATTTCAATCAGACGGTTACAAATGCATGCCAGGTAAATTCACGGTTTCTTTGTTTCTAACCTATAATCTGTCATTCTGGTATTCAATTTCTTGTACTTTATTTTGAAATTTAGTTTGGGGATTGATTCACACTTTAGCGTTCTTGAGGTTTTTGTTCATCATGTAAAGCTCAACACCTCACATCCTAAAAAGGAATACTTGATCTGTTTCAGGCATTTAAAGAAAAGGAATTCTAAAGAGGAGTGGATCGCACGAAGCATCTGAGTGCAGGTAAGGACATGCTTCAGTCCTTACTCAGGCGATGAAAGCTTCTCGCTGTTCAAACAAATTCATCGTACTTAGTGTGTTATTCTTTTCGATGTCTTAAAATCCCAGCTACCCAGAAAATAATTTTTGATAAACAGCGTTTGATGCGCTGTTCTTAGGCTATACAATGCAAATTTCTTTCAAGTTATCGTTGTTTTCTATGGTTTTGAAGTTTTCGTCTGTACTTAGCTAAACTGGTTTATGTTATATAATCACGAGACCTCACTATTGAAGAAATTTCAGCAGGGGTTTTAGGTTTCAAATAACATGTGTGCTTCCTTAAAATTATCCAGGCTTTTAGATTTCAAATAACACGTGTGCTTATTATCCAGGTTTTTGACATGCACGGTCAAAATTTGAATGCAATGTGATGAGAGGGTGGATTTGGTTACATTTTTTCAAGCAGATTGGTTCACCTGCCATCAATATGCTTCCACATTTTTTCCTACATGTCTTTCAGGGCATTACCAACTACAACATTTGAAAACTATATGCTTTCGGTTATAGTTTGATCGATGTTCATACTCTGTTCCAAACCTTCCATTGTGGCACAGGGTGGGAGGATACCGGAAAAGGCTCTGGAGTTTGGCTTTAAACCTGCCAATTGCATTTGCTTAAATGCCTTTAATGCCTTTTCAACAAACTCATTTAGTGTCATAGCATTCCATGAGATGACATCTGGTGCGAGCAGGGATGAAATTTGACGGCTGACCCCACCTGTCAAACCAAATATCGTTAATTGGTTTAAAACAACCCGTCCATCTTTTTTAAATACATTTTTATAATTTTAAAAATACATTGTTTTTAGCTGTATTTACAAGTATCGGGTAAGTTTCAGGAATTATATGCTTGATATAAACACATTTTCAGTAAAATATGTTATTTAAATATCTATGTAATGCTGCATTTATATTTATATTGAATGTGTTCATAGTGATAATGACGGTTTTGCCAAATTCTTTCATGTCAAATAGGGACGGGCTGACTATTTTGCAAAGTGTAAAATATGGTTAAAACAGGTAAAAACGTTTGGGACAGGCGTCAAATCTCAGCTCTGGGTGTGAGGCATTTTTTCAATAGCTTTAGAGTCTAGCCAAGAACACCCTTTTCTCCATAATGTGCAATCAGCGTCTTTGATGAGATCACATTTCTCTTATGGTTTTTGTCAAATAGCCCATGTGCCTTGACTTCCACGTTCTAGAACAAATGATTCTCATTGAATTTTTCTCACATGTTCTTATCTTTGTTTCTTTTTTGCCATGCTTTTGCCAATCCCTTTATATACTGGAATCATGTATTGTACTCTTCAATCCTTTTCGCCATTCTTGGCCTCTAGTTGACATTAATATCTAAATAAAATAAAATACATGCCTACCAGAGCAATTGAAAGTTATGCAACTACATATATGGAAAATTCCCTTTTCTTCATGAGTGATTGATGTACATACTTTGTTCCAAAGCTTTTATTTTGGTATAGGCTGGGATGCAGTGCTGGATTTTGACGTTCAATGTTACATGTCACAGTAATATTATTTGACGGTCTAGAAAATTATATGGATGTCATTTGGCATTCAAAAATTAATATGCACGTCAAATTTGTTTTTATAATAACTATTACAAAATACATAAATTGAGTTAAATTTTATATGGATCAGTGGACGCTTTCTCTTTCTGTTATCAATGGAGATCTGATAAGATTGGGAACGAGCATATGTACTGACACCAAGAGTAAAGCCCTTTTTGCATTTGTGGCAAAAAAGCGAGGTTGAATGGATTTTCCCGTTTTCATATTGTTGAGATGGCGGACGATACAATTCTGAGAAGATTGACAGCAAGGGCAAAGAGGAGGCTCGCATGACCTGAATACATCTGCTATGCATTTCTTCACTTCATCTGGTAATGCACAGATGCCATCCTCTTCCAAACTTTCTTTAATCACATTTATAACTTCTGTGCAACAAGAATTCATCCCTTGCCCTCTCAAATTCAACATTAAACTTTGAAGAAAATCCATCTTTAAATCTTCTGCAAACCTGAAGATCTATTACACTGCGTTACTGGAAGAAATAGTTTGATCAGAAACAAAACAGAGTGCTCACTTTTTTCTTATAAAAATGCGATCGCAGGGGAAGTATATATGTTTTGAATCCTGATGTATGCACCAAACTTTCCCTTCCATTTTTAGGAGATAAACATACATTACGGGCACACTAAAGCTTAGATATCTTCCGCCATCTCAACAATATACTAACGGGAAGATCCATTCAACCTTGCCTTTTCTGCCGCAAATGCAAAAAGGGTTTTACTCTCGGTGGCAGTACATAGGCTCATTCTAGATCTGATCAGATCTCCATTGATAACAGAAAGGGGAAGCGTCCACTGATCACTACTCAATTTGTTTTTATAATCTTTCATTCTGATACTCAATTTCTTGTACTTCATTTTGAAATTTGGTTTGGGGATTGATTCACACTTTAGCGTTCTTGAGGTTTTTGCTCATCATGTAAAGCTCAACGCCCCACATCCTAAACAGAAGGAATACCTGATCTGTTTTAGGCATTTAAAGAAAATGAACTGTAAAGATGAGTGGATCACACGAAGCATCTGAGTGCAGGTAAGGACATGGATCAGTCTTTACTTAGGATGTGAAGCTTCTCGCTTTGTGTGTTATTCTTCTTGATGTCTTGAAATCCCAGCTACCCAGAAAATAATTTTCGATATCATAGAGCAGTGCTAGTTAGTTAGGGGTTTAGTATTGTGGATCTTTTTATCGATTTTTCTTAGCATTCCTGAATTTTTGAATAAAACTCAGAAAACCTGAGGAAAATACGAAATGTATTTTTGATGAGAACAAACAGCGTTTGATGCACTGTTTTCGACTGTACATAGCTAAGCTGGTTTATATTCTATAATTACGAGACCTCAGTATTGAAAACATTTCAGTAGGGGTTTTAGGTTTCAAATAACACACATGCTTCCTTAAAATTATCTAGGCTTTTGACATGCACTGTCAAAATTTGAATGCAGGGGTGGATTTGGTTACATTTTTTCAAGCAGAGTGGTTACATTTTTTCAAGCAGATTGGTTCACCTGCCATCAATATGCTTCCACATTTTTTCCTACATGTCTTTCAGGGCATTACGAACTACAATATCTGAAAACTAAATGCTTTCGGTTATAGTTTGATCGATGTTCATACTCTGTTCCAAACCTTCCAGTGTGATGAGAGGGTGGATTTGGTTATGTTTTTTTCAGGCAGATTGGTTCATCTGCCATCAATATGCTTCCACATTTTTTCCTACATGTCTTTCATGGAATTACCAACTACAACATTTGAAAACTGTAGTTTGATTGACGTTCATACTCTGTTCCAAACCTTCCATTGTGGCACAGGGTGGGAGGATACCAGAAAAGGCTCTGGAGTTTGGCTTTAAACCTGTCAATTGCATTTGCTTAAATGCTTTCAATGCCTTTTCAACAAACTCATTTAGTGTATATCTTGCAATCATAGCATTCCATGAGATGACATTTGGTCAGAGGCATTTTTGCAATATTTTTAGAGTCTAGCCAAGAACACCCTTTTCTCCATAATGTGCAACCAACACCTTTGACGAGATCACATTTCTTTTACGGATTTTGTCAAATAGCCCATGTCCTTTGACTTCCACGTGCTAGAACAAATGATTCTCATTGAATTTTTCTCTTATGTTCTTCTCGTTGTTTCTTTTTCTGAGATGCTTTTGCCAATCCCTTTATATACTGGAATCATGTATTGTCCTCTTCAATCCTCTTGGCCTCTAGTTGACATTAATAGCTAAATAAAATAAAATAAAATACATGCCTACCAGAGCAATTGGAAGTTATGCAACTACCTATGGAAAAATTCCTCTTTTCATTATGAGTGATTGATGTACATACTTTGTTCCAAAGCTCTTATTTTGGTATAGGCTGGGACTCGGGAGTATGCTGGAAAAGGTCCGATGAATCGTTCGGAAGCTTGGTACATTTCATGTGTGTACGCACATGTATCTATATACAAGCAGGCCTGGAAATTGATGGTCTATGGGTCGTTTTTATGATTTTGACCTGTCGGGTAAAAACTTTAGGCAGATGTAGACAGTTACAGGCTGAAAACTTACAAAACTGTATAATTTTTTTTAATATTTCTTAATAAATATATATGTAATTTGTGAGAACATAAAACTTATTTGTATTTATGTGATTTAGGAACCTTGAGACTTTGTGCATAAAAATTGAAAATTTACAGTCTCGTGAAAGAGCTAAACCGTCAACAATTTTTGACTTCACAGGCAGCGATAATTTGAAATTCCAGGTCTGCATACATGTCATGACTCATGAGTGTGTACATATATGTGTGCATGTACATACGATTCATGTGTGTAAATATATATGCATGTGCATACGATTCATGTGTGTACATATAGATACTTTCATACGATTCATGTGTGTACACATATATACTTGCATATGATTCATGTTGTGCATATATGTACATATACACTTGTGTGCATCGTATATACATACATACCCGTATGTGTGTGTACTTACATGTACTTGCATATGATCCATGTATGTGTAGTATGTACACACATATACATAGGTTGTGTATATAGATACCTGTACAAGTGTGTGTGTGTGTGTGTGTGTGTGTGTATACTTGCATGCAATTCTTGTATGTGCATATACACAGATGTGCATACTTTATATATATAATACATACATATCCGTCCATACATTTTTGTTTTATGGGAAAGTGGTTCTAGATCAACATGTAATACACATATTTCTAAAACACCCGTGACCCAATTAAATCTAATCAGATCTCAAACAGAAGAATTAAACTTAATTGCTAAACTTAGAGAACATCTGATTTCATGCAAAACTATTTTCAGGGGCAGACAAATCTGATACACGCTTGTATATGCACATGTACATTCATTTCTTGTTTTATGGGAAAGTGCTTTTTCATCAACATGCAACACATCCGTAAAGCATGCAATCAAATCAAATCAGACCTAAAATAGTAAAATCAGACCTAACCACACTAAACTATTATTCCCTGTGTAGGGAGAGACACCAATAGTTGAGCAGGGTCTAATTGTGGATATAGTGTCTTGAATACACAACACCCAATAGTTGTCATAAAAGTACCTGGTGATTAGTCATTTTTGACATGACAACACCCAATCATATCATGACATGTAAGATTTGCCTTTTTAAAATTTTAAATGTTCAACCATTATCACCCATGATCAAATATGGGTCCCAATCAAAATGTAGTGTAACTAAAATTTACTATTTTAAATAAATTCAAAATATATCTTTCCCTCCAATTCAACACTCAAAAAATATATGTAATTTAAAAAATCTTGAACTATGTGCTGGTGAAAAAATCAGGTTCCCACATTTTATAGAATTTATTTTGTGGGCCCCTAACATAGGGTGCACCACTATTGGTGTCTCTCCTAATAATTGACAAGAGAGGTTTAGAAAAATAAAATTTGACTTTGTGCAAATGTGGAATGTCATCAGGAATAGACAGTGGAATCAAAGGTTTTAGAGCCGAACAATGAGAACCCAAAAACTTGTAGCGACCCAAGCATTTTACAGATCCATGAAGTGACGTTCTTGGTACTGTTGGGTTGTTTCTGGAACTGTCAAGAATTTTCTGGCAATTGACAGGTGGGAAGAAACTTTTTGACATCTTTGTTCGCTAGGTCTGGGGTTCCAAAAATAGCAATCGCTTGTTTGATTTTTTTGTGTGGATCCTTAAGAAATTGATTTCCTTCCTCAAATCTCTAATAGGGCAGCTAGGTCTACAAGATGATAAGCCGCAAATGTTTTGTTTTAGGGCTTGAGGTACATCAGAGAGAAGAAATGTTTCCTTAATATTTTTCATGCTTCTCAACCATGTAGGATTTTGAAAACAACACACCAAGTAGAATACAATGCTTGAACCAGGCAGTCTAGTGTATGTAGTGTGTCCTCTATATCACTAATTGTGGTAGAATGAATGCTTGACATAATAATATATTCTTCAAATATGCTAAAATTCTTGAATCTCCGCTCTAAATGCTTGAATTAATTGCTTAGGCACATTCACACTATATCTCTAGCATACATGGCATTGATGCTATGGATGTCCTAAATGCATTAATGTACCAATGTAGCTATACACATCTTGATTTCAAATTGAAACCCTATTGGAGTGCAAACCAACTCAAATGGGCAGGAAAGGCCAACAAATTAGGGCCCAAAAACCTAGGGGGTCCAATATTGGGTTAAAAGGGCCCAACCCTAGAATTGTACTCTTCATGTTTAGAGGAAAAAATCATGAAATTCAGGGAAATATGAAGGGAGGTGAGAGAAAAACAAGAACCTGATAAGAAATGATGAGAACCATAGTTACCAGATCTGGCCGGATTTGCACGAAATCCGGTTGAATCCGGATTTTTAGGCGGCCGGATAAATTCAGTTTGGGTTGGCCCTGTTTTCTTCCCCAAAAAAATTGTATCCACTCGTCTCTACTTGATCTGGGTTTGGTTACCCTCTTTGCCGTATGTCCAGGTTGGTTGAGGGTGTTGTCCCCTCCCCCTGACGAAGGGAAGGGAAGGGAGAGAAGAGGGAGGAGGGCAGGGAGGAGAATCAAGCGGGCTACTTTTTTTGCAATAGAAAGACATCCGACACCCTTTAATATTATATTATTATTTAATAATATTAAATCATTAATTATTTTTCTGTATTTGTCAATTTTTTCATTTTTATAAATTATGCTCATATATAATTGTATATATACCGCATCAAATTTTGCTGATCTTTTTCAAGAGTTCCGGATTTTCGTATTTTTTTCCCCTCACACACTTGAAACAAAGCCGGATTTTCGAACCTGGTAACTATGATCAGAACACTGGAAAAAAACACCAATAAGACCCTTGTCTAGACTAAAAATTGACAAACATACTGGTACTCTAGAATAATGCAATTTGTTGAGTAATAAATACCCTCAAACCAAATTTAGGTGTCTATAATTTCATGTGTGTGTACATTTACACGTACATGTTTCATGTGTGTGTATGTATATATTAAAGAGTCAAGGCTTTCAATCTATAAAATTAGTTCCATCACACACACACACACACGCACACACCCACACACGCACATGCACAATCACACGCACACACGCACGCACACGCACACACACGCACACACACACACACGCGTGCGCACACACGCACACACTACCAACATGTATATACGTTTCATCACACACACACACACGTACATACGTCTCATGTGTGTAGTACACACACATGAAACATGTGTGTGTGTGTGTGTGTGTGGGTGCCCGTTTGTGCGTGTATGCGCGTGTGCGTGTGTTATATATGCTTCATGTATGAGCAATTCAAGTTTATTAATAAATGCCCTTGGGCCAAATTTAGGCATCTATAATTTGAATTTGATGTATGTGTACGCATATGTAGATATGGAAAATGGGTTTATGGTACCAAATATGCTAAAGTAACCATATCTAGTTGTAATTATGCCTTCAAGGCCTTTTCGCCAAGCTTATTTTGTGTATATTATGCTATCATAGCATTCCATGAGACGACATCTGGTCAGAGGCATTTCTTTCAATAGCCTTAAATCCTAGACAAGAACACTATTTGTGCATAATGTGCAATCAACGAATTTCATGGGAGTACATATCTTTGACGCATTTTATCAAATAGCCCACATGCCTTGTGTGTGCTTACACATTTTGCACACGTCTACTAAGGGCACTTGCAAGTTATGCAACTACATCCAACAAAAATCCTGTTTTCATTATGCGTGATTGATGTTGATATTCTGTTACAAAGCTCTTATTTTGGTATAGGATGGGACCAGGTTTAAATTTGATGGCTGTTTGCATGTTTTTAGCTGTAAAATAATTTAAAATTTTGATGCTACCATCTCTTCCAGCTTGCAGATTTAAGATATAACCGTCATTTTTATCTAGATCATTATACAAATTATCTTGACTTAACGTGAATATATATTAAAAATGATTAAAACAACTGAAGGTTGCCTCTTTTTATTTTAACGAGTGTTGTAATACTAATACTAATGTGTGCTATTTGAAGGGCAATACTAAAAAGGTTGCTGTCACTAAAAAATTGTTGTACAGCCATAGGTGACTGTCAAATTTAAAGCCTAGGAGTATGCAGGTAAAGCTCTAATGACAAGTGCGGAACTTTATACATTTCATTTGTGTGTGTGTGTGTGTGTGTGTGTATGTATATATACAAACATATGATTTGCGCGCATGCAAATATGGTTCATTTCATTTGCTTATATATATATATATATATATATATAAGTTTTAAGCTCGAGTAATTGCAGAAAAGCAGCTGATGTATATATATATGTACACAAATCGTAGGTATATATATACCGCTAGCCAGTATAAAACAGAAACAGTGATGGCGTCCGACAGAGTGAGATGGGGGAGCTTAAAGAGGAGGATAACGAAGACCTGGATTTTCTTCTGCCACCGCCGAATATCATTGGGCTAGACGAAAATGGTGTGAAGAAGATCGTGGAATACAAGTTCAACGAGCAGGGCCAGAAGGTGGTTCACACCACTACCACGCACATCCACAAAGTGGCCAAAGCGCGCCTTAACAAGCGTGCTCTTGAGCGCCGCGAGTGGCGCAAGTTCGGCGCTGCTGCCAACCAAGAACCCTCAGTGAACTTTACAGGCATCTCCTTAGAAGAAATCCTGTTGGAGTGCCCCCACCTGCTGGGATCCAAGGCTGATGATTCAAAATCTGGTGGAGATGCACTGTCTGCCCTGGCTGGCTCCAAGGGTGGTGCGGTGCTCATGGTTTTCCGTATCTGTGGTAAGAAGGGCGATCACTGGACATCAAAATGGACTTACAAGGATCTCGCCCCCACCGGTGCCACAGACACCTTAACAATGGATAAGGCCGCCGAGGGCCTCACTGCAGGTGGAAGCAGTGCTGGCGGTACTGCCACTTCTTCCGCTGTTGGGCGATCAACCTACGTCCCTCCCAGTCTCAAGGGTGGTGTGGACCACTCCGGTGACACCATGCGCCGCAAAAATGATGAAAATTCTAATCGAGTTACCAATGTGTCTGAGGACACGAGAGATGTTGACTCTGGTGCCTGGGCGCTAGCGTTCTGGGTATATATATATCTATACCTACAATTTGTGTACATACATACATACATATATATATATATCGGCTGCTTTTCTACAATTACTCGAGCTTAAAACTAAAAACCGTGCCTACAAAGTGCTACAAGAAACAAGCAGTGTCATTGGGTTTCAACTTGGACCCTATTGAATTCTCACAATTTTTAATCTGGACCTTTTAAGCACACATTTCACTCGCGTGAATAGTATGCACAAGATTGAGATGATTATGTGGAGCACATATAACATATATTATTTGGGTAGAAACAATTTGCAAGTATGAAGAGTTTATTTTGTATACAATGATCAAAACACATACATATATATACCCCTACACATACATAGATGTGTATGTATGTACTATGTACATGTGTGTATGTTTGTGTTTAAAACAACGCCATTGAATGAGACGAGTTCTCAAGGAATATGATAATTGCTAGTATGGAGAGTTTTTATTTTGCTGTTTCACCAAATGCAACCAACAGGTGTCCGTGCGATTGGTTCACATTCGCTAGCATACTCCCAACCAGTGTTAAAATAGGAGCTTTGAAACAGGGAATGGACCTATACCAAAGCATTATGGAGAAGGGATGAGACTTTTGTCAGATGTTGTAGTTGCAAGTGCTCTGGTAGATATGTATGCAAAATATGGAAGCATGCACTTGGCATATGAACTGTTTCGACTAAATGCCTGAAAGAAATGTGGCATGAACTGCAATGATTGTAGGAAACCAAATCATAATGAAGAAGGGACAGGATTTTGTCAGATGTTGTAGTTGCAAGTGCTCTAGTAGGTATGTATGCAAAATGTGGAAGCATGCGCTTGGCATGTGAACTGTTCGACTAAATGCCTGAAATGTGGCCTCATGGACTGCAATGATAGCAGGATATGTACAAAATGGGTTTGTTGAAAAGGCCTTGGAACCTTTCAAGCAAATGCAAAGCCAGGCTTCACAGCCTTTGCCAGCATCCTCCACCCTGTGCCAAAATGGAGGATTTAGAACAGGGAATGGACATCCATCAAAGCATAATGGAAATCTGATTTTTGCCAGCTTCCTCCCAGGCTGCGCCAAAATGGGAGATTTAGAACAGGGAATGGAGATCCATCAAGCATAATGATTGCTGCCAGACTTTTCGCTGCTGCCAGAAACGTCCGCAGAAATAGTCTCCGCCATAAAAACGGGTGTCTTGGTAGGGGATTTCTCAGAAGCATAATGATTGCTGCTGGAATTTTTCGCTGCTGCCAGCAATGTCCACAGAAATAGTCGTCACCAGAAAAATGGGGCTTCCTGGCAGTGGCTTTCCAGTGTAAAAATAGAATGCTATAAAATTTCATAGAACATTAAAAAGATTTGGCATATAACTTTTAAGTACAATATTCAAGTAACATTTGTATGAAATGTTGTTGTTCAGAGCTTGGGCAAGCAAAGGCTGCAAGAAAGTATGCTTGGAAGTCTGTATGATGAGGCCTTACAGAAGGCCTGGACTTTGATAGCCACCCTTACCTGTCAAATGGAAATTTCATGACAGCTAGATATTTTAAGTGCCGTTATTTCACGCCCTTAAAAATTAATGGTGTCCGAATCTTCTTAATGTTATATGCAAATTTTACAATGATATTTTTACACTGGAGGTGTTCTCCCTATGAGAATACCCCTATCGGAAAACGAGACAGTGATCTCCTTAAACACGTGCCAGAGAGGATGCAAACTCAGGTGAAATTTGCACTTTTCGCAATTGTGGGGTTGTATGGTCGTATTTACAGTTTCTTTTACAGTAAAATAAGGTCAATTTTTTTTAAGACAATATCCCAAGCATATGGAAAATTTTAGGACTTCAAAATTGTTAAGAATGTTCAATGGTATTTATTGTTGGATTTTATCATCTGAAAGGGCAATATAGAAAAGAAAAAACCATCAGGAGAATATTACCCGAGGGTAAGATAGACCCTCAAATTTATTCCCTGGAGTGAGCTGTAATAGAGCAGAGCAGACAAACCGTTACTGTAGGCAGGGTTCAACTTTGCAATCTTTAGAGGGCTTAAAAGCTGTATGAAAATGTTTAATTCTCTCTCTCTCTTTATATGTAGGTGTGAGTGTGTCAATATATATCCATGTGTAGTTACAGGAATGGAGCAGGAAAACCTTAATAGTAGGTGTTTGAAGACATGGGGCTGTCTATGGAAGAAGGAACTCATGCAGGATAGAGCGAGTGAATTCTCTCTCCTGGATGCCAACAGTGACATGTATGTTTGTACCTTTGTAGCAAATACAAAATATAATCGTCACCTGGAATGCAAATGATCTCTATGCCCATGGACCACTATTTTGCAGTAATGTGACATTTTTTTTTGTTTATGTGGCAAATACAGCCCTAAAAACATAGACTAATAACATTGAATGTGATGTTTTGGCCAAGAGAAAATTAACACAAGTGCAGTCCTGTTCTGATTTTGTAGGCCATGGTATGGATTCCATTGGTTCCCTCTCGCTCTATTTTATTTACCCTTGGCCACAACTTATCTTGTTCATCACTATAGTTATCAATATAATAGTTTAGTTTATTTTGTGTGGTTTATTATAATATAATATAGTGTACCTCCAATATTAAATGAAGGGCATATGTTCTCCGATGCAATGTTTGTCTTGTGAGTAATTTGTGCTACTTGTGAGTAATTTGTGTTATTACTTTGGTTTTGTTTCCAATCAATAAATTTGCAAACCTGTGGATCCAGGTTGATTGATGCATTTTTAAAGGTCTATTAAAATGTTTAGGTCAAATAACTGAAGATGGTGCTATGTTTGCATTCAATGCATTCCTTTGGCTTAAGAACTTGGTTTTTACATGGAATTGGATCCTTTCCTAGTAGGAGGCTTTTGTTTGGGCACGGTGAAGGGGAGCCTAACACCTTACTATTATGCAGGTACCTTTACAAAGAAAAGTGGTGTTCAACACACTTGCACCAAATGGCTAACATCTTGGATTGATAGGTAAAGAATAATTCCTATGGTGAACGAAGAAATGCATGGTTGGTTTGTGGCTAACATCTTGGGTTGCTATGTAAGAATAATTCCTATGGTGAACGAAGAAATGCATGGTTGGTTTGGCTTTTGAATAATTGTGTGTTGATCTGGTATATCTTAAGATGTATAGTTGATAATGGTACATGCGTTGGGTATGAACGATCTTAATCTTATATTGACGGTATTGTATTGGAGTAGTAAAAATAAGCCAATCAGTGTAGTCTTCTATATTCTTCTACGGAGATGGCATGGATTTACAAAGCGGTATCTAATTTCTTTTATAGAGTCCAACTTCCTAAAACATACGAACAGTTCAGGAAGGGGAATTAAAGGGACTTCCAAGAGAGGTGTTAGAAGTAAGGATATCATGTTCAGGTATTTTCTTCTGCAGTTCCTGGCAGCATTCATCCTATGATGGTCCTAGTGGCAATCACCAACACATGGGTAAAATCTAATGTCAGATTTGTATATGTAATATAATATAGTAGACATCCAAGGCCACTGTAATGAACAACGATCTTTGCATGACACAGTTGTTTTTAACTTGTTATTATTATGTTTTAGGTAGCATGCCAATGAAGGCTAATTCTATATATGACAAGTAGGGCACCCTTGCTTTGAGGGACGTAGTTTTAGGCACGAGGTTGTTTGGTCACAACTTCCATATGTAGTGTTAATGAATCTACATGCATGACATAATCTGTACAGACCACGACCATGAATTACAAATTGAACCTTGCAAAAGTGTAATAAACAAAGAAACTGAAATCGTTTCCTTTAGCCCCTGATTTTGTTTCTGTATGAAAGGTAGGGGTAATAATATGTGTTTATTCTGCCAACACATATTATGTTTTTTTCGTTTTTGTTTGGAAATGTGTTGTTCCATGGGATCTAATTACGACTGGAAGTTGATTGCATGTTTACATATAGAAAGATAATACAAAAACAAAAACAAAAAATATAGAAATTTTGGCCTCCTAATAAATAAGAAATTAGAGATATTTGTTATTAACCATATAGAATGCATCACAAAAATGAAAATATTATCCCAATGCCAAATGTCATAATAATTAAATTTTAGGGTTAGAATTAATTTTTTTATTATATACATTTTGTGTGTTTTTATGTTGTACTTTGATTGAAAAAGTAAAAATAATAATTAAAAACACGTCTTTTTTGGCTGTAGGTACCCCTTGGGTGCCTCATGGGTGGTGTTGGATATTGACGTTCAATGTTACATGTCACAATAAAATTATTTGGTGGTTTAGAAAATTATATGGACGTCGTTTAGCGTTCAAAAATTAATATGCACATCAAATTTGTTTTTATAATAATTATTACAAAATACATAAATTGAGTTAAATTTTATATAGATGTTGTTCTTTGTAATATTCTTTCACATTTTTATGACTTTTATTTAAGTCTAGATAATATATTCAATTAATCGATATCATAGTTTTTCATAGATTTATTTTTTTCCATAAAAATTAATGTTGCACTAATTAATTTGAAGATCCATAAATATCATTAAATTTTATGAGAATATTAAAACAAAATTTCAAATTATAAAAACAAAATTTCAAATTACAATTTAAAAAAATTATTGAAGAAAATGATAGAAATGACCCCACTTAGAATTACTCATGTAATTTGGAATTCAAGAAAAGTAAGTTCCAACTAACTTCTAGGTTTGCAAGTTCAATCTTCAAATTTCACTTTTCTTGCAAAATCCAAGTTCAAAGCATCTAGTCCACTATTCAATTTTTGTTTGTAAGAATAATTAAAAAAACCAATTACAAATTAAAATCAATAAAATAAAGATAAACAAAAATCAAATAAAGTTGAAAAAGAAACAACAAACCTAATTAAAAATCTAAATTAATAGGTGTTTCTATTTTATCAAATGTTTATATTTGATTAATAATATAGTAAAATAATGTGATTATTTTTTATTTTATTTAATGTATGATATTTTTGTTAGAGTCGCAAATTATATATATATATATATATATATGTCAAATTTTGAATATACGTGTTATTTCGAGTATTAAATTTTATATTTTATGTCGAAAGACATTATCTCCATTGGATCAAGGTCGGTGTTGGATTTTGACATTCGAAGTTACATGTCACAAAAACTTTAGGCGACGGTCCAAAAAAATGTGAATGTTATTTGACATTCAAAATTTAATATGCATGTTAAAATCTGTATATTAATTAGTAATAAATATATAAATTAATTGAAATTATATAAATCCTTGAGCTCCTAGTGATGATCCATAGGTAGGAAGAGATCAATCCTTACACCTTCATGAACAACAATTACTCATCTCATTGTTAACCCAAAAAATGTCTATTTAATCATTCTTACTCTATTCTCCTTGTAGAGATAGTAACATAGACATAAAGAATATGTAACTAATTAATAACAAAAGTTTTAAGTTGGAACCAATATTGCTATTTAAAAAAAAATCTTTTACAGGGAACCTTAATGGTGAGTTTTTCCTCTTGTGCATATTCTATCTTTTATATTTTCTAAATTGTATTATAATTACAAATATATGTGGGATTCTCTAATTGATTGAATCTAAATGATTTTAACAAACTTAATCTTTATAAATCTTTGGGTCTTTGTTGTATAATTATAAACCAACAAAAACAATGCTACATTAATCAATTTCATAGTTTATCAGAGATACAATTATTTTTCATAAATATCGATTGTACACTAATCAATTGTATCTTCACTAATCAAATAAAAGATCTAGAAACACCATTAAAATTTGTGAGAGCATTAAAATACTATTTTTAATTATAATAAAAAATAGAAACTTTGGAATTAAATGTAGTGTAAATTTTAATTCGACAATTTTATTAATTGTTTTAAATTTAGTGTGTATATGTATATGTATGTATGTAAGTAACACATACATACATACATATATTTGATGGTTAATATTTGAGCATACATGTTATATTGATGTTTAAATTATATTTTCACTTGTCAACCAAGAGAATCATCTTTTAAAAGTGACTGTATTTTGACATCTAAAATGGCTAAAAACATCTAAATGCCTTGCAAAATCCAACAATGATTAAGGGTAGCCAACGCAGACATATGTCATGTAAGCAAACGACAAAGATCAATTTTTGTGCATGCATTGAAATCTAACGTTCCAAAGTTGATCCATGTGGACTGACTTGGTTGACAACACAAAGGAAAAAGCAAAGATAGTAGACAATGAATTTGGCTGATATTTATTACGTGAATCAATTCTAACCGCATGCCAATTTTTTTGCGGTTTTTGTACAATACTGATGCTTTTGCAGTGCTTAGGTTGAATATCCTCGGGAAGAATTAATTTCTTGAGTTGTGGTTTGTTTGATTGCATATGAGTGTGTTGTTTGTGTCATTGCATGCATGTTCAAGCAAAGGATTTAATCAAATACATGAACATTTTTTCTTCTTCTATTGGTGGTGTCTATGTTACCGAGTTCATTTGATGAATGAGCTAGAGTCAAAATAAATGAGACAAGGCATAATCCATAAGACATGTCAAACAGTTTTGAGATGCTAGAGAAAATATGAGATGCAAGTTGCCAAATAGGGTTTGTGAATAGAAAGTAGAATATAAAATATGTACTTATGCAATGTTTGAAAACTCCAACGTAGATGTAAATAAATATGATATGAATAAGATGTCAACGAGTTCGAGATCCCCTTTCTAAATTTAAGTAAGGTCGAGTCTTTAATTAATGTGTAAAATATGGCTGAATACGTATTAAGACTGATGTGATGACACACTAGACAAAAAAATGAATAGATCATTTTTGTCGGTTAAGTTGTCTATCCAAGTTTTATTCGATCTAGATTTTTATGGTTATTACACAATATTTTCTATAACATAGTGAAATCTAGTTTGCTTGTGATTTGTAGAAAAAGAGGTTGAAGGTGTCGTAGATGCACATTGCTACACGTGCCTATTAAATGCACACAAGGACCAGAAGCCTATCTTCCTTGGCATCATGAATATATTTGTGTAGTTGAACCGCACAAAAATTGTGTTTGTAGATATGTCCGTAAAGCAAAGTCGTATTACGTTAATATGTATGATAATTTCATACATGGAATAATCACTCTTGTTATAAGGAGTGTTATATTTGTGTATTGTGGAGTTCGTATGCTTTAAATATTAAGCAATCGTAAAGATCTGGGAAGAAACAAAAGGGTCTCTATTCAAATCTCACATATAAGTATGTAGCTAAAATAATTACGTCGAAAGGTGTTCTTTACAAGTAGGAAAGCCCACCGGGTCTCTAATAAGCCCAAGTAGATTAGCGGCCAAAAGTGTAGCTACTTCGACGTCCTGCATGGTTACACTTCTAATCGTGGATTTGCGATCTTTTGTGGGGTCAATATTTATGCCGAAAGCTAAATTTGTGATAAGCTTCACTTGCACCCCTCTCGTTGAAATTCCGAGGCGTATGTGGCGAGACGTTGGGTGTCTCCATAAACGACGAAATGGATGCTTGCGAAAATGATCCTACAACTTTCCATGTTGACGAAAACAAACATAATCCTCGTAACACAATTTGTTTTCTCGATTGGACCATGTAAGATTTTGTTATTTCTATAGTTGGCTGGTTTATTTATGCAAAATTATGTTTACAAAATATTTAGGTATTGTAATTTGTATTTAATGTTGTTATGTTTATTTGCAATCGCACAAAAAAATATTCGTCCCATGTGACAAAGCAAGCGGAAGCAGGGACCCGTCATGTTTAGAGAAAAGTTAGGGTATTTATTAGCAATTATTGTATCGTAAATTTGCTTTATTTTAAATATTTTATGTGAGTGGTTGAGGGAATATATGATTATTTCAATAGACGTATTGTAGTATGGATGAAATATGATTTTTTATTTTTATTTTAGATGCATAACCAATCTCTAATTGAATACAATATAATATCCTACATACTTTGATATATTAATTATGTTTGTGAATTTTTTTCATTTTTATCTCGTCACATATTTAATGCCGAAATTATGAATGTAATAAAGATACAATCATACACTTATTACAATGAATCTCTATTAGAGCCTTTGTGTCCATCAAGAAAGGAGTAATGGTGGGTTGTTCAACAAGAAATGGAGGGCTCTCATGTGAAATTGTTGAAAACGTTGTGGTTTGGATGTGATCTGTAAACTTCTACTTTGGAACTCTATGAATCACACAATTATGATGTTCTACTTTCAACTTTGGAAAATGACAGATTTGCTTGAAGATTAGAGCTTTAGTGACTGATTAACTAGTTCTTAGGATAGAATTGTAGAGAAATGCTAAATAATTCTACACACAACACAAGAATTTTTATCTTGGAAACCTCCAATGAGGGAAAACCAGTTGGGAAGGGAAACTGCTCTTTCTTCCCACTTGTATTGGCCAATTAATCCAATTTTACAGATTACAATAAGTATGAAAAGACACAATAATGTAAAGCTTCTTTCCAATTACTTGCTTGCTATGTTTTTTTACACCTTGCTCCTACAATTCCACTCCAGCATGAAGAATCTATGCTCACTTGCTCTCATATTAATACTTTTCTTCTCGATCTCTTTGGATCTTCAAATGATCAATTCTCTTGCTCCTTTAATGCATTTATAGGCCTTCCCATGTCCTCTCGTGCACTAGAGGATGTGAAAGGACATGGAAGGGAAGAGACACAATCGATGCTTCAAAGTCGCGTGCATTCGTGCTCCATTCTTCTTTTTGTTCGAAGTGTCAGGACCACCGCCTTGAACAGATTGACGGTTTAAGGACCGCCGCCCTGGTTACGCAGTGGTTCTGCAACCGCCGCTCTGCACAGAGTGGCGATTCTTTCCAGATCCTCCGTTTACCTCATTTTTTTCAACTCTCCTTCTTGGTGCTGATGGAACTAATGAAGTGGTGTGTTTTTCTGGATACATATGGATCATACCTCCCCTGCTTAGGAGGCTTTTGGTCCCACAAAAGCTTAGCGGGGAGTGGTAGAGGAATCAATTCCCCTCTCTTGCTCCTTCAAGTACCACTGGGCTTGCCTTCGTGTCTTCTCTCGTCCAACTTGCCAAAACTCCTGTGGATCTCTAGTTTTCTACTCCAATGCTACATCCTCCTTCGAGTTGCCTCGAGTACCATCCTCTTTGGAAGGCAATTTTTGTATCTTTCCTTCTTTGTCATGCATAGATGACGTTAGTAGGTGCGAGCTCTTGCAACTTGCTATCTTGTGTATCTGCATGAAGTATGGTATGAAGGTTTCTTTTCCAACCTGCTCAAGTATGGCAAAGGTCCCATACTGTAGTGGTTTAGTCCTTCTTGCTTGTCTTTGTCTCTTGAGATGGATTGGCTGAATCCTCTCCATGTACTGTTGTTATATAGTCACCATTGTTCCTTGTATCTCCTCTTCTCCTTGCTGTCTCACGGTTAGGTCTAGTGAATACGTAGGTAGATATAGTGACTGCATAACGAAAGTTTGTTTTGCTCCTTGAATGAGCAATTCTTGTGGTGGCTTCTTCTGCAAAAAAATTGACAAGTGCTATCCAAAATATCCATGCTCTCAAGTCCATTTTGCTTTTCTTCCAATGAAAGTAAACAAAACTGATGATTTTCCTGAATAAGTCTTTGTGCTTGGTTGACACTTACCATAGCCTTCTTTAATTTGCTCTAGTGTTCCCAAATGTTGAAACTAACTCCATCCTTAACCCATCTGTATCGGTTCTCCCTCTTTGTGAACACATCATCCCTGACATACAAGTAAGGACTTCCAAAGACAATGTCAAATGCATCAAGTGGAATGATATCAACCTCTAATACATCAATATATTGGGTATTTATCCCAAACTGAAACTTACACTTTCTTGTAACTTGTATTTCTACACCCCTCTTCACCCATCCCAATGGGTATGGACGTGGATGTGCGTAAGTCTCTAGGCAAAGCTGTTTCTACAACCGCATCAGAAATCAAATTTGACTGAGAACCAAAATCTACTAAAGCGTTTACCTTAGTCTTATTGATTTGGATTCTGATTTGAAAAAGCTTACTCATCTCTTCTTCTTCTTTGCCTTCTGCATCATACATGTTAGTGGCCATGCATCCCAGCCTCTCGTCTACATCTAAATCATCCTCAATCTCCACCTCTCCTTCTATTTTCACAACGGCCATGGATTTCTTGGAATCCTTGGTTCGGTGCTTTGGGTGCAATTCCGGATGCAACTTCTAACATGTGGCATCAATATGTCTATTTATATCACAATTCTTAGAATCTTTACAAGTATGCAAAACAGTAGCGGGATGTTTACATTTTCATTTTACCTCTGCTACTTGTCTTCCCTTGTTCTTTTTCCTGTTGATCTGTTGACTGGTCTTCCTTTGGCTTTGTCTCTCCTTGCTTCTTCTTGTCATCAATGTATTATGCTTGTATACAAGCTTCATTGAGACCCTTGGGCTTCGTGGAGATTACCTTCCTTCGAAGGTGAGTGTGAAGTCCTTCCAAATACTTGGTCAGAATTTCCTCATCCTCCAAGTCCATATTTAACAACATGGCTTGTCTCCGAAACTCCATAGTGTAGTCTTGCATGTTTTGACTGCTGCCTTGCCTAAAGTATCGCCACTTAATCATCATGTCACCTTATGGCAAATAGGATTAAAGTTAGCTCTAATCAATTCTTTAAAACCCTTCGAAGTACTGACAATAGGACGTTTCTTCTTTTCACAAGTGGCTAGATGGGTTTCCCACCAAACCAGAGCATGACCTTCCATTTTGAGACGTGCACACTAAAACAAACTTCCAATTGTTTTATCCATTTATCCAAAGAATTTGCATCTACTTGTCCTTTAAAATTATTTATTTGCACTTTCGTTTTAGCTTTAAAAGGTGTATGAGCAGATTTTACCTTTTCGCTTACAATTGGCATCTCTTCTTCACTCTCTTCCCATTCTTCCTCTTCGTGGCTTTGTTTGATACTGAATTTCTTGGCCAATGCTCGAACCACTAAGTCCATGGAATCTTTCTTAACCATATCCATCTTTTGTAGATCTTAAATCTCTTCTTGTTTTCTATACAATTTATCCATCATGGTCTCTAGCATCTCGACTCTACATACCAAGTTCTCTTCCTCCATTTGAGCTCGAATTCTCTGTTTCCACTTCTTCGTAGAAATATTTGGCTCAAGGTAAAAAAATTTTCCTTTGGACCTTGTCATTGTCATACAAATCACAAGAAAGAATTGAATAACACGCCTTGGATATATGATTTGCTCGATATCAAAATGATCTATGAACTTCTACTTTGGAAACTACGAATCACACAATTATACTTGTTTCTACTTTTAACTTTGGAAAATGACAGATTTTCTTGAAAATTAGAGCTTTTGTGATGATTAACTAGTTCTAAGGATAGAATTGTAGAGAAATGCTAAAGAATTCTACACCCCACACAAGAATTTTTATCTTGAAACCTCCAATGAGGAAAACCACGGGAAGGGTAATCTGCGCTTTCTTCCCACTTGTATTGGCCAATTAATCCAATTTCTGATTACATAATAAGTATGAAAAGACGCAACAATGTAAACCTTCTCTCCAATTACTTGCTTGCTTTGTTTTCTTACACCTTGCTCCTACAATTCCACTCCAACACTGAAGAATCTATGCTCACTTGCTCTCATATTAATACTTTGCTTCTCGATCTCTTTGGATCTTCGAATGATCAATTCTCTTGCTCCTTTCATGCATTTATAGGCCTTCCCATGTCCTCTCGTGCACTGGAGGATGTGAAAGGGCATGGAAGGGAAGAGACACAATCGAGTGCTTCAAATTCACATCCATTCGTGCTCCATTCTTCTTTTTGTTCGAAGTGTCGGACCATCACCCTAAGAAAACCAAAGAGCTTTAGTGGTCAGCCTGGGCCGGCCATGCGGCGGTTATAAGACCACCGCCTTGTAGGGCGACAGCTTCTGTAACCGCCACTCGCACGAGAGCGGCGCTTCGCCTCCAGAACCTCCGTTTACCTCATTTTCTTCAACTCTCCTTCTTGGTGCTGATGGAACTAATGAAGTGGTGTGTTTTTCTGGATCCCTATGGATCGGGGTGTTTAATATCGATGGAGGCACTATTGACAATGGCTAGCTACGTCGCCATCTTGAAGCTAGGAAATGACAATATTGTTGTTAAGGCATTGTCTTTTTACCTTGACAAGGGGGACACTTTCACATGAATATCCCACGCTCCACTCCTTCACCTATCCGGGGACCCTGCATGCACCAAAAAGAGGGAGTTTGTTTGTTGTAGGTTGAAAAACACTTGGTCGGAATTGCATTATTAAAATTTTGTTGTGGAAGATAGATTGTGTGTTCTTCATGGTTGGTTGTTGTATGTACCTTACCACTGTGAGTTCCGATGACAAATTGTGAGAAATAAAGTAATCATTCCAGATCTGCATTGAATATATATAATTTATAGCTTATATATCATTGCCTTTCCATTTAGTTAGATTTGTAAATGTTTCTTATTTGCTTTGTAATTAAGAATTTATATGACACCATGTAAAATATCATTGTTATTCATCTATTCTTACCATGTAGCATCAGAAATGCCATGGGCTCTGACAACAATATTAATCATTTTTGTCCACATCCTCGTTTGTATCAACTTCCACGTATAATCGAAATCCTCATCATCAACGTCCTCGTCCATATCAACGTCCACGTCAGTATCAAGTTCCTTGTTTTACCTTCAACAAATGAAAATCATTGTTTGACAGGTGTATAAATTGATGCAAAGTGGATCAAGGGCGTGCGGGAAAAAGATTCGTCCCCAAGTGACAACACGCAAAAGAAGGGACACGACTTTCCTAGAGATAAAGTGAAGGCATTTATCAACGATTTTTGTATCATAAGATTGCTTTATTTTAAATATTTTATGTGAGTGATTGAGGGAATAAATGATTGTTTAAATAGGTGCATCCTAATATGGATGAAATTTGATTTTTTAATTTTATTTTTGACGCATAACCAATCTCTAATTGAATAAAATATAATATCTTACATACTTTGAAGCATATTGATTATGTTTGGGAAAAACTTTTTTCATTTTTATCTCGTCACATATTTAATGCCGAAATTACGAATGTAATAAAGATACACTCATACACTTATTATGTCGAATATCTCAAGGAGTATTTACGACAATCAAGAAAAGAATAATGGTGATTTGTTCAACAGAAATGTTGGGCCCCGATGCGAAACTACCGAAAATGCTGCAACTTGGATTTTTAATATCAACGGAGGCATTATTGACATGGATTACACCACCACCTTAAAGTTGGGCAACGACAATATTGTTGTTAAAGCATCATCTTTCTTCCTTGACAAGGGGAACAATTTCACAAGGATATCCCATGCTCCACTCCTATGATTCAAGGACCTTGTGTGTACCTAAATGAGGTAGTTTGTTTTTGTAGGGTGAAAAGCGCTTAGACTGAGTTGTATTATTAATGTTCTGATTTGGAATATTGATTGTGTGTTCGTTGTGGTTGGCTATTAAATGTGCCTTACCCTTGTGAGTTTCGATGACAAACCGTGAGATAAAGTAATCATTCAAGATCTGCATTGAATATATATCACGCACGCGAAGCTTATATATCAATGCCTTTCCATTTAGTTATATTTGTATATTTTGCTTATTTACTTTGTAATTTGGAATTTATTTGAAACCATTAAAATCCCACTATTAGTCACCTATTTTTGTCATGTGCCATCAAACGCACTATCGGTGCACATAAAAAAAAAATGAGCATTACCTTAATAAGATGCAATCATTTAATGCTGAAATTACGAATGTAATAAATATACACTTTGCGACCATCACGAAAGGAGTAATGATGGTTTGTTCAACATGAAATGATGGGCTCTCATGCGAAATCGCCAAAAACGTGCGGATTGGATTTTAATATCAGCGGAGGTACTACCGACAAGGATTACACCACCGCCTTGAAGTTGGGAAACGATAGTATTGTTGTTAAGGCATCGTCTTTCTTCCTTGACGAGGGAAAAATTTCACAAGGATATCCCATGCTCCGATACTTCTCTAATTTGGGTACCCTATGTGCACCAAAATGAGGGAGTTTGTTTGTTGTAGGGTGAAAAGTGCTTAGTCTGAGTTGTATTATTAAAGTTCTGTTGTGGAAGATTGATTGCACATTCTTCGTGGTTGGATATTGAATGTGCCTTACCACTATGAGTTCCAATGACAAACTGTGAGAAATAAAGTAATCATTCCAGATCTACATTAAAAATATAACTCAGAGCTTATATATCATTTCCTTTCCATTTAGTTAGATTTGTAAATGTTGCTTATTCACTTTGTAATTTTGAATTTATATGACACCATTAAAATCCTATTAGTCATCTATTTTTTCCATGTACCATCAGACACACCATCATTGCAAATAATAGTAGAAAATGAAAACAATGAGCATAAATTTGTCAAGAAATAAGACATGAAGCTCATCAAATCAGCTTCAATAAGACCCACATCCAACTGATTTAGTTGTTTAGGTATGGATTTAGTTGTTTCGTTGGAATTGATTTTTGAGATTTGTTGGAATTGAATTTAGATATTTGTTTTAACATTTTTAAAACATTTGAACTCTAATTTAAATTGAATATATTATTAATAGATTGCATATTTTTAGTAACTAATTATTCCATGACTATAATTTGCAAGACATGAACTGCTTAAACATAGACTAAACACATTAGATCTTAAATTAAGAAAACAAGCAACCTCTTTCCACTTGTACATTACATGGAACACTTTGATGGTTTTATTAGTTCAAATATCTCTTTTGAATGGCAAATAAAAGCCACCTTTCTCTCATTTGGCCTACTTGAAAGACTTGAATATCAATGATTTTTTTGCTTCACTTTTCTCGTGTGCTTGCTCGAGCTTGAAAATGAAAAGGGAAGTTTGTTGGGGTTTTCTCATTTATTTTATTTTGGTCCCTTTAAACACAAATTGCATTCATGTTAATAATATGGGTGAGATTGAGATGATAGAGTGGAGCACATATCATATATTATTTAGGTAAGAAAAATCTAAGTTGGGGAATGGGTGTGGGACATGTAGGTATTTAATTCCCACATTTTTACTAAGACATCACCTATTCCCCTACAAGTACTCGAGCTTGAAATTGAAAATGAACATTTACTAGGTTTTCCTCATTTTTAAATTTTGGTCCCTTTAAATGCGAATTGCATTCATGTGCATGACGTAAGAAATATTGAGAAAAAAATTGAACACAACATTTATTATTTGGGGGAACAATCTAACTTGTGGAATAATCGTGGGGCATGCATGTATTCAATTATCACATTTTTCTCATACCTTTAATTCATGTCTTTGTCTTTCTTGAACATTCCTTTTATGCGTCCTTGCTACTGATCCCATGGATGAAATTTTAGCTGTTGGGTTCCCGTATTAGCCCATCTCTCGAGCAAGAAACTCCATTGCCAAAATCACATTCCATTTCCCTTCACGCTTCCAAGGTTTGCTTCACCTACATCATTCACATCTACAAAAACTATGTGCCTCATGGCTAGAGGCAAACTATATTTGTTTTGTTGATAGCTATATAAAAACCCTAATCGCAATTGTGTATGAAACCTCAACCCTTGGGTTTTAGGTCCAATCGACATATCCTTGTCTCTAAATTATCCATTAAAACATGTAAGGGAGTAATTCTAGGTATCAAGTTGCAATCTTAGCAGACCTCCCTTCAAGTTGCAAGTAACGCCCGACCATAAGCATATTGTGTTGCCCTTCACTTTCCTACTATACTTCACCTCACATTTACTTTTTCATAACCACCCAATAAATTCAATAGCTGCAAATTCAAACAAGTATTCACTTCAACAACATTTTCCATCTGCTACTTTCTTTTTGTGATATCTTTCTCTACTGCTTTCATATACGCCTTCCGTGGCATGAGTTTTCTCCTTCTTTTGATTGACTTACACATCATTCTCGTCGTATAGAGTTTATTTTCACATTGGCTCCTCGATTCCTCTTTCCTTTCCCATGCACTTATCCACCCTCGAACGCCATTTTCTACACCCATCTTCCTTTCCCATTGTTCCTCTCCATCCAATTTTGCTTCTTCACTATATCCCTTTCGGCGTTCACATCGTACATTTCACGTACGATTTCTAGTTACTTGTCAACCATGATTATTGTATTTCAAAAGTGGTTGTATTTTGACATCTAAAATGACTAAAAGTGTCTAAACACCTTGCAAAATCCAATACTACTTGTGGGTACATCTACATATGTACTTGGGTGTACCTGTAATCCTAGGATATACTCGTGACATATCCAAGGGGTATTGTACTGTACCACATTCGGGCACATACTTAGGTGGGTATGATGATGGGGAAGAACAAACTTCATAGTGTGTCTTACGCATCGAATTAATATGATTTAAATTATTAAAGATAACTATGTAAATGATTTAATAATGATATTATAATGAAAGCTACTTTTCAAATTTGTATATGTGCACGTGAATTAAGAAAATTCTCGAGAAGAGACTATTTCAGAATGGGAATATAAACTGAAATCCCAAATGAATGAAACAAAATGTGCATATTTGAGTGAAAGTTTGAGAAGGGGGATATATAAACCTAGGGCCAAATTGGATTAGAATTTGGGAAGGAGAATAGATGAGAAATAAAATGTCCATGTCGACATGGAAGGTGTATGACTCCATAACATTACAATAAGGTCATTTGGGAAGTTATGCTTCAATGACATGCCTGTAACGTGTCATATTCCTTCAGAAATAAATCACATAGAACTATGGAAGTTGTACATTTTCATAACATTACAATGAGGCCATATTAGGATTTTATGCTTTAAAAACACACCTTACTCATATCCTACGACTTGTCATACTATTTTAGAAAATTTAATAAACAAACAATTGCATATACGAAACACTCAATCCCAAATTTAGTCAATTTATCGACCATGATCTTCCTCGTCTCAAACTCTACACCCCTTTTTGTTGGCATTAAAACTGAAATTGTCACTACTGCAACTATGTTTCTAAATCTAGCACTTACAAAAGTATCTTTAATAAAGCAAGCTATAAAAAAACAAGCCTTTGCCTTCCAACCCCATGACATGGCACTGAATTTTTCTCTTCTTTGCAACTTTTTGACAAAGGAGCCGTAGCTAGTTAATAATGTTTGAATATTTAGAATCCCCGTTGAGGTATCCTTCTTATTAGTAATAGTCCTAATAACAATAAGGCATAACCAAGACAAGGTATTAAACGATAGTATCTCGCTATTGTTAATTGTCCAAATCACAATGAGGCATAACCAATACAAAGTATTACAACAAAGTCTTGTGTGATAGTGATAGAATTGTATTTTCTCCTGTGCATGTCATGGTTTGTTCACAAGAAAGATAAAACAAAGAAGGATAAGGAAAATTGCCAAAACTCGTAGAAGAAGAGAACTTGCCAAACAGAAAATTCTTGTCTAACCATGATCTAAAATCTAGCATCATAAAGTGTAACCTCAATTTATAGAAACTACATTATAATTAGGATTGTTTGGAGTTGCTTTTTATCCATAGAATGTTTGGGTTTGAGAACTAATTTATTAGTAGGACGAATTGAAGCAAAGTATTTGTAGTAGTGACAAAATTGTTTAAGTCATGCACATAACTCATGATTTGTTCACAATCTATACAAACAAATGATATGATAGAGAAGCATGCAATAAACAACCATAAGTCGGGTAAGAAGAGAAACCCATGGGAGTGATAATTCATGTTAAAAACGATCCAAAATCTATCAAAGTCATAATGCATAATTCCAATTTACAAAAACTATGTTAATTCATTAAATCATGAGCATCCGATAGGATTGATTGGAATTTTCTTTCTTTCATTCTTAGAAGATTTGGATTTTATTATTAATTTATTAGTTGGCATATAGTTGTTTCTCCATAGTTATTTTATTCCTTTCAATGACTCTTACCTCCACTATTGCACATCCTTATAGAGGCCACCGGGAGGGTAAATCGGTATATTCCATCCTATTTATAATCGTGGTGTAAGGTTTGGGATTATTCCACCAACATTATCAACATAATGGGATTATTAATGGAGTTACCTTTCCATGATGCATTTACAATTTTTGACAACACCCTCTTTTAGGCAAGGATTCCATCCTTGAAGAGAAGAACTTAAAAATTGTTTTGAGGCACATCTTTAAGTTTATGTACAACTTACTTATCATTGTAAATTTGTGATTTTGTTTTTCAAAACTATTTGGCAATGTCCTAGTAAGATAACATGCCAAGGAGCCTTCTCCTTCATTTCCTCGAGGAAGAATCAATAAAATGAACTAATATGTGAATTCAATAATTTTCAATTAAATAAATTACCATTGGGCTAACAAATGAATTACATTCGTTGGAATTCTTCTTTCTTTCGAAATTGAGATTTAGGATTTTCATGTTTATTTATTAACATCCCTTCATGATTGCTAATTCTTATAAAATCAATGGATTAAGTATAATCACACCAAGAAAATTCAAATAGGTGACATCTAACAATTAGAACCTCATACGCTCACCAATATCTTAAGGAGGCCTTGAACTTCGTAAAGGTCCTTTAAAAATATTACACTTCTAGCTAAAATTTATTGGGGATTATGCATGATGTTGCAAATATATGTCCACACATGCAAGTATAGACTTTTGACACATCCCTAGAATCCCTCCACAAATGTGTCATAACCTTCTTGACACCTTTTTATTATTGTAGTAAGTTTTATTGAGGCACATGGGATGTTGATATTACTATTGTTTCAAAATTTAATAGATCTTTATATGATTCTAGATCTAATTAGGGTTGCGAATTATTGGGAAATAAGTGCCATTGTGGCACATGGGATGTTGATATTACTCTTATTTCAGAATTTAATGAATTTTTATATGATTCTAGATCTAATTAGGGTTATGAATAGGGATTTATGTATATTTAGTAACACTTGTTACTATAATATGCCATGTATATGTTGCTCTATGATTGTTTCAAAGTGAGAGCTAGAACCAACATTGTATTTTGAATTTTGGCAATGAATGACCTCCAATGAATTTGGAATATGATTCATTGATTACATTGTTTTAATTATGTTTCAATATTTTGATTACTAAATTTATATTTAAAGTATCATTAGCTAGTACTCTCAACATTCATTTGAAGGTTATATAGGCAAAGCGACCAAGCTAGGCATATCAACATGACAAAACCTCCGACAATTGCACAAGTTGACACATTTTAGAATTGTGGTTACATATTCGTGTGGTGTTTAATTGCATATTTACTTCCTTGCTCTCATGATTTTTTAATTTAAAATTTGTAATATGGTTTTACCTTGTACTTTTAGTATGTTATGAATTTCGCATTGTGCCATAATATAGTTGTTTTTCATGGGATGACTTAGATGTGGTTGTATATTCACTACCAATGTGCTAACATACTTATCAATGATGTTGTTTTTGGTCTTGTGACTTGCGGGGGATGGTCATGTGGGGTTGGACCTCGATGAATTAATACTAAAGGCATAGACTTAATCTAACCCCTCCTTAGGTAGGCTTATTACAACTTGCACCATGTCACCAATTATGAGCCGTGGGGTTAATTGAATTTAAATGCATTATGGGGATGACATTCGAGCCATACACCTTATTATATATTTAATATTTACCTTTGATTAAAAGGGTCAATGAAATAACACATGGGTTTTCAAAGGAATTATTACATAAACTTTGTAAACATTTGGAAGGACAAAATGACCTAAAATTATTTTTTAGTTTATTTTAGTGAAAGGAAGAAGAGAGGGTACAAAGTAGTGGAAGTTAATTGATTCATACGGTCTTCTTCTTGTTGCATTGCTATTTTTGTAAGCCTCGCATGACAAAAAGGAAAGGGAGGATGGAAAGTAAACAAGAACCAAAAGGAAAGAGGAGAAAGAGACATAAAGGAAGGAGGAGAGTGATAACATCCATCTCTTAGGCTCTTCATTAGTTAAGGTTGGTGCTTGTGCTATTTTTATTTGTTTGGAAAATGTGAAAGCATTTTGTTTGTGTGATTATGAAAATACAAGTGGTGCCAAGGGTTACGTGTAGACACAAAATTTATGCACTTGAGCACATTTCTAGGTCCTAAAGCATACTAATGTATACATGATTCCTAAGCAAGGAAAATAGTGGTTGAAAAATCCTTTGGGCCTTTTTGCAACTATCTTTTGCACTTCACCGGCTTTACACATCTTACGGATCTGCCGACACTTTACTGATTTATCTTTTTATGGCCTTGGACACTAGCACCCAATTAGGACAAAAGCACCTAGATGCTCCTATCCCTCATAGGCGCCCCATCCTTATTTTTATTCTTTTTATCCTTTTGGGTCATTTTTGCTTCTTGGTCACCTTTTTACACTTTGGGTTGGCCTTTTAGTTATCAATTATAAAATTCAAACAAGGGAATCATATATGTACTTAGTTACTTCTCTCAAATAAGGGGCCAAACACTATAATCATTATCTATCACTACCTAAGCTTACACAAATGCACAAGAGCATTATAAGGCATACATCTAGCACATTCATACAAGGGAAAAGGGCTACAGGTGATCTCGCATACACAACATAGGAGGGGAGTTCATTCTATTCCATTTCACACATCCTGCATACTTTAGAGAAATCTAGATTTAGCCCGTTATAATTGTGTAACTTGCACAAAGGGCAACCTAGGGCATCATTACACACACAAGCACAAAGAACTATATGGAGTTTGAGATGTAATGCAATGTTCGGTCATAAGTTCACTCTTCAGGTGACTCACAAGGTCATCTGAATCCACATTATGCATCTTTGTTTAGTAGATTTGATGTGGTTTGTGGACATGTGCATGTAAACATTTGTTTTACAGATTACAGGTAGTGTCGTGATCTAACAACAAAACCAGATCGACTAAAGAAGATCAACAACGAAGCTCCTTCTCCCCTAGAAAAGACCAAAACTTGAGAATTTGAGTGGACACGGGCACCTGATCACCACAAGCTCCCGGGGTGCTCTTGTGTTCCAATGGGCGCGTTTGTCATGTGTAGTCCTAGGTTTTCAAACCCTCAATGAGCTTGTTTGACAATATTTCCAGCTTAGATTCAAGAGATACTCAATCCCGATCATCTCCAGTTACACAAAAATAACTAAGTTGTCTTTCTCTCTCATTTGCTTAAGGTTTTACATCTTTGAATGCTTATTGCTTGCACCTTAATGTACATTATTACTTTAATATCATAGATTACAATAGTTACTCTGAAATAAAGGTTTAATTCAATTTAGATTAAATCATTTGGTGAAAACTTGTGATCGACCATTTAGATCCTTATTTTTCCTATTCTATCGAATTTGTCTTTCCCTAACCCCAACCCTAGTTGCATCAGGGCTCATCTTTCTATCTATTATTTGTTATATATTTGTTCTACATAATTTTTCTAGGGGCTTCATCCTTCGTCCTACCCTTTGGGTCACTTTCTCGGTCTCTTATTTTGTAAATTACCTTTTCTTTCATATCATGGATCCTAAAGCTCCCCAAGTATCGTTGTATCAATTACTTCAAATGCACCCAGTTTTTAAAGATGCTCTCATAAAATGCGTGCACACAATGTACCTCCCTTGTGATACACCACCTTCATAAGTAAGTGCAATTTTCAATCTTATCTCCGACCCTCCTACTAGTCATGATAACACAACCAATCAATCCATCTTCCGGTCAATTCAAGATTTACACCTTTTTCAAAATAAATTTCAAGCTATGGAAACTACGATTAGATCCATCACATCTAAAATCCAACATCTCAAGGTTGTTTCCCATGTCCATGCTAATTCTTCTTCTACATCTCATCATGATCTCATGTCTATTACATGTGCTCATACAAGCAAGGTCAAGATATTAACACACCAAACACCTCTCAAGTTTGATCAACATGCTAGGAAACACGATATTCTCTTTGAGCTCCTCAATCATCAGTTGATCACCTTGCCACCTACTCATTACTACCCTCCTTATCAATATATAAAATACCAAGGTCACCCATTTTATAATTATCATAAAATTACTGGACATGATGACAATGATTGCTATGCTTTGGAATGACTGATCATGCAAATTGTGCATCAAGGTCTCATTTCATTTGCTACACAACATTCTTCCACACACTCATGTCCAATTACCAAACCCCAATGGGCTCCCAAATCTGATCCCTCTATGTCTAGCGAGCATCACACAATATTCACTCATGTTCCTTCTCCAATAATGTAAGAGTTACCACAAGCCCCATCTAAGGCCAAACCATCAAAGGAAGAACAACCAATTCCCCTCCACAAGCTGAGATCTCACCAAAAATTCCTAATATCCCATTTATACTTCCTCCTTTCGATCCAAATAATGACCATGTTCCTAACTGGAATACATTTCAAACTCCACCACCATGGCATGGTCACTCTCACATCATCACATATATCTCCATCACTCACAAACTCGGGGGCATTGCAATTTCTCCACACCTCCATCACTCTTTTCTATCTCTATCATCTACTCATAGCCTATCTACTACACTTAACACCATGTGTTTCATGATAAATATTTCCTAGCATCCGATCCCAATCATATACAACTACCTTCATTAGCCGATGACACACTCTAGTTCCATGATTCATACTTGACTATTGTGGGGGAAATTCTTAAATGAGCCTCACTTGTCACATTCTAGCTAATCTCTCTCGCTCCGTGTTTCATAACTATATTGCCAAGAACTACACATGTCCGGTACACATACTTCATCTTCATTACCCGATGACACACTCTTGTTATATGGTTCATACTTGACTATTGAGGGAGCATTCCTAAATGAACCTCATCTCACACACACACGATGGGGGAAATATGTCCCCTCTCATCTCGCACACCTTTCACACCTTGCACATCTTAACACACCATAATATTCACATAGCATTTTCACATCTTGGTTGTCTTTACTCTTGTTAGTTTATACTATTTACATGTTGCACTATGCTAGTTGGATATTTAGTATGTCATTATATATTTCTATATATACATGCTCGCTCACATGGTATATTGAGGTGAATGTAAAACTATCATATATTCTCACACGATGCATGATGCTTGACATTGCTCTTTACCAGGTCCTGCCAAGGCTCCTGGAGGCATCTACCTTTGATACTCTCCTACTACACATCACAAGTCCTATCGTTTCATTATTTAACACTTCTTGATCATTTAATTTTCACTGATATGTACATGCTTTGAAATATTATTTATCTTTCTAACATGATAACTAGTGCCTCATGTGTAGCATTTACCTTGCAAGACTATATACAACCATGGTTATTTTTCACTTTTTATTTACTATTGTTTGCTATTGTTTGCGGGCTATGCCCTATGTCATGCTTGATCATTATTTTCTTATGGCCGCTTCGGCCTTGATTGTCTTGTGACATTGTGAGTGATGTCCCATGTATGCAACCCACTTTTCATGGTCCCTCTTGTCTTCATAGTTGCTTGTTACATTGCATGCTAGCTCTTTTACACTAACACTTGTTTCTAGCCTACATTGTTTGCATGTGCCTTGGTTTCTACCATGCACATTTCCTACCCCCGCAGGTATCCAATCTCAACTATGCATATTAGCTTCAGGTCCTCTCGTTTGGGCCACTTCATGCTACATTTGTCACATGCACCCCAAACGAGGGGGCATCAACTAGGTGAAAAATCCACCCTTCTAACAAATAAGAGTTCCAAAATAGAACAAAACATTACAAAATTGGAAAAGGCATACGTTTACGTAATGGTCCATAAACAAAATTAGATCACAGACATAGAGAAAACACTAAAGCACCTAGTATTAGACATGAATGGTGGGTGCTAGTGTCCTGGGGTAAAATAAGGTAGTCTTTTAGTTCAACACGCTTTCCAACAATTTATAGAACATATCTAAAGTATCGACACTTGGCTTTAGTTACAAAAGTCATTCAATCATCTACAATTTAGTTATAATACGGCTACGTGACGTGCCATTTGCGTGGCACTTATTTGAGAAGCGTCATGGATGGAGAGAAAAACATACCTCTCTCCCCAACACTCTCTCTTGGCATGAGATGTCCTAAAAATCACTTTTGGCGTGAGATCTCCTAAAAAATCACTTTTGGCATGAGATCACTCAAAGACCTCATCCTCGACAACAATAAAATCAAATTCAACAACATCTCCAAGACAAAAATATAACTTTATATCCTATACTCTCTTATACATTAGGTGCACTCTTTCTTTAACTATCACTTTCTACACACTTTTACTTGCTTATACACACATTATTCTAATTTTTCGCATATGAGACTTTGAATATTCTTTTGCTCTTGTTTTGTAGGCCCATCCTTACAAGAAGCAAATCACATCAACAAGCACAAGCTCCAACAATACACTACTATGCATACATTTCACCCCTTGGGTCTACCTCCGTCTCCTAGTTTCCATGCTTCATATTACAATCACTCCATGTTTCACACAATTACTTGTCCACTAGCATGGTATCGACTACAATCTTTTCGGATCACAAGGTATGAATTTTCTATCTACTTTATGCTATCGTGTACCTACTCAACAACATAATGTGGGGAAAATGTAGACACAAAATTTATGCACTTGGGTACATTTTTAGGTCCTATAACATACTAACGTATACATGATTCTTAAGCAAGAAAACTAGTGGTTGATAACTCCTTTGGGCCTTTTTGTTACTATCTTTACAGCTTCACCGAATTTACACATCTTACACTCTCCGTTGGCACATGATTGATTTATCTTTTGATGGCCTCGGACACTAGCGCCAATTAGGATAGAAGTACCTAGGCGCTTCTGTCTCTTTTAGGCGCCCTATCCTTCTTTTTCTTCTTCTTACCCTTTTGGGTATTTTTCTCTTCTTGGTCACCTTTTTACACTTTGGGTCAGCCTTTTAATTGTCAATTACAAAATTCAAACAAGGGAATCATATACATACTTAGTTTATTCTATCAAATAAGGGCCAATAAATATAAAATTTACCTATCACCACATAAGCTTGCACAAAGGCACAAGAGCATTACAAGGCATACATCTAACACATTCATACAAATAACAAGGGCTACAATGATCTCGTATACACATCATAGGATGGGAGTTCATTTTATTCCATTTCACACATCTTGCATACTTTGGAGAAATCTAGATCTAGCCCGCTATCATCGTGAAACTTGAACAAGGGAAACCTAGGGAATCATTACACACACAAGCACAAGGAACTATATGGAGTCTGAGATGTAGTGTAGTTCTCGGTCACAAGTTTACTCTTCGAGTGACTACTAAGGTCGATCCCCGACTCCACATTCTACATTTTTACTAGATTTGATGTGGTTTGTGGATATGTGCAGGTAGACATTTGTTTTGCAGATTATAGGTACTATCGGTGATCTAATAACAAAAGTAGAGTGACAAAAAAGATCAACAAAAATCTCCTCCAACTTAGAAAAGACTAGAACCCGAGAATCTGAGTGGACACAGCGCCCGAGATCGGTCACTAGCTCTCAGGGGCGCTCCTGTCCTCCCGTGGGCATTTATGTCCCGTGTAGTCCTAGGTTTCCAAACCCTCATCGAGCCTGTTTGACACTATTTCTATCCGATTCAACAGATACTCACCCGATCATCCCCAAGTTACACAAATAACTAGGTCATCTTTCTCTCTCATTTACTCATTTTTTTACATATTTGAATGCTTATTGCTTGCGATTCATCAGTACTTAATTACTTGAATATCATACATTACAATTTTTACTATGAAATAAAGTTTTAATTCAATTTAGATTAAATGATTACGAAAATTCCTTAGGTCACCAAAAAGTGTGTTATGTGCACTTGGCCATATTCCTATTTCTCTCTCTCAAATATATTGTTGTGTTGATTTTAAATCAATTATACGAAGCTATGTGATTGTCATTGTGTGGCATCTACAATATTATTATTGATAATGGTGTTGAATTGTTGGTTTTTCAAGCCTCCACACAGCTTGTGCATTCAAATGGAAATGATGTACGATTAGCTATATTTTCTTCTCTTCAACTTGGTTGTATGTGCGTGTCATAGTTGAATGAATATATGAGTGGATTTATTTTATTGTGGTGGTTATTATTTAAGTGATGTGAATTTTTGCAAAATTATCTCAAACACATGCATGGAGCTCGAGCTATGTAGGAGATGTCATCGTGATTTTAAATTAACATAGGGTGATATGGTATACTAATTGTTTGGTTTAGGTTAAACCAATTTTACTCTTATTTTCTGATAACAATAGACTTATTTTTATGTGTTTGAGATATTATCACTACCTTTTCTAGCACATGAGAATGTATTCAATCTTGATTCCATCTTAGGCACTTGGTGTTAAGCTTCATAACTCTGTTGGACCCTGGTGCATTGGTGTTGTCGTTGATGTGAGGTGTCATTGATGGAAAATACATATGAGTGGTGAAGTGAGGATCAGTTAGGGACATGAAGGTTGATTGGTAGTGCCTTCACAATGGTGGTTGGTGTTCACATAATGGATTCATGATGGTTTCAAGATGATACAAACTTGGTTAGTGAGGGTGGTGCCCACTGGAGGTATGGAGATGGCTGGTGTTCCTGGCTTAGGTGTACCACAAGTCAAAAATTATAATTATAGGATGTGCAAGAGATTCTAAGGTTAACATTAGGTCGGTGTTATAAATCACAATTGGAACTAGCCTGTTTAGGCCTATTTTTAGAGCCTAACGAGGTGTAAGAGCTCAAAGTATGTTAGGAAAAGCCTTTATAAACATGGTAGGATCCTACGAACACTTCCTAGAGCATGTAGGAGCATGCACATGGCTTAATTCATCACTTAGAGGCAAAATTCTAGTTTTTCTTAAAACTACCTCCGAGAACTAATAATGAAATGTTAGACAAATGAGATTTTTATAGACTCTACATGATCATTTATGATCAACATAGTGATTGATCATGTAGAGGAAGATATTGTAGTGCTTCATGTCAAGTTTCATCAAATTTTGAAAAGAATTGTTGAAGATATTCAAGTTTTACCAAAACTAGGTAAAGTGAGAAGGGCTAAAACAATGACATGTCTTCTTAGCACTCAAACAAAATTGTCAAGCCTCCTTTAGATAAATCATAGGAACTTTTGAAGAGCACTCCAAGACTGAAATTTTGCAAAAATTTTGAGGACAAAAGGTGAATTATCAAAAAAAATCTATTCATTTTACTATTAGTGTTTGTATCTCTTCAAACCTCCTTCCTAAAGCGATAGGCCTAAAACGAACGTATTTTCCTCCAAATCATGTTTTCAAGTTGGTACAACCTCTCAGAAGTGTATAATGCTTCTCCTAGATCAAAATGGTGGCATTTTTTATTTCTCATGGTGGTTATCAGATTGTACATGGGTATCTCACCCTTGTAAAGTGTGTGTATATTGCTTGATGTGAAGGGATTCAAGTTGAAATCTGAGACATGGAAGGTCATCTGAGTCACTCTCTTGTTGTCTATGAAGATATTTAGGGAGCCATGTTGAAAAAGTGAACAAGGTATGCCTATCTCAGTCATAACTTTGAAAGAGGAAGTCTTGACAAGTACTAGTTCTTGATCTAGGTGAACATGTTGAGGTAAAGTGCTTGTGTCCATGAGCCATAGGACTTAAATTAGGTTATATTAGTTCTAAAAATTATTTCGAACTAATATTTTGACCAAATAAATCCAAGTGGTGTACAACCTCTAAAGGGCCAAAATAGTTAACTCAAGACATTCACAATGGAATGTGTTTTGGGCATGAAAAGTAGACTTATCTCTTTCAAATCCACTCAATAAAGGAATGAGCTTGACGAACACCTTCTTAATGAAGCGTATGTGAGATGTGTAATTATTTGTGTGAAGGTTTTATGAACAAGATAACTCCATGTCAAAACTTCCATGTAGGGTCTTGAGAACAAGTTCACACAATCTTAAAAAGTGCTTGATTCCATGTCTATACTCCTTGAAATGATGATTGTTCTCAGTATGGAAAGTTGAACAAGGTTAAGGGCTTATCTAAATGTGCCTTACACACTTTGGGAAAACTTTTTTCATTAGTAGAATATCAAATTATTTTGGTTGGGTGTGAGTTTTGTGACAGTCAAGATGGAAGTTATCTTTAATATCAAATCATGAAGTCCTCATATCTTCTCATGTTAAAGAAAGCTTGGAGTATTTGATAATCAATCCCATTGAAGTGATCATGCAGATTACAGGTGACATAAAAGTGAAGGATAAAGTTGTGTAAGCTATAGTATAACGAGCTAGAGTTTCAAGTATTTAAACCCTCACTTTGTGCACGATGTTGGAAGATCAAACAAGGTCGATCTTGTTGGAAATATATGAGGCTATACATGAATCTAGGAGATGTGAAAATACATTTCTCCATCTTGTAATGTGACTCCCGAAGACATGTTTTTTTGAGAAAGGATGTGGGTTAGTTAAAACATTGAAAACAAAACTCTATTATGAGTAAAACAATGTGTAACTTGTTTCAATGCACAATTCAAAAGGAAGTTTTGAAGTACCTTGTTTCCTTGACAATTTCTAGTGATATACAAGATATCAAACCTTTCTCCCAAGCTATAGAACTCATTGAAAATATTCTCTTTGCAGTATGTGAAGTCATTCAAGACAATGAATAAGAGCCACATGAACTATGAGTTGATGACAATGAAGAAAAGTGTGAAAAATGTTGCTTTCTCTGATTGTGGAATGTCTTCAAGTTCTCACAAGCCACTTGTAAACCTGATGTTCATGTGTATCCAAATTGATGGGTAGCATCTTCTCTCTCTTGTTACAAAACTGTGATTACTAGTTGAAGCTCCTAATGCACTCATATTTATGATTTGTGAAGACTAAATGGCATATGAGAAAAAAAGGTTTAAGGGTGTTCAAAGAAGGTGAGGAGTCATTGTAACGTGAATACCTACCATTTATATTTGATGAGTGATTTATTGAGCTACAAGGAAAATATGTCTCGTTAGAAGAAGAAGACGAGCTAGAAAATGTTACAAAACAATGTTCATATTTTTGAATGGGATGTTGTCAATGTGACAAAATGTAATAAAGTTGAGGAGATTTCATTTCTTATCAGTTTGAATTAGAGAATCATGTTTATACCTTCAGATTATGAGATTAGGATAGACCTCTCACGATGCAATCATGAAAAATTTAGGTAGTTTCTTTTATAATCCTTTCATCTCTCTTTATACGTGAACCATTTGAAGAGTCTTTGAAATTGGAAGGTAAAAGGTCATGAAAGAAGGTCAAGGTAGTTGAAAAATAGCTTTTTTTTTTTATGAATAATGTTTTGAAGCTTGGGAGATCTTGATGATGTATGTTGAAGAGAGATGAGTATATTGCACGAGACAGTGTCCTTAAGGTGAAGAAGGTGAGATGAAATTGATGTAGAGTCCAAATAGGAGTATGAGTATATCAGTCTCATAAAGAAGCTTCAGAAGGTTGGTAGGTTCTAGACCAAATTTGGGAGTTGAAGCTTCCATACAAGTTGAATCTTTCTAAAGATCAAGTAGTTGCTTGATTAAATTTTAGAGTTGCAGCTCCAAGTTGAGTAGATGCTCAACATGAAATCAATGTAACATTTACATGACATTATTGTCCTAAACTAGTTCTTGGTTTCAGTGGGTTTTTCTCCCTTGAATGGTTTCCCACATTAAATCTTGTCTCTTTGTGTTATATCTCATGATTGATCTTGTGAATGATTTTTTGGTTTCATTATAACAAATTAAGTGAATGAATAGTTTTTAAAAGTTTGAATAGACACTGATTCACCCCCTTTCAGTGTCTTAGTTTCCAACAATTTGTATTAGAGCATGGTCCTATTTTATCAAGTCTAACTACTTAGAGGAGATCCTGGAGGCACAAGCATGGGAACACTAGCTGAATCAATTCTAAAGAGGACGTATGAGATTTCTCAGTCTCTGATTGATGGACTAAAGAAGGAAATCAAACTCGTGGAAGTTGACTATGGCCAAACACTAAAGGAGTTGTATTCCTTTGTTGTGAATGTTTAAAAAGCTCAAATATAAGAAGATGACTACCTTAAACATGAAGAAGAATTAAAAATCTTGAAGGTTGAACTAGAAGAGGAAAATGAAAGGTTGAAGATGTATAAAAACGTGAAAAGAGTTCTAAATCTCTTAATGGAATCTTAGAAAATCAAAGAGCACCAAGTGATAAAACAGGTATAGGATTTAGAGGAGAACCTATGGAAAAGAGAGAGGATGAAAAATCTGGTCCCAACATGAAAACATGCATGAAGATGATCAAGAAGACAAACAGAAGGCCTAAGTCAATTAGGCAACCAAATACATCTAGGTATGAAAGGAATTTCAATGGCTATTATTTTTCTTGTCATAGTTATGGACATAGGGCTAAGGAATGTAGGAATCAGATCATAGATGACCACCCATGGAGAGATAGTAGAAGTGAAAAGTAAAATAACATAGTTTGCTTCAATTGCCAAGAAAAATGTCATATTTCCAAATACTGTTTAGAAGAACCATTAAGTCAGTTTAGGGAAGAAAAATACTCAATAAGCGCGAACATGGTAGTGTGCTACAATTGTAACAAGTTTGGACACTATGCTAGGAGATTTCATGATCTCAAGGCTACAAATCATAATGGGAATGACAATTCACGCCAAGTCAGAGGTAAGAGTAATGTCATATGCTATAATTGTCATGATTTTGGGAATTTTGCAAAGCATTATAGTCACAATGAGAAATCTAAGTACAACAGTAGACACCATACTTTTAAAGGACATGTTAAGAAGGTTTCCAACATGAATACCAATCCTAGAAATGATTCAAAGTCAACAGCTTTCATGAAAGAAGGAGGTAAAATGGATATACAAGGTCAATGAAGCAAACTCAAGAGTTGAATAAGTAAAGAAGGAAAAGAAAATAACATGGGCAGATGATGAAGAAACACAACAATCAATGAAAATCATGGGAGAGTCTAGTACAAATAAGACATCAGCAAGTGATGATAAATCCAAGAAGAAGGAAGAAAAGTCTAGTGCAAATTATGAATAATATCTACCTCAAGTTGTGTTAGAGCAGGTGTATGAGATGTAACATGTATGTCTATCAGGCACTCAATCATAAAGTGAAGGCTTAGGAGATGAGGTTGTCACACCAAGGAATGCATCCAAGAAGATTGAGAAGGTATTAGACAATAATGGAAAGAATTGAGTCATCATGTTGCTTTGATGATTTCTCTTATTTTGAGGTGATCTCACAAGGTGGTGTTCCTTCTCTAGGATTCTAGAAGGCATATATCAGTTGAAAGAAGCAAGTTCTACTCTTCATTAGACCATTAGCCTACCAATCAAAGTTTTCTCCATGATGAATTTGAGTGAATGGTTCAAAGTATGTTCCTGAATGAAAGTTTTCATCAATAGTTGTTGATTGGAGTCTTCATCATGTTGCCAAGGTAAGTGTAGACACTAAATCACACACTTTGGGTATCTATCTAGTCTTGATCACATACCACTATTCATATTATTCTTAAGCAAGAAAAGTACTAATTGATCATTGTTTTTGGCCACCTTTGTTTGTTCTCTATTTATTTTTTTGGTCTTACATTCCTTCCAGTCTAGTCTATCTTTTCATACTTCAACATTTATCACTCTGCACACACCAAATACTGTACCACGACGCTAGTGCCCAAGCGCCCCTAACCTATTTGTACTTTTCTCACATATTTTGGGTCTTTTCTAGCCATTTGGGCATCTTATTTTCTTACTAGTCGGCCTTTTAGTGGTTAATTATGAAATTCAACCAAGGGAATCATATAAATACAAAGTTATGTGATCATAATAAAGGACCAAGCACTAAACATCTATTATCTCCACCTAAGGTTACATCCAAAGGCATTACAAGAGAATTCAAGCATCCATCTAACATCCACATAAGGGCAAGAGACTGCATTTTTCTACATACACTTCATAGGAGGGAAGTTTATTTTTCCACACACACATTTATCTACATTTTTTACATCTAGTTATTATTCGCTACCAAGTGCAACTTACACAAGAGCCACCTAGGGCATAGTTCTTCACACACACACAAAACTACATGGGGTATGCAATGTAGTGCAACACTTGGTCATAAGTTCACTTTGTTGACAACCAAGGACAATACGACCTCTCATTTTGCATCTTTATTTTTTGGGATTTGATGTAGTATGAGGTTTTTACATGTGCTTCTTTCTTATTGTATGCTTCAGTAGAATAACAGTGATGTCCAATGACATACATGTGATTAAAGGAAAAAAATCAGTCAACATCTCACGACCTTGTGAAAATGGGTTTCACAACTTTTGTGCAGTCCCAAGCACCTAGAACAGGTCCCCGACACCCTAGGTGCCCATGAACCACCATAGGCGCCATGGTCCCGGCATTTCCAACACTTTGGGTCCGATTGTGACATCCCGCCTCTCTGTTTCAACAATTTTTGGCTCTAAACACCTTCAACATCACTACAAATTAGCTAAGTCTTTTTATCTCCTCATTTGCAACTAGGGTTTCAAATTTAAATTTCTTATTTTCTTGGGTCAAATCTTTACAATTGTTCACATCATTATGCTTTAACATATTTAGATTTAGCATTTATTTATTCCAATATTTTCTTAATCAAGTATGTCAAATTCATGGAATGTTTGTTTGGTCATATGTTGAAGTACTAGTGCTTATTAAAATTCTTGAATGCTCCTCTTGAGTAGTCATGCTAAAAGAGTTGGTTAATAGGTTTTAAGGCATGTGTTTTCTCTACCCATGTTGTCAAGATTTAATCATTTTTCCTAGGTTGTCGTCATGCAAGAGATGACTTCAAGAGAATGTAAATGTTGTTGAAACATGTCAAGTGTCTTGTATCTATGACCATGTACAAAGTTGGTCTCAATTAGCCCATAAACTATGATCTCAATCTATAAAAGATCTGATTAATTCTTGAGAAATTGCTCTTGCTTGAAGGAGTGTGTAAGTAAGTATCATGTGTTCAAAAGGGGTCAAATATGTGTGTGTCCATGTGTAAGAATTGATGTATTTTCCAAGGGGGTGGTTCATGGTAAAAATGTCAAGTGTGTCTCTATCATTAGCTTTAGACCCGAGTCATGAAAAGAGGAAAAGTAAACTTGTCAAGGTGCTGCCATGAAAAGGTATTGCTAAGTGTCAAAACCATAAAATTTCTAATAAAGTCTCAAGATAACGAAGAAAGTACATCCAAAATATGTGGAATCTTAAACAAGTGATGAAAATCAAGCCTGGGAAAGCCATGTTTAATAGCTATCCATTCATAAATCCTATGTTGCAAATGTATTAAATTTGGGTGCTCAATAACAAATATTTGAGAATGAAGTGCTCAAAAGATGAACATGTTTCCAAGTCAAAACTCGAAGGTGCCTCATGATAATATACATCGATATGTAGATGAAAATTTAGGAACTGTTTTAGTAATTTTAATAGATTTGGAGAGTCAACAGACAATGGGATAACGCACGTGCTCAAGATGAAGGTTCTAACTATGATAAAATTTCATGAAGATCTTGTAACACAACTTGAAGGTTAGCATAACTCTTATCATGGTCCTGCAACTAGTATAGTCTTGAAGGAGCTCAAAAGAAATGATATAAGCTGAGTGTGAGAGACCTCATTGACACTATACATTGGTGTATGAGATGGACTATGAGCTACAATTCTTATAAACCTAAGAGGTGGATACTAAAAGGTGGGTAGAGCTTGTAAGTTTTAAAAATAGCTCATCACAGGGCATCAGTAGAGTGTGTATAAGTATGAAATCGTGAAATACGAGTTGGTGTGATATCATATAGGCGAAGGAGCTTAGATTGGTTTTTGATCAAGTATTCTAGTCGATCAATAAGATGGGCATGATAAATGAGGAGTGTAGATACTTAGAGAAGAAGAGCAAGGTGCATACTCAAATGAGTTATTATCCCATTCAAAGGAATCTATAAACACCGAGTAAACAACTTACGGTAGAGGAAGGAATGTGAAATCATTTGCATGTTTCAAGGACAAGGAATTAATCCTAACTCATGCATAACATGTCAAATGGAGATGATTAAATCCTCCCTGGGAGCAGAAAAAGAGAATTTCATGCAATTTTGAGCTTCTTTGAATAACAAAAGTTGGTCCAAAGTTCACTCAATGTATAGCTTAGGGATCTATGTTCTAAATAAATCAAGTAACCTAGAAATGAAGAAATCAAGGCTAGTTTTGAGAACCATTGAATTGAAATAGACACTTTAATGAGCCATAAAGAGGTCATCACTCAAAGAATCAAGAGATTAACATGTGCAACATGGAAGCATTTTCATAGGGGAGCTAGTTTACTAGTTCATGGCACAACTTGTGAGACCAAAAAAAAGCATGGCAAAAGAAGTGAATAGTCCGAGGTTGAAGAAAAGAGGATCAAAGGGAGTATTGAGGTTGACGGATGAAAAAATTTATGCATCTTTTCAAGCCATGTCTAAAAAAGTAACATGTATAATCCAAGGGGAGCTTCTTGAGGTAAGGTTATGCTTTATCAATGCTTATTTTCATATTGATCAAATTGTTGGATGTCTGAACCTTTGTCATATATGTTAAAGGGGAGAGTGATGTTAGAAAAAATGTATGAATGCTTTGAAGATGCTAGTGTGTTTGTTTTCCATCAAGGTTTCTGAGTTTTTTTCCATCAATGAAAAAGGGGGAGATTGTTGAACCCTGTGCATTGGTGTTGTCATTGATGTCAGGTGGCATTGATGGAAAGGCATGAGTGGTGAAAAAAGGATCAGTTAGGGGCATGAATCTTGATTGGTAATGCCTTCTCAATGGTGGTTAGTGTTCACAAAGTGGATTCATGATGGTTTCAGGATGCTACAAGCTTGGTCAGTGAGGTAGGTGCCCACTGGAGGTATGTATATAGTTGGTGTTCTTGGATTAGGTGTCCCACATGTCAAAAATTATGATTCTAGGATGTGTAAGAGCTTCTAAGGTGGGCATCAGGTCAAGTGTTGCAAGTCACAGTTGGAACTATCCCATTTAAGCCTAGTTATAGAGCCTAATGAGGTGTAAGAGATCAAAGAAGGATAGGAAAATACTAGGTAATCATGTTAGGAGACTAGGAACACTACCTAGAGCATTTAGGAGCATCTACATGGATTAATTCATCACTTGGAGGTAAAATTCTAGTTTTTCCTAAAATTACCTTTGAGAACTAACAATGAAATTTTGGAAAAATGAGATTTCTCTGACCATACAGATCATTTATGACCAACCGAGATATTGAACATGTATACAAAGGTGTTATAGTGCTTCATGTCAAGTTTCATCAAAATTTGAAAATAATTGTTGAAGATATTCAAGATTTACCAAAACCGGGTAAAGTGAGAAGGCCTAAACTAATGACATGTCTTCTTAGCACCCAAAAATAAATTTCAAGCCTCCTTCAGATAAATCATAGAACTAATTTTATAATATCACCCCAATACTGAACTTCTACAAAAAAATGAGGACAAAAGGTGAAGAAACAAAAAAATTCTATTCATTTTAGTGTTTTTCTCTTCAAACCTCCTTCCCGGCGATAGGCATGAAATGAGCTTGTTTTCCTCTAAATCATGTTTACAACTTGGTAAAACCTCTTAGAAGTGTATAATACTTATCCTCAATCAAGGTTTCATTTTTATTTCTCATGGTTGATCGTATCGTAGAGGGGTTTCTTATTTCTTGTAAAGTGTGTATATATTGCTTGATGTGGAGGGATTCATGTTGAAATCTATGACATGGAAGGTCATTTGAGTCACTCTCTTGTTTTCTATGAAGATATTTAGGGGAGCCATGCTAAAAATTGAACAAGGTATGCCTATCTCAAATCAAAACTTTGAAATAACAAGTCTTGACAAGTACCAACTCTTGATCTAGGTGAACATGTTGAGGTAAAGTGTTTGTGTCCATGTGCCATATGACTCAAATCAGGTTATATGAGTTCCAAACAATGCTTTCAAACTAAACTTATGACCAAATAAAGGCAAGTGGTGTACAACCTCTAAAGGGCCAAAATTATCAACTCAATACATTCACGATGGAATGTGTTTTGGGCATGAAAAGCATTTCTCTCTTTCAAAGTCACTCAAGAAAGGTGTAGATACCTAAAATTAGTACTTGCTAATTTCCCTTACCACATACACTACCCCCGCAACAACATTCTAATGAAAATTCATATAATCACATTAATTAATCCATATATCACTTATCCTAAGTCTAACTCCCTCCACAATATTTACTCCATGATCCTACACCCGTAAATATCACTTCATAATTATAAAATCTTATTCTACCCCTCTTAAAAACCACCCAACCACTCTAAATCTACCCTAACCATTTTAAAACCATCTAAGCCTATTTTATCAACACATACCAACCTCTACACCTCATCCCCAACTTCCCACTAACCATTTACCCGCATTAAAAATCCAAAAACTCTGTTTGGAAGTGGTTTTAACCACTTTCAAAATGCTTTCCCCTAAAAATTGATTGCCGACGATTCTAACGAAACACTAATGATTATAAATACCAGGGTTTGTCAACTCTCTCAAGGATATTCAGAATTTCTTTACCCGTGCCTACACTTTGTTTTTTGAACTTCTCAAAATACATGACATTTCAAATATCATCAGCCTCAACATCAACCTCCAAAGACCATATACATAACATTTTTGTAGCTATTTTTATTTAAAAACTCTCATTAAACGTGATAAATCAATATAATAACTTCAATCAATTTCACCAAGATTTGAGGCATATTTTAACTCCTTTCACATCCAAAGGTATTCCTATATTTTTATTTCATCATTCACAATTCAAAAAGATTGAAAAGCAAATCAAAACAACATTTTTCTTAGCTTCTATCATCATTCTTTTAGCAAAAATGTCTTTTTAACAAGAATCACTAGTGATTACATGCATCGTCGCGATCGGCTTAAATCGCTAGAAATCCTTGTCAAAACATAATTTTTCATCGGTTTACCTAATATCATTTTAATGAAATCTATTTACATTTAACATGTTTCGTAGAAATTAATCTGATCTAATACAAAGAATCTATGAAATAGCTACAGACAATAATTGAAATCAAGAACTCTATATTATATATTTTTATTATTACACTCCATTATATAGGAGATGTAAAATAACAATCCTTACAACAACATTTGTCTTCATGTACAACCATACACCCATATGGTTTCAACCTCTCACCAATATAATAATAAAACAATACTAATTGTTTTATTATTCTAACTTACTAACTTACCACATACCAACCACATTTTACATTTACTATTTACATTTACATAGTAAATGTACTTTCACTAATTTACCATAATAATAATTACACATGTAATTATTATTCACCCGTACATACAAATGGAGCACTAAGATATATTTCCTAACAGCTTCATGTTAGAATCTTTAGGAATGAGGGGGAGTCGGTCCTAACTCAAAATTTTCAACTCTTTTACAAGCTTATCCAATAGTGCATTCCATGAGTTCAACACAACTAAAGTGAGAGCAATAAAACACAAAAGATAGAGAGATGCACACACACAACAAGGACACCTCATGTAAGTGGGAAACCCATCAAGATGGGAGAAAACCCACTGAAATTAGAGCTCTATATGGGATAACTATCCCTAGATTACAATGATCTATTTAGTTGAGCCACCACTCAACAAGGAGCTACAACCCTGGTTTAGCCTAGCTACCACTAGACAAGGAAATACAATCTCCACTTTCCCAAGCTACAACTTAGACCTATTTAGCAAGCTACCACTTGCAAGGAAGCTGCAACTCCTAGAAATACAAAGAAACCACTTGGTTTACAATAATTTTGACCATTTACAAACACAAGTTGCTTAACTCAACAAATATGGTCACTAGATCAACTCTTCTCTCTTTCTCTCTCTCACCTTTTACACAATGAAATTCTCACACATACAATGATATCTAATTTACACTCGTATTTACCTATCTTTGATTTTTCAACTTTTTGCTCATCTATTTTACAACTTGCATGTGTGAACATGCTCTCACACTTTTTCTCCAATTTTTCACTTGCTAATACAATTTCTTAGATCATCAAAAAAAATTTCACATAAAGGATAAAATGCCAAAAACAAAACTGCCAAAAAGCAATCATTACACTGCTGACTTTTCAATTATGAACTCTCTTCCATTCTTGGCCTTTGGCATGTAACACGTGACTGATCCTCTCATAACGAGGAGTCCTCTAATATTCCTGACTTAAAATGACATCTTATACACCTTCTAAACTTGGAATATCTTACAAAACTGACCTCTGCAAACTAACTTGTAATTGCCATGTCAGTTTTGTCCTCTAGTGCACAAATGAGCTCACCTTTTGTTTTTATCTCCTTAACATGTCCAAAAGAGTTAAAATTTTTGTTCACATAGAAAGGGGTCCCACAAGTCCAACAAACTCATAAACATGTCAATAAAATTGACACATCATCAAAAATTAGCAATAATATTCCTAAGTTTCCTCAAATCAACATCTACAAAATACAAATCCGTACATCATGCTATTTGAAGGAATTCCAGTCACCTCAAGAAGAAAAGAAATATACCAAATTGAATCTTAGGAAGTATAATCTCATATAATCAAAACATTAAGAGAAAATTCAAAGCATAGGTCATCCAAAAACACCTTTTTCTCAAAACTTTTCTCGGTGGTTTCTAGGTTTCAGAATTTAGTCTACCAAACATGGGCTGATTAACACCTAAAAACTTCACCTTATGGGGCAAGTAACCTATAAATTGATATTTATTGAAGTATAATAACTCACTAAATAATTTTAATGCTCCAATTAATGTCATAATTCCTTCAAAAACTTGAAACTCAGAGATTGGTCTAGCTAATCTTGAGAGTTCAAAACTAGTCTTCCATGCAACATGATCAAACACCTCCAAAACACTTTTCATGGATTCCTATAATATTTGAAACTTAAAATGAGATGTATATAACTTGTTAAAGCACTTAGAACCATGAGTAAAATGGAAAGACACTCACCTTCATGCCCTTTCACAAATGCTTTTCAATAGGCCTAATAGGGCAGTTTTTGCTCAATTCCCTTTAAGCAAGAAATGACCTTTCCAAACTAAACTATGCACTTCCACACATCATATATGACACATAAAAATAATTATCAAGGCAAGAAAAAACATCCATACAATGCAATTCAACATGGTTACCTTCATTCTCCTTCACTAGCTTCTCAAAACAAGCTCCTTTTGCTGGTAAGCTCAAATATGCAATACTCCAGCTTTATCCAAATAAGTAACCCAAGTGACTTCACGAAGTTGAATAACACATTACCAAAATCATTTAATTCAAATTTGAGTAGGATTTCCTTTGTAAGTTTCTCCTGTACATTAAAATATTCACAAAACACCTATTTTTCAAAGTGGGGCCCACCAAGCATCATGAAATAAAAATATCATGGAAATGTGCCATGAGGAGTCCTATATATGTTCAAATAGTCTTCCAAGAAAAAAATTTGAGTTAAGATGCCTACCCAACTCAATTTTCTAAAATAGGTACAAACCGGGGTTTGGAGGGTTTCAAACATGCTCACAAAAATGGATAGAACTTCTAAAATACTCAACCAATCACTAAAATTATTTTTGCACCATGTTTTTATCAAAATTTAATCCATTTTTTCTCTTATTATTTATCCTAAGAATTATCCACAATTTTTCTTGACTGCTAAGAATTTTGGTGCTCAATTTGCATACTTTGAAAAACCCGGTTTTGGAAAAACTTGCACAACTTGCAAAATATTAATCCTCAGCTTTTGAAATTTTTCTCACACCTTAAGGACACATCCCTATAACACCTCCAAGTGATATTTTTCTCTGTTTAATCCTGCATATTTCCATTCCATCTCATCTAGGTGCCTTTTTATCTATGATTCTCAAGTAGTTATATTATGTCGACATGTAGAAGTGCCCAAAACACATCAATAATTACCTCGTGAATCTTTGTACACATCATATATCATCATTCCATTCACACACCATGTTTTTTTTTCATTATCACTTCCCAGAGTCAACATTTCATTCCTTGTTTGCTTGTGGATTGGCTTAAGAAAGCCATATACTGACTTGTTTCAACTTCATGCACCCGGTTTATCTCTTGTATCTCTATCTACCCCTCTTTTACCACCTCATAGTGATCTTAATATATTTTTATTGTTTTGTGTTTAGTGAATTCTCATGTTTTCTTGATTTACACCATGTACTTGCACTTGGCCAAGGCCTAGAATGACTTGACTTGACCAATGCACTTCATGACTGGACCATACAACCTTCATACCACCTTTGGCAGACTCAAGTCATACTCCTAAATCACCTAGACCAATGTGACATTAATGAAATTGACATCAATGACAACACAAGTGACACACACTTCCAACAAACTCCCCCTTTGTCATTGATGACAACCATCCTAGAAACATTGATGGAAACCATGAACAAATACACACTTAGATAACCTCATTTACATGTTTCTTAGCACAATCCTCCCCTTTTACATCTATGAAAAAGGTATGCATGGAATTGACATGGAAACCAATGACTCATAATGACAACCAATCTCATCAAAACAACAAAAATATAACTTACATGAAAATAACTCCTCCTCTCGAATCTGATTTCTCTAAGTTGACTCCAAAGATAACATGAGAAGGATCCAAGAGCCTGGTTTGGAAATCTAATAACCTCCCTTTGAGATGATAGTCCAACATGTTTGGACTTGGTTTTTACTCATATGCACTTTCAATACTTGTTCCTCTCTTGAGAACAAGATCAATTTTCACTCCTTCAAGATGCATTCATCCCGCTCTCACACCATGTTTCCATACCCATTCACCTTTTTCATTTCACACTCATTTACTCCTGCAACCCACTTTACGAGCTCACATCAAGGTTAAATAAATCATAAAAATACATTCCAATCCCTCAAACTACTCACAACAACCTCTTTAACATTGCTGCCCCTTCTAGTCTCTTAAGACCATGTCACTTGGAACCAATATGCATCTGGACTTTCATAGGTACCCAAAAGTTCCCGAAGGCTTATTTAGCTCACCTTTGACTATACTAACATGATCCTAAATTTTCAAACATCAACTCCTTGAGAAACTCCTATTACCTTCTTTTTGCAACTTGCTTTCTAAACCCTTGACTAGGTCTCCATCGTAGGACCGTAATGCATAACTTTCAATGTAGGTTCTTTCAAGATGAATTAAAGGTAGATTAAAGAACCCATTAGAGCCTTCTTATTTTGTTACAAATTTCAAGAAGAAAATTTGTGTTTAAACCCTATCTCCTTAGTAAGTCAACCCTTCAAATTAGGTTTGAACTGTGTCACACTGTCCTGTCGGGACTCACAGATTTTCCTTCAAATTCCACCATTGGCTTTGTAAAATTTCTTCATAATCTCCTTGTCTAGGCTATCAACATGTTATCTTAGAAATTTCAAGGCAAAATGTATTCATTTGTTGCTCCAATTTGTAAGCCCTAGATAATCTCTACACTAAGCCTCTTAGAAGCTAAGTAACCCTTGTTTAGCAATAACTTTCACAAATTTTTGATTTAAACCATAAAATATCCGATAGAGCTACATTTCCACCTTGCGCATTAGATAAACTTACCAGTGGAGTCTAAAAGTATGTCACACCTATCTTTTATAGCTTTATGACTATCTCAACCTGAAATTTCTCAAAGCATAGTTATGTAAACTCCTCCTTTTCACATAATCTTAACAATAGGGCTTCTCACATGGCCTATATCCTTCCCAATACAATGCACACACGTGATATTTTATTTATGCCACTTCTGATATTGACTTCTCAAAGTATGACACAAGACCAACCGCCATAATTCATAGGCTTAAACATTTATTCTTAAACTTGAAACCTTGATATCTCTTCAAGAGATGAACTTGACAATTTCAACTTACCTATGATTTTGACACCACTCGATCGGACTATACACCGACTAAGACCACTCATCCTTAACATCACTTATGTGCCAACATCTATGAGCTTTCAACCCCGACAATCGGTTGTAATTTTCAGTCTAGCATGCCCTTGAGGTTCTTACCAAATTGCTTGAGGTTTTATTCTAGTTATGTCTTCTTCTCTTTATTAGACCCTTTTTGATGTCCAATTATGTATTTACAAAGTGTTACAATTATTACAGTCCAACTATCATGAATTACAAGATGTAGAAGGCATCTTATCATCCAATACTTGAGAGTTTCTTTGACTTTCCTTCTAGATATTATCGTACAACTTTGGAGACTTCACCATTTGTACAATGTTTTCCATAAACAATTTCTCTAAACCTTATTGAGGGTTTTCTATAGTACACCCAAAAGATGATTTTGAGCATAACATTCAATAACTTTGTTTCAAGTGATCAAACCTTCTTGTATCAGATCTATGCTAACGCTTTCCAGGATTTTGATCTTGATAGAGAGCCACACTTACTATTGTACTATGAACCATGCATCATTTATCATCTTTCACAAATATTTTTCTGAGCCGTGATGAGTTCTTAAAGATAGCTCGTATTTTCAATACTCTAAAGAGTAGGTGGACACATTTAGTGCACCTTAAAGGTTGCTTTACTTGATTGTAAGAACACTTAATGAACTTGATAGACCATGACTTCTAAATTCTCTCGTACTAATTACATTGAACTTTTGTTTACACCTTTAATATGTTAAGTTACTCACAATTCTTCATTGATGGTTAATTATCATATCGGGTAGATTTCCTTTTGTAGGTTCTCAATCTTATACATACCCAATCGAAATTTAGTTCCCCCGATTTCCTTAGAACTTGATATATAATCCTATCTTGAGCACATTCTTATTAATTCACTTAAATCTTATTGAGTATCTTAAAGCATGAACCCAAGGTCTTGGGCCATTGGAGAGTTACAAGTAGTTTATAATCATCAACCCAGATCTATTCCCATTGAGTTCGTTGGATGCTTTCGATAAGTGACCATGTGGACGCCTTGAGGTAGGGGTCGAAATTATCCATATGGACCAAGTGGAACATAGCAGGGCGCTCCGAATTTGGATCGCTTGGTGTACATTAAGGACCCAAGCCCACCCCCATGTCCCACTTAGAGAAATTACTCCTCCTCTACTCCAGTTCATAGCTCTGGTATAATAAAAGTTTTAAAGCAACCAAATTTTTTTTCTGATGGGGTCTGGGTGGAATGCTTAAGTCAGATGGTTGTATCTGGCTCCACCCAGGTTCAAATCCCACTTAGGAACAATCCTCGTTCGGGGTGGTAATGTCCAAGGTGGCATGACTAGCCGAATGCTTTAACAACGGGTTGATTTTGATTTGAAATATACTGCGCTAGAAGTGTGTTCATGTGTGGTGGATCTGGTTTGCTAATTGTTGAGCTTTAAAGCTATATCTTGGATGATTGTACTTCAGTTAATAGTTATGGTCAAAATCATTTATCTATATAAAAAAGTATCTTTAAGCATCTTGCATCTCCTCTAAGAAAGGAACATTAAAACAAAAAATATATTTTTCACCTTCTAGTCTGTCTCAATTAACTTGTACTCTGCTGAACACAAGGAATTTGGACATAACAATTTGCAAAGTCATCTTCATCATGCCCCAATGAGATTTTCTAATACTTCATTTTCCTTACTTATTTTCTTGTTTATCTAGTGAGTGATTTCTCAACGAGTTCTGCCCAAATGTGGATAGGCTTCTTTTGGTTTGAACATCTAAAGCACACGAAAGAATGTCAAGAAAAAATGTGATCATACAACACCAAAGCATCTTGAAACTTTCAAAACTATTTCCTTATTATGAAAAAATCATATGGTTAGAGTTTCATAAGGTTTCATCCATAAAGACTCATTTTAGAGAAAATTTCTTTCAAACCCTAAACTAGGGTTTCCGCTAATCCCGAGAGGAGAAATTTAGGAATATTTTGCAAAAAAATATATTTTAAAGCTTCAAAATAGTGTCAAAAGTTCTCTATGGTATTAATGACACTTCCTCCTTCATGAATCTTGTCATGTAACCCTAGGATTTAGACATAACGTTTAGAATTGCTTGTCTCTCAAGCTTCATCATCCTGTTGTATCACCGAGAAACAATTTTCTTTAGTGATATGTAGATCTATTTTCAAGAGACGATGAGTTGATTGGTAATGAATAACTTTTGCTACTCTTGATTCCTTATACATAATTTTAAGGGACTCAAGACTCTTTGGATTTGTCCTAACCTTATATACATTATTTCTTGTCTTCATGATCTTGGAGACTAGCAATTATCTACTCGCCCTCTTGACTCAAAGCCTCATAAAATTTTTACAAGGGAACCCCAACCAAATTTTTTGTCTTCTTGAAGTGTTATACCCTCAAGACTTGTGGTCATCTTCAATTTTATGTGTAAGGTTCAACTTACTCTTAATGTTTCATCCAATTTTTCAAAGAGAGTTTGAAAACAAAACTTGTTGATCATCCTTCAACTCATCTTTCCTAAGATTTTAACTGTGAGTTACCTTTAGTATCAAACCTCTCGTGACATGATTGTGACTTGATGCTTGCTCCTTAATTATTAATTATACGATGAAATATTTATTCTTGAAGACATCTCGGTGAATGGAAGGATGTTGACATACTAGAAACTCATCTTTGACATCATAGACCTTGTGTTCTCTAGAAAACTGTCATAGAAAACTTTGTGCTAAATCAAGACCATAGGATAGGTGTTCACCATCTTACATCTTCTTGAGTATGTACATTACAAGGAATGACTTTTGGAAAACTCCGGATTGATATGTAGAGTTGACACAATGAAAAACAACACACTATTTTCTTTACTTTGATACATAATCGGGGCCTCTTAAACATTCATTAGAGACCTAATATGTCTTATATCATACCTTGACACTTTATATAGCAACATGGAAACACCTCTCTTTATATGAATGATCAATCTTGAATTTCAGGAGTTCTACACATACCAAATTTTCATATTGACCTTGAGAAAAAGATTGAATAAGAATACCTTTGACTAGTCATCGAGTTACAATATATAAAGTCTTTTATCAACCCACACTAATGATGGACCAATATTCAAGAGAATACCAATGCTTCTTCCAAGTAGTATTGTGCCTTCTAAAAGCCTAGAGAAGACACGCCATCTCATGAGGTCATCTTTGAACAGTAGGAAGTCATCAAGGAAACTTGATGACTCATTCTTTCCTCTTTTTTCTCTTGACACTTTCTCAATATTCTTAAATGTCCTGCTAAATTTGATAGTTTCACCACTAAAAATTCTTGGATACCCGACAAATAATGATGACCTTCATTTACCTTTCTCTTATCTACCACTTGAGGTTTTTAGTAGTGGCATTAGCTTCCTTAATCTGATCACCATTTCCTAATATATTGCTTGAGCTGGTCTCTCCCATGACTTTTTCCAACACTTTTCTTAGGGTTTGTTTTCACTCTATATACTATCTTAACATTCCTTTTGATAGCTAGAGTTCTGCTGCTATGTCTAGGAGATTGATTTTGCCAACATTGCTTTACAAAGTGTCCATGTTTATGACATTTGAAGCAAATGATATGTTTGTTGTTTCTAGGAGATCCATTTGTGCAAGATTGATTCCTAGGATCTTCCAAGCACCACCTAGCTTCATGACCTCTTTCATGGAAATTGAAACATATCATATTCTTCTTAGACTCGGTGTACAATCCCTCCATGGATGTTCTTTGTCTACCTTAAGCCATTTGTATTCTCTAGCCTTGTGACCAAAACCATGACATGAAAAACATGAACCATAGAACTTACTTGGTGTTCTCCTTGCATTGGGTTATCTGATTATCTTCTTGGGATCTTTGACTCCTCCATTTTCCTTGGAATGTCTTGGTGTAGCTTCATTATTTTCCTTCTTTTCTTGGTTCAGGTCCTCTTGAAGTGTCTTCATGGTTGAGCTCAGTTTATCACACTCTTCAATTTTTTCCTTTAAGATCCTTAGAGATTAGTTTGACTTGTTCCTCAAGCTCCTCTACCTCTTTCTCATGTTCTTTCTCCTTTTGGCCAACACTTCTTCATGGTGTCTAATTTGACCTTCTTGTTCCATCACCAAGGTTCTCAACTTGGTAACCTCTTCTTCCTTGAGTTTGAGAGATTCTAGCACCTTCTCTGATTGAGAATCATTTTCTTTGCATTCTTGAGCATCCTCTTGATCTTGCTTGCTCAATTTCTTCTCAAGAAGGGTGATGTGCTTCTCATAGGCTTTGATGTAGGCTTTCAATTTCTTGTTTTTCTTCCTTGACTTATCTAATTCTTCTAGTGCACTCTCCAACTCAACTTCTAGATTGACCTCTGCTTCCTCATCATCTGAATCATGCATGGAGATACTAAAACCTCCCATTTCCATTAGTAACCTCTCTTTGTGGGCTTCATCCTAATGCTTCTTGTGAGTTGATCTTGCCATTTTGAGTTTGAGAATCACCTTCAAGATGTTAAGATTATCAAGAAAGACCTTGCTCTAATACCAATGGTTGGAATATTTATGATTGAGAGGGGGTGAATCAGTCCTCACTCAAAATTTTCAACTCTTTTTACAAGCTTATCCAATAATTCATTCCATGAGTTCAACACAACTAAAGTGAGAGCACTAAAATACAATAAGTAGAGAGATGAACACACACAACAAGGAAACCTCATGTAAGTGGGAAACCCATAAAGATGGGAGAAAACCCACTGAAATAAGATCTCTATATGGGATAACTATCCCTAGATTACAATGATCTATTTAGTTGAGCCACCACTCAACAAAGAGCTACAACCCCTGTTTAGCCTAGCTACCACTAGACAAGGAACTAAAATCCCCATTTTCCCAAGCTACAAATCAGACCTATTTAGAAAGATACCACTTGAAAGGAAGCTGAAAATCCCTAGAAATACCAAGCAACCACTTGGTTTACAATAATTTTGACCATTTACAAACACAAGTTGCTTAATTTAACAAGTATGGTCATTAGATCAGCTCTTCTCTCTCTCTCTCTCACCCCTTTACACATTGAAATTCTCACACATATGATGCTATCTCATTTACATTCAGATATAATTTATATGAAAATATACAAACATGATTTTTTCTCACAAAAACTCTCAAAGAATCACAAAGAATCAAATTTGCTCTCTGTTGCACTTAAATCTTCCATGGCTGTTCCTATCTCTTATTTTTCAACTTTTTCTCATCTCTTTTGCAACCTGTATGTATGGGAATGTTTTCAAAATTTTCTACACTTTTTCACACGCTAATACAATTTATTAGATCACCAAAATTCGTTCACATAAAGGAGAAAATGCCAAAAACAAAACTGCCAAAAATAATCATTACACCGCTAACATTTTCAATTCTCAACTCTCTTCCATTCTTAGGATTTGACATGTAACTCCTGAATTATCCTCTGATCATGAAGATTCCTATGATATTCATGAATTAAAATTACATCTTAACCACCTCCAAAACTTGGAATATCTTACACAATTGACCTTTGCAAATTGACTTTTAATCTGTCATGCCGCTTTGTCCTCTAGTACACAAATGAGCTCACCTTTTGTTTTTAACTATTTAACATGTCCAAACGAGTTACAACTTGGTGTGAAAGTATAAAGGGGTCCCAAAATTCCAAAAAATCATAAACATGTAAATAATCTTTATATATCATCAAAAATAGCAATAATATTCCTAGGTGTCCTCAAATCAAAGATCTACAAAATACACCATGAATATCATGCTATTTGAAGTTCTTCCACTCAACTTCAGAAGAAAAAAATATAAAAAATTAAATATTAGGAAGTATAATTTAATATAATCAAAATAGTAAGAGCAAATTCAAAGCATAGGTCATCCAAAAACACCTTTTCCCAAAACTTGTCTCGGGGTTTCTAGATCTCGAAATTTAGTCTCACCAAACGTGGCCTAATTCACACCTCAAAAATTCACCTCATGGGGAAAGTAACATATAAATGGAAATATATTGAATTATAATAACTCAAAAATAATTTTCATTCTCCAATTAATGTCATAATGCCTTAAAAACTTGAAACTCAGAGATTGGTCTAGCTGATCTTGAGAGTTCAAAAACTAGTCTTCCATGCAACATGATCAAACACCTTCAAAACACTTTTTATAGCCTCATAACATATTTGAAACTTCAAATGAGATATATATATCTTGTTCAAGCACTTAGAACCATGAGTAAAATGGAGAAACACTCACCTTCATGCCCATTTAGACATGCTTCTCAATAGGCCTAATAGGACAGTTTTGGCTCAATTCCCTTTAAGAAATAAATGACCTTTCCAAACTAAAATATGAACTTGCACACATTATATTCTACATAAAAATAATGACCAAGTTAAGAAGAAACATCCATATAATGCATTTCAACATGGTTACCTTCATTCTCCTTCACTAGCTTCTCAAAACAAGCTCCTTTTACCGGTAAACTCAAACATGCAACCATCACTCAAATTTATTTCCAAATGAGTGACCCAAGTGACTTCATCAAGTTTAATAACACATTACCAACATCGTACACCTCAAATTTGAGTAGGGGTTCCTTTACAAGTTTCTCTTGTACTCTGAAATCTTCACAAAACACATGCTTTTCAGTGGGGCCCATCAAGCATCACGAACTCAAAATATCATGGAAATGTTCCTTGAGGAGTCCTATACATGTTAGAATATGTTTACAATATTTTTAGTTAAGACACCTACCCAACTCAATTTTCCAAAACTGATCCAAACTAGTTTGGAGGGTTTAAAACATGCTCACAAAAATGGATAGAACTTCTAAAATAATCAACCAATCACTAAAATTATTTTTTCACCATGTTTTTATCAAAATTTACTCCATTTTTTTCTCTTATGATTTATCCGAAAAATCATCCACAATTTTTTTACTGCTAAGAAGTTTGGTGCTTAATTTGCATACCTTAAAAAACCCAGTTTTGGAAAAACTTGCACAACTTACAAAATATCAATGTCCAACTTATGAAAATTTTCTCACGCCTTAAGGAAACATCCTCTAACACCTCCAAGTGATATTTTTCTCTATTTCATCCTGAATCTTTCCATCCCATCTCATCTAGGTGCCCTTTGGTCTCTGATTCTCAACAGTTGTATTATGCCGACTCAGTAGAAGTGACCAAAACACCTCAATAATTGTCTGTGAAGTTTTGTACAAATCATATAATCATTCCATCCTCACACCATGTTTTTTTTTGCATTATCACATCTTGGGTCAATATTTCATTCCTTGCTTGCTTGTGGATTGGCTTGAAATCCCTATACTTGATTTATTTCAGCTTCATGCACCTAGTTTGTCTCTTGTATCTCTTTCTACACCTTTTTTACCACCTCATAGTGATCCAAATATGCTTTCCCTACTTTGGTTTCAAAGAATTCTCATGTTTTCTTGATTTACACCATTTACTCGCACTAGGACAAGGCCTGAATGACTTGAATTGACCCATACACTTCGTGGATCGGACCATGTTTGACCTTCATACCACCTTTGACAGACTCAGGCCATACCCCTAAATAAGTTAGACCATTGTGACATCAATGGACTTTACATCAATGACAACACAAGTGACACATAATTCCAACAAATACATTAGCATGGCTCTTTGTTAAATGGCGAAAGCACTAGCCATTTACATCCAATCACAAGCATTTATGACATTCGTATAATCCAACATCCATTTTTCTGGGAACAATACAACATACTCCACAAAATCACACTATGTGCAATACATTTTTCTGTTGACGAAGAAGACATAGAATACCAAATCGAGTTCCTTTATGAGATCGAGCAAGAGACCAAGGAATTTTGGTATGATTACTTCGAGTCCCTTCAGATTACATCCACCCTTGCTTGGGCCACCTTCTAATCTATACGTAACCTACCCTTTAACTTGGAGTTCTAGAGCTTCTTATCTACTATCCATATATCTCTGTCTATTACATATCTTTATCTTTATCTTTATCAATTCACTTGATTGTTAAAAAGTGAGTTGACATCCTCCAAGGAAGCCCTATTGGATTCCTAGAATCATCCTTTTCTGAGTAGCTCATTTACCCATCTATCTAATCTATTTTTATTTAGTGTCTTTGATCTATAGGTTCATTCATTGGCAAAAGAAAGAAAGAATCTCTCATCTATCAAACTATAACATCCATCATCATGGGTATCATTAAACCATGTCACCCTATGAGGTCATTCTATTTTTTGTTGTCCCTATTTTCTTTCATTTAAATTGATTTTATCCATTTTTGGCCTTCTCGCTTCTATAATCGTTAGTGATCTAGTCACATTGCAGCGATTCTGTTAATCGTTGACGGTCTCTTTGACTACTTATGATTACTCATTCATTCAAGCTATAACACCATTTTCTCTTTCTGCTTTCCTCTTTCTATTAACCCTTGTAGGCTTTTACTCTGGGGAATTTTCGGTTGTTGCATTGAAAAAAAATCTAAAATCTAAAAATTGAAAAGGAATCATTTTTCGTGTGTGTTTCGTTTTGTTCTTTTTATTTTCAAACATCACATTATTTTTGTTGTTTTCCTCATCTAAATCAATCATTCTTTTGGGTTTAAAACAAACTTCTCATTTTGCTTGATCACATAACTTAATTATGAGGTTAACAAATTGCATTTACTTAATCTCTCCCATACATAGCCGAATCACATCAAACACAAACTCCCATCGAAACATTTCTACCTAGGTGAAACTATTGAGATTTCATCACCTAATAGAGAAGCCGACTCGGAGTTATGGCCAAGTATAAAAAATTTGTTGTCAGTATATTGGCTAAGCACCTGATTCCCATACTACAGGACCGTGAAGTGAGGGGGTAGGCCCTAATACCATGCCCCGTACCAGCATCGACACGATTCGAGCCTCACGTACCTTTGGGTATATCGAGGAATCTAGCCTTAAACATTCCTGAAACCATCCTTAGTCATTATAACTATGCTAAAGTGTAAATTATATCCTAATCTAATGCAAGGTTACAATAAGTAAATTAATAATAAAATACTGAAATTAACCCAAACAACTAAGTAATGAAAATGTGAAACCCTAAGTTCAAAGATGGTTAGAAGATCCTTAGCTTCTTCAAAGAGGTTACGTGACTTAGTCACAATGAAGTCTGGCTGAACAAGAATGGGAGATTGTCGCACATGAACCGGGAAAAATACATATCTGATTGATTTAGCTGACAAAATGATTGTGCTAAAATGTAATATTATAGCCTAATTTAATGCAAGTTTGCGGTAAATAAATGAATAATAAAATACTGAAATTAACCCAAGTAACTAAGTAATGAAAATTTGAAACCCTAAGTGCAAATAGTGTTAGAAGAGCCTTAGCTGATTTGAAGAGGTTGAGGGAACAAGAATGGGAGACGCAGTCGCATAGGAACTTGGGAAAATGCATATTTGAGTAATTTAGCCGGAGTGAGGCACTGAGAAGGATAAGAACACCCGGGTGCTCTAGTTTGAGTTATGGGTGCCTTGGTCTAGTAAAATGGCCGAACCTAGTTCGATAGGGTCGCTAGAGCTTCGCACTTGTTCGTTTCTTGTCATGTGTATGTCACACCTAGATTGTTGATGTCATTATAAACCCGAAATGAAGAAAGCACTTGCAAAACCTCAAGCAAAGCATCAAACCCTAAAAATAAATATGCAAATGAAGGGGTCAAACTATCCTCAACCACCAAAATGGTGGACTTACAACTGAGCACTACACTACATCTTAGACCCAATGTATTTTTGTGTGTGTGTGCGGAATTATGCCCTAGGTTGCTCTTATGCGTGTCACATTTGAAGTAGTGAGAAAGTAGCTAGATGTAGAATGTAAATAATGTGTGCATGGAATATAATAAACTCCTCCTATGAAGTGTGATGCATATGAACCAACCTTTGTCCCTTGTGATGGAGCTAGATGGATGCAAATGGAGCTATAGATGCCTTGATGGATGCAACCTTAGGTGGTGCTAGATAGTGCTTAGTGCTTGGTCCCTTATTATGATCACATAACTTTATATTTATATGATTCCTTCACTTGAATTTCATAATCAACCTCGAAAAGGATGACTACAAAAAGATAAGATGCTCAAATGACTAGAAAGGACCCAAAAAGTGCAAGTAAAGTGTAAAGAGGATAGGGCGCTAAGAGGAGACAAGAGCGCTCGACACTATTGTCTTGGATAGGTGCTTCGTCCATAATAACAAATGCCGAAAGGTTAAAAAGATAGATTGAGCAAGTAAGAGTGCCGAGACGGAAATCGGAGGCATAAGGAAAAGAAATGTGGCCAAAGACATGGGTTGATTAGTACTTTTCTTACTTAGAAGCCATATGAATAGTAGTACATGACCAAGACTATATAATTACCCATAGTGTGTGATTTTGTGTCTACACATTCCTAGGACCCTATCAACCATTTTACACATTTCACTTTTCTTTTAAATTAATCAAGATAATTAAGAGTTATTCTGTGTGACATGTTTGTTGCTTGTAATCAATCAATATAGATTTCTTTTTCATTATTAGGTGATTGTTTGTTATTATGGTTCTTACAAGACCACAATCCCGTATCCAAACTTTCAAAGATATATCTGATTGATTCCAACAATCCATAGAAAATGCCCAACAAACCTTACAACATGCTTTATCTTGTATGGAGGATGCTTTAGGAGAATCGTCTTGATCAAGAACAACCACATTCCCTAGTAGTCAATCTACTTCATCTAAAATACTCGATCCTATCACTTCCTCGTTTCTTTGATAGTGGAGATCCTATTTTTCTGAATATTAGATGCAAACATCATTGCTCTTAGTGCATACCTTTGCTGGTCGAGTGTTCATCTTCAACCATTCACACCGAACCACGAACTTATGTACCCGATCCCTCATGTGCTTACTCACATATAATTAATCCCAATCACGAACATATCATCAAATAGATACATTTTCATCCCGTTAATAGTCAATCAAAACATTTGTTGTCGTTTCTACCATATTCATTATTTATTTTGATCTCAATGTATTTTTATCACAAGATACTAAAGATAAACAATCCATCTCCTCAACATACCCCTCACTAGCTCCACCCACCTCGTAACAATATCAACCCATCACACCTACTTCAACTCCTTTAATCTCCTCTACTATCCAAACTACCCCTATGAGTTCCATAGCCATCCTATCAGACATAGCTCAACCCATCGCATCTCAAAACCTACATCACATCATTCAAACATAGTTATGTCCATCCCAACATTTGCCCTACTTATCAATACCAGCTCTATCTCTACCATTCTTCCATCCTCTCAACAATCATCTATTATTCCCACTTTTTCTCAATCCACACCACAACAATCCCAACCTCTCATCCATACCTCAATTCATTTTCAATACATACCTCCATAATCCCAACCTTTGATCCATTCTTCCATTCCCTTTCAACATATCCCACAATAGTTATAACATCTTATTCACACCTTTGTTCCCTTTCAACATGTGCCACAACAATCACAACCCCTTCTTAACACATCTATACTCATCCAATATCAATATATTCAATCTTCACAACCGTTAGTTTCACATACTAATTATAATATTACTATAAAAACTCTTCAACAAAATACTCCCTTCTAATAAAACATCCCCTAACAATATCTACCGTACTAACAACCTAGTCACCCCTCGTATAATCAACCTAGTTCATCTTCATCCACTACACAAAAAAATCAAAAATAGACCCTTGTAGGCCTTAATGAATAGAATATCAAGCATCGAAGTTGCTTCCATAGGTCCTAAGAATACACTATAATATGAACAAATATGCAATAAACCTATTCATCCACCAATACCATATAAAGCATATCCTCCTCACTGGGAACTCCCTAAGTTCCTTAAATTTTATTAAAAGAAGACCACCAGAATAATACATATGAGTCTTTTGTAATGTCCTGTTACCTCATAGCTCACGATCAAGACTTGATGCTTTGAACCTTTCCCATGTCTCTAGCTGGCCATGCCCTGGACTAGTATAACAACATACCACAATATTCACTCTTCTCGCTTGCTTGGCTCACCAAACTTTTCATCAACCTTTTTCAATTAATATCGCCTATAGGATCACTATCACTAACTTATATGTAATCAAACAATTTGAGGATGAGTCCATCAAAAACTTTGTCACCACGCTTGGAGGGTCATCATCAATTAGTTATCATTTTCCCTCCCACAAACCAAGTTGATTGAATTATTTTCTCACTCTTGCGCTAAGCATATTTCATCCACACTTCAAATTCAATCCTTTCAAACATTTGACAAAGCCTTTACAATGGCCCACAAACTTGAGCTTCGAGCTCTCGAAGAAGGTAGAGTCAAACTTAGACCAAAGAAACCAAAATCTGAATTCTCATCAAAACCATTCTCTAGTCAAGATAATTCCAAATCATCAGCTAATGTAGTGGTCTTTAAATCTACCTCTAAGGAATGTTCACCAATGAATGATCTCGACCACAATGTATCTACACCCCCATTGGTGAATCGTATAGTGTAGTATTTGATAATCTTCTGGCCACTAATATGATCACTCTTCCACCCATCTGTCCCTATCGACACATCCATTTCTAAACCCTCTTGGTATAGAGACAATGACTATTGTAAATACCATAGGGTCATAGGTCACGATATCAAAAGATATCGTTTTTTCCGTAATGTCCTTCAAGAATTTATCGATAAAGGTTATTTACATTTGGATAATCCTAATGCACCTTAGAATCAAAACGTTGATTTCTTAAAAAAACTATTCCCTAATCATTCTTTATAAACTATTCAACCGCAAACCAATCACATTCTAGCTCATCATACCATAAACACAGTTAGTTAGAAACCTCTTTTGACGTCGTAGACTTTCTACCAAATCTACTTATGTACCTTCTTCTAGTATTGTTACTAAAAATTATATATCAAGTTTGTAACATCTATAGAATCTATAATAGAGAACAAACTTTCTTCATCCACATCACCCAACTTGTCTACAATCTCTTCACAGAAATCACAAAAACAATCTATTCTACAAATTGTGAAAAGCTCATATGATGAATTTGTAGCTCAATATCATGGACATAACCCTGAAAAGTCTATCACACCCTCATCTAAGAAAATTACAATCATATCCCATAACCGTCCAACTCCTCTAACCCAAAAACCAACATCCCAGCCTTCTATTCTAGGGCCACATCCTTCATCTAAATTACCAATCACACCTACACAACCAAAAACTATTCCTCGACACTTTATCGAAAAATCATACCCCCACCCCATCAAATCAAATAAAATGCCACTTTCTTCGACATCCACCTCAAAGGGTTATTACGCATCAACTCTTGACAAACTTCTTAAACTATCGCTCATAATGTTACCTCCTCTTAAGTCATTTGACTCTCAAGTCTGGAAGCCCTCTTGGTATAACTATGAAGCCTTCTGTGATTACCAATGCACACCAAGATATTTTATGGAATATTGTAAAGCCCTTCATGCTGCCATTAAAAATCTTGTAGATAGGGTCTTCTCCTGTTGACTTGTTAAAACCAAGAATACCTCGTAAGACACACACAGCCACTACATCTAACATCATCCATTTTAACTAAAGATATTCCTAAGCGAAACCCATCCTCATCAAATCGATGCAGTTCGTATCACTACCCAATCACGTACCTATGAACGTGACTCTACCAAACAAAATAATGCCAAGGTTTCTATTCCTCTTGCCCTAAAACATATCATCAAGTTCCACCTCCTAAACCCAAAGTTACCATTCTCGATGCTCCTTCTACACAACCCACTACCGCAATACAAAAGGTTGTCATCAAGAACCAATCAAAAATATCTATATAAACTAAGTCAAACATCACCATCACCAAAACAAGCCATGATTGAATCCCTTCAATCCATAACAGAGCCTTCAGATGATCTAAAACTCTTCACAAACTTAGTAGGAACCCTCAGAACATCTTCCACTATCTCTTCGACACTTATGAGATACCATCATTATAGCCTGAAGATCACGATATTCCCCTCTTTATCATTTCCCAAATCAATGATGTCCTTGTAAAAAGGGTCATGATTGACAACAACACTACCATCTATATTATATCATTGTTCTCCTTTAACCAACTCCGATTACCAAACACCATTGTCGCCCAGACACCACCTGTACTCCATGCCTTTAATGATACAATCGCTCCTATGTTGGGTATAATCATCCTACCTCTTAAGGTGGGTGTTAAAACCATTCCCAAACTCTTTTATTTGGTAGAAGGAGAATTCTAGTATAACATACTATTAGGTTGACCTTGGATACATGGTATACATTGTATTCCCTCAACATTACATCGATGCCTTAAGTATGAACATGAGGTAAAAACCTTTACAGTACCCACCAATCCTAATCCTTTCAGATCTTGTAATATGACATATCGCCCAAATGATGTACTCATTCCCAAGTCAAACTCAGGATCCTTTGATGAGGCATATACTAGTCCGTAAATCCCATCATCTTAGCTTCTAGATGACTCTTTCTTCGATGACGTCATGCAAATTATGTCGTAGGGGAGTATTGCATCCTTATGCTTAGTTCACTTCCCACACCTAATACATACGGAGACCATATAAACAACCTATGTAAAAGCAATGTGTCGAATAAATTATCTCCTATGGTCCACCGCATCTAAAAAAGAATCTCATCTACTGGAGGGATTTATCGTCCTTCTTCATATCCCACTCATTAGCGTCATCCCATGCCATTTATATTCAACTTAAAATTCTTATACAACCGAACCTTTGCACAAATGTACCTTCACCGCTATACCTGGAAAGGCTTTGGGATTGGATGTTATGAACAAGGTATCCATGATCTTATCTTTTAGCATGCCCTCAAATCATACGAAAAATATGGACTAGGGATATGAAGCTCCAATATTTGAATCATATACGCATGTCATATCCTCGACCATGAAAAATTAAAACCATCTTTCTCATCCACACAAGACAAACCTATGGATACCAATGATACCATTTCTATTCTCCCTAATTTTTTTAGTCAATACTATTAGATTAGGACCATTGACTTATCAAACCAATCATCTCGATACTAAAACACTTCCACTTTTTAATGTTAAGACGGTCAAGAAATCCTCTCTCACATGGGGGCAAAGAAGACCATTTCCTTCATGATTCCATACCACTTGATACATCAACACTCCTTAACAAATCCACTATCGACATTAACATAGGAACACACAAAAACCTCATATAGTTAAAGTCGGTCAATCCTTGAATCCACAGAGGTAAATTACTTCACCACATTTTTATCTAAGTATAGCCAAACCTTTTCTTGGTCATTTAGTGATATGTCGGTATTGATCCCAACATCATAATACACAACATCGTCATATATCCTAATGCTAAACTAGGAAAACAAAAGTTACGTAGATGCACCCTCGCATACCTATTCTTATCAAAGAAGAGTTGAAACATTTAATCTCCAATAATTTCATCATGTCCATTGACCATCCATAATGGGTTTCTAACATTGTACCCATAACCAAATCCTCGGAAAGTTACGTATTTATACCGACTTCCACGATCTTAATCTTTCTTGTACTAAAGATGATTTTACCCTTCCAAACACATATCAACTTGTCGATCTAATAGATGGGTACAAGATTCTCTCTTTAATGGATGGTTTCTCTGGTTATAATCAAATCCTTCGTCACTATTGACGACCAACACAAAACATCATTCATTACCCTTTGGGAAACTTTTGCTATTGCGTAATGCCCTTCGACTTAAAAATGCTTGAAGCCACTTACCAATGTGCCATGACATATATCTTTCACAATCTTATCTATAAGACTATAGAAGAATACATTGATGACCTTCTAGAAAATATAAATGTTGCAAAGATCATCTTGATGTTCCTTGAATAAATATTCACTTGTCTTATTCAATATTTCCTCCATCTTAACCCCGCTAAATGTGTGTTTGGTGTTCTCACCGATAAACTCCTAGGGTTTATTGTATCCATCCGGGGCATTGAAGTTGATCCCGCCAAAATTAAAGCTATAATTGAAATGCCCCTCCATCAACCTCAAACATTTGTGTAGCTTCCAAAGTAAGCTTCAATCTATCCGTCGCTTCATATCACTAGATCATCAATCTTTTCATCATCTTCTTGTAAAGATGTCAACTTTAGATGGGATCTTTATTGTGATAAATCCTTTGATAAACTCAAACAATATCTCTTGTCACCACCCATTATCACACCTCCTCATGATTGGGAGCCATTCTACCTTTATATCTTCGCTACAAATCACGCTTTAGGTGTTATGCTCGCTCATTGAGATGAGCAGGGGTCATGAACAAATCATTTATTACATAAGTTGTACCCTTCACGATTATGAAACTTGTTACACTCAAGAAGATAAATAATTATGTGCCTTATATTTCATAACCTATAAATTGTGTCACTATTTACTCAATCACAAAACTTACGTGGTTACTAGTTTAAACTTGTTCAAAACCATGCATTCTAAACCATACCATAATGACCTCATCTCTCAATGGCTCGTGCTCATGACCAAGTTTGATCTAGAATTTATATTGTAGAAATATTTTAAGGGACAAGCTATCGCTAATCAACTCACCGAGGCTCCTCTCCTAGACAATCAACCACCTCATGAACAGCTTTTCCAATGAGTCTATTAACACTATCAATGATTAAGAATTCAATCCTATCAAGATGACCCTCTTCTTCGATGGATCTAAATGCCAACAAGGGGGAGGGATTGGTATTTTCATTATACCTCCTTGGGGGACTCCTATTATTTTATCATTAAAAGTTAACTTCGAATGTACTAACAACATGGTTGAGTATGAAGCTTTAATCATGGGTCTTCAAACTGCAATCATGCTCGGTGTTCAAATATTAGATATCTATGAAGATTCACAACTCGTTATCAATAAAATTAAAGGAATTTTCCAATGCAATAATGAAATTTTACAAAAATATAAATCCATTGTTGAATTCCTTTTAGAATCCTTTGATCATTACACTATCCAAATCGTCCCATGATATTAAAACAAATTCGCAGACACCATGGCTTCTATAGGATCTTTCATTCTCTTATCAACTAAAGAGACCACTAGTAAATCAAATTTATTCATTGTTTTCCACCGACTTGATCAACCATCTCACAAAAATTAACTACCTTCTATCAATCTCATCGAAAACAAACCAAACTGATCTTTGGTACACACAAACATTCGAATATCTCTCCAAATCTAAATCCCTCATGGTATGTCTAGAAATACTAAAAGATATTTTCTCCAACGTGCTACATGATATGTTATCATAGGCTGCATCATCTATAAATGTGGCTTTGATGGCCTCTTACTAAGATGCCTTAAATCCCATGAATATATTAAAGTATTTCAAAAGTCCACGGCGGTATATGTGCTGGAAATTTTAATGAACTCATTGTCACTAAGCATGTCCTCTAACTTGTCCACTATTTTCCTACCATCAATCAAGATTGTTGCGCGTATGTTAAGAAATGCACCGAATGTCAACATTAATCAAATATTACTCACATCCCTAGTCAAGCCTTTCTGACCATCTCAAGACTTGTGGTTTTTCTCACAATGGCGGGTTAGACCTCATTGTACTATCAATCCTCATTCATCGCAACAACATCACTTTATTATCATAGCTACTGAATATTTCACTAAATGGGCTGAAGCTATTCCCTTAACTTTAACTAAAGAAAATAAAATCATTGATTTCATCTACCAACACATCATATGTCACTTTGACATCCCTAATAAACTCATCATTGAAAACAAGAAATCCTTCAAAAACAAGGATGTTAATAAACTTTGTGACACGTTCAACATCGAATTAAGTTTTTCATCATCATATTATCCACAAGTAAATGGACAATTCAAAGCTTCTAATAAGACTCTTATAAAAATCCTCATGAAAACAGTTTACAAAGCAAACATGAATTGTCACCTCCAAATCTCATATTCTCTCTCATGGGATTATCGAACTAGCATCCATACTTCTACTGGTGTTATGCCATTCTCACTTTTCTATGGACCCAGGTGGTTCTACCCCTTGAATTTAAAATTCAATCTCTTTGTGTGTCCCTTAGAGATTTCATCTTTGATGAGGAATATCGACAAGACCATCTAGCATAGTTAGAATTGCTAGATGAAAAATGTTTAATATTTCTCGAGCATCATCATGTCTATCAAGAGTGCATCAAGCGCATGTATACAAAAACATGTGAAAGAATGTGAATTTTACATAGGTGATTTTGTTCTTAAATAAAATCAAAATGTCATTACTCTGGAAAGGAGTAAATGTGGAAATTTTGCCCCTAATTGGATTGGTCCATACATTATCACCTAGCCTTCCTTGATGGTACATATGAAAAGGAACCTCTAAATGCCTTTCAATTGTGGCCTTTCTATTGTTAACCTTTTGACCACCAGGGACATATTTTATATCTAATATCTCTTCTTACCACTAGTCACCATCTTACTATCATAATTATTTAAAAGCATGTGGTTTTTTCCATCACTATCCTCAAAACCTTAAAGATGGGCACCATGGCTCTATTCATCACATCTTTAAATTAGTCCTCCTTTGTGGGAACCCTACAATCATTACATCCACCTACCTTTCTTACTAATCAAAGACATGCCTTGAGGCATGCATGTGTAGTTTGTGCACATATTTCTTCCCCTCCTCGAAATGGTCTATTAGGTTTTTCCCTCAACTTGAAAGTCAAAAATATTCATGGGTGCATCTTATTAAAAATAATATATTGATCCCTCTAAGGAAAGCTACAAAAGATCAAAGTCATGTTATCAAAAAGAAAAATTAGAATGATCCCACGAAGGACAACTACCTGTTTAAAATCATAGATCGATCCCACGAAGGACAGGTTGTATAAAAAATAAAAAAATTCAAAAATCAAAATTGGAGACCACTCTCTAGAAAGATAACTACTATGTAAAAAGGTTTCCCACATTGATCAACCTTCCAAAAAGTCAAATATCAAAAGCATCCTAGAAACCTTCCCGTATCTATCAACTTTTTCACATCAAAGCAAAATTCTTACATCGATCAGTTTGCATTAGAAAAATAAATGTATAGTTGGGGTATCTCTCTATGAAACTGTTGAAAGGAGAACCCTCTTCTCCCACACAACCTACACATGTTAACCCCCTTTCATGTCCTAAGAAGGTACATCTTCTCACTTCATCTTTGTATCTGAGATCCCACATGTAACTACCTACTGATAGTCTCATGTTAACACTTATTGTTAAGGCCAAAAAGTGTAAGTGCCTTCACCATGTTTATACCCATCACATATGTATCAAATCTAGTATTAAATAAATCATTCCATTTTTATTCCTATTTAAAAGTTGGAACACATTTTGATAAATTTTGATCACATTAAAGTCACAATGATATTAATACATCATCATCTAAAGGCATTCAAATAATGTAAACACAAATTAAAAACATTAACATTCATCAACATAAATACAATCATCCAATCAACACATGAATCATAAGTCAAAAGTTGTTATCACACACACACACACACACACACACACACACACACACACACACACACACACACACACACACAAGACTTCATAAAGAGCCATATACATATCGAACTACAAATACATAAGAACTACTGAGTAAAATGAACACTAGAAAAGAACATGCTACTAAAAAACAATGCTCCCTTGAGCAAGTTGATCAATAACATCCTATGCAGCTCCATCACCCCCATCTCCTTGGTCTGACCTTGAGGTGGCTGTTCCACACTCACCGTGCTAGCACTAGGACCTACTCCCTACTAAGCATGATGCTTCCCATATCTAAGAGTAGTGGGTAAGTTATTAATTACCAAGTCCTCATAGTATGCCAACTCCTATCAAACCGGCTAGTAATGGGCATAACTAACCATGCCTAGTGCACCCATCTAACTACCGTCCGGGCTAGGCTGCCAAATCTACACCTGATATTGACGATCTTGTAATGCTGAAATCCCTTTTAGGGTGTCTCATTGTTGTCTATATCTATCTTGGTCAGTGTGGCTTATGCAAATTACTATCCGAGATTTTCATACTCATTCCTTAAGTCATCCCTCTCTGCCGCTAATCCATCCCTATCAACTCGCAAACTTCTCTCTTAGTCTCCACAATGGCCTTTTCAGTTGTCAAATGTGCAACAATAGCCTCTAGGGATGCCCTATCTCCATCATCCTCCTCATCACTAACATCAACTATCTCGTACCCATCCTCTACTCGAGCACGCACCCTCCTACCTTTCCAAACTAAATGTTCCCTCTCCCACTCCACATTAGAACATGTCCACCACGTCGTATAACCCACAGTCACTATAACATCATCTATCGCCACCTTGTCTCCATGCTCATCCAAACCCATCACTACATCCTCCTCAGGTATAACAAAATGAAGATCCACCACTTCCTTAGGGGTATCTAAGTTCCCCTCATCCCTTCTATAAAAATTGATCCCCATGCACGTCCTTTATCAAACCAAATTATCACCTAACGCAATCAATCTAACCAACTCCCACTCTCTTCCTCTCCTCCCTTGGACCCGAAGTCCTACTTTGAATCAATCTTAGATCAATCTCATGCCCCACCACACTAGAAACTTTACATATGGCCTCTGCAATACATTTCCTACATGTAGGTCTCAGTAATGATATCTTTGTAATAAGCCTCACTCCGCAATCTCCCGATCAATTACATTTGATTTACATCATAAGAAATTGGATCTATCTCCCACCATGTCAATTTCTCTTCATGGTAAACCATGTGGATGAGCTACCACAATATTCTCAAAATCCCAACACTATAATAACAATCCCACATCAATCCCGAATCTCTTATGGACTCTCCAAGCCCATAACTCCCTATAAGTCTATGCAAGTAGTGCAGGGGTCCACGCAAAAAACTATACAATGCTCCATCATCTCTCAAACTACCCCAGTCATCATCCAAGGAAATATCCCACCACCGGAATCGGGTAATGTAAAGTACGAAATACTTTTCATCACCATCATCCTAACACATCCCTCCCTCTCGGATGAATAGAGAGACCGATAATAGAATACACCTGTTGTATACCTCACATCATCAACATCCTCCCCATACAACCTCGTCCCTTTGAGTATCATCAATACAATATACAACTTCTCCACACATTGGTAATATGGTGATCTTATGAACGCCCTCCAATGTGATTGTGATCTCACCGTCTTGGTAACTGTAATGTATAAGTGGCCAAATCCCACTTCTCCATCAATGATAACAACAACCCTTGATGTCTATGGATACATCTGTAATCATGCATGCCTATAAAAACAACCTCCTCCACATGATCCCAATCATCATATGACATATATGCTCGTACCTCTTCCAAAATCATTGGGATTCTATCCAAGATAGTCACTTTGCTGTCACACCGCATTCACAGAACATAAAAATATAAGTTAGAATCATTTTTCATCAAAAATCTAATCAAAACTTTATCAAAAACATTGATTTCAAAGAAAATACCTTGAATCGCTAATCATCCACCGAATCGCCAAAGGATGATCCACCCGATCACTAGTGATTCTAAAAACAAGCCCTCTATACGGGCGCTAAAATAAATTTAAAAAAAAAGCTAAAAACAATAAAAAAACGTAAGATAAAAGGTCTACCGCCTACGTGGGTCTCCTATGTATGCTTGATGATCCTCCCACGCCCTTGCTTCCAAAATCATGTTTTATCACTCAATTAAACTCTCTAAATCATAATCGTAAATCACACAAATGAACTATTCACAATTGAAATGGACTATTTTTTAGTCCAAAAACTTTCGTAGGAGTCGTTGGCGATTCACACTAATCACCGATGATTGGTATAAATTGCTAGCAATTCATGAGCATTTTACCCTATACCATCTTTTTCAAAATCAGCATTTATTTTCCGTAACAACCTTATCACATTTTCCAAAGAAAATGTCTCATTTGAGAGCCCCAATCCTTAAAAATTTGTAATCCTCTTGCAGGATCAATCCATGAACTTAACATGGGCATGTCATATGTCTATGGGACACAAACCCTTTGGCTCCCCCATCACTTGAATTCGTCATCCTTACCGCCTACCCTTACGAATCATATGTCCATAGGCAATGAACCCTTTGGTTCCCCTATCGCTTGATTCCACGGTAGCACCTATTGTTTTGATACCCCATATTGGGGCAAATTTAAACAAAACACACATCAAACGTATCCAAAATAACTTATCAAAATGGAAATCATTGCGCTACGTTACAATCACCCATAGTTTGAGGGGGTCAACCATAAAAAATAAATCAACCTATCACAAATCATTTTTATCGATCACTTTGCCTATACCAAAATACTCGACAAAAAGGGGAAAATGTAGACACCAAAAATTAGCATTGTTGATTTCCTTGACCATAAACACTATCCCCACAACAACATTCTAATCACAAGTCATGAAATCACATTATTTAATCCATATATCACTTATCCTAATTCTAAATCTCTCCAATATTTACTCCATGATCCTACACCCATAAATATCACTTCACAACAATAAAATCTTATTCTATCCCTCTTAAAACCACCCAACCACTCTAAATCAACCCTAACTATTCTAAAACCATCTAAACCTATTTTATCACTACATCCCAACCTATACACCTCATCCCCAACTTCCCTTAACCATTTACTCGCATTAAAATACAAAAACTTTGTTTAGAAGTGGTTTTAACCACTTTCCAAATGCTTTCCTCGAAAAAATGGATCACCGATTCTAATGAATCACCAAAGACTATATATAATAGGTTTGTCCACTCTCTCAAGGATCTTCCAAATTCCTTTGCTTGAGCCTAAACTTTGTTTTTTTTGAATTCTCGGAATCTAAGACATTTCAAAGATCAGCAAGCACCAACATCAACCTCTAGTGACCATCTACATAACATTTTTATAGCTATTTTAATCGAATAAATCTCAAGTAAAATGGAAAATTAGTACAAATGACTTCAATCAATTTAACTAAAGATTTGATTAATCTTTTAGCTCCTTTCACATCCAAAGGTATTCCTATATTTTTTATTTCATCATTCACAATTAAGAAAATGTTGAAAACAATCAAAAACAACATTTACTTAGCTTCTATGATCGTTATTTTAGAAAAACTACCTTTTTAACAAGAATCGCTAACGATTACGTAATCATCGCTGATCGGCTTATATCACCAAAGGATCCCCAAAACATAAATTTTTATCGCTTTTCCGACTAATATCATTTATATCAAATCTTTGTGTTTAACATGTTATTTCCAAGAATCGATCTCTATTAGATGGAAGTTCCTTGCTCACATCCAATCAAAAGCATTTATGACCTTTCTATAGTCCAACATCAATTTTTCTCGTGAACAATACGACATTCTCCACAAACTCACAATGTGCAATAGGTTTTATCGTTGATGAAGAAGACATAGAAGATAAAATCGAGTTCCTTCATGATATCGAAAAGAGACTAAGAAATTTTTGTATGATTAATTCGAGTCCCTTCGATTGCATCCACCCTTGCTTGGGCCACATTCTAAACTACATAGAACCTACCCTTCAACTTGGAGTTCTAGAGCTTCTTATCTACTATCCATATATCTATGTCTATTACATATCTTTATCTTTATCTTTATCAATTCACTTGATTGTTACAAAGTGAACTTACATCCTCCAAGGAAGGCCTATTGATTCCCGGAATCACCTTTTCCAAACAAAATCATTCTCCCATCTATTCAATCTATTTTTTTAGAGTATTTTATTTGTAGGTTTCTTCATTGGCAAAAGAAAGAAAGGATCTCTCATTTATCAAGCTACAACATCCATCATCGCGGTATCGGTAAACTTCGTCATTCTCCGAGTCACCCGTTTTTGTTATTTCTCTTCATTAAGTTTAAGTTTAATTTTTTTCCTTTTGTTACAAGTGGAGAGTTTTTTGGAAACTAAGAAACCGATTCACCCCACCTCGGTCCTAGTTTCCAAAATACTCTCCACTTGTACAAGTATTACTTTCTTGCTATAATAGTAGGGTCTTAACTGCCCTGGAAGTAGTGAGATACTTTATAAGAAATTCTCATATTAGTAGTCTATATTTGGTATCAATATTTGTGTATTACTTGTAAAATAATAAGGTTTTGTGCTAATAAACCCTAATGACGCAATATTTTTGTGAAAAACTTGCTTGCTTGCATTTAAGTTTCACTTGGTAACTAATTATTGATCTCTAACCCTTCTTGTTTATCCTTACAACTAATTTGAAATATTTGAACTTCTCTCGTATCTATAGTCTACTGATTATTATAATAAGGTTTTGAGATGGATTTCGATGCTCGAATCTGGTTAGAAAATCCCATAATTATATATTAAATGATTCACTTTATTATATATATTTGGCCACTTTGTATTGATCTTTTTTTTTTACAATTTTCATTTCATAAGAATAATCGAATGCCTTAATCATCTTGTTGAGATTGGAAAAATATAGTTAGGTATGTTTAAATTCTTGCATGTATTCACAACCAACTTGAGTCACCGTTAGTTTTTGCCTTTCTTGATACATATGCATGCTTCATTATCGATAATGGTTAGTATATCCTAAGACTAAACAATCATTATGAACACCTAAATTTTGTGGTTCTTAAGGTTTGTACAACTATTATAATGGTTTTAAACATTAAATTTTATTATCATCATAACTTTAGGGTAGATGTATGATAATGGGACCAAAAATGTGGGGGTAGGGGGGAGGGCGAGATTGGTGGCCACCTTTTTTTAATTTAGAAAATAGAAATACATGACCTCGAGAAGATTTTAGAGACTCCTAGTCAAATAATTATGATGACATAAGAAGATAAAGTGTGACATTTTGAATTTACTTTTGAAATATGTAATTTTTGTAATACCCAGATGAGATAATGATGCAGAGTGAAAATTAAAATCATGCTTATTATTGATTTCAAGAGAAAGAAAACAAAATATCCGTTACAATCTCTACGCTTGAGGATATTTCACTAAGCCTCTAAGGGCTAAAATTAATCAAAATTGCTCAAATCCTATCAAATATCCCTCAAAATGACCTTAGCAAGTATCTTCCCATCTTCAATCTTCAAAGAAACTTCCTCCTACTACCAATCATCTCTTCAAAATGACTCAACCATGAAAGAAACAATCACTTGTCAAACTTACTCACTTGGTCAACTCTTGGATTTACTATCTTTTGCTTCAAACATGGAATCTACCTTTCCTTCTCCATCACCAAGTCCTTCCACCTTGTTCACATACTCCTATCATTTCTAGAATCAATAAGGAAAAGCATTCAAGATTTCAAACTTCACCTTTCACTTACTTATAAGATTGCCCTATGAGTTCTCAAGACAATGATTCTTGCTCTAAACTTGCACACTTCCCAAAAAATATAGATGGTTATGAGGGTTTAACTAGTTTCAATTATACTATTTAAACATGCTCCAAAAATTTCAAAACTTGAATCAATCTCCAACTCCTAATATTTGCTTTTTGCAATCTTGCCAACTAACCCTTACTAGGTCTCTTGAGGTATATTGTCAAGACTATATATTTATATATAAAGTTTCAAGGGATATGCTTATGTTTTCTAGGCACACAACAAGTCCATTATCATTCCTTAAAAGTTTCATACCTAAATTTAACCCCTAGAGCATACTTCCTTTGTTAATTCCTCTTCTTTGTTATCCTTTCCACTATGCAAACGTTTCACCCAAAAACTATCATGAAAATCTCTAAAGTACTCTAATAAATTCTAAAAATTTCACTTGAATATTTTATAACACTCCCCTAACATCAATAGTTCCAAGTTTCAAATTTTCATTCAAGGTTTTGAGCACTTAAAGCTAAATCCCTAGCTCGATCATTATTCAAAACCCTTCCAAATGAGCCCAAGAAGGTTCAAATTTGTATAACTCCTTCGAGAAGTCGATTCAAGATCTGGAATTATTTTGGAGGTATAATCCAAGGGATTCAAATAAAAATCTTACCAAGAACTCGTTATATGAGGATTAATGTTCATTTCATGCAATAATTTGGATGAGAAAACGTGCTCATAACAGGGGATTCACCCTTAGTTGTCTATTGTGAATTCTTAGGTCACTTTTGAAACAATAAATACATCTCCCTAATGACATACATCTAATACAACCTCTAAGAGGTCTCTTATAAGATGAGTATGTGGAAAGATGTAATATGTCCAGTTCACGCTCACTTTCTACAAGAAGTATACAAGTTTCATATAGATCTAATTCTCGGTCATGCTTTATTGTTTACCATGCTTGAGAAGGTAAGTCATCCACGCAAGGGTATCTCCACATATCAATTCATATTTTTAGTATAACACAGGTTCTAAAACATCATACCACTCTTAGGATTATAGTCAACAATGCTATTCAATCACTAATACAAGATCTTCCACTAACAAGCACACTTAACTATAAACCTTTATACATTGTCTCTTTAGTCATCTTACACACACAACCGACACATGATTGTAATCTCAAAGTAGAATATATCCATCACAACACCATTCATGCATTCCTTAAAGGAAAGGAGTCTCAGTCATAACTTAAAAATCAAGAAAAATGATCCAAAGACAGGGATACATACCAATATAACTTCACATATTATTATGCCACATATTTCATACAACTAGTATCCTTCATTTTCTTATACTCCTTTCCTCCTAACACGAGGAATGAGTTACAAAACTGATTTTCCTTCCTATATTTGAGCTTCTCCTCTTGCATGCACCCACTATTCTATTGTAACTACTCTTACACACCCATTATGACCACCTCTCTTAGTTGTGACTCTTTAACTTCACAATAAAAGACTTGTAACTACCTTTATTCATTATGCCAAACATCTTAATGATACATTGTACTCACACATGACTCCATACATGCTAAGGCATTACCTAGAAGTTATATCACCACTTAACACACTTAGAGAAACTTTACAAACCCCTATACCTCATGACAACATTTGAATTTTCAAATATCCCTTTTGGAGGGAAAACAAAAAATAAGTATAATTTGACTTTCTCAGCTCCTCTAAATGCTTAAAATGCCTCATATGACCATTCGACACCTCTAGAGATCTTATATAAATCACATATACTCGACATTAAGGATCTTAAATTTGACAATTGGATGTTTCTTCAGGATACTCCTGCATCATACTCCCAATGTGGAGAAGAAAAATCCATACATATTCTTTGTTCTCTTGTTGATGTCTTCATTCTCACAACTTGTATTTGATTCCTCTGCTCTCTTTCATTATCCTTGTGTTCTTCAATGCCACTAGGGTCCCATGTAGCCAGCTCTAGCCTTCCATTTTCTTTGATTCTCTTCCATTATTATTTTTTCTTCATCTTTTCTCTTGTCATCTTCAAGTAGTCATGATTCATACCTACACATACAAAGGTTAGAATAACAAAAATATGTTTCTCCATGTCTCAAGATGCCTTCCATCATTATATACTTCAATTCCAACTTGTATTAATCATTTACATAATCAAGGTCTTCATGTTTTTGCTCTTTCACTTGTTCATGCTCAAATTTCAATATCTCAAGCTTCCTCAAATCTGTAATTTCTTGTTCCTTGTCATTTCATCACCATATGTCCATGAATTCACCTTTATCTTAGCTTCACCTACATTCTTCATCTTACCATCCACCTCATCTAACCAATCTTGTAAAATATCATCAATATCATGCACAAAAACTTGTTCATCACCATGCTTATTATCCTCTAATGCATCACCAACATCATTTTTCACAATTTCAAGGAATTCACCTACTCCATTTTCAATGTCAATCAACAATGAATCAAATTTACTCACCTTGCACTCTTGTTTTTCCAAGCTCACCTCTGAAATTTGATTGCTTGCCTTGAGTGTTTCTCCTTTCACTACCGCATTGTTTGTCTCTTTCTTCCTCCACACCATCTTCACTTCCTTTATTCTTTTCTTTTACCTTCAAGAATTATACTTTATCTCTCTCATGCTTACCCTTGTTCACTCGTTCTTTCTATCACTTGCTCTTGTTCATCATCCTCTTTCACTGTTATTGTTGATTTCTTCCACCAAACAAGCATAATGTAACCATGAATAGGAATTGGTTTCAATGTCTCTTCCTCTTCACTCTTTTCTTCATCCCTTTCTTCTCTTTTCAGTTGTTCTTCCTCATCCTTTTCATCTCTTAACCTATATTTCTTCTAACAATCTGCATCACAGGCCACTTAACTTTCTTTTTCATAAAAATTCAAAATCATATCTTAGTTTCCTCTCATCTCTTTATCAACTTCTATATTTATTCTCTCATATTCTTCATCTCTAATTCCATTCATGCTTCATGTCTCTTCTTTTTCTCTTTCTTTTCTTCTTTTCTTTCTTCTTTTCTATCCCTTCACATTTCTTATGGCTAAACAAATTCCACAACTTCACTATTGCTTCCTCTGATCCATATCTCTCATAGACAAGTCTGTTTCACCTTGCCTTCCACACCTCACCTTGGCCTCACTAGGTCTTTTGGTGTTTCCTTTATCTCTTCTCAATCTCACTCTTTTCTCACTTCTTCACTTTAAACTACTTCACTACACACACTTCACAATACATTGTTAGCTACAAAAAAACATATATTCACTCTTCAAAAACCAAATATCCACACAAATCCAATCTCTAATACCAAATGATGTCGAGAGAAATTAAAATCATGCTTATTACTGATTTCAAGAGAAAGAAAAACAATCTTCTTTACATTCTCTTTGCTTGAGGATCTTTCACTAAGCCTCTAAGGGCTAAAAGTTGTCAAAATTGCTCAAATCCTGTCAAATATCCCTCAAAATTACCTTAGAAATAATTTTCCCATCTTCAATATTCAAATACACTTCCTCCTACTGCCAATCATCTCTTCAAATGACTCAACCATGAAATAAACAATCACTTGTTCAACTTACCCACTTGGTCAACTCTTGGCTTGACTAGATCTTTCTTCAAACATGCAATCTACCTTGTCTTCTTCATCACCAATTCCTTCTACCCTATCCACATACTCACATCATTGTTATAATCAATAAGGAAAAGCATTAAAGATTTCAAACTTCACCTTTCACTTACTTACAAGACTTCCCTATGAGTTCTCAAGACAATGCTTCTTGCTCTAACTTTTCACATTTCCAAATGAATATAGATGGTTATGATGATTTCACTAGTTTCCATTATAATATTTAAACATGCTCCTAAAATTTCCAAACTTGAATCAATCTCCAACTCCTGATATTTGACTTTTTGCAATCTTGCCAACTAACCCTTACTAGGTCTCTTGAGGTATATTGTCATGATTATCTCTTTTGATATCAAGTTTCAAGGATAGAATATGTTTTCTAGGCACCCAACAAGGCATTTATCATTCCTTAAAAGTTTTAGACATACCTAATTTAACCCCTAGAGCATACTTCCTTTGTTAATGCCTCTTCTTTGTTATCCCTTTCATTGTGCAAACGTTTCACCCACAAAATTGTCATGAAAATCTCTAAATTCCTCCAATAAATTCTAAAATTCCACTTAAATATTTTAGCACACTCCCTAACAGCAATAGTTCTAAGTTTCAGATTTCCATTCAAGGTTTTGAGCACTTAAATCTAAATCCTAGCTTTGACTGTTATAAACCCTTCCAACTGAGCCCGAGAAGGTTCAAATTTGCATAACTCCTTCGAGAAGTCGATTCAAGAACTATAATTCGTTGTGGAGGTGTGATCCAAGGGGATTCAACTAAAAATCTTACCAGTAACTCGTTATATGAGGATTAATGTTCGTTTCATGCAATAATTTGCTGAGAAAACATGCTCATAATAGGGGATTCCCCCTTAGTTGTCTATTGTGAATTCATAGGTCGCTTTTGAAACAATAAATACGTCTCCTTATGACATACATCTAATACAACCTCTAAGAGGGTCTCTTATAAGATGAGTACATGGAAAGATGTAATACAGTCTAGTTCACAATTCACTTTCTACAAGAAGTATGCAAGTTGCACACAGATCTAATTCTCATGTCATGTTATTGTTTACCATGCTCAAAGAGGTAAGTCATCCACACAAGGGTATCTCCACATATCAATGGATCTTGTTAGTATAACACGCTTCTAAAACATCACGCCACTCCTAGGATTATAGTCACAATATTATTCAATCACTGAAACAAGATCTTCCACTAACAAGTAGTACATTAACTATAAACCTTTACGCATTGTCTCCTTAGCCATCTTACACACAACCTATACATGATTGTAATCTCGAGTGGAGCATATCCATCACAACACCATTCATGCATGCCTTGAAGGAAAGTAGTCTCACTGATAACTTAAAAACTCGGAAAAATGCTCCAAAGATAGGGATACATACCAATAGAACTTCACATATTATTATGCCACATATTTCATACAACTAGTATCCTTCAGTTTTCTTACTCCTCTTCCTCCTAGCACGAGGAATGAGTTACAAAATGATTTTCCTTCCTATATTCAAGCTTCTCCTCTTGCATGCACCCATTATTCTATTATAATTGCTCTTACACACCCATTATGACTGCCTCTCTAGTTGTGACTCTTTAACTTCACAATACAAGACTTGTAACTACCTTTATTCATTATGCCAAACATCTTAATGATGCATTACATTCACACATGACTCCATACATGCTAAGGCATTAACTAGAAGCTATATCACCACTTAACACACTTAGAGAAACTTTACAAACCCATATACCTCATGACAACATTTGAATTTTCAAACACCCCTTTTGGAGGGAAAATAAATAACAAGTACAATTTGACCATCTTAGCTCCTCTAAATGTTTACAATGCCAATATGACCCTTCGAACACCTCTAGAGCTCTTGCATAGCACATACTGACATCAAGGAGCTTAAATTTGACAACCTGGATTTTTTTTAGGGGGTAAGGGGAGGTCGAGATTGGTGGCCACCTTTTTTCTTATGGAAAATAGCAATATGTGACCTTAAAGAGGATTTTAGAGACACCTAGTCAAATAATTATGATGGCATGAGAAGATAAGGTGTGACATTTTGAATTTAGTTTTTATATATGTAATTTTTCTAATACCCATATGAGATAAGTATGTGAAATTTACTCATTTCTAACAGTGACATAATAAGTTTTTGTGAAACATAAGAAAAGTGCATGTGTATTAACACATTTTTTTGGGAGCAAACTATTGGATTTATAAATGAAATTTTATACAAGGATTCAAAAATGTTGAAGATTGTTGAAATTTTTTTTTCAATTAAATAATTTTAAATGATTTTACAATTCAATAAAGTAGAAAAAATGAAAACATAAGTGTACAGACACAAATTTTTGATCTTAACTTCATATATTTGATTGTTTTAAACAATAGCCAACAATGAGTAGATTGTTGAGATATAAGTTTTGTAATTTGTTGGTTGATTGTCAAAAAGTTATTAAATTATTAGTAACACTAATGAATCAATCATGATGAGTAATGTTATGTAGAAATTAAGTAGTAATTGAAAATAATAATTTAATTTAAAAATTATATTTTAAAAATTAAACTCTCCTCTATAAACCCATTTTTAAAAATGGACAAAGATGATGAATATTTTTTGCCTATGAATGTGAAAAAATGTTCTAAATGCTAAGAAAGTCTTCTTGGTTGCTATTAAATGCAGGTACAAACCCGAAGTTCCTATTCCTAGCCAAACTCTATGGCTATTTAGGAGGAAAAATATTGTTTATTTTGAAAAACACGACATATGTCATTTGTAAATGGTAATTGCATTAATTATTTTTCCATTCACCGCATGCTTTGCAACTACATCTACAAAGGGCATACATATGCTTGTAAAGGGCATACGTACTTTTGTAAAGGGCATATGCCTTTTACAAAATTGTAATAAAAACATAAAATTCATATTTCCTTTACCATTTTTACTGTAAATTTTGCACTTTACGGGTTCTAAATAGGCTCTACACATTTTTATTATTATTGGTAAATGGTTTTGAAGGGACCATACCCTGTAGTACAAAAAGGCTCAAAAGCCGAATAGACAATGGAAACAAAGTGGTTTTTTGATAAGTGGGGGCCACACCCCAACAACAAAAACCTAAGAATATGCTTTACACATTACTGGACTTACGAATTATTTATTTTATCTTGTTTCAAACATCAAAATTGATATTTTTGTTATTATTTTCATCCTTATTGAATTACCAAGCATGAACATCGACCATGGGATCCAATAGTTGCCATAAAAATGGATTAAATAGCTAACCAAAGAAGAACTTGAAGTTCAAGTATAAAGAAAGAGATAAACGAAAGAAAGGTTTGTTTTAATGAAGATCAATATAATTCTTCTATAGTAAATAATGTTTGTATTGAGAATAATGTGTCTAATTCAATAGAATTAAATTTAAAAACATCTTCAAGTGAAGATAGAGAAGAAAATATATTACCAAATGATGAAATTGAATATGTAGGACATGGTAATGAATTTGTAATGAATGATGAAACACATGGAGAAACACAATGTAATGAAACATTTATCCCTAATCTCTAAAAAAAATGTTCCCATAGTTTCTTAATTGTCTCTTTTAAGATGTTGACTCAATTTATCTCTATTTTATTACTTTAAAATTGAAATTCTACTTTAACATGTGGTTCCACTATCATTGGGATCACGACATGAGTCTTCTCTTAAAACATAAAAACAATAAGAGAGTATATTATTTACTTAAGATATATTTTTGGGTTTCATTCTAGGTACCCATAAAACCTCTTACTCAATAACAAACATACAATTAATATTGAAATGTTTTTAAATATTTAATGTATGGATAATAACAAGCCTCATAAGTGTCCCATACCACTTATGAGGAGTGTGAATCATTGGATCATTTTTATATTGACAAGATAAAATAGAATATGTACCTAAAAATTAATTGAGTCTCGATTCTAGGTACTATAATATATTAATCTCCTAATCAATTTATCTAAAATCAAAACAGATATTGATGAATTGTAGTATAGTACATAAGTGATAAAAGACTCAAAAGTGTCTCATACCACTTATGAGAAATGTTAACACAAGATAATCATATATGATCTAACTCGCATTAAACCGAGGACAAGAATGTCCACCAAGGATTAACGACACTTTAATATTAATCGCCAGTGCACTCCAGGTCCCCTCTTGGTGCCCCTGACCTCTTTATACTTTGTTCACATCTTTTGGGTCATTTCTAGTCGTTTGAGTATCTCATCTTTTTGGTAGTCGGCCTTTTCGAGGTTAATTATGAAATTCAATCAAGGGAATCGTATAAATATAAATTTATGTGATCATAATAAAGGACCAAGCACTAAGCATTAGCTATCACCACCTAAGGTTGCATCCAAAGGCTATTAAAGAGCATTCAAACATCCATTCTAGCATCCATCACAAGGGACAAGGGCTAGTTTTCTTCATCACACTTCATAGGAGGGGAGTCTATTCTATTCCATGCACACATCTATTGTTTTTATTTACATCTAGCTATTTTTCACTATCCAAGTGTGACATGCACAAGAGCCACCTAGGACACGATTCCGCAAAAACACACACAAAACTACATTAGGTCTGAAATGTAGTGCAACGCTCAATCGTAAGATCACCATTGTGACAACTGAGGACAGCTTTGATCCCTCACTCTACATCTTTCTTTGCTGGGATTTTATGTCTATTTGAGGGTTTTGTAGGTCTATAATTCATTACAGGTTTCAAATGAGCTTAGTGATCTTGGTGTGAATTCATAGAACCAAAGTAAAATAATAGCAAACAACCGACAACCCTAAAAAGTTGAGTTTCTAAGAATTTTCACGTGACACTGGCGCCTATTTCCGGTTTGTGGTGCCCATGGGTGGCCCTGTCCAACATATTCCTCCATATCTACATTTTTTTGGGTCTTTATGTGACTCTCGCTTTACCTCTCTCTGCTTTGTTCACTCTGTCACACTTTTTGGTACACTCCAAAATTTATTACGAATCAACTAAATACCTTTTTCTCCTCCTTGCAATTAGGGTTTCATATTTTCTAGCTTATTTCTTTAGTCAAATATGTATTTCATTGATCATTTAATTTACTGGGTTGTTACATGTTTAAATTAGGTGTTTTATTCATTTTTCAATATTTTGCTTAATCATATTGGTGAACCCATTTCATTTGAATACGCTTAGATATTTATATTTCCTCTATCATGGCTCATAAGGTCTCTCAAGTATCTTTGCTTCAATTGCTTCAAACGCACCTTGTAGATATGTTCTTCACAAAACCCTAAGCGACTATGTATCTCCCTATCAACATGTTACCTTCACAAGTTAGTGTTATCTTCGATCGTCTCTCTCGATGACTCTATTAGTTCTAATGCCAATCAATCAATTTGCAAGTCTATTCAAGCTTTACATTCTTTATTTCAAGATAAATTTCAGACTATGGAATCCACGATTACATCTCTAAAATATGAAATCCAACATCTTAATGACACTTCTTAGGATCATGTTTGTTCTCCTTCTACATCTCATCTTCATTCTATGTCTTTTACATGTGCTCATATTAGTGAACCTCAAATCTTGTCGCTCCCTCTCATGCCTTCTCAAGTTTGCAATCAATGCTAAGCAACAAGATATTCTTTTGAAACTCATAACTCATCAATTAATCAACTTGCCATCTACTCATTATTATCCTCCTTATCAGCTTGAAAAATATCAAGGTCTTCCATATTGAAATTATCATCAAATCAATGGACATAATGAAAATGATTGTTATGATTTACAACGAAGAATCAAACATCTTGAGTGTCAAGGTTTTATCTCATTCACTACACAACATTTTGTTACATGGTCCTCTCCACTTGTTACATCTCAATGGGTTCCTAAATCTGATTCGTTTATGTCTAATGAGCATCCAATCATCACTTCTAATGTTTTTCTTCCGTTACTCAAGCGCCACCTATGTAATCTATTCAAGCCCAACAACCACCTCTCAACATTAGTATCACTACGCCTCCTCTCAAGTCATCTACATCACTATTAAGTTAAACTAAAAACCTCCTCTCAAAATTAATTCACCCTCCTCTCCTATCAAGGCTTTTGCAACATCTTCATTCCAACATAATCTCCAACCAATCACTTTTTTCAAAGAAACTACTCCTTCTACTAATGGCCAGGACACATTTCAAGCTCTGTCATCGTCGCATGGTCTTAATGTTGCTTTCGCCTACCATTGTGGGGTCCCTCTCTCTTATCACGACACAAAAATGCTCTCCCACAATGGCATGGTACCTCTCACGTTACTGCATAGATCTCCATCATCATATTACACTTGGGGGCATCACATTTATTTTTCCCCTATTATTATCAAGTGTCTCACACTCTCACCACTTCACATCTAGTCTTCCACATACATCATACACATCGCGATACACTTTTGTATCGTCATTACCCGATGATGCACTCTTGTGCTTTGGTTTACACTTGATTGTTGAGGGAATCCTATACACATGAACCTCACACACTACACACTACACATCATCTTACACATGACACACTTGACACACTTCTAGCGTATAATTCTTACACATATTCATCACTACACAATCAACATACTTGTGACTTATTCTTCCTATCACACGTATTCAACACACAAACAACACATACCCTCCTTGCATATTCAACATACAACGCATGCGACATATTTACAAGCTTCTCCACACCTTCACGACATAACTATCTTACATCATAGAACACATCTCTCTTGCTCACAATCAACATAAACGTCTTATACAATCTACACATTTCCAACACAAACGTTCTACAATCTACACATATACCACACATCTCAACAATCTACATCACACACATAACGTAGATATAATCAATCCCTTTCAAAAACAATAAAAAGACATAATTGACATATCTCTCCAACACAACCAACATGACACATTACCCTATGATGCACTCTATTTCCACGGTCCATACTCGACTACTAAGGGTCTACTTCTCGAATGGACCTCACCACACTCAAGCATTCAATCAAAACCCACTCACTCACTCGTGTATGTATACTCTATGCTTTACACTTTGATGATCACATCTTTCTAACTACACTCAATTCGACCATTTCCTGATGACACACTCTCATTTATGGTTCATTCTTGACTATTAAGGGGGCATAAACAAATGAACTTCATTGCATACAATTCCATTCACACTCATTCATGGGGCACGCAACTCCTATCACACTCACTATGCATTCATTTGCATCTCATCCATCCACAACATACTACATATATTGGTTGCATTTATTCTTTCTTACATATATTGTATGTCATTATTTTTATCATACACACCTACTCATTCACTTTCCTTCTAGTTGTGATCACATATTTTATAGATCTATACACACAATGTTCATGGATTTTTGACATAAAACCTAATACCAGTCCCACATCGGCTCTTGGATGCATCCACTTTCAAACGCTACATGTGATATTGTTTCATATCACACTGCTTTATTAGATTATACACGTTTTGAAAACTTTGTATCTTTCTAACATGTTAATGGGGGCTTCATGTGCAACATTTATTTTTCAAGCCTATTTATTTTCATGGTTGTCTCATTACATTACTTTTCATTTTTTCATTGTTTGTCATTGTTTACTAGCTTTGCCCTTAGTTTTGTGTACACGCTTTTCTTATTTTGGCTTCTTCGGCATTATTTGTCTTGTGACATCATGAGTGGTGTCGCATTTTTGCAACCTACTTTTCATGGTCTACATTTTCTTCTTATGTGATTGTCTTCTTTTTGTCTTAGACTACACATTATTTTCTTAGCTTACATTTTACATGCATATTTACTTGTACTAACACTTATCTCCTAGCCACTTGTTTTTGTGTTCCTTAGTTTCCAAACACACTTCCCCCATGTAGGGTAGAGTTTTAACACAACAATTGACCATCCTTTGGGTCGCATACTACTTCAACAATGTCACATACACGTCTAAATGAGGGGGCATCATTTGGGTGAATCAATCACCCCATACAACAGCCACAGTCATGGTTCAACACAACATAGTACAAGATAACACAATTATCGGTGTTGGATGGGTCTCAGATCCCGACTTGGATCCTTTTACACAAGACAAGAACTAGCGCCTGGACCTAGATAGAAGCGCATGAAAACCCCCGACCCTTCTTGGACGCCTGTGACCAGGTGGTAGTTACACAAAAAAGTCAATTCAACATAGTCTTTGAAAATTTTACACAACAGATTTTAACAAGCACACAATCCTTAGCACTTGACATGCATGCAATACATTATCTTTTCTACTTTCATGTTGGATCGAATTGTTCGAAATGGATCATATTTTTCCACACCATCTACATTAGTGTTATACATTCATGGGAAGAAGTTTAAGGTTGGAGGATGACACCAAACTATTCTCCCTACACTTATTCTATTTAACTGGAGTGAGATCGCCCAAAAAAATCATGTGTCAAAAACATTTACATGATCCTTTTCTACACTCTTTTCTCATCACGGATCATGTTCCTATTTTCCCTTTTCACATTTTCAGCATTTTTACATACTTCTTTACATGATTTTTATACATATACATGCGTATTTGACTACTTGTTCGTTCTTCTCTTTTACAGGTCAATCCATATGGGAAGTAGTAGTAAACATCATTCAACCATCATTCAACATCAACAACATCACACACATCGATGTTGACATCGACAACAGGCACGTTCATGACATCTACAACATGTGTTTCTACCCTAGGTTCGTCATCTCATCACTTTTTGCACTTTTTCATCTTTAGTCTCCATGCTCCATATTTTTATCACACCACACTTTTTCTTGTCTCTCAACATGTTTCTTGCCATCGGTCTACATGGTTATTAGGTACGCATCTTTATCTACTTTATGTCATCGAGGTTTCACTCAACAACATAAAGTGGGGGAAAATGTAGGCACTAAAGCACGTACTTTGAGTAATTATCTAGTCCTGATTCCATACTACTATTCATATGATTCCTAAGTAAGAAAAAGACTAATTAACCCATGTCTTTGGCTATTTTTTTCTTCTTTCTATTCTTACTTCTAGTCTTTTAATATTTCTTTCTCAGTCTGTATTTTCATACCTTGGAATTTCTCATGTTGGACACTAGTACCCATCCAAGACGCCATGGTCAGGCACTCCTATCCCCTCTGGGAACCCCTGACCTCTTTATACTTTGGTCACATCTTTTGGGTCATTTCTAGTTGTTTGAGCATATTATATTTTTGGTAGTCGGCCTTTTTGGGGTTAATTACAAAATTCAAGAAAGGGAATCATATAAATATAAATTTATGTGATCATAATAAAGACAAAGCACTAAGCATTAGCTATCACCACCTAATGTTACATCCAAAGGCTATTCTAGAACATTCTAGCATCCATTCTATCATCCATCACAAGGGACAAGGGTTGGTTTTCTGCATCACACTTCAAAGGATGGGAGTCTATTGTTTCCATGTACACATCTATTACATTTATTTACATCTAGCTATTTTCTCAATATCCAAGTGTGACACACATAATGGCATGATTTATCACACACACATGAAACTACATTAGGTCTTAAATGTAGTGCGGCGCTCAATCGTAAGATCACCATTGTGACAACTGAGGACATTTTGACCCCTCATTCTTCATCTTTATTTTTTGGGATTTGATGTATATTTGAGGATTTTGTAGGTCTATACTTCATTGTAAGTTTCAAAGTGAGCTCGATCATCTTGGTGTGAATTCATAGTAATAAAAGGCAAACAACAACGAACAACCAATGACCCTGAAAAGTTAAGTTTCGAGAATTTTCGTAGACATAGGCATATGTTTCTAGTCTTTGGTACTGTGGGCACCCCTTCCCCATTCTCGGGTACCCTTGTCCAAAGATATTCCTCCATATCTACATTTTTTGGGTCTTTGTGCGACGCTCCTACGTCTTTGTTTACAGTTAGCACTTCGGTACACTCTAGAATTTATTACAAATCATTTAAGTACCTTTGTCAACTCTTACAATTAGGGACTCATATTTTTCTACCTTATTGCTTAGGTCAAATATGTATTTCAATGCATATTTAATTTATCAGTATTGATATATGTTTCGATTGAGAATTTTATTCATTTTCTAATATTTCTCTTAATCGGTTGTGTATATATACATGAATCTCTTGTTTCAATTTCAACACTAGTGACACAAAAGGCCATCTATAAGCTCGGGATAAGAATTAGAAAACTAGAAAGGCTGACCACAAATGTCAAAATAAGTAGAAATAGTAAGTGGGATAGGGGTGCCCAAAGATGGACATGAGTACTGGGCATTGGTTTCTAGAATAGGTGCTAGTATCCGAGAAAAATGACAATATATGTGAAAAGAATAATAACTAGGGATCCTTATGACTTGACCAAAACTAGGTGCGAAAATAACAGATGTAGCATAACAATATAATAGAATTAATCAAAAGAAGTAGATGGGCAATGGATTGTGTCGGTAGAGGAATAATTTTATTACTTAATATCCATGAGCCATATCTCTCTATAGGGGCATCTTGATCGGATCAGTCGGATACTATATCGAATACTCCTACTCCTCGAAGACCATATCTAGATAGGGCGTGATATCAGTCGTGAAGTGCTTGCGGGTCGGCGCCCTCTATACTCTATATACCCCATATATAGGGGAAAGGCCCTCCTCCCCCTCGGCCTATATCTGGATGGAGTAGATGGATGTGGAACTAGCCTCAACCCATATATTTGATTTGGAATCGTATGGATAGGTGGAGCGAAGGGGCCTCGCTATGACCGGCTCATGTAGAACCTAATGTGGATCCAGCTACAAGAGGTTGAAATACCTCCAAAACACACACAAACAATTTGTAAATAAAAAACAAACTTCAAAATAACTTTCTTCTCATTCAAGAATCCATACTAAATTTTGTACATCATAACAATCTTCCTTTTATTTCACATCTATTCTAAAAAAACCTAAAATGCCCAAAAACTTAAAATGCCAAAAATTACCTACTAGAAAAACACCTCAAGTGCACGAAACTTTTTATGCCAAATATTCCTTCATAAATTAAGGCTCACGTAAAATTTTGACTTATTATAAAAATCACAAAAAGTTATTAAAACTCTAAGACCTAGTCAAAAGCAAAAAAACATTTAGAGCCAATTTTAGACCACTAGATGAAGTAATCGACCTTGAAATTATGCCAAATGGCCACAACCTTTAAATAAATGTTGGTCCTAGCATAATACTAATGAATATCTACCACCTTGTAAAATTTCAAGATGATCCAATAATCGGATCAATAGTTAAGGCACTCACAAGTTATGCACCTGCATCATTCTCCCCTGGTAGAAAAGAATTCAGCTCCTGTGAATTCAATTGATGGAATTCATCTAATTTTCCACTATCAATCTTCTTCAACTCCCACTCAAGAATCCAAGTTTTTATTCTTGCTACAAACCTTCCCACTGCACCAAATATTTTTGTAGCTCCCATGTCTAGTAGTGATTGTCTTTTGGTCCAAGACACGCATTACCCTTTCCTTTTTCTTCTTCGACATCTATTGCTCCCAATTTATTTCTTCCTCCTCCACGACATTTTCCTCATGACCAAGAAACTTATATAAGTCAAAAACATTAAAAATGGTGAGATAACAAAGCTATCGGAGTAGTTCCACCTTGTAGGCATTATCACTAATTTTCTTCAGAATCCTACATGGCCCAATCTTCTTATACTTTAATTTATTATATGTCCCCTTTGGAAACCTCTCCTTTCTAAGATGAACCATCACCATATCTCCTTCTTCAAATACATTTACTCCCATAGTGGCATCTCGCAATCGCTCTATATTGTGCATTACTTGACTTTGAGATTTTCCCTCACTTCTTCTTGCAATCAGATTGTAGAATGAAATCTGCAAATGCTTTTACATCATCACTAATTTTATCTTCACCAGGTAGCACAATCAGATCCAAGACCCCCTTGGGGTTCCTACCATATATAATTTGGAAAGGATACCTTCCTATTGACCTGTTTACCGAGCTGTTATAAGCAAATTCAGCTCGTGGTAAAGCCAAGTCCCATTGTTTTAGCTTTTCTCCAACTATGCAACGTAGGAGATTTCCCAAGATTTTGTTCTACTTTTGTCTACCCATCAATGTGGGTTTGATATGCACTACTTTTGAATGTAGTTATGTCCCCATATTCTTCCACATGTTTTTCCAAAAGTGACTCTAAAACTTTGTTTCCTATCTGAAGTGATCATTCTTTGAAATCCATGCAACCTAACCACTTTTAAAAAACAAATCTGCAACCCTAGAAGCATCACTAGTTGTCTTACAAGTAATGAAATGTGCCATCTTAGAGAACCTATCAACCAAAAAAATATATAATCATTCCCTCGTTGTGTTTTAGGAAGTCCTAACACAAAATCCATACTCAAATCAACCCATGGCCCTGTAGGGACATGTAATGGCATATACAACCCAATATCTGGCATGGCCCTTAGCCATTTGGCACACTCTACATCTTTCTACAATCCTACTTATTTCCCTCTTTACCTTTGGCCAATAATAATTTTTAACAACAAGATCAATTTTCTTACTTACACCAAAGTGTCCAAATTTCTAACCCCCACTATGCAATTCTCTTATAATATTTTCTCTCATTGAACCAACAGGGATGCACATTTTTTCCTTGAATAAATAACCATCCTGCATCAAATAATCATAAGAACCACTACCCACTATAGGGTCCTTACATTATCTCACAACATCACCAAAATATGGATCACCTTCATATAATTCCTTAACTACCTCAAACCCTACTACTTCATTTTCCATTGTTGTCAAAAGTGTTACACACCTACTCAAGGAATCAATAACTTGATTCGCTTTTACCTGACTTATGCTTTAAGAAAAAAATATTCTTGCAAAATGAAACCCATTTTACATGCCTATTATTTAGTTTCTTCTGTGTGTGTACATACCTCAATGATTCATGGTCAGTAAAGAGTACAAATTCCTTAGCTACTAAATAGTGTCTCCAATGCCTTAATGCCTGAACAATAGCATAAAATTCCACATCATGAGTAGAATATTTCCTCCTAACCTCATTTAGCTTTTCACTGAAGAATGCCATAGCTCTTCCTTCTTGACTCAGTACAACTCCAATCTTGACATGTGAGGCATCATAATCAACCTCAAAGACCTTGCTAAAATTTGGAAATACAATTCAAAACTATTTGTTGCTTCCTTGGTCTATAAAAACACCTTCCCTTCACACACTATGTTATGGGTGCAGTAATGCTACTGAAATTCTTGATGAACTTCCTATAAAAAGTTTCCAATCCATGAAAAGTATGAATCTATGTCATAATCGTTACAATAGGCCATTCCAAAATCGCCTCTACTTTTTCTTCATCCATCCTCTGAGATGAAAAACCCTAAAAATACTAGACTTTTCTAAAGAAATCTACACTTCTTTAAGTTTTCATACAAGCTCTCTTTGCATAACAATTCTAACACCAATTTCAGATGTAACAAGTGTTCTTCCACTATCTTACTAAATATCATAATATCATCAAAATAGACAACAAAAAACTTACCATTTTATTCTTGGAGTACTCTATTCATCAACCTCATGAATGTATTAGGTGCATTAGATAGCCCAAATGAAATCACCATCCACTCATACAATCCATCTTTTGTTTTGAAATTTATTTTCCATTCATTCCCTTCATGGATTCGGATCTGGTAGTGCCCACTCCACATGCGAATCTTGCTAAAATATTGGGCTCCCTTTAGCATGTCCATCATATCATCCAATCTTGGAATTGGGAATCAATACTTAATTGTGATTTTATTTATGGCCCTATTATCCACACACATTCTCTAGTCTCTATTTTTTTGGGATTCAATACCACTAGAGTTGCACATGGACTCATGCTTTCTCTCACTAACCCTTCTATATTAGATCTATCATTTTCCTGTTCAACTCGTCACTCTGTGTCAGACTCATCCGGTAGGCTTTGCCTGATTTGGAAGGGCTGATCTTGGGATTGAATCAATGTGGTGTTGTATATCTCTCTTTGGAGGTAACCTCTGTCTGGTATGACATCTTTTTATTATTTTAGTGCCTTTAAAGCTATATCGGGTATATTAAATCCCTCTATTTCCACCTTATTTTACATCAATGCATAACACCAACCAACTTCTTCCATTTCTGTAACAAACTCTATTGTAGCCAACAAGGCCTCACTCTTCTCTTCTTCCTTGAAGGGTAAGAAGACAACCTTTACACCATACTTCCAAAAAGTATATGTATTTTTTCCTCCATCATGTATAACCTTTCTATAATATTTCCAAGGCCTTCCCAATAATATATGGCATGCATCCATTGGGATAACATCACACCACACTTTATCCTTGTAGGTATTCCCAATCAAAAACTTTATAAGGCATCTTTTATCTATGATTACCTTATTCCCTTTCTTGAACCAAGATATACGATAGGGATATGGGTGTTTCTCACATTTCAGATTGAGTTTATCAACCATCACAATTGAAACCATATTTTTACAATTACCACCATTAATAATAATTTTACATACCTTTCCTCTAGAGGTGCATCTTGTTTGAAATATATTTTTCTACAGCAAAGGATCAACACCAGCAACATCATGTTCTTTCTCCTTCCTCGGGACAATCATCATCCTCCTTATCATGAGGGTTTCACCAAAGTCTGCAACAACCTCCATTTCTTCTTCCTCTTTAGCTTCAACTAGATTTACTCATGGTTGTTCTCCTTGCCATCTATCCTGTGTAGGATAGTGCGGACACTCAAAAGCTTTGTGCCCCTCTTCACCACATCGATAACATGTATATTTCCTTTGGGGGATATTCTATCCCCATCCTGCATTATAACCTCTTCCCCTCTGAAACCCCCAACCTCTCGGGCAGCTACCACGTCTTTTACCATAATCTTCATGCCCTTCTGCATTAGAGGATTCACCTTTTGTAGAATAAAATCTACCTCTGCCTCTCATTGGAGATGATTATGACCCTCTCTTCACACATCTTCTAAAATTATTCATATTTTTATTTTCTTCTCTTTTCGTGCAATTTGATAAGCATCATCCAGACTATGGATCCGGAGCATAATCAGCTCATCTTGTATGATATAACTCAACCTATTTATATACCTTGTAGCATTCTATTCTTCAAAATCTCTTTGTTCCACCCTGATTGAAAACTTGTAAAATTCATTAGTATACTCTTAGATGCTAAGATCCTTCTATCTTAGGTTTTGAAACCTTCAAAGAGTGTCCGAGCATAAACTACAAGAAGAAACTTTTCTTTTAGCTTCTTTACCACTTTATTCTAGTTTTTATCTTTCCCTTTCCATTCCTTTGTCTTTCATTTTTAGGTGATCCCACTAGATCAATGCATGTCTAGCCAACTTAGAGCATGTAAACATAACCTTCTTCTCCTCGAAAGGGTTTTCCACTCAAAGAAATTTTCCATGTGATTCAACTAGTCAATCAACTTCTCTGGTCATAACCCTCCACCATAATCAGGAACATTAATATTGATGTCGTCATTCTTCCCCTCTAAAGCTTGGATCAATATATCCTCAAATGGTCTCTCATTCAAGGTGTCTTCATCTCTCTCATTTTATTCTTCATCTCCTCCTTAATTCATGAATGGAGAGGTACTTCTTCAGTATCACTATCTGGAATTACATCCCCATTTACATGTCTCCTTCTAAGGCGAGTAACTTCTCATGTGAGCTTAGCAACTTGTCTTTGTAGCTCCTGCATATGCCTATTCATCTGGGCATAACCTCCCCTCCCGCATCTAGCCATGCTTACATAAATAGAGGAAAAAAATACATATAAAAATGTAATATATCACATTAACTATTCCCAAGATCAAAATCCTGCTTTGATACCAATTGATGTGGATCTAACTGCAAGAGGTTGAAATACCTCCAAAACACACACAAACAATTTACAAATAAAAACCAAAAGCTTCAAAATAGCTTTCTTCTCATTCCAAAATCCACACTAAATATTTTACATCATTACAATCTTCCTTTTATTTCACATCTACTTAAAAAACCTAAAATGCCCAAAAACCCTAAAATGTAAAAAATTACCTACTAGCAAAATACATTGAATAGACCTCAAAATTTGTGTTCCAAAATATGCCATCATAAAGTAAGGCTCACACAAAATTTTGACTTATTCTAAAAAGCACAACAAAAGTTATTAAAACTCTAAGACTTAGTCAAAAGTGAAAAAAATGTTCAGAGCCAATTTTAGACCACTAGATGAAGGAATCCAGCCCTGAAAATATCTAATGAATCCCAACATAATACTAATGAATATCTACCACCTGTAATATTTCAAGACGATCCAACGGTCGGATCAAAAGTTATGGCCTCCACAAGTTATGCACCCACATTAGAACCCCCTATAGTTCTTCAATTAAGAATAATTGAGGGGGGTTAAGCCTCCATATATGTTTGCCAGATCAATATAGAGGGCATATAGAATACCGTTTGGATGTTTATATGAGGATTTGTACTTATGATGTTACTACGAGGATTGGGATGTTGTTATTCAATGTTGTTATCCAATTTCAATGGATTAGGTCATTAGGGATAGATGAGAAGATCGGGGTCATGCATATAACAACATAATTTATGGCATAGTAAAATAGTAATATGTGTGTGATTTTGTGTCTACATTTTCCCCCCTTTATGTTATTTGAATGAAATTCAAGTAGTGTAAAGGAAGTAAGGAACATACTTGTATAGAGTCCAAAGAAGCCATATTACAAAGTGCGCGTAGAATGTAGAAACTTGTAGTGTGGCAAACCATGGATCAATGTTTTGACCCATATGGTATAAGTGGAGATAGAAAACCATCGTAAAAATCTGTGAGAAATATTTGAAATTATTTGTAGAGTTGAGAGATTTTGAATTGTTGTTAATTGGAGATTGAACAAGTAGGGAGTGATAAATTCCTAACCCGATTTATTTGAAAATGGGAGGATTTGGGCATCCTACCGCCAGAGGAAGAGTGTTAGGGAGAGAGGTCTATTTTTCTCTCCACCTATTACTGCATCCCTAAAGGTTCCAAACTGCTGCAAACGGATAGAGACCAAATTTAGTTCCAATTGAAAGATCATTTGTTTCGATTAAAATAACATTTGATGGCTTCCAAGTTAGGTCATCTAGAAGCAATGGAAATGTAATGTAACTCCCAAGTTAGGTCATCTTAGAGAGGTATTAATGTAGTGTATCTCCCAAGTTAGGTCATCTACAAGAGACAATAGTGTAATGTAGCTCCCAAGTTAGGTCATCTGGGAGAGATAGTAGAATGTGCTTGTTACGTTGATTGATTGTTTTTATTTGAATAATAGAAGATCGCTTAAAGTAAGATGTATTGAGTATATTACTCACCGAGAGATTTTTAATTTTCCCCTAGATTAGGTCATTTGGGGAATAGATTTGAAATAGTAGAAGGTGTTTGAATATTGCATAGAATGATTATACCTTTCTTTGAATACAATCGAGAGAAAATTGCAATAGTGATGTATTAAGAGTATCAATCGATTATATTGTAACTTGAGAGGGATCATAAGGTGATCTCGATTGTATGCCCCCTTTCAGCGAAAGAGTGAGGGGTGGTGAGATGAGCATTGATACAAAAGCAAGGTTGTAAAGAGGTAATAATGAATAAGAGATAATATAGAAGAAATAATAATTTTGACAAAGTATGAGTATGTATTGAGTATTTAGTATTACATGTGTCAACTATGAATATGGAATTGTGAAAAGTGTATAGTATGGTGCTAGGATAAATTTATATCCGAATGACATAAACAAGGAAGAAAACGAGTAACGAGGCTCAATGAATGATTGTAAATAATGACTATCGTATATGAAAAATTAGAATTGCTATATATAGTAATATTGAAAAGTGAATAGTAATTTCATTTGTACTTGTGTTCGAGTGAAAATTGGAGCTCTGAGTTGTGAGCATGCCATGTGTTAGGGAAATGAGTTTGATGAAATTTGAGAGAGTAGCGGCAGATCATGGCTTCATGAAAAAAACAACCAATGAGTTGGTATGTGTGATTATTTTGGAAGCATTTTGTCCAATATGTTTGTTTTTATCAATCTTAGCAAAAATTATGTTTTTTGTATTTTTCAATGGTGATAACTTGGGAAGAAGTAACTGGGCGTTTCCTTCTCTGGGACACCAGCGCGCCCGATTCAGTGCTAATGACATGTTTTGGGGTGCCACCTAGTTCCAAGTGCTAATGACCTATTTCAGGGCTCCCACGACCTGCTCCTAGTGCTTGTGTCCGAGGGACATGGCTTTGGTATTATAATGTGAAATATTTGTATTTCAATCAACTTTTGTACTATGATGAGTTGCTTTTAAATATGCATGAGTGACTGATGCTTAACGCCCATGACCCACACCTTGGTGTTGGCATCGAGACGAGTGTTTTACAAGACATTGTAAAATACATGTATTTTGATTAATTTTGTACTACATGATGATTTGTTTTTCAATATATGTGAGGTGCTAATATAATAAGTTTTATGTTTTTGTGTTGTAAAGAGGGATATACACTAGAGATATTTTCGTGTGGATCATCATTTGAGCATGTTGCTTACTTTGGGATTCGGGATGCAGTGGGATATATTGGACCATGTTGGTCTATAACACATTGCTAGATTGGGGAGATACCCCATAATATGCCTATGTTGACTGAGTTGTGTGATAGATGGTGTGCATATAATTGTACATACTAGTTGTCGTTAGGTGAGATGACAATGACACTAGAGGATGTATACATGATATTATGATTTCCTATTGTAGGAGAGAGAGTATAAGACATGAGTATAGTGATGTTGGTAGTGGATGAGGGCGGTGAGGCACTATTTTATAAGGACACGAGTATAAGTAGAGACTCATATCAGTTTAGATGTGATATTGAGATCTAAAGTTTTATGTGGTTATGGAATTTTATTACAATGATTCTATCTTTAATAGTGGTAGTGGAGGGTGGTGGAGTTGGGATATTGTATAAGATGCATGATATTTGTCACACGGATACAGGAGCATGAGACAAGGTATGCATGGGTGTGGTGTGTATTGGCCCACTTGTATAGAGATTTGTATAGATTTACATAGGAGGATCATGGGGGTAGAATAGGAGCCACCTCTTTATTACACGTATGGGCATATGAGCATATAGTGATATTGAGGCCATTGAGTGGGCCACAAGCCGATTGGGCTCGACCCGAGATTTTTACAACAAGGTAGGTAGGTACCCATAGCAGGAGGATGGATACAACCACCTATAGTTCGATGATTGATCGATGGGTCTAGGGTCCTTTATATGGAGGTCGTATAGATACTATGGAGCTTAGTTGGGGGATGGTGTGGAGTTATTGTGCATTTGGCACACCATGTGGTTAGTGGATCAATTCTCGAGGGTTGTAGAGTTGTTCCAAGGTGAAAGGGTTTCTAGATAGTTTAGTGTGGCCGAGGATGTTCCCTGGAGACATATATATGGTATCAATCTATGAGATTTACGAGATGGCTAGGAGTAAGGTCGGGCCCTATAGAGCACGATTCTTACTACATCTTGGTCCGGATGAGGTGGATGTGGCCATAGAGCCTATACAAAGTTGATGATGAGAGGTGCACCCGGGCATATAATAAGTGGTGGATAGAACACCCGTGGGAGTTATTATTTCTAATTTTTGTAGATGAAGAGGGTTGGCCAACAATAGGAGAACTAGAGGGCGGGCACCTACCCCTGATGGAGATGACCTAGATGTGACACAAGCGGAGCATAAGTATTGTGAATTGCTAGTTATTAGTTAGGAATTGTTTCTTGGTTGTTATATATTGTAAAGGTGTGTAGTAATGAATGTCTATTGTGTGATTGCAAGCGATGACTATTGGTGATTTATTATAGATTTTTGATACGCACGTTGATGCGTAATGTGCCTCCATATGTGCTCATGGGAGGAGGTATGTTAGAGTGAATAAGTGTGATTACCAAAGTGAGCATTCCCATTTATTTGAGTCGTGACTATAACAAAGTAGCCACATGCACTTTGTTTATTGATTGAGTATGATGAGTCTTGTGCAAATATTGGGTGAGCTAGGCAAGACGTAGGAGGAGGAGACCGACTTAGGATGTAGTTGAGATATATGTGGAGCTACAAGACCAATACATGGATCAAATGGTTGAGGTGGCTATATTATGGAGGTAGCTAGAGATATTTAGGAGCTAAGACCAATGACATAGAGTGAGCGACATCTAGTTCTAGAGCTCCCATGATTGTATATAGTGATAGCGAGGATGATATATGATGTATATGTGTGTATTGGTGCATGGGGATTTCCCCACAATGATTATGTTTTTTAAATATAATTTTTGATGAGATATATATAGACATGTATTGGATATCGATATGTTGACTTTTATAAAAATGGTTTGGTGATTGTTATTTGCACCTTGATTTACTAAATTTCATATGCATTGTTGAAATGGTTGTCTTGATTGTTAAATGTAATATATCATAATGTGGAAACGATAGATAAGTAGTGAATTGAATAGGATTTTTATTTGAATGAGAGTAAATAGTATAGTGATATCATGATAGGAATGTATGGATATGATGTAATGTGATAGAGTAGTAGAAATGGCAATGAGATGTAAATAGTAAAAGAGATTATAATAATGATACATTGATAGGTGTATAATGAGAAGATGTAAGACCATGTTAGTAATTACGTGTGATGAATGATGAAAAGAGGGGGAATAAAAGAAATGCCCCCAATGTGAGAATGAGGTTCATTTTTGTAACAATTCCCTCAACAATCATGTAAGAACCTTAAGAACACAAGTGTGTCATCAGGTAAAGAGATGATCATATGGAGATAATATATCGAGAGATGGAGAGGCATGCAATGGATGGTGGAAGCAAGTAAGTAGTATCAGCATTGCGAGACACCTAAAATTACACACTTATTTCCATCTTATCCTAGTACACTTCCTAGTCCATATCCCTTTATGGTTGATTATTCCAATTAAGTAATCATTTCACCCCTTTAGATTAATCAAATTAATTCTTAGTACATGTCTAGTTAGCTTAATTATCATTTATTAAATAAATGATTAATTAATTAGTGTGCACATTATAGCTAATTAAATTAGTTATTTAAATGGGAAATTACACCTATTTCCCTAGTCAACAACCACTTGGACTCTACTTCACTAGTCCAAATCAACTCACTTCTAGAATTCTAGAAAGGTGGGGCAATACAATTGCTCGTGCACAACCACCTTTCCAGATGTACCTTCTACCAATTAATTCTTTTACTGCCCCTCAATGGCATTTATCTTCCCAAAATTGTTACAAATTCCTCAAATGTTATTTTTATCATGTGCATTCAACTATTTGTAACCAATTTCCAACCACCACTTAGCCTTATAAAACACATGCTTATCCTATCTCAAATCCTCTTAGATTCACATTGCAATTACTTTGTCCATTTGTAACACATGATTTTCCCACATTGATGGTCATCAAATGGAAAAATGCAAACAACTTCGCGATTACAACTAAGACCTCATTGATAATGGAGACATAGTGGTTGGATAACTACCACCTAACCATGGTACAAAGGGAAAATTTCTTGCACATGGTGAATCATCTAACAACGTCAATTTTAAATCCATTGCATCATTTCTCATAGACATTACTTCGTGCAAAATCAAACACCAGTTTACACCCCTTAGAGAAAGTCTCTTTAGTGTCTTTCATTAACTAAAAGAGGCTAGAATGATCGAATATCCACTTACAGTACCCTTTCTTGAAAAGGATCCGAAGCCATATTGGTACGAACCCAATACCAACTATGATTTTCATTGCATTGATGGCCATCCCACGATAGATATACATGATTTAATAATTATGTCCAAGAATTAATTGACGATGGAGAGATCTTTATAGAGCTTGATGACAAAGCTATCGCACTGCATTTACACGTCAACTACCATAACTTCTCAAGAAGAGTTGAACATTGCCCAAACCTTTGTCATTATTAACACTCAATGAGATCATGATGAAGAAGGTCAGGTATCTCCCAATCATAACCAATCCATCTCTTCTCCATATTTTCATCCTTTAGTCCAAACAAACATTGAACATGTTTTAGAAAACAATCTTCTAACATCAAACGAGAGCTTAACTTTGCTTCAAGAATCTCTTTCTAAAAGAGGGTGTGAAAACCCAAAGTGTGAGGATCACAAGGAACAACGTGAACATCCACGAATGTGAAAAAGGAAACATGATGAGATCTCGAGAGGGAGCGAGCATCAACCAACGTGCATGAAAAAGATTCAAAAATGGGCAGAACCTTGTTAAGCCAAAAATCTCCACTAATATCATAGATCGGAAGTGGTGTACATATAAAGGGTGCTGAGTAACCCCAATGTTGTAATGATGACCTCTAAAGTGGAGAGGGGAGTTACATTCCCGAAATGGGAAGTAACTCCCAATGACAACCGACACACCGCACACTGACGCGTAAGGGAATCTCATGATGACCCCTAAATGACACATAGACCTATGATCTCATCTAAGTGAGATGAATCACCGATGATGTGGAAAATAAATCACACCAACACCCCCCATTCATCGAAACTTAGGATGAGGTGGCAAGTTACAAGAGAGAAATGGGTCATGACACAAAATCTCAATGAGGTACCCATGCACAACAAAGAATCAAGCGATGAAGGAAAACCCAGTGGGGAAAAACATCCACCATAAGAGAAAAAAACTCGATAATATAAGAAAGATGCCAAAAATGGGTCCTAGCCACTGAGAAGCCTAATAAGGTACCCATGTACATAAGGGAAATCTCTCGGAAAGAAGAAGAGGGAAATGAGAGGAATGCGAGAAGATGCCATGGACGGATCTCGAACTCCGAAACTCTAAGAAGTCTCTAAGAAGAGTGTCAATGATGTGGTCCTCTCGCCTCTGGATTGAAGAAGAGCCACTTGCACAAAATTGTGTGCCTACCCTTAAAAAGGAAAGAAATAGAGTGTTGGAAGTCCGCCTAATCCACAAAGGAAACCAAAGGCATCAACATGAAGAACTTTAAGTCCGGTCCACGGAATGTGACATAGGTATAGAAAGTGAGCACCAAGGAACCAAAGGTGATTCCACGTGCATAGAAATATCATAGTGAAGAAGGGGGACACACGTAGAAAGGATTTCCAAGTGATGTGAAGGCAACAAGATAACCCCACAACAAAAAATGGATCCATAAGAGAGGGTGGATCAATGAAGAACTCTGGAAGAGTAGAAGTGATGAGTCCCGCAGAGAGGGCACTCCCAACAACGAAGATGATGAAATCCTCCAAAATACTTGTAGATGGATGAGGAACCTGTAGTACATCATAAGTGGGCTCTGCGAAGAGATGACCAAGTTCGGGCAAATACGTGTCCCAATGAGGGGGCTTAACAAAGAGTAGATTGATGTCGAAAGGTATAAAACATCCATACATGAAGGAAGAGGAGTGAAAGGGGCCTCACATACTAAAATTGGAAGAGAGGTTGATGTAATGACTATATAAGGATAAAAAGGAGAGTACACAAGGTCCGATGAGATGTGGGAAGTGTTAACACTCTTTGGAATGTTGAGAGAAGGAGGAGAGAAGTCCTCAGTGGGACTCTTGGCATCAAAACTAGGAACACAATCCTCGTCATCAGAAGAAGAACCAAGTGAGTCTCGTGTCGTGCAAAATTTTCATCACATGAGGAAGAAGAGGATGCCATTGGATCAACAATAATAATAATAATGGCGAAGTATGTAAAAGGTCTCCAAATAAGGACTGGAAGATTCTCTAGATCTAGTGGGGAGGATATAAGTTTTTCACGTGAATACAGAGAGGTCTAGAGACAGGAAACATCAAGTGGCCAACAACATGGTTGAAAGTGTTGAGAAATCCTCAAGAAAATCGATCAATGGGTGCAGGAACCAGCCCAAGGAAGAAGTGTGTAAGACCCTCATGGGTGAAGTAGCATTCCATAGAAGCATGCCATGTTGAATAGTTCTCTCTCCTAAGAAGAAGTGGTGGAGTCTGTAACGTGATCCTACGATGCTCAATTCTGGAAAGAGCATCCTCCATGATGCGGAAGTGGAAGCAAGAAGTGCAAGGTGCATAAGAAGAAGGGTGCAAGAATGCAAGATGTCATATTCAGGTGATAATATATCTACAAACAACAGGACACATGAGAATAACAATGATAACCCCCATGGCTGCATAATTTTATAAGATAGTGTGTTACTACAATAGGGTGCATTCATGCGACATCGGATAGTTGACCACTCACCTCGTAGTAGGTGACAAGTTGTGCAAGAGTGGAGGCCACAATGGAGTCCTAGTCAAAAGTAGAGGAACACACATAATCAAGCACAAAAGGTAAAATCAAAGATAAGGTACACCTTTGCTCAATGTGAGAAAAAGGGTGTCTCACACTGGAAAATGAGAAGGCCCTCTTGACATAAGGTTATGGTGGATGCGTCCACTAGCCATAGCGAGGAAGATCACTATAAAGCACGAACCATAAAATCGCCCAGAAAAGCCCAATAACCCTATACAGAGGCCCGAAAAAGATACTCCCCCTATACAATGAATTTTTATTAACTTCCTTTTGCAGGTGTTGTATACAATTCCAAAAAAATGAAAATGTCATTAAAAAAATCAAAAAGGGTCTAGAGGAGGTTTCAGGGCACAAAGGGTGGAGGGAGCTCACCAACTCGGTAAGCTAGTGTGGTGAGTGGTGAGAACAAGCCACCAAATCGGGCTAAGAGGGAGCCCGATTTAGGTCGGCAGGAATGGAGCACCAATGATGTGGGAGGACGCATTGACTTGGTAGAATGCGCGAGTGGGCTTGTCGTGGCATGCTAGTAAAGGTGTGAATGCCCACGGGGTCGTAAACCAAAATCAAGGTCATCAAGTGAGTTAGGTCGATGTCCGGCCGAGTCAAGTACTAGAGGCCATGTCAATAGGTAAGGTGAGAGGGTTTCCACGTGTAGCTGGAAATTCAAGCTCGTTGGTGAGATATTGAGTTAAGGAGTGGATGCAGAGGGAACTACGTGTAGGAAACCCAAGCAAACCGCGGGAGAGAGTAGAAAATTTTTAGGAGGAGGTGGTTTGTGAAATGGTTATGGGTAGGATACTCGAGAGGGGTTCATTGAGCTACTTAAGAACTGAGCCCACGTTATTTCAGTTAAGTGAAGCAGATAGGGTTGCAGAGGATGGGATGAAAAATGGTCCAAGTAGAGAACCAATGTGGGGATTAAGCCAAGCTCAGAGCTGAACAAAGTGAACAAGCACGAACCAACAAGGCAGACTAGGAGAAAACATGACGTATAAAACTAGGAAGGTAGAGATGGATCTGAGTGCAGAGCTCGGGGAGGAAAACAAGAGCCGGGGATGTCAAGCAAGGTAAGGTCCGAGTGCAGAGAACTAACTCATCAATGGATACACAAGGTAACCAACGATCGGTGAAGCAAAACCGTGTGCCAATCGATAAACCAAGCAAGTGAAGCAACAACATGGGAGACCAAGAAATTGAACGTTAAACTATGATTATAGAGGGATGTAGGTTAGCCCAAGTGCAAGCCAAATCGAGTGGTTGAAGACTTAAACCAAACCCAATGAGTTTAAAATTAAGCACGAGTGAGATGGTGATAGAGCCAAGGTGGAAAGGCTGGAGGATAACTTAGTTCTAGCTCAGTGAGTTGGGGTCGAGTTAGACCTAGAAAAGGAACTCCAATAACCTTTAGAAGGCATAAACAAACACGAACAAACCCTAAATCAGAAACTCAAACTATAACCTAAAGTCCTAAAAATAGCATGTAATCCTAAAAAAACTAGAAAGTCGTGAACACAAAACACTCACAAACCGAAACCTGAAACCTACGAAATTAATAACATGAACCACTAACAAGGTATGATTCTGAATCAATACACTAAACACACAAACAAAATGTCCATTATGATGAACACTCGAGAAACTATATATCATGATCGAATCTAGAAAATAGGTAAACATGTTAGGAGTTGCATGATCCGCAAAACATGAGCTCGATACCATGAAAGATGGTGTGAAAACCCAAAGCGTGAGAATCACAAGGGACGATGTGAACATCTATGGATGTGTGAAAGGAAACGTGAAGAGATCTTGATAGGGAGCAAGCATCAACCAATGTGCATGCAAAAGATTCAAAAATAGGTAGAACCTTACTAAGAAAAAAATCACTAATAATCTCATAGATTGGAAGCGGTGTACATATAGAGGGTGTTGAGAAACCCCTAGCATCGTAATGATGACCTCTCAAGTGGAGAGGAGGAGTTAAACTCCAAGAATAGGAAGTAAATTCCGATGATTCAACTAACACACTAACGCGTAAGGGAATCTCATGATGACCCCTAAATGACACGTAAACCTATGATCTCACCTAAGTGAGATGACTCGATTGATGATGTGGAAAATGACTCACGAAACACTTTCAACCCTTGATATACCCGTAAAAACTACAAATTAGGTTCGTCATTACGCACCATTGATCTTGATTCTATTCTTTCACTCACCGGCTCCTATGCCTAATATCTCTAGCCTTGTTTCGAAACACAAGCTGCACAAGTTTGGACGCTAGCAACAATGCAGCCTCCCGTGTCCATGAATACCTCAAATGGATTTTATGACAGAATATCATCAACAATGACCCTTACATGTCAATATATTTACATGCATACACTCTATGAGGTGTGTATACCCATGAGTATCCTTATACCACCTTTTCAAGCTTTAATTGCCAATATTTCATCAAGTCAACTAATCCACAACCACGAAGGAACAACATTGAATATTTGATCTCTACTTGATTAAGAAAAATATAGATTTTATAAATGCCTATCTAATTGCAATGTAATAGTAAATGATTAAACAATTAAGTACATAAATTAACCCAAGCAAACTAAGCTAGAAAATATGAAACCCTAGTTACAAAGAAGGGATAAAATGACTTAGTTGTTTTATAGAGATCCCGAAGGTGCACAGAGTTGGAAAATGGAAAATCTAAAGCATATAATGTCGTACCAAAGCTCATAAAAATGCAGAGATGGAGGAATATGCTAGACTGGGGCACCTGGAATGGGTCAGGGGTACATGCGGTGCCACAGACCGAGTGGGCACTGTGATCGGAAAAACTCAAAAAACCATCATTCACTGGTCGCAAGGTGTTCTTTATCCTTCACCTTTTGTCTCTAGTAGGTCGTACAAAGTTTATTGAGGTCATTAATAACTTGCAATGAAAGAATGGCCAACAAAACCCTCACAAGTGCATCAAATCCCAAAAATGTAAAGAATGCAAATGAGGGGTCGACTTTCCTCAACTATCAAACAAGTGAACTTACGATTGAGTGTTGCACTACATTTCACACCCAATGTATTTCTATGTGAGTATGTTTGGAATCATACCCTAAGTGTCTCTTGGGCGTGTCACACTTAATAGCGAGAAAAGTAACTAGATGTAAGAAAATGTAATAGATGTGTGTATGGAATAGAATAGACTTCCCATCCTATGAATTGTATAAAGAAATATTAGTCCCTTTCTCTTGTGTATGGATGCTTTAGATGGATGCTTGAATGCTCTTTAGATGACTTTAGATGTAACCTTAGGTAGTGATAGCTAATGTTTAGTGCTTGGTCCTTTAGTATGGTCACATAACTTTATATTTATATGGTACCCTTGCTTCAATTTTGTAATTAACCCTAAAAAGGCCAACTACAAAAAGATAATATGCTCAAATGGCTGAGAAAGGACCCAAAATATGTGAGCGAAGTATAAAGAGGTCGGGGCACCCGGAGGGGATGGGAGTACACAGCACCGGCATCCTAGCTAGATGTTGGTGTCTAGAATGAGAAATGTTGAGGTATGGAAAGATAAAATGAACTAGAAAGAGTGTAGACGAAAAGTGACAACAGAAAGAAGAAAATATGGCCAAGGACATGGGTTAATTAGTATTTTTCTTACTTATGAATCATATGAATAGTACTATGCAATGAGGACTAGATAATTACCCAAAGTGCCTAATTTTGTGTCTACATTTGGCCCCACTTTATGTTGTTGAACGAATACTTGATAACATGAAGTAAATAGAGATGTAAACACGATAACCATGTAGATCTATGGTTAAAGCATGCGAGAGAGACAAGGAAAAGTGTGGAGTAATAAAAATGTTGAGTGTGGAAACTAGAGAGGAGAAAGTGCAAAAAGCAATGATGATGATGATGACCTTAGGGCAGAAACACATGTTGTAGATGTCACCAATGTTCCTATTGTCAATGTTGATGCTTGTTTCATTGATGTTTTTGATGTAAGATTATGTTGACTTCCACTTCCCATAAGGACGGACTTGCAAAAGAGAAGAATGAATAAGTAGTCAAATATGCATGCATATGTGTAAAAAGCATGTAAATAAGTATGTAAAAATTTGAAAAAGGAACATGTGCACCTGATTCGCGATGAGTAAAAGAGTGTAGAAAGGATCATGTAGATGATGTAGAGGAGCGAGTTATTTGGGTGATCCCATGATAGTTCCACATAATACGAGTTATTTGGATAATCTCACACCAAGAACTGGAAGAAGTGTAGGGATAAAATTTTGGTGTCAATGGATTTATGGTTAGATTAGTCTTTGATGAGATCAAAAAACCAATGTCGGGATTCATCGAATCATTTGATTCTCTTCTTTGATTTGGACCTTGTCCACCCGAGTCTCATATTTCAGGACCTATCGAATCCTTCAATTCCCTTTGTTAACTTGGATATCATCCACCCAAGTCTCATAAATTGTGACTATTTAATAAACATGGACCTCTTTCCTAATGAGTCCATTTTAATATCTCATACGCCAAAGTTCGAGAAAAATTCAAAAGCATAAAAAGAAAAAAACTCTATATTAAACCTTGTTAGGAATAATCCTTGTTAGTGCTCCATATGTTTACCGCATGGTAAAATAAATTATATTATAGTAAGTTAGTAGATAAGTTAAACTTGTTAGTTTTTATATACATGATTAATAGTGGTTAAAACCACTCACGTATTTAGGGAGATTTGTTATAAGAAGTTTCCTATTTTATAGGAAACATTCTCCCTATTTAATTGTAACCTATGATGTTGAATCAATATACAATATTATTTACTGTGTTAATTCTCTACAACCTAAACCAAATTATTATTTTTGTATCGTATCGTGAGCGATATTAGTCCTTAGCCTATAATGGAGCCTTAAAAGTAGCAGAGGCAATTAGAATTTTCCATTGTCTCGTATTATGTTTACAGTCTTGCTTTTATATTATGTAGTGAGAGATTATGTCAGTACTTGTGCACATATTATTATTTTTTCATTGTTTTTTTGTGGGTGCTACAACATTTTCTAGATCTAAACCGATACGGCGGAGCCTAACCATCACGTAAGTTAGCGTGTATTGAACACGCGACCTCCAAAAAGTCAATCGTCATACCCAACCAGTGCGCTGCAGTGTATATTTGGGAAAAGTTTAGCAAAATATAAATATGATGTCATTTGCGAACGTACGTGATAGTTAGGGAGAACGAATCGATACTTATTGGTCACACTGCTTACTGTTTCACCGATTATACTCCAAATCTAAGTGCTTGATCTTGAGGCTATTTCTTCTATCTTTTACTTTGCAAATTATTTGGTTTCATCGGTTTTATGTGAAGCTTTTACAACATTCGCTAAATCTATGGACAGTTCCAACTAATCTAACCATCAACTTTCTTTGTAGAGTAATTATCATATAAATACATGCAACCATATCATCTAACAATCTATGGTTGTAGACGGTGAGCTATAAAGTGAATATATATGGTTCGACAATCAGGTCATGCTCCTACATTTGGCTTCACCAATTGATCTTGCATCAAGTCTTAAGCCCATGCTTGCCAGTGGGAATTATTCATAAACGAGTTTTCGTCTTTGGGTATGTTGGCTATCTTTGCATCTCTGTCTGGATTTTTGTAATTACTACGGTAATTGGAAGGAATAGATATGGATTTAAGGAAAACAAGGAACTCAAATAAATTAAAGGCTAGATTGCATTTCATGGGCATTGGATCCACCAGTTTACATTCAACGCACCAAATTTGACGTCACCGTACAACTATTACATGGAATTTTACACCTGCATCCACAACTATCAGTCGTCTCATATAGCTCGGTGCATTGGATTTCAATTTCCATGTATAACAACTTGACATGAAAGAAGCAAACAGAGTCAATCTTATTTAGTGTGTTTCGCCCATATGGCTATTGGATTTTAGTTTTTATTTTTAATTAATTTGTCGGTAATTGTCAACCATTATTTGTTCACAAAAATAATATACATATAAATAGTATATGTTGAGTATGAGGGTATAGTTATTAATTATTGTTATTTTCAATCGTCTTGTGTCTAGTCAAATAAAAATTTGAAGTCATTTTGTATTATTGTTGTCAGTAGTAAAAAAGTATTGTTTGTTGAGTTTTCAACTAGTCCATTGTCTTGGAGTGAAAAATCCAAGTCGTCATTTTGTGTAAATATGTCATTGTAAGTTATTGTTGTAAGGACAATTGTAAAAAGTCCAAAAATGCCATTAGAGTTAAAAATCATCAAATCATTTGTCAAGCTTGTCAAGTCAATTTTTGTTTAGTTAATGTTAAATTGAGTCGTTAGTCATGTGTCATCTTTTGTTAAAGTCCTAAAAATAAAATAAAATAAAATTTCCTTACGGACGCATTTTCGGTGTTACCCAACGTCTGGAAAATAAATGATTTCACATTGTGGGGGAATAATAAACAATGTGGAAATTGTTGAGCTTCGTATCCAAATCCGGTTGAGTTAGTAGCACATGAATTAGAGGATGGAGGCAATGGAGGAAGGAGGACAATCAATGTCCTCGAGTTTTTCACTACCTCATAGGTCACATATTGTTTAGTGACATTTGTTTGCTTTGTGTGTGATGAATAAGAATAGATGAGCATCCTTTTTCCTATGTGCAATACAATGTGTGTGTGTGTGTGTGTGTGTGTGTGTGTGTGTGTGTGTGTGTGTGTTGTGTGTGTGTGTGTGTTTCCCATGTTATGATGATGATGTGGAGATTTGTACCATTGATACTATTACAAGAAGTGTTCTTGATCAAATTGACTTTATGGTTGATGTGAATTGGTTTATGGGTCCTAATTCATGTATTCATCTAGATAGGTTGATGGATCCCTATTCATGGATGATGTAGTTCCAACAATCAGTGTTAAGTATCGAGACCATGTGCGAGGCTATGTAGCGATATGTTCTTTGGTTGAAGATGGTGTTTTTCCCCATGTTCACACTAGGGGGAATGTTAGGAATAATCCTTGTTAGTGCTTCATATGTTTATCATATGGTAAAATAAATTATATTATGTAATAAGTTAGTATATAGTTTAAATTTGTTAGTTGTTATATACGTGATTAATAGTGGTTAAAACCACTCATGTATTTAGGGAGATTTTTATAAGTTTCTTATTTTATAGGAAACATTCTCCTATTTAATTGTAACCTATGATGTTGAATCAATATACAATATTATTTACTGTGTTAATTCTCTACAACTGAACCAAATTAGTAAACCTTTGTTAAAAGCAATTTGTTTGAAAATAAAAAGTGAAAAAACAAGTGCAAATAACGTTAAACATTCCATCTATTGACAAATATCATTATCACATCTTCACATTTTTTTCCTATGATGACACTTTGGTTAACCTTGTTCCTATTTGGCATTTTGTGTCTCATCTTTTTATGGTTTTTACCATTTCATATCTTTTCTCCTACGATTTTTTCTCAAAACTTATAGATGGAAAATCCTCCTTTCAAACAAGCTCTCTCTTTAATAGAAAGCTCAAAATTCTTTACCTGAACCTTTTGATCGTCCATTTCAGTCAACAATGTTGAACCCTTGTGTTCTACTAGTCACATGCGGTTGAGACTTGGGGGTAGAATGTTCCTTCCCAATAAGCACACTATCGACAATACAAGGAAAAAATCAAATCAATTCAAAATATATAAAATCCTTATAGCTTTCATCCTTCGAGTCTTGGTGATGAGCCCATACTTCCTACTTGGTAGTATGGCAACTGGGAATGGAGGAAGATGTTCTTACTCACCTACATTTTTTCTTCAATGTTGAGCCCTTACCTCTTATTGGTGGCATGGGGAAATGTGTAGGGAGTACCTTTTAAAAATCAATTAAAATACAAAAAAAGTATAAAATCATTACACATTTTGTCCTTCACGGTCTTTGGTGATGATTCCACACTTCTTACTAGTATTATGAGGCCGAGAATGGAGTAAGATGTCCTTACTTGCATTGTGTCTTTGATGTTGATCCCTTATCTCTTATTAGTGGCATAGGGTAACATGTAGGGGTATCTTTTCAAAAATAACACAAATCAATTAATTAATAAAGCCTTTATCAAATTTGAATCAAAAGTGCTTAATCAAAAAAATCCCAAGAAGTAATTTTGTTGCTCATGTTAAGAGAGACAAAAATTCCTTCAACTAGATTTTTCCAATCAAGACGCCATCTGCAGATATAAGTCGATTCAAAACCTATAAAGTGGAATCATCTTAGAATCAATCAAATAATCTTTCTTAGCGATGAGTTACATTTTTCTAATATGGATTATTGTTACACCTTGTGTCTTATCACCCATCATCTTCATATTCATATCACTATTCACCTAGTTTTCTCATCCTTCTTGGCTCTCGGTGATGAACCCTCGCATCCTCCTAGTTGTGTGGAGTCACGAGTGGAGTGAAACACCCTATCATTACATCGTCTACATTTTTTCCAAGGGAATGAAATGCTTCTAATTGTTTGCGTTTGCATTTGCATTCAAGTTGTGCAACACCTTTTACTAAGGCAAAAAAACATTGAAATATGTTTCAAAAATACAAAAAAATATGAAATTGTTCAAAAATATATAAAATATATAAAATTGCTAAAAAAATACAAAAACAATACAAAATTATTCCAAAACTCCGAAAACAATGTAAAACTATCAAAATCAAAACATTCAAATAATGTTTGACCAAATTTCAGCAATTGTGTAATACAACTCAATAATTTCACCATTTAACGATGCTCCTCATGATCGTTCTAGATCATCACTTTTCTTTCCCATGGTGTATATCTATGCTCGAGGTAATCATTTACCCTTTCGCAATATAACTTTTCTTGGGGCACACTTGGATTTCAAATTTTAATCCAATATAGATCAAACTTTAATGGGATCTAACAAGAGTATTTTTGGAGTATCTAAGCATCACTCCGCTCTTCGTCTTGATCCAATCCTCTCACATTCTAAGTTATCACTCAAGGGCATTCATATCTGTCTAGTTCTTTAATGTGGAACACATTCAAAGTGTCATTAGATGTCGTTATTGCAAATTGTGTTGTACTGTTATGGTTTTTCAACATTGTGATGATACTTTTACTTCTTTCAATTTGTTATTTTGTTCTATTTTTTAATCTTTACTATAGACCAATTACAGGAACATTCTTATCATCTTGGTTCACATATAACTTTAGTGTCATTCATTCTTGTTCATATTGGGTGTGTGTAATTCTTGTCTTGTGTCTTTTGATTGCTTTGCACATGTTGTGTTTTCCTCTGGTTTATTCAATAAGACATGGAATGTTTTCCTTTTGATGTGTATTCAAGTTTGTTTACATTTCTTTGCATTCGTATTTTAAATTTTTTTAAAACTTGCAAAAATGCAAAAAAAAATCAAATATTTCAAAACCTAAAATTTTTGAACAAACATTCACTTATCATCAAAATCCTACAATTGGAAAACCCTTAAAGTGAATTCTTAAACATCTCAACACATCTTATATAAAGTTGTGTCTTTATCTACTACCCTAGTGATTGTTCCAATCTTACAACTATCACTTTCTTCCCTTTGCATGATAGACTAACTTTGTTTGGGATAAGTCAAAAATTGATTTTCCTCCGCGATATAGCTTCGCCTGGGAAATTTCAACTCGATCATTAGCAAAATGGATCCAATAAGATTGTCATGAGGATTACCTTTACTCCACTCTTCGCCTAATCCTATTCCCCCTAGGATGATTTGCATCTACTTAATCATCATTATGGCACACATTAGGGCATAACCGATTGTCTTCTTTTTTATGTTTTGTTGCATTTTTATGCTTACTTTTTGGACCAATTGCAAGTAGTGTGATTACATCTTGGCTCCTTTTTAACCCCGATGCCTACACCTAATTTGTTCATATTGGGCTTGTTTTCCTTTCTATCTTTTTTTTTTGTGTTTGTTTACACCCATATGGGTTACTCATCTTGATTCTTTCATAATCATTGTGACAACTCTATTGTCCAACAACAAAAATAAGGTTTCTCTTAATTTATTCTCCAATTAATGCTCATGATATGAACACATTCGTTTCCCATCGGTGTTCTAATCCCTTGTATTCTTCCTATCAAGTCGTCCACCACCTTGTGGTGTTATCCACTTGCTTGAGGGGGCATTCAACTACTATTGTAATTGTTTGGGAATCCAAATGCTTCACCACTTTTTGCTTGTTGATTTTCATGTGTCTACTATCTTTAAAGCACTATTACCTTGCAATAGCATTTTAAAGAGGGGAAATGTAGACACCTCAAAATTACACACTTGTTTCCATCTTATCATAGTACACTTCCTAGTTCATATCCCTTTACAATTGATTAATCCAATTAATTAATCATTTCACCCCTTTGGATTAATCAAATTAATCCTTACTACACTTCTAAATAGCTTAATTATCATTTATTAAATAAATGATTAATTAATTAGTGCGGACATTATAGCTAATTTATTTGGATTAATCAAATTAATCCTTACTACACTTCTAAATAGCTTAATTATCATTTATTAAATAAATGATTAATTAATTAGTGTGCACATTATAGCTAATTAAATTAGTTATTTAAACGGGAAAGTACACCTATTTCTATAGTCAATGACCACTTAAACTCGCTTCCTCATCCCAAATCACTCCACTTGGACTCCACTTCACCAGTCCATTCAACTCAGCTTTTAAAATCCTAGAAATGTGTGGGAAATTTAATTTCACATACAACCACCTTTTCGGATGCAACTTCTGCCAATTAATTCTTTTACCGCCCTCAATCGAATTTATCTTCCCAGTAATTGTAGAGCTTCCTCAAATGTTATTTTTAGCATGTGCATTCAACTATCTGTAACTAATTTCCAACCACTACTTAGCCTTATAAAACATAGGCTTATCCTATCTCAAATCCTCTTGGATTCACAAAAAAATTACTCTATCCATTTGTTATCCACATTTTGCTATTTTGGAAGCAATCATCCGAGTCAACCTCTACTCGTAGCATTGTTCTATTTCTAGTTTGGTGGTCATTCAAAAGCACCCACATTCATTTAAAAGGTTACACAAGCTAAGCTTCCACAATCTTACATCGTGTTTTACAAGGAAAAGTTACATGAAGGTTTGCACACTTGTTTGTTTGTCTTCCATTCAAGGTGTTTTTTAATTATTCACAAGCATGAGGGTAAGAGTCAAAATGAATTTCATTAGAGTAAATGGTGCCAATGATGGAAGGTGTAGTGGTAGGAAGTATGGATGCGAGATGGATTAGGAATCCAATGGGATGTAATAGCAATGTGAGGAAGGTGGGATGATGTAGTACTAGGTGAGCCGGATGGAGAGTGTGATGGATGATAACATTAGAAGGTAAAAAAATGACGACCTTAGGAGGTGGTGAAGGAGACAAGTGGATAGTGGTGGAAACTCGTTTATGTGGAATGGGAGAGAGAGAATGCTCACAAGAGAGAGAACTGAAAGAAATGATACCTTTGTCTTCTAATTGTTGCAATTTTTCATGGAGAGCACAACAATCATTATCATGGTGGCCATTGATGCAATGGAAATTATAGAAAGGGCGATTACATTGGCAATGCAAGTGATGAGGAGGGTCATGGTGATTAGAAGGCAAATAGATTAAGTGTTTATCAAGCAAAGTACACAAGACATCATGAGGTTTAACAACATATGGAAAGTGCAATGGTTCATGAGTAGGAGGTAGAGAATACTTAGGTGTAGGCTGATGTGATGGTGGGTATAGAAGACGCTTACGCAGAGGAAGGGATGATGATCATGGAGGGTGGTCAATGGATGGAAGAGGAGGAGAAGTAGTAGAAGAAGTATAAGGGGGTGGAATAATATGTTCTGTAATTAAATCTTATTCTAAATCAATAACTTTATAGCACAAAAGAGTAAAATATTCACATGTATCATATAATAGCTTTTATTTTAATTGAGGAATTAAACCACAACAAAAGATAAATTACATTTCTAAATTAATGGGCTGAAATAGTAATTGATGCATCCAAGAATTGAAGCATAAAATGCAATCTATAATTGGTTATTTCTTTCCTTGATGCAAAGTAGGAAAGCGATCATATGTAACTCTAGGACCATTTGTAGACATAAAACACCTAAGAAAAGCATCCTTTATATCATAGTAAGTAATAATAGATACATTAAGAAAATGAGTATACCATTGAAGGGCATGATCAATAAGACTATGACAAAAATATTTGAGGAGCAAGTGGTCATTAAAATAGGAAGCCATGGCTAATCGATAATGTTTGAGATGCAAATAAGGATTACATGTGTAATTGAAACATGAAAAGGTAGGCATGGTGAAGCCCTTAGGGAAAGCGGAATTGTGAATATTTTTTGGGATAGGATTTCCTGGAAGAGAATTATTATGAATGGAAGCATAATAGGCTTTTCTTTCGAGAGTAAGAGAATGAACTTGAGCTTGCGAATCACCAAAAACATGCATGAGGGATACGATATCATGTGAAGGGATGATAGAATAAATGAGAGGCACATTGAGAGGTTAAACCTTACCCTTATGAGTGATCATGGGAACTAAAGGAGGAGTGGATGTGGAAGGAGGAGAAGGAGGTGGTAGAGGAGGAGAGGAATATGGAGTCTTGACAGAATGCTATACATAGGCTTAGGAGACACAATATGAGGTGCACTAGTGGAAAGAGTAGAATCATCATGGATAATATTGGAAACAACCTCAAAATTAGAAGAAAGAGGAGTAGTAAATTCACAATCACCAGTCTTAAAAGAAGTAACATCCTCACTAACATGATCAAAAGTATAATCAACATCGTTATTAATCATATTCTACTAAGCAAGTATTTCATAAAGACTATCATCAATATACAAAGAAGTGGTAGGAGTAATAATATCATATTTATCAATGCAATCATTGGAATCATTTTAAGAAATAGGAAGAGTAGGAGATATATCTTTACATTCATCTTGAATACTAATGGAAGCATCATCATGCACATTTACATTTGTAACCTTAGAAATAAAATAATTGGCATCCCTATTGTCACAAGCAAAAACCTCATCAAGTAAAGCATCTACATTAACATTATCATGTGCTATAAGAGGAGGGGAATAAGGTGCAACAACGATGGGCGACTATGGAACATGAGGGAGAAGATGAAGAAAATATTTGGTTAGGGGAGAGCATGAAAATATTAGGGGTGTCAATGCCAAGAGGAAGGGTGTTTTGGTAAGAAAGAATTTTTGGAGGATTGTGGGATCACATTTAGGGTTGCATAAAGAAAATAAAATTCAAATTCTGCAGAGGTATCATAAAAAATAGGTTGCACATGGGTATAGGCCATATCATTCTTGGGATATGAAGACCTCTTTTTATCCATGAGGTTTTTATGGGATCCTAGGGAAAGGAGTTCGAATAAGAGTTGGGTTCACCAAATGATTTAATAAAAATATAATTAAATCTAATTTCATAGTAACTGTTATGATAAAATACAATAAGATGCAGATGTTAAGCACTCTAATAATGCAATATTGTAAGCAAATAGGAAAGATAAGAGACTTAACTATTTCCTATGTAATTTGTAAATAGTTAGGACTGTGTAAACACTAGATCTGCAAAGAATGATATGATAGGAACTTTGTAAAAGATCAAGAACTTTAAACCGAGGTCGACAAGGACGCCTACGGTAGGGCAATTGCGCCCGAGCATTAGGGACTATTCATGGGCACCGGTGACTATGCAGATGCTCAAAATTTTCTTTCTTCTATGTCACTAAGGTTTTATAATTATCCCGTGTTGATCACCCGATATTCACACTTTGATTGCAAAGGGTACATGTAACTTGTAAAAAAAACCCTAGCTACCTGCACAAGGTCAAAAACACATCAAACCTAAATGAAATATGTAATATGTGAAGTCGGACTGACCCCAAAGGTCACCCAAAGAGTGAAATTATGACCAAGCGCTACACTACATTTCAGATTCCATGTAGTTCTTTGTGCTTATGTGTGAAATATTGTCCCTATGTTGCCCTTGCTCTAATAATGTCAAGATAGTGAGCTATATCTAGTTTTTGATGCAAATGTGTGGTATAGAATTCAACACTTCCCCTTATTATGCATTGTATGCAGACCAAAAATGCAGTCCCTTTGATAGTATTGATAGTATGTAGATGTGATTTCCCTTTTGAATTTTGAGTCAGAACAATAATGTGTATGTTGTGTATATATATATATATATATGAATATCTTGTTTAAATTTCAATACTAGTGACACAAAAAGGTCGACTCTGAGCTCGGGATAAAAATTAGAAAACTAGAAAGGCCGAGAAAAAATGTCAAAATAAGTAGAAATAATAAGCGGGACAGGGGCGCCCAACATGGACACGGGCACCTGGGTGTTGGTGTCTAGAATGGGTGCTAGTGTCCCGAGTCAAATGACGACAAATGTGAAAAGACAGACAACCAAGGATCCTTATGAACCCACTTAACTAGGTGCGTAAATAACGATGTAGTAGAATAGTATAATAGAAATCAATCAAAACAAGTAGATTGAAAAGGGATTATATCACCAATGAATAATTTTCTTACTTAAGATCCATGCATATAAAAACATACTTTATGGCATAGTAAAATAGTAATATGTGTGTGATTTTGTGTCTACAAAACATAAGTATAGAATTCGACACATCCCTAGAATACCTCCACAAACATTTCATGACCCCTTTTGACACCTTTATATTATTGTAATGAGTGCCGAGTGAGGCACATGGGATGTTGACATTACTCTTGTTTCATAATTTTATGGAGTTTATATGATTATAGATCTAATTATGGTTGTGAATTATTGGGAAATAAGTGCCATTGAGGCACATGGGATGTTGATATTACTATTGTTTTAGAATTTAATGGATTTATATGATTCTAGATCTAATTATGGTTGTGAATAGGGATTTATGTATATTTAGTAAAGTTTGTTACTATAATATGCCATGTATATGTTTCTCTATGATTCTTTCGGTTGAGAGCTAGCACTAACATTGCATTTTGAATTTTGGCAATGAATGACATCCAATGAATGGAATATGATTCATCAATTACCTTCTTTTAATTATGTTTCAATATTTTTATTACTACATTTATATTTAGATTATCATTGGCTAGAACTCTCAACATTATTTTGAAGTTTGTATAAGTAGGTGACCAATCTAGGCATATTAACATGAAAAAACCTTTGTGAGCTTGTAAAAGTTAACACATTTTAAGATTGTGTTTACATATTCATGTTGTGTTTAATTGTATATTTACTTCCTTGCACTCGTGATGTTTCTTTTTAAATTTGTAATGTGGTTTAAATACTTGTACTTTTAGTATGTTATGACTCTAGTACTTGTGCCATAATATTGGTATTTTTCATGGGATGGCTTAGATTTGGTGTTATATTCACTACCTATGTACTAACATACTTATCAATGATGTTGGTTTTGGTCTTGTGACTTGTGGGATGGTTGTGTGGGGTCAAACCTTGGTGAATTAATACTCGAAGGCATATACTTTATCTAACCCCACCTTGGGTAGGTTTATTACACCTTGCACAATGGCACCAATTATGAGCTTTAAGGTTAATTGAATTGAAAGGAATTGTGGGGATGACATTCAATCCTTACACCTTATTATATTTTAGTATTTACCTTTGATTAAAAGGGTCAACGAAATAACACATTTGATTTCAAAGGAATTATTACATAAACTTTGTAAATATTTGGAAGGCCAAAAATACCTAATTATTTTTAGTTGACTTTAGTGAAAGGGAGAAGAGAGAGTGTTTAAAGCAAAGTGGAAGTTATTGGAATTCCTACGGTATTCTTAGTGTTGCATTGTTATTTTTGTAAACCTCTACTCACGTAAATGAAAGGGGGATGGAAAGGCACACACAGTTCAATATCAAACAAGAACAAGAAGGAAAGAGGAGAAAGTGATAGAAAGGAAGGAGGAGAGTGATAGCACGATATCCTAGGCTCTTTGTTTGTTAAGGTTGTGCTTGTGCTATTTTTATTTGTTTGGAAAATTGTGAAAACATTTTTTTGTGTGATTATGACAATACAAGTGGTGCCAAAGGTTACGAAACTTCCTTGGGTTACCATAAAAGTGCACTATGTGCACTCTCCATCTCTCTCTCTCTCTCTCTCTCTCTCTCTCTCTCTCTCTCTCTCTCAAATATATTATTGTGTTGATTTTACCTTTGTTATATGAAGTTATATGACTATCATCGTATGCATCTATAATCTCATTGTTGATGATTGTCTTGAATTGTTGGTTTTATGAATCCCCCACACACTTGTGCCTTCAAATGGAAATGATGTATGGTTAGTTACATTTTCTTGACTTCAACTTGATTGTATGTGTGTGCCATAGTTTTTTTATCATTAAATGTTTTTTGACCGGAGCTATGAACCGAGGGTTGATGGGACCCCACCCATTACAACCAATGTCTTGAGACCAGATATTACAATTAATCCAACACAAACCACGACCACTGAGCCCACATCGAAGATGTAATTTTTTCTCGCCACCGCCATTTTTAGGGCCACTAGTTGCCACAAACTCCAATGTCAATGATGTAAATTCCGCCACCGCCGAGAATAACCGCCAACCGTAACCACTTGTGATGTAACACCGCCACCACCAATAAACCACCCCGAAGGGATCGCGCCCAATGGGATTTGAACCTAGGTGGATCCGACACAACCGTTTGTCTTAACCGATTGACCCAAACCCCATTGGCATGTGTGTGTCATAGTTGAATGACTCTTTGAGTGGATTTTTATTGTGGTTAATATTTGAGTGATGTGAATTTTTACACATTTATCTCAAACACATGGATGGATCTTGAGCTATGTAGTAGATGTTATCGTGTTTTTACATTGACAAAGGGTGACATGGGCTACTAATGGTTGGGTTTAGTTTATAGCATTTTTACTCTTCTTTTCAAATGAAAATAGACTTATTTGATGTGTTTGGGAGATTATCATTACCTTTTCTAGTACATGAGAATGTATTCAATATTGATTCCATTTTAGAAACTTGGTGTTAAGATTCATAACTCTCTACTTGTATAAGTATTTATTTCTTGTTATAATACTAGGTCTTGACTACCCTAGACGTTGTGAACTACTTTATAAGTTATTCTCGTATTACTAGTTTGTATTTAGTATTAAGAGTTGTGTATTACTTGTCAAACAAGAAGGCTATGTGCTAAAAAATTCTAATGCCACATTTTTTTGTGAAAAACTTAATTGCTTGCATTTATGTTTCACTTTCGCAACCAATTGTTGTTCTCTAACCCTTCTTACTTCACCTCGCAACTACTTTGAAATCTTTGAATTTTTCCATAGTTGTAGTCTATTGATTGGTATCATAAGGTTTTGATTTTTTTGGTAGGAGAAGATTCACACTTTGAAAAATTAGGTTATTCTCATGTATTATTCAACACAATACATTTGGCTAATATATAGCCATTACAACAAAGAAACTTGCTACTTTGAATAAGAAGAAATACTAACAAATAACCTATTTTAATTAATTTATGGGTGTAACAACTTAACCTAGGTAGAATAAAAACCAAGAATTATTTATTTACCACACGGTAAATATCTTATATAATGTGAGGACTAACTTAGTTTTCCTAACATTCCCCCTTAGTGCGAACATGGTAGAAAAACATTCACACACTCATCTGCAGTATGCTCACCCCTGTGGCATGTCCAACTATGTGACTCATGACCTTGATACAAAAGAAAGACTCTCTCCTTCCATGGTTTTAAAGAACTTACCACAAACCTTAACGTGAACATGACCCATCAAATGACCACCTTGTGTGGTTTTCTGGATCTCCCACAAACCTTTTCAAGATCTATGAATTGTTTTACATTGGTGTTATTATTCTCTGCAACATTTTTACATCATGGAAGTACATAGGAATTACTGCTCACTTATTACCGATATGAAGAAGAATACTCATATTGGAAAATATTTCACATTACATCTATAAGAACAAAACGTTCTTAATTGTAGCCACTATTGTCGATCACTACCACTCACTTTTGAACAACATAGGAAATTTTCGTTTCCCTAGAAGCTTCCTCTAACTTTATCTAGTTTTGCGTGGAATGGAAATGAAATATTGATGTCATGTTCCCCCACAATGTGAAATATCCACTTAGGAACACTGAAAAGAACATCATATCGAACTACATACTATTGGCTAGATATTGTTGTCTGGATCTTGTTGCAGATGATCACCATTACTAATGAACATATTCACGACCAATCATCTTCCAATGAAGTACGATAGTCGAGAGAATAAATTTGAAGTTAGTGTCGTCCTATATCATTATTTTCTAACATCCACAATACACACCACTCAAAGTAGAAAATTGAAATGAAGCACACTGCAAAAATGAAAAATGAAATACTCACACCACAAAAATGTTACCACCATGATTGTTATTCGCCCAAGTAATTGGTGACTGATGAGAGGTCACTAATCGATCTCCATCCTCCTATGCCTATGTCCTCCAAAGGCCTTACTGCTAGTTCAGTCGGATGTGATCATGAAGCTCAAAAAAATACCCCTCCACAAATTAGACATCGCGCACAAGTGATAGTGTATCCTTGAAAATTTTTAATTTTTGCATTGATGACTCAATGAGGCTCAAAGGGGCTGAAAAAATCTCCAAAAGTATACATAAGCCTGCAGACAGGAGATGCCCACAAGATGGCGCAAAAAGAGGGTATTTTTCAACCTTGGTATTTTTCAATGAATTTGGAACCAATGCGACGGGATGAAAAAATAAGCATTTTTTGGAAAAAGTGGTGCTCGATTTCGAGTTACTGTGAAAATGTTATTAAGGTTTCAATTTCTCATAAAAAGGCCCAGTTTAATTAAAATTGGCTCAACGATTTAAGACTTCAAGATGGAGAGAAAATTTATTGTGTGACTACTCGTTAGAACCGGGAGGAAATGAAGATTCCAAAAATATCAATGGCCCAAAGAAGTGACGCCAAAAAAGTATTAATTTGGCCAAAAATGCATTAATTGTATTCAAAATGGAAAACTATAGAAAAAATAAATTTTTAAAACTATAGTCTTACAAAAAAAATAATAAAATAGCTGTGTGGAAGACAAATTTTTTTATGGAAATAACTCACGGCTGATTTGTATTTTCTCCTTCACAAATTTTGTTTCGTGGGCAGAGCTCAGGAGGAAGGATCCATGATGTAGTCAATGAATAATCCCAAGAAATGCAGGTCTGAGTAGTGGATGGTTCTTGGAATTTACATGCTCCAATAATTTTTAGACTCCGCAAGCACGCCTTTCTCTAAACCTGTTCCAGACGTTGCAAATAATTGCAGACTTTTAATACTATAAAATTCCAAACTTGATGGATCTGTGTTGTGCAAAGGACTGTCACGTTAGATTGTATCATAGAATTATGTTTTTATTTGGAAAGGACTCCAAATCTGTGCACAGCTATAAAGCTTCTCCCTGCAAAATTCCCACAAATATTGCTACGTGTTTGATTTAAGACAAACTCCATTATTATGCAACCTGATCAATCGAAATAATATTACACAATACAACTCTTAACAAAAACTTTGCTAAACTATGTTACAGAACTCTTCTCAGGTTTTTCTCTCATCACAGGGCCGAAGCACAATTCTACTAGCCCCTTTTCTTTCTAATTCTCCATACTACACCTGCTCTGATACCAAATGTCTTGGTAGGAGTGAATTTACACCCAAAAAAATAATGATCTTATCACATTTGGCTATTATATAACCTTTACAACATCAAAACAGCTTCCAACTAAATTGGAAGAAATACTAACAATTAACAAATAACTTGTTTTAATTAATTTACAGGTTTAACAATTTAATCTAGATAGAATAAAAAACCAGTAATTATTTACACGGTATATAGTTCATATAATGTGAGCACTTATAACTTAATTTTCCTGACATTGTGATGGATTTTGATGCCTGAATCTGGTAAGAAAATCCCATAATTGTAAAATGAAATGATTCAGAGAATTATATTATATATATCGGGCCCCTTTGGTTTGATCTCTCTTTTTACAATTTTCATTTCATAAGAATATTAGAATGCCTTAATCATCTTGTTGAGATCGGAAAAATATAGTTGGGTGTGTTGAAATGCTTGCATGTATTCACAACCAACTTGGAGTTGTTAGTTTTTGCCTTTCTTGATATATATATCAATATGCATGCTTCATTACTAATAATGGTTAGTATATCTTAGGACTAAACAATCATTATGAGCACCTAAACTTTGTGATTCTTAAGGTCTGTACAACTGGTATAATAGTTTTAAATATTAAATTTTATTATTATCACGACTTTAGGGTAGATGTATGATGGTGGGATCAAAAGGAGGGGATTGGTGGCCACCTTTTTTAATGAAAAATAGCAATACATGAACTTGGAGAGACTTTTAGAGGCACCTAGTCAAATAATTATGATGACATAAGAAGATAAATTGTGACATTTTGAATCTAGTTTCTAAATATGTAATTTTTGCAATACCCATATGAGATAAGTATGTGAAATTTACTTATTTCTAATAGTGACATAAGTTTTATGTGAAAAAACTAAGAAAAGTGCATGTGTATGGACACCCTTTTTTGGAGAAAACGAATCAATTCTTAAATGAAATTTCATAGAAGATTTCAAAAACTATTGAAAATTGTTAAATTTTTCCAATTAATATAATAATTTTAAATGATTTTATAAGTCAAGAAAGGAGAAAAAATGAAAACACAAGTGTATAGACACAAATTTTTGAACTTAACTTCAAACATTTGATTTTATTAAAATAATAGCCAAGAATGGGCAGATTGTTGAGATATAAGTTTTTAATCCATTGGTTGATTGTTAAAAATTATTAAACTATTGGTAACACTAATGAATCAATCATAATGAGTAATATTATGTAGAAATTAAGTAGTAATTGAAAATAATAATTTAATTTTTAAAAATATATTTTCAAAACTAAATTCCCCCATCCACAAATCCATTAAAAAATAAAAATACACAAAGATGACGAATATTTTGTGCCTATGAAAGCAAAAATGTTCTAAATCCTCAAAAGCTTTCTTCACCGATTAAATGCGCCAAACCTAAGGTTTAAATTCGCTAGCAAAAATCCATGGCTATTTAGGAGGGGAAAATATTTTTTTGAAAAACACAAAGGGCGTATGCCCTTTGTAAACAATTATTGCATTAATTATTTGTTGTCAATCACTGCATGCTTTGCAACTACATCTACAAAGGGCGTACATACTTTTGGAAAGGGCACACGTACTTTTGTAAAGGGCATACACCCTTTGTAAAATTATAACAAAAACATAAAATTCATATATTTTTTCCATTTTCACTGCAAATTTCACACTTTATGAGTTCTCGAATGGGCTCTACACATTACAAAAATTTGAATTCTCTATTTTATCTTGTTTCAAATATTAAAATCGATCTTTTTCGTTATAATTTTTATCCTTGTTGAATTACAAAGCATGAAAATCGACCACGAGGTCCGATAGTTTCACAAAAACGGATTAAATAGCCAACAAACAAAGAACTTGAAGTTCAAAGAGAAAGGAAAAGGCAACCACTTAGGAGAAAAACGGTTTTTTTAATAAAGGTCAATATATTTCTTCTATAGTAAATAATGTTTCTATTGAAAATAAAAGGTTTAATTCAATAAAATTAAATTTAAAAACATAATCAAGTGAGGGTAGGGAAGAAAATATTTTATCAAATGATGAAATTGAATATGTAGGACATGGTAATGAATTTGTAATGATTGATGAAATACATGTAGAAACACAATGTAATGAAACAATTAATCTAATCTCTAAAAAAATGTTCTCATGGTTCCTTAATTGTCTCTTTTAAGATGTTAACTCAATTTATCTCCATTTTATTACTTTAAAATTGAAAATCTACTTTAACATGTGGTTCCACTATTGTTAGGATCACTACATGATTCTTCTCTTAAAACATAAGAATAACAAGAGTCGCTTAAGCGGCGCTTCTCTTTTAAATTGTAATTGTAAAAATTGAGGATGTAAAGATGAGCAGATTGTAATGGGCAAGAATGTGGTTTGTCTAGAATGCTAAAGAAATATTTGTAGAGTCTAAAACATGTGAAATGTTTAAATATCCAATGGCGATGAGAAACATTAAAGCAACGTGTTGTTGCCAAACACATTATATAATTTTGCTACTACAAACTCAAAGCCAAAGAAACTTGTTCCAAAATTTCCAGTTGACCAAAGTGTAGGCAAATCAAACAATCAAAACTAAGTGACACAAAAGTAGCCAATCCAATCAATGTCAGTGCTTTTGTGTCCTAAATCAATAAATATAACAAGACAGTAGAGCTCAAATTCATCCTTGAACTTGTATTTTTTTGGTACATGTACTAGTGAGTTACTATTTGGTGTCACTTGCCTCGATTGGCTTAAGTCTTTACATATCTTGTTCATAGTTTTTTTGCATATATATACAGATTGTAGATTGCAAGTTACAAGTAGTTCTTATTCAACTTTGTACCCAAGTTGAACATCAAGTGTTGGATATCTGTCAGGTCATGGGCGTGGATCATATTTTTAAAATGTAGGGCTATCATACTCTTCCTTGTGGTGTTGGAGAATAATTAATATTTGTTTTGTACAATTGTTGGTTGGTTTATAAATTTGGTTGTGCTCATTTACACAATTAAATTGGTGCATGTATAAGAATTTTTACCTGTTTTATGTATTTTGTTGATACAAATTCAAGGCTCATACACCCACACGCACTAGTCTGGTCTAGTTTGGAGTATATATGTTCTTTAGATACCTTGGATGGGAATTTTCTTTAGTGAGATAGTTATGCCTTCAAATATTTTAATATTCATTGTGTCATATCTTAAATGGTTGATATTTTAAAAAGGGTTGAGAAGATTTGATCATGGCAATGGAATATTGTATACGATGCAAATAGTCACCAGTATCAGGCCCACACAGAACAATAGATTCGAGAAATATGGAATAAAATGTTGTAGATTTTGTTTTATTTGAAAATTGATTTCAAGAGTTTTTATGGAAATAGATTTTAATAGTTTTCACCGCAGAAAACAAAAATAAAAATTCTCTTTGGTAACAATTGAGGCTATATTCAAGTTTAATTTCTTGCAAAGCTTGGAGTCTTAATTTTACTTTGGATTTGTTGCTAGAAAGATTACTCTAATAATGTTCAACAATTAATCATGTTTGATCAAGATGCATATAGATATGAACATTGACATATATACCAGAATTTCTTTTAAAAAATAGAGATCAAATTCTTTGATTTTGGATAGCTTGTATTACATGACCACAATGCATTTCAGTTGGTATGCATATGTTACAATATTCATCCCACTAGTATATCAGTTTACTATTGCAAAGCCCTTTGTTTCTAAAATAAAATGCAATTACAAGTATCAATCAAGATTGGCATTTGCTTGTAAAGTAAGAAATATTTAGTAACCAATGAAATGAGAAATTCAATTATTTAAGATCCCGACCTTAAAAGGCACACTTCTAACATCAATATATGGAGAATATCTAATTAAGAAAGGTTTTTTTCTTGGCATGTTTAAACATGGATCACATTGTATAAGCCTTTCATAGTACCTGTGTAGACACCTAAATTCCTCTTTTGTAATCTTATTGCTAAAAGCACACAAATCACTCTCGTTCTTATCATTTCCATTATAATTAGTGATTTCCGCTAATTAACTAGCATTTCTTACCATTTTAGTCAATTAACAATGCATGGTTGATTGCCTAACCTCTTTCGCATTCGGGATGTCACTTTACCACAAATCATAAGTCAAAATCCTCTTCCAAACAGATAATTAATGATTATTAGCTAAATAAGCCTAGTTTACCCTTGTTTTGGTCAATATACCATATTATTGGCTTCAACCCCTCTTCCAGCCACTCAAAATCACCCCACTTCCCTCCAAAACATCTTAGAAGGATTCAAAAGCTTATCCTAGCCTCCTAATTGACCCTAAGTGTTTGATTAAGGCTCCTCACATCCTAATCACGTGTTAATTCACTAATCGGGATTAACATGCCTTAATCATGATCAACAAGCCTTTAATATTCTTTGTACTTTTATTCCCACATGTAACAAGATGCAAGTTTTCCTCGAAGGAAAATCTATAAATAAAACTAAAGATGCAAGTTTTCCTCGAAGGAAAATCTATAAATAAAACTAAGTACTTCCTTCCAACTTTACGTCATGCTTTGATTTGCATATCATATAAGAAATATGATTAATAGCCAAGCTCAATCCTCGCCTCAAGTCTTTAATGGGGTTAGTAAATGGGTATCCAATATGATATTGTAGTCATTGTTGGAGAGACCATCTCACCTTCCTTAGAGTAGCAAAAATCCTAATTTGATTTCTCCTAGATCTATTTAGGTCTAAGTTGGTTAGCAATTAAATATTCTAGTATGCATGCTTTAGCTAAGATAGATTGATATATCATGTTAGTTCTTTCAAGCATTCCATTAAGCTTTAATCATTTATGTAAATATTGTTAGATTCAATAATAATTTGATCAATTAGACTATGTGGTGTTATTCTTGTTAGTTTAGCTTTGCTTGGAACTTTTAGTAGTCTTGAACCTACTAAGCAATCCTTGCAGACATTGAAGGAAATGTCTCCTGTAATTGCATAGAAATGGATTTGAAATGGTTAGTAAAAAAGGATATAATTATTTTTTCATTTTTGTTAATGTTTCTTTGCTAACTTAGTCAAGAATTGATTGTTGGACAAGAATAGAATTAGAAATGTATGTTTCTCGGCCTAGGCCGGATGTTGTAAACATGTATGAAGAAAAGGCACTATTTAGTTTCGTTTCATGGCTTCTTTTCTAACTTAATTTAGATGGGGGTTTATTTATCACTCGTAATAATTAGGTTGTTGTACTAGTGGATGGTGAGGAGATGGAGAACTTTCATGTTGAGCATTCAGAAGGAACGTGCGAGATCCTAGGTAAGGCAAATGAGAAAGCACCCACCTACCATGAACCCTTAAAAAAAAGAAGGTTAACATTGGTACCAAAGTAGAGCCCAAGGAAGATGTTATTGGAGACTACTAGACCGACCAAGAGGTTTCAAGGTGGTTGAACTATTGTACGACTTCCAATACTTGATCCTGCGCAGTACCATGAGTTAAAAAGGGTCCATCCTTTGTTGGGTGAAATGTGAATCAAGTTGAAAGAAGGTTTTTGCCCGATTAGGAAACGACCCAACAAAATGAACCCTAATTTTCGTAAAAATTTTGAGGAAATAGACAAGATGATAACATCTGGAATTATTGAGGCTATTGAGGAATCCGAGTGGGTAAGCCATATGGTCATTAGTATCAAAAAGGATGGAAAAATAAGGATATGTGTAGACTATATGGATCTCAATGTTTCATGTTTCATAGATCCTTTCCCAACCCCATTTATTGAAGAGATTCTAGGAAGGTGTAGTTGGGAAAGAGATATATTATTTTATCAATGTATTCTTGAGTTATCACCAGGTGAGAATTATGAAGGAAGACCAGGAGAAAACAACTTTCACCACTGAATGGGGAAGTTTTGCTTATATGGTCATGCCCTTTGGATTAAAGAACGTGCCTGATATGTTTTCACGTATTGTTGTGTAGGAATTTGAAGACTTCATCCATAAATTTCTGCAAGTTTACCTGGATGACTGGACAAATTATGGATTAGTAAAATATCATTGTGACAATCTACGGTTGATGTTTTAGAGATGCAGGTAGTTGAACATCTCTCTGAATATTAAGAAATGTGTTTTTGCCACTCCTTTTAGCACGTTGTTTTGACACATTATCTATAAAGAAGGCTTACTTGTAGACCTCGCAAAAATTATTGCTATAGTAGGATTGGAGGAGCCTACCAGTTAAATAATGGTGCATGGGTCCTTAGGGCATACAGGTACTATAGGAAATTCATCAAGGGATATTCCCAAATTTTTGCACCTGGAAGAGTTATTGAAACATAAAAGTAAGTTTTATTGGGGAGAGGCACAATAGGTGGCATTTAACACGTTGAAGGAGAAGCTTACTATTGTGCCCATTTTTTGCTTTCCCTCTTGGGACAGGCATTTCCATGTGCATGTTGATGCTTCCGTATGGCGATTGGAGTGGTCTTAATACAGCCTGGGGAGGGGATTGTTGATCATCCCTTGTGTTTTACTAGTAGGAATCTTACTCCAAAAACAGAATTATACCACCACAGAGCACGAGGCATTATTGATGATCTACGGGTTGCACAAATTCGGTAGTATTTGCTACAGCAACCCCTTTTGGTTTCTAAACGGACCACATGCAATTAAATTACTTGGTGAACAAGCCCATTTTGTAAGGGCGCATATGTCGGTGGGTCTTATTACTTCAGGAGTTTGAGTTTACAATTATGGTAAAACTAGGGAAAATTAATTTGGGACCTGACCATCTATCTTGGATTGAATTATGAGAGGATGCACAAAGCATCAAGGACACGATGCTAGATGCACAATTTTTTAGATTGCAGCGCACACCCTCTGACTTAGAAGACATTTTTGTTTTCCTTCAGATGGACGTGGCACCATAAGGAATGAAGGCCTTGGAGAAAAAGTAGTTAACTATACGCGTCACGCCCTATATGTTAATTGGTGGAGACTTATACAAGCTAGGTCATGATGAGGTTTTACGTCGGTGTGTACTAGAGCATTAGCACACTGCAATCATAGAGGAGGCTTAAGGTGGAATTGCAGGAGGTCACTATGTGGGGAACGTAACCACGCGCAAGATCCTTTTAACTAGTCTTTGGTGGGAGACAGTTTACAAGGACTGTATCAAGTATTACAAGGCCTTTGATCACTCACAATGCCTTGCAAACCCAGAAAAGAGATGAGATGTCATTAAGGCCTATTGTCGGTGTAGAGTTGTTCAAGAAATGGGTAATTGACTTTGTAGGCCCTATTTCCTTAGTTGTGTGAAGGACAGATCACGTTATATCATTACATGCACGCACTATCTAACACGGTGGGTAGAAGCGGTACCTACGATGGATTGCATGGTAATAACAACTCGCTAGATTCTTATGGGAAAATATAATCAGTAGGTATGGATGCTCGTTGAGTTTAACAAGTGATAGGGGTACTCATTTCCTAAATGAGACTGTTAGAATCTTGTTGGTTGAGTTCATGGTGGCCCATCACAAGACTAATCCTTATCACCCACAAGCTATTGGAACTACCAAAGCTTTTAACAAAATTTTAAGCCACACGTTAACAAATATTTGTGATGTTGGGAGAAGAGATTGGGATGATAAAGTCTTTGCAGTGTTATGGGCATATAAATCAACTTATAAAAGGTTGAACAAGGCCACACCTTTTCAATTAGTGTTTGGCATGGAGAGGCAATTCTACCTATAGAATTCATATTACCCTCCATGTGTATTGTAGACGTGTAGGATGTTTGGCTAACAAACAAGTACTTGAGGAGCGTATTGACAAGTTGATGTAGCTGGACAAGAGACGTGCCATAGCACGATGGAGTTAGAAAATGGAAAAGTCCATACGAGACGGCGTGGCATGATAGGCATATCAACAAGAAGAAGTTTGAGGTAGGGAAGATGGTCCTGTTGTATAATTCCAAGTTTCTACACCACCCATGAAAGCTCAAGGTACATTGGTTGGGCCCATACATTATCACTTACATATTTGATTCGAGAGCTTGTCAATTAGAGGCACTTGATAGAACAAGATTTCTCGGTTACTTTAACGGGAGTAGGTTGAAGCCCTACTTTAAATAAGTCTTATATGTGTTTTTGTAAATAAGGCAGTATTGCCATGTAGCTTAGGATTTCCCTTAATGCAATTTCCTTTTCATGTGTTTCCTTTCTTTGTCGCTTGCTTTTTCATTTGGTTTAGTTTTTTTAGGCGTACTTGCACACCGGTAGCCAGTTACTTTTTGAAAGGGTTTTTATGCACAGAGGACCACACATCATTTAGTGTGGGGTGGAAGGTGTCAAAGGAGAGTCTCTGTGAAGATTTTGGTAAGGAGCAAGTGTTGAAAATGATGTGGATTTTCGGCCCTAAGGTAAAGCGCATGGGTTCAGAAGAGCGCATGTAGCATAAGTGTATATGGGTGGAGTTTGGTGTCAAAAATCTTGATAAAAACCATGTACAGGATAAAATCACGAGAAACATGAGGTAGGAAGTGTCAAGAACTAGGACGTAGAGGAAGATTGACTTCGGCGACTGGGAGTGCATGTAAGTATCCATGGTCAATGCATTTTTGTGCACCAGAAGGTTACGAATGTTTCACGCAGGATTGGGCACGGAGGAAAAGCATTGGACAAAATACGTGGAAGGATGACATTGGAAAAAGTTGACTTTAATGTGGTTTTACATTGGTAGGTGGCATGGGAGTTTGTGTGGGAAAAGTAAAAATCTATAAATAGAAGGTCGGGGTGAGTTATTATTTTTACCTTACGTTTGTTGTTGAAGAGCTCTCACAAACTAGGGCATCCTTGTGAAGGAAAATTTGTGGAGATTTGTGTGCATAGTGGAGGATTCAATGAATGTGATTTGTAAATCAGATTAGAAATGGAGTATATGGGCATGAGCGGAGAATTTTGTTTGGAGGGTTCCCTTGGTATTACATCGTCTTGTGGAAGGAAGGTTTTCCAAGTTAGGGTTTGCAGAGATAGGGCATGGGTTTTTGGAGGAGTTTTCACATAGGAGTGAAGCCAAGGGTTTAAGTAGAGTTAAAGCAAGGGGAAAGCAAGAACTAACAAGGACTGGATGAGGAAAATGGAACCAAGGAAGGCATCGAACACTTCACCTAAGAAGGGAAGGGGAAAAGGTAAGGGAAAACCAGTTGCATCAACTAGTTTTAATGAAGAATGGTACGTGGAGAAGAATTACCCAAATGGCATTCTATTAGGTATGGAATGGGTGTCTCACATGTAGAAGATGGTTGTAAGAGATTACAACCATAGGAAGACAACCACAGAGAAGGAAATGGCATTGGAGTTAGTTTTCCTGATGGGAGAGAGGACACAAGATGATAAGCCTGTTTATGATGACTCTTTAAAAACCACATTGGAGAAGGTTGGACTCTTGCAACTCTATGAGTTGCCATATTTTGGTAAACTTGACAGGGTTGTACCAATGGTTAATGTCACACGTGCATGAGGATTATTTCTACTTTGTAGGAAGGATAATGTGCTTGACTTCCCAGTTGATTTCTAAGTATATTGGACTTATATGCATGGGAGAGTCATTGGATGATGATTTGGGTAACAAATATGCGGTCGAAAGCAGATGCAGAGTATAAGTATAATAAGGGTTCATACTACTTTGATATTAGCAAGATCACCAACCTAGTTATGAGGATGGTCGCGAACTTTCTAACCAAGGTGAATGGACAAGAGCGTTGACGCAAGTGGATAAGATGTGGTTGAATATTTACAAGAATATTTCAGAGGGAACAATCTACAACCTCTCGGTCTTCATTGCAGAAGAGATCATAGATGTGGTGCGTGATGGGGACAAGATCATGTATGGTAATTGTTATCCATATTTTTCCCCTGGGAAAAATATTGGATCAAAATGACCCCGCACTGAAAGAACCTGAGAAATCACGTTCGATTCCCACGCAGATCAGATTGCAGGGAATCTATAATGGAAGTGGTGGGTGCCAATGAAGATCAAAAACCCTATATAGGATAAATTCAGAAAATGAATCTTTCGAGTGAATATGGGCTTTAAATTCATTCTCGCAGTTACATGTGGGCTCGGAAATAGAGTAGCAGGGTCAAAGGAGAAGAAGCAATGTCATGGAGAGGCCAGGGGCAAGAAAAAGAAGAAACGGTGAAGATCCGAAGTCTTTGGGCTCAAAATAGTTTAGAAGAAGTCCAAAAATCGGCTAAGTATAGAGAAGGTAGTGGAGAGATCCACATACCGGCGGCGCATCTCCAAGGGTAGATCCAAAAGTAGAGACTCAAACAAGTGCCGCTTTTCCATGTAGCCTGTGGTCCTAAAAGGAAGGGAGAGGTTGTTGAAAATTCCAAAGACCTGTGGAGGCTTCCAAGTGTTAACTCGATGCTCCTTCAGGGGCAAATTTTGATCGGGAGTTTCAGCAAGCGTAGAGCCTCCATGCATCTAGTCTCAAAAAAAAGGAGACAGAGTGTGTCCAAATGGCACTAATTCAAGGATCGAATAGAGAGAGGGTTCTCAAACAAGCGCCAGACTGCCGCATGTCCCCGATCAAGAAATATGCCCCCACCAAGCAAAGGACTTAGCCGAGAAACAAAGAAATTGAGCAGCCAGCAGAGAAAGCCATGTGTCGGCTCTCGCACCTTTCCAAAAGCAAAAAAAGATGCTGCCCTCGGGGATGCACCAACCAACCACGTGTCCCATATTAAAGAAGGGGCCCATTTTTCAAATTGGTTTTCCCGCTCTTTGGTACGGACCCGATGCAAACTTCGAAGGGGCATATCTTTCAACTCATGGCTTGAAATATTACAAATCGACACCATTGGAAAGATCTTGGCCTCATCTACGCCATGGAGATCTAAAACTTTAAGTTTGGGGAGGTTAGGTAGGTGAAAATGTATTTAGCATCATTAATACGGGATCTATCTGCCTCAACAACCAGATTGGATTCAATATGTTCTGTCATTTCCTCCTCCTTCAAGGCGCCGAACCAGTGATTAATGTGATCAGGAAGATTTGGGGCGATTCTCAGTAGGAGGCATTAATAGTAGTGGTTGAGCTTCGACCTACTTTTCCCAATTCTCTCTCTTTTTTCTCTTTGATTGAATCTATAAATGTTGGGTTAAGACTCATTGTAAAGGGTTAGACATTCTTCTATTTTACAGGCTCCCCTTTTCTTCTGGAAAAGGAACTCATGGAGTTTTCAGACCTTCCACTAGATTGTAATATGTTTTCTACCTTTTGGCCACTTTGTAATGCATTGTATCAATCTGCAGAGCAATAAAACACATCTGTGATCGATTTTAGATCCTTTCTTGTCTCTTTTGCTTTCATCTAGTCTTTCATTATAAATCTGGTTATCTATGCTTGGTTATTATATGCATTTTTTTGGTTTGTGTCTATTAGCAAAACAAATGTTCATCATTCCTTTGGTGCATCACCTTATAGCTTAGTTTGATTTCCTGCATTCCTTTTATCCCTGTCTCCTTGGTAAAACTTAGATTAGGTTTAGGAATAGGCCCTCTACAAGTTTTCACACATGCACCTAAACAGAGGAATAGGAACTAGCCTTTAATCTGGAGAGTTTTTCTCTTTTTTTTAGTCTCACACTTTGGAGAAAACTCAATGTTATGTGGATCACACCTAATAACTTTTCCTTAGAAAAGAAGATCTGACGATTCATTTGGAGGTGCTTTGATTTTGCACTAATAGTAATGTCCTTTTAACCATTGTTTTTTCAGATATTGGAGTGCCCAATGGGCCAAATAGCTATGTATGGGAGTATCTTGATGAGGACCCTTCTCCCGTGAAGAGGTTTGAAGTATACACTTACGACAAAATGACTAATGCACATAAGGTGCACTTGAAGAAATGGTACAAAAGAATATGCGATGCATTTGGGGTGGAGTGGAGAATCCCGAGTAGCTACCACCACCTTGGTGCATGGTGAGGTTGAGTTTGCAGTATATTAGCACTTATGTATAGGCAAGTTTACTTTGATAAATGGCTCAAAAGTCCATGGTGTAAATTATCGTTTGCCTTCACAACACAATATTTTTAGAGCACCATCAACAGTTCAAGGAGGCTAAGAAACTTAGATTTGATCTAAGTGAGGTAGACTAGGAGTACCACACACTACGTAGAACATTGGTATACCCTAAGAAACATGTGTATATGGAGAAGTATGTCTCCCATGACGTATGTATGGTAAAATCTGTGACAATTACTATTACATAAAAGATAACGGAAAGGGTGTATACGCACCTGAGGCCCAAGTTTGAAAAGGGCACATATGTGGAGGATAATGTATCCATCCCAGAGGACCCTACCATAAAGAAAAGGATGAAGAGAGAGAGGGAGGAGACTAGAGCAAGCGGTGGCACCGAGCATGTGTACAATTTAGACCGCAGATAGCGCAAGAGTTGGCAAGCGCTGGTCCAAGTACCTACACAAGGAGGAATAAATATCTCATTAAGGAGAAGTCATCTGAAAAGGAATTATCCCCTATTAAGGAGAAGTTACTCGAGAATGAAGACTCCCCTGTGTTAGATGAGTTACCAAAGAAAGACTATGTAGAAGATAGCGAGAAGCTCGGACTCGAGGAGACAAAAAGTGTGAAGGGTGACGAATCTGAGGATGAAGAGCGCGAGGAAGGTAAGAGTCCCCCTGTTCATGATATACCTGAATCTGATGAGGAGCCAAATGATTATGAGGAATGCACTCATAATATGGGAGGAAGTGAAGAAGAAGTTGGGGCAAATGTGCGTAAGACCTCACCCTTGGCCGAAGTACAATTGGTCGATACAAAGGGAAAGGGAAGTGGCAGACATCATTTATAACTTGGTGGAGAAAGAAGTGGAGCACAATGCTAAGGAGATATTGAAGGAAACAGAGGAAGTAGAAAATGAGTATGGGAGCATGGGCAGAGATCCCACCTTGCAATGATAGCGCGTGCATGGGTGGCAAGGGATAGTGATGCAAGGACCCAAAATGACTTATGTCAATGACCCTAAGCAAGGTCCTTTACGCGCACTTCTAAAGCACACTACCCATATATCAACTCTTTTTCTCGGATATCGTTTGATAGTGGTAGCTCATACACATGCACCAGGAAGATGTTTTCATGGAACTTTGAGTCTCATGTTGATGAGCCCGAGTTTGAAGTTGGCACGGAAGCAATAATAGAAAAATAGAACCTCAGTGAGATGAATCTTATTATGGAAACTTAGTGGTTAACTGATGAACATGTATGTAACATGCTCAACAAGATGTTAGTGGAAGTAGAGGCATGGTTATTCAGAAGGAATAACGGAATGAGAAACCTGGAGGAGGAATTGAAAGAAAAGAATAAGGAGATAATCGAGAGAGACAGGGAGATAAAAGGAAATGAGTCATTATTTGCATAACTGAAGACTGAGTTGAGCGAATAAAAGGTGAAGGTGTGTAAAACTTACAAAAAGGCGAAGACTATCTTAGACTTCATCATTCGAGCATGCCCATATTTAGCTTTGCTTGAGTAGAAGTATGAGTTAGCCTTTCTCTGCCTAAAGGATGTGGCACACTTGCTTACATTAGAGAAGCCACCAGGTTGCAGACTGCGCATGCGATCGGTAGAGCAAGTTCTGCACGATAGAGGGTGAGGAGAAAGCAAATGTAGAGGAAACTATAACTCGGTACTTAGAACTCTTTGCCTCGGTGAAGACCATGGTGCACATGGCTGAAGTTGTCTATGACAATTATGGAGACAAAGATAGAGTGGCGAGAATCTTCGTCGCTACCCATGAGGCGGACCTAAAGGAGTTCCAGGAGAAAAATAAGGGTAACAAGGTAAAGTGGGATAAAATAATTGTGGAGGTCAAAAATAAGACTGAGGTGATTGAGGACCTAAGGGTCTCGATTAAAAATAAAGTAAAAGAATTGTATCCTCGGGTCACTTGTAGAATGGACGTGCTAAGTGACCTTAGTAAGTAGATGGAAAACATTTTTGATACGCTCAAGGCTAATGGTGAGGATTTGTCATTTGATGAAGTTGGCACATTGATAGGGGATCTATTTTACCAAGTGCAGAATGAGGTGGATGCCTGGAGTAAGATTGAAGCAAGCTTAAATAAGGACTTCCCAATTCTTCTTCAGCAGTGATGGAATTCTTTCATTCTTTGGCACAAGCCGAAGTGTTATATTCTTCCTATTCTTTATTCTTTGTAGAAGATCAAGTTGTTTCTGAGGATGAACAACAAGTTTAGTGTGGGGTGATGTTGCACCTTTAAAAATGACTAATTCCTAAGGCAAAGAAAGAGCACGTGTGCACGCAAGGAAAGTGTGTAGAAAGGTGCTTAAGGAAAGGCACGCAAGAGAAGAGGTTGGCGCATGGAAGTAAAGCAGGGCTCAAGGACTTAGCCACATTTTTGAGGTGGTATCGCATAAAAACATGTGAGTGCTCGAGTAGGCATGATGAATGGATAAGGTGCCAGCCTAGAGCCTTGGAGGTCAAGAAAAGAATATTCCACACAAGGAATATTCCTAGGAGGATCATTACAGTTAGTGGAAGCCTTTGCAAGCTGGCATAAGCACTCGATCATGGAGGACCACACTTCCACTTGGCATGTGATCTGCTCATGGGTGAAACTATGGCGTTGAATCCAGATTCTATTTAAAGGAGTTCTTGGGTCTGAAATAAGGGGGATAGAGAGGTAACGAAGTGTTGCAAGAATTTTGGAAAGGATGTTGTTAAGCATATATGTATGTGCTCGGGTTTGAAACAAGGGTTGTAATGGGAAAACATAGCTAGGATATATGTTCGAGTAGTTGTGTAGGGATGGAATGATATTCCATGATGTATATGGTCTATGATGACCCTTTTTTATGTAATGTGGCTACTGTAAATGATTATGATCAATATATGAAGCTTTGTTATGAATATTTGTGCTTATGGATCAAACCCTAGTGTGTTTTCATGGGATTCATGGTTTAGATCTGTTTCTTCTTTGTTATTACAATGTTTATGGTTGTCTCATGGTGCATTCGTGTTTAGAACTAGCCCTTCTACTTTTGTATTAGATCAAATGCATGTGTTCTTGTTTTATAAACCTTTCCTCCAATAATGGCAGCACATTCTCACAAAGCTCACATACATGAGGGGCTCGGCCTCCCGTGCATGCCTCGGGTGAGTGCCTAGCACTTGGGTGATAGGTCGGAACATTTGGGGTTTAAAATAGGAGTTAGAGGTAAATGAGACTACACTTGATGAATCTAAAGAACTATGTGTCTCTAGTTTGTTAGTCTCGTTAATGGTTTACATTGTTGTTTTCCTCTAATTAAATGTTGAACTAATTTGGTTATTGGGTGAACTCTATTAGTGCCTACTCACAACAACAACCTTCCCTTTCCTAGTTTCTTTCATTTATCCCCCATCATCTGTAATTTCCTCCCTTGTACCCCATACAAGCACTTTGTCATAGGTTCAATGAAGTGTTCATGTGTGATCCCCGACCTAATTGGCTACCCCACAACATTTAGATAGGATTAAGATAATTTACATTCAATAATGGCAGTCTCCCCATACATAAGAAGGAAGGGTGTATCCCATGAGTATTGGTGGAAATACATAATTTTCCATATGACAAATTATTTCACCAACAATTTTTGGCTAATTTGTTAGGGAGAGATCTGCCCACGTGCACCCATAAGTATCTATGTAAAATACAAAAAAGTATATATTCCAAAAATAAAAACAAAAATTAGATTTGAAAGAACGCAAAACAATAAGCCCATGTCCCTATATATGTGTCTATAATCACGCATCTCATCTAATCCAACCGCTTCCAAATGATATCAATCATCAAGTGACAATAACGCTTAGATGTCATTCATAATCTTTGAGATCCCGTCTCATGTGGTTAGTTTCTCCCAGCATGCATCTAACAAATAAATATCAAAAATTAATCCACAATCCACCAAAATCAATTCAAATCTATCAACCAATCAAAATTAACAAAATCCCCAACTTTGTTAGAATCACCGGTGATTCTTATCAAATCATTGACGGACCCTTTAAAAACCACTTGGTGACTCCAAAATCACAAACAATTTCTAAGGGCCTATCAATTCTCATTAAAAAAACAAATATATATATATATATATATAAATCTTTAAAACATCACCTACCATAGCATGTGTGGGTTAACGTCGCCTCGTGCACCTCCAACAACCTCCATCACAATCAAATAGATTCAAAAATCACAATATATGGTTCTCTAGATGTTTTAATCTCAAAATAGTAACTATACCAAATGAGATTTTCAAATCACTTTATATAGCCTTTTTTTCGCACACCCAATTGTTGGCGGTTCATGCAATCATCGATGATTCTTTCTAAATCACTAGCAATTTTTTCAACTTACCTTTAAAATCAACTTTTGGTCCCTTGACCTTATCAAACCATCACTTTCATCATCCCTTGCCAAAATAGCACATTTTTCCAGTATGTGCTTCCTTTTTAGGGCCCCAAGCCCCTTTAAAAATTAGAATCAATCAATCAACATCAATCCTGCCTCATATTTCACAGTCTTTTCAAGAATACTCATTTCCTTTTCCACCATTAAGTCATACATCTATAGGTCGTGAACCCCTTGGTTCCCCTATCACTTGACTCCATGGTCGTGTAACCCCACCTTTATGGCAACATCATTTATCAAGTTTGTGTCTCCCGATACACCATGGATATCATACCCAACCGAGATCATTTCATGCGGCTACTACCTATGAATCATATGCTTATAGGTTACAAACCCATTGGTTCCCCAGTTACTTGACAATCTGATGGCACAAAGACCACCTTAGTGGAAATTTACTTTCATACCTAGTCCCGGGGCACCTTAAATCAAAACACACCATTATACAAAACCTATCTCATCCAACAACCTTTTCAAACTTAGGATCATTGCCCTTCGTCGCAATGATCCCCAATTTGAGGGGGGACCACCTATCCAAATAGATCAATCACTTCACTTGTTTTTGTCCAGTGGCCCATTTATCACAAAACACTTGACAAAAAGGGGGAAAATGTAGACACCTATTTCCTGGACACACCCCTCACACTCTCATTCAAAAATTCAAAAAAACCTATCTTATTAGCCTAAATCATGAATTACCCTCATAAAATCACATTTACATTCCGTAAAACCTATCTACTCACCCTAAACCTCCCTAACCATCTACCACTCATCCTAACCCCTTAAAGCCCCTTAACCTCTTCCTAACCTCTTCCACTCGCACCCAAACCCAAAAACCTCATTTGAAAGTGGTTAAAACCCACTTCCAACCCATTTTGCCCACATTTATTGGATCACCAACGAACTCTAACAGAATCACCAATGATTATAAATTGACAACCAAACTCCTTGTTTGGGGATCTTCAATCACTCTCGGTGAATCTCTGTTGCATTCACCATTAAGATGACGCCAATACAAACATCTAGCACATCCAATAGCTCAATCAAGCCCCGTGAAAGTTCACAATCTCTATAAAGCTCCCTCAAGCTTTTTCCTTTCATTTGTGTTATCAAGGTATGTATATTCATCTCAATTATATCCCAAGTTCTTTACACATCATCTATTATCTTGTCCAAATCATCATATTCATCTTTTTGCATCAAATTAGCATATTATCAAAGAAATCATAGTCCATTTAAACACCAATGATTTTGTCTTAATCGCTAGCGATTATGCTTGAATTTCCCACAATTTCTGTCATTTTATCATCCTACCACATTTACATACTTTCACCATCATTTCATCGTTCTATTTTTTTCTAATATGTCAGGTTCAAGACGTGTCTCCTTGTAGATTACAAAGTGTAAAGTGATTCACACCCCGCTACAAGTATCTATGACCTCTCAATCGTGCAGAGAGCCCTTTGTGTGGGAGCAGTTTAACATCACACATAAACTCAGCCTATGTGCCATCACTTTGAATCCTAAGATTGAAGACATCGAAAACCAACTTGAAGTGATAAGTGAAATATAGGACTCTGCAGAACAAACTTAGTTCAAGAACTTCTTGACTTAGAGCTCGTCGTAGCTCTTGCCTATGCCACCTATCAAGAAGAACAAGATCTCTCCATCCCTCTCAAATTCTAATCATATTTTCATTATCTTATTTCATATCATATCACTTGATTGTAAACACAAGTTGACATCCCTCGAGGAAGCCCATTGGTTCTGGGATTGGTCGTTATCGAACAACTCGTTTAATAGTTATCTAATATTTTCCTTGTTTAGTTATCATTTCTTACAGGTCCTCTCGCTCAGTAGAAGGATGAGTCTTATGCATTGTTCGTGTACGCACTCACCTCAACAATGCATTTTTCTACGCAAGTATCGTTAAACCCTACAACTTTAAGAGTTTTTCGTATTTCATTCTAATATTAATGAACCGAAATTCATTTCAAACCAATAGATCCAAAATAGAGGAGGAACCATTGTCAAAAATTTCCATGCCCTCCAACTAGTTGAATGCATAGCACTTTGCATACCCTATTTTCATGTAAAAACTATGAACTAGTAAAATTTTAACCTTGAATAATGAAGACATCGTGATTTTTTTATTTGATGGTAAAATTTCCTTTTTTAACACATTTTATTATATTCCAACTTTGTTTCGAATGCAAATTCAAAAACCTTCATCGCAAGCATTTATTTTACAACTAGCGGCCTTGCAAGTATGCTCCTATTTTTATATAAATGGTAATTTTTTGATGAAATGTTCATTTTTCTTTATCCTTGTCCCCTAAATATCCTCATGGTAGGATCAAAACACCATAAAGAATCACTAGAAGTAGAAGTATCGGGCGTGTCTTGTGTAAATCATAATGGGTCTCATCACGAATAGAATCAGTAATGTTTTTCATCACACCCAATTTTGACAAACATCCTAATTTAAAATGGGACCTACAAACATACTAAAACACTAAATACAGGGAGGAATATGCTACAAGAAAATAGGAATAATCATCATATCTCATCTTCTCTGTAAATTTGAGTTTGGTATGAACTAAATTAGGTTATAAACATTCATTGTAGTGTTTGTTTTTGGTAATAACCGAATCTAGGTTTTGCTAGTTTATTTATGGGTTTATTTGTTACTTTTGTTAGGACTTAGGTAGTGTAATTATATGAGTAGAATAGCTATGATTTTGGGTCAGTGGGTATCTGTCTTTGTCCTTTTCTTGAGTTGTTGTAAAGGTAGTGTGGGTTTTCTCTATAGGCTATATTGCAATCTTTATAATGAGCTTTAGTATGGAACTTTTCTTTAGAATGTTGTGAATCATAAATAATACACAACACAAAAGTCACAACAAATAAAAACCAAAATTCAACCACTTCTCTCAACATGAACATGAGTAAAGAAGTTTTTGCCTCAATGCCTTTCAAGAAAATTATTATGGCCCAATATAGAAAATGGATTAAAAAAATTCTTGTTATCCAAAGATCATTTTTAAAACAAAGGAATGGTATTTTATCTTAGAATAATGATGGTCATGGTATGAAGTTTTGAATGTGATTATATTATGTTTGATTTTGGTTTATATGGAGTTGTAATTGTCAATTTCATATGGAATGTAGAGTAGATTTCATCAAATGATGATGTTTTCTCAGCTTTTCTCTTTGATTAATAAAATTATCGATGAATATTTTTGTTTTATTTTCATTTCTTATTGATTGATTGATTTATCATGGATGAATATATTCAATTCATGAGTGAATGAATGAAATATTTTAATGTCTACAATACCAAACAATTTATGGGACTAAGAGTGAAACAAAGAGATGAATGAATGAATAACAATTTGATGCACGATTGAATATGGGGTGAATATAATATATTTATTTATTATGGGTTAAATATGTTTAGTTTTTTGGTCTTATCTCTCTCCTCTTTTATGATCTCATAACTAACAATTCTCATTTAAATACCTTTAAATACACCCGAATAAGCAATGCAAAATAATAGCTTATATCTCTTAATCCTTATAACTAAACCAAAGGGTCATGAGGTGACATATTAATTATTATTAATTACAATTAAAATAGGTGTGCCAAATGTACACTACATCATTTCTGAAAAATGAATGCTCGATGAAAGCGTAGAACTCTTCTTTTGGATCAAGGATGCACATAACAATAATATATTCTACTCTATTAGCTTCAATTATAAATATCACCACTTATTTGGATATAATCCTTTTGATTTGATAATCACATTGTGATTCCTTTATTGAGTAAGTGCACCAATCTAGGGGGCCAAAAGTGGACAAAAATCTGAAAACAAGCAAAACATGTACACATTTTAGTTTATTCAAAATGTGTACATGTTCTGTATAGTATGGACTATATATGTGTTTGTGGGGGGCTTATAGTTACAAAAATAAATGTTTAAGTTTTAAATTTATTTTAGTAAATATAAAAAGTTAGGGTCACTCTGCACCTAATGAAAGTGGTCCCGTACCTCCAACAATGCTTATAATCTAGAAGATAATTTTTCAAAATCCAATCTCACAAGATTTACTAATTTTCAAGATTTCAAAAGGACCTAAAGCTTTCAAGGCATATATATTGTAGTTGGTATTTGTTTCAGAAAACATATAGTATTTTGGCCCTACCACCGCTCGAATTGGTACCAATTTTGAATTTTTGTCCATAATTCACTTTAGTGACCACAAATCAATTCTATGATATTTTTCTACTTCTTACTTAAACGAGGTCCTCACTTTGTCGGTAGAGTATTGCTCCCTGAATGGGATTCCTGTCCTATGAACAAAATGAGGTAATTGTAATGTGTCTCCTCCTTAAGGTGTGATCAAGTGAATTGCATCAAGTGTACTGAGATGATTGGTCATTCTTGGAAATAGGGTGCTCCATATGAAGATCATCCCCTCACCTTTCATGGATCTAAAATCATCCTTTAATGAAATAAAATTCATGCTTCTCATATGTCTCTCATGGAGATAGATGATGTCTTAATACTTCACACATGATGGTCATGGATACCTTTGTGGCATGACTAGCTCATTTGAGCTTGTTCTTTGGAGAGATTTGGGTACAATGATAGTGTTAGGATATGATAATCATCAATTCAATTCTTGAGCTCCACATTTCATCTTTGAACATGAAAAATTATTCACAATTCAATTTCTTGACCAAGATGACACCTGTGTAGAAGCATGCTCAAGGGACTTGGACACCTTTTTTCTCAAGTTGTTCCTCATGAAAATGGGTTTCCTCCTCTAAATAGGGGATGAATCCTTGAATGAAATTTGAGGATGAGTTACACGTTCTTGACCTCTATACTTCACTAAAACACTATAAATCACATTTCAATGAAACTATTCTAAAAATCTAATTTTTCATACAACTCAAAATTTAGGTCTTATTTCATTTTGAACTAGGAGGGGCATATGAAGAGTTTTGCAATACCTAAAGAAATATTTAAGCCTTGAATCAATGTTGATTATTCCACCTTGTATATTATTATAATAGCCTTCCAATTCATATTTTTTTCATCCTAAATCTTTCCAAAACTCCTGGAATCATCCAGAGAAGTCATCTTTCATCGTTTTAGCTTTCATTCCCTGCACCTAAAAACCCGATCTTAAATAGATTGCTCCTGAATGAGATTTTATTTCCTAAACTTTCCTAAATTTACTTAGAAATATTCAATTATATTTGAAATCACCCTTAGATGCTTTATATTTTCTCTAAAAACTTTCGAAGGGTGTTCAATTAGCTATAGAATGGCCAAAAATGGCCTTTTTAGGCCTTCAGAGGAAGTAGTCTCTCATCAAAACTAAATGAGTTGATCAATCACCTTAGACATTATTCCCTATACATTGAATGATATTATTAGGAATTTAATTTGAGCCATGGTAAATGTTGAACTCATGATAGGTTGTCCAAATGATACAGAGTACCCTGCAATCCTCTTTATATAACTTCAACTCAAAATACAACTTCCCCAATTCAACTTTCTCCTTTTCCCTTGTTTCAAGTAGGTCTAGTTAGGGTTTGAAAGAAAAATTAAGGGTTTAATGTATTACCACCTGTTTCATCCTTACATCCACCTTTCAACACACCCATACACCTTACTCACGCACACTTAAATGGTTAATTACTCATTTATCCGTCATCTTGCTAGATTTTTTAACTTTTGGTTTTTTAAGACTCTTTGTTTACTTAAGCTCTAAACAATCTTATTAACTTTGTTTTTCACCTTCACCTTGAATTTTACTCAATGTTATTTTCACTCATCTCACTATGTTTACTGCTCTTCTAATCATTAACGCAAATCACTCAACTCTTCCTTTTTTGCTTAAGGCTTTTCATAAAATCCCTTACTCTCTCTAGGATTCTTTATAGAACTATGCAGATGACCAGTCAATAGGTCTACTTGATTTTTGTATAAGGATTTTCCCCTGTTCCTCAAGGATTCAAAACATTATAACACCACTCCCTCGATATATATAACTTCCTTATGAGTTTCTTTCCTAATACATCTCTTTCTCAAGGTTTTTATTACTAGTCACAAGAAATAAACATGATTGTACATTGCTTCCTTTACCTACTAACCACTCAATAATTTGTCCTTATGACCTGATTTTATGATTCCTTAATGCCCTTAGGAATTCCTAAAACATTTCAGAGGCTCCACCAACTTCAAACACATGGAATAAAGACTATTTTTCTAAAATTACATCTTTCCTAGCCCTCAAACCGGCATTAACATCAAGTAGACCGTATTTGCACAGTCCTTTGCTTTTATTATTATTCCAACATGTACTAGTGATTTTGAAACTCTTGGACTTCTTATTACCTTCATCCACACTTATCAAGGACTCTAGTAGGCATAAGTATTAACTATTACAATAAATGTTCTACTCTAGGCTCTTAAGACCTGACACACACGCTTAGGATTGTGAACACAAATTTAATTTAAGAAATCCTTTTTTAGATGTCTCATTACCTTTTCCTAACTTTTGAAACATTGTATCCTTATGATCAATGCCCTGAAATAGACTCAAGGATTCAATTGAATCATTATGTTCATGTTACATACTACTAAACTTCTAAAACAAAGCTATAGTCTAGTCTCGAGTAAGTCTTTCTATATATTTTCCATTCCCCGACACCGTGAGGGTTCCATGACGCCTTAAACACCGTTATAGATAAGAATACAATCCAAAACAATATATTTACACGTGAAAATGATTTGAAAAATATTCTCTAACCTATAAATTTGGTATCCTTGTCCGAGAGGACTATGTCACTTAACACCTAAGCCTATAACATACCTAGAGCTATTTCAAATATTCAAATTATACATTTGGAGGGAAACTCCATATTCTTTCATGTGGAGTCCAAATGGACTAGTACAATCTATGACCATCTCAAGTGGACCCAAGATACCCCTAGTCACCTAAGAAAGCCAAAATTGATTATTAACAAGATGTTCCTACATCATCGAGGAAGGATGCACAATGACTGAGAAGCCTTATTTTCAATTAAGGGCTTAGTTTTCATGCTTCAAAATTTTCAATTTCCATGCTAGTTATTTTTTCCATTCTAGAGCTATTAAAACACCCTCCATGAGAGTTTAGGAAAGATCTTAAGCATCCATAGGTGATGTCAGGGAATCTTGGAAGTGTTGAAGGTAATTTAGGAATATTTAGGAAAGGTTTTATCATTCAAGGACTATCTTGCTCAACATCGAGTTTTCTAGGTGCAGGGAACAAACACTCTAATGGTGAAACCTAACTTCTTTGGAAGATTCCAGGAGCTCTATAAGGAGTTAAAGGGAAAAAAATAGGCATTGGAAAGCTACGTAAATCCTCTACATGTTGGAGACATCCATTTTCTCTAAGGCTTAAAGGTGTCATGAATAATTTTAAAATAGTGAAGCTTCCCATTTTGGTTCCAAACCAACACTTCACCAATGCAACACTTCATGACACCAAAATAGGGCACTACTAATCAACCTTCATGCTTCTTGATGATTGACACCTCATGTTGAATCCTATGCCACCTAGACACCCTTTTCCATCAATGCAACTTGACATCAATGACAACACCAATGACACTATGTCCAATACATGTGTTTTGATTTGTTATGTATTATAAGGCATTTCATGAGTGCATATATTTGAGAAGTTGTTGTTTCCTTTTAGAGTTGTGAAGTTTGTAAAATCTAATTTTGACACATTTAACACTCCTACAAATGTCAGTAAATAATCCAAAAGGCCCCAAAACCTAAACAATGAATATATTCATTGCCAAAATAGACATCGATTGTAGAATTTAAATGTTAAAAGCTTTAGGATGAATGTTGAAATCCTAAAAATTACCTATGTACTAACCAGGTTAGGTTATAAAAATTGTAGTGCCCACATTTTTCTAGCTCAGTTATTTGTTACTCATTACTCATAGACATGTTTTGACAGAGATTTGTTATATTTTGGACATTACATTAGGAGATTTGATCTGATTAGGCATGTATGGACATTTAGGCGTATAGCGCTTGATTTAGCTTGATTACTATGTTGTTTGCATTATCTTATGATGTCATGGATACTAATTGATATGATGTTGTTTTGGAACATAGTTATATTGATGGTTACTCAGTTTGTTGCATGTTGAGATTCTATGGATACATGTCATTTTATCATTGTGACTAACTTATGGCGAATTATGTATAGTTGTGCACGTTGTCGCACTTTCGATACCAGAAAGATGAAATGATAGTCTAGAATTCATTGTTATCTTGTTTAGTAGTTGATTTATATTTTATCGAACATGTGCATTTAATGTGTGCAATGAGTGTGCAAGTGACAGGTCACAGGAGAACGTGGGACTCAGGCCAGCTACGCAACTTTGCACAAGCAGCCCATGGGCTAAGCCCTAGCCATGTTTATTTGCTTAATACCTTAGCGTTAGAATTAATGTTTTGGGCACCATGGGTGACCCTCATTTGTAATGTAATATGTCTTGTAATTATTAATTTTGCTTAGGGTGTTTAGTTTGTGTTGTAAACTTGTCTTGGGGAATTAATGACCCCACTTACATTAACTTTTGAATTACATTAATGATGTAATTAATCTAGAGGGTTTATGGTCACATGTGAACCCTTGGGTGGTCCCCACACCATCTAACCTTGTGCCAATTTTTTTCAAACCCGAAATTGGGTTATTTTGAGCATTTTTAGGGGGCCTTTTATGTTTGGGAGTTCCCTTAACATAAAAATGAGCCCTTGGACCCTACCTAATAGGTAGGGGGCTTATTTCCAAGGCTAGAGGGAGTTTTCCCTCCCTTTTTGCCTCTTGTTTGGTCACATCCATGTAAGGGGTATGGTTTAGTGTGCTTGTTAAAAGTTGCACAAGAATTGTCTTGTTAGCATTTAGAGTAATTTGGGAGAAGAGGGCTAAAAGGCATTTTACTCTTTCTCTCTTTTGTTTTGGCATCTTTGACCTTGAAGGAGAGGGGTGACACATGTCACCCCCTCATTTGTGAGGATTTTTACTTGCTCTTCAAATTCCCCCTCATGGGAAAGGAAGAGAACTTTTTTTTGGAGCTTTTGGCTTGGATGCTTGGGTGATTTGGAGCTAGAGTTTACTTGGGTCAAGAAGGAGAAGTTTGAAGTTGGAAAGTTTTTGGAGAGCTTTCTTTGAGGTAGGCTCTTAAGCCTTATTGTATGTGTTGTATTCATATTTGCTGTTAGATTGTTACTTGAAAATGTTTTTGTTGCATGTGGATTTTGGTTATTGTTTGCTTGTTTTTACTCCCTCCATCATATGGCATGATGGAGTTTTGGAGTTTGTGGGGGAAGAGAGAGGGATTTTTCCCTCTCAATCCTCATGGCTTGATGGACAAGCCTTGTAGGATTTTAGTGACTTCCCTCAAATGGTTTGAGGTGGGGATGGTGATTCATTTGGTTTGAATCTCCTTCCCCATTCTTGGTAAGGAAACCCCTTTGGGGTTTGAAAATCCTTCCAAGAAGGATTTGGGAAAAGGGTGGAGGAATAAGGAGGGTTTTAAATGGAATAGGAGAAATAAGGAGGGTATGGAGATCTTGGTATTGTGCTTATATTATTGGTTATAACTCTTGGAGAACTCCTCTCCTCTCTTCCCCACTTTGTTTAGAGGTAGAACTTGGTTTCTCCTCTTTTTTCTTGTAAAATTTGGAGTCTTGTCTTGGATATTTGTCCTATTTTTGTGTGGATGTATTATTGGTTGGTCACCTCACTCTTGTGCAAGTTATGGTTAGTAGTCCTCTTTCTCATGGGCTTGGGGGAGGTTAGCATGAATCCCAACCTTGGAAAGGCATGTAATGATGCCTAAGGTTGGGTGGTAAAACAAGCTCCTTCTCCTTGTGTGGATTTCTTGAAGGCATTTGAAGTTGGATCTCAAGATGGAAGTTGGTGATAGTTGGAGTTTCATTGTCATCTTCATTCTCTTTGTGGACATTGTCTCATTATATCTTTTTGGATATGGCTATGTGGAAACTTCTTTTATTGTAAATCCTCTCTTTTTTTGTATTTGAAAATTACTTTAAACTTGAGTAAGGTTTAGTTGAGCAATCTCTTTTATCCTTGTAAAGAAGCTTTGTAATATGTCTTTCTTGAGTAGTTTCATGTATCTTGAAGAATATGGTTATGTGGAAGTCTTCATTTCCAAGTAAAATTATCATTTTTGTAGTTAGCATTATGTGTAAATGTGAATAATGATTGCTTGAGAAATCTCTCTCTTCAAGCTTGCAAAGGATCTTGTAATGAATCTTCTTGAGTAGTTTTTGTAATTAGGTATATTTTGCATATGTGAAACTTAAACTCTTGATAATGGAAGCTTGTAAAATAGTTATTTACTCTAATATGTAGTGACTTAAACCCTTTTGGAATGAAAAGTTGTTTATTGAAAAAAAAAACATCTCTTCAAAGGAAACTATGTTACTTGTGGATATCCTCTTTGTTTAAAAATCTGATATATGTATTTTGTTAGAGCATTAGAAAAGAAAGATAGTCATGGCATTAAACCTTAGGATTATCATTGAATGAAAATACTCTCATTCTTGCAATATATCCTCAACACATAATATAAATACATTTAATTATATATTTTGTATTTATATTTTTAAATACAACCACACAATGTTTTTACAAGAATATTTATGACTCATTATATATTATTTTAGTTATGTATTTTAAGTGTAATATACTAAGAATCATTATACTTGTTTTTTATTATATATATATAATAAAAAAATAGTAATAAACATTATATAGTATAATATATTATATATTGCAAAATATAAATATATAATATATACTATGATCAATGGATAATTAATAATAAACAAACGATATATATATATATTTCGTATTAATAAATTAAAAAAAAAAATAAAAATAAATAAATAAATAAATAGACAAAAGAAAAAAAAATGAAGAATGGCCGCAGGTCTTGGGGAGGGTCGAGCCCTCCCCCACACCCACGCGGCCACCGTCACTCCCCACTAGTCCGCACCCCCAAAGACCATCGCGTGACCTACACCACCGTCACCTCTACCCGCGCACCCTGTCATGCGCCGCCGCTTCCCCTCTCCCACTACGGCCATTGTTCCCCCATGTCCTTCGCTGCCCCCTCCTCTTCATTCCTCCACACATCCATTTTCCCACCCCCTTCCACCTTAGTTGCCCTCTCTTACACCAAACCCCCTTCTACTAAATAAAAAAAAAAACATGCGCATTATCCCGGCATCCTGGAAATCATTTAAAAATACTCGGGGTTAGGACATCCATTATTAATATTATCTTATACATACATATATATATATATATATATATATATATATATATATATATATATATATCCCCCTTTTCAAAAGAAAATATGTGGGTGTTTTATATACCCAATAACCCAAAATCTTGGTAAGAAAATAATTACAAACAAAAAATAAATAAACTAATAAGGAAACAATATTGTTATTCTTCAAGACTCCATGAGAGCAAACTTCCAAGTTCCTCCTTAACTCGTACAAAGACAACAAAATGAAATTCAAATGAAAAGAAAGGAAAAGATAAAGTTGTCTAGGGCAAAATTAGATCTAAGGTGAGATCTAATTGATCCTAGGGTCCACAATTCACCCTACTCACTTTAGGTCATGGGTTTTAAAATGTTAATGGGAGTTAAACTTTATTTAGGATGTGTGTGTGTGGGTAACATAATAAAAAGGGGGATCTATTTCGAGTTAAAAGAGGTGTAGCCTTTTTCTAGGTTGTCTCTAAAAGTAACATAATAAAAGTTAAATAAATAAAATTAATTGGGGGTTAATGATTTAGAAATCGGGTAAATCAACTTAGATTAAAATAATTAAGTTGTTGGGTTAGTGTTAATTTAATTTTGGGTAAATTAAATTAATATAAATTAACTATTTAATGGGAAATGGTTAAGTGAAACATTAGTATTATTTTTCAATTCTCAAAAAAAAAAAAATTACCGACTTATTGGTCTATTTTCCAGGTGTCCTAGGCGGGCACTACATTTTGGTATTAGAGTGACCGGTTCACACACGCAGACACTCTAGGTAATCAATCAACCAGTTAACAAGATTAAAAGTAAATAAATAAATAAAATAAATAAACATTTTCCGCAACTATTTAATAACTTATTCACCACCTCGTGCACAGGGTCGCACCTAAGAGGGAACGATCAGCTAGAGGCTTGGGGCGTAGTGCACCTACGCAGGAGCCGTCGTCAGGCACTGAATTTGGGCCTCAGATATTAGAGGTCCTTTAGTAGCTGATAGGCATTATGGAGCAGCGTCTTCCACCACCGCAGGAGGTAAGAGAGGAGATTCCATTAGGAGACGAGGAACTGATAGGTGAGGACGCACATTCAGAGCCACCAGAGCACGATACACCAAGGCGAGAGAGGTCACGTCGCCCTAACGTTCATCATGATAGGGTAGCCTCATACCGTCGTAGCCGCCGACACAGTCTTGAGGGACCATTTGGGGATAGGTGACCCCTTTCACCTGTTGGACACATCGTCGAAGATAGAGATACAGCGGTGATTAGAGATCTCCTTCGCTTGCAGCCACCCACCTACACCGGCTCTCAGATGGATTTGGGGTTGAGTCATGGCTCCTTATCTTGGATAGTTGCTTTGGCTTACACTCTTACGAGAGCAATGTCAAGGCAAGGTTCGCCATACACCTCCTCTGAGACGCAACAGACATTTGGTGGAGGAATGAGGAGCGGAAGCTCCATCTGACTCGAGAGACAATGACCTGGGAGATGTTCGAGGAGTGATTCAGGCTCGTTATATGTCAGAGAATTTCATGTAAAAGAGGATCGATGAGTTTCATGACTTACGACAGGGATCTGGCACAGTAGCACAGTATGAGAGCAGGTTCCTGGATCTTCTGTAGTATGTGGACTACCTGCAAGATGAGAAATTGCAGGTCAACAGGTTTATTCGAGGCCTTAATGCAGATATAGCAGGAGCAATTAGGATGTTATCTCCTCCCACACTTGAGAAGGCCGTTGAGAAGGCCTACTTAGCTGAGGAGAACAAGACCAAGGCACAAGAGCACCGAGATAGAAACAAGAGCAAGTTTCAAGAGAGGATACAGGCCTTTCAGAGTCAGAGGTCACGGGTACAGCACCACCCCTAGAGGAGGATTCTGGCCTCTTCCTGAAACACCACGAGGGCTCCACCACACCCACAAATGCGCACTGAGACAACAACAAGGCCACCGCAGCAGGGGGGGCTAGACAGACACAGGGTTTTAAGAGAGGTGGTTCTAGAGGTAGTTTTGGTGGAGCCAGGGATAGGAGGTAGGGTACTTAGTAGGTACAACCATCTCGCACGTAGCAGTCTGCTAGGGTTGGACCGGCAGGATCAGTACACCAGAGTACAGGAGGGACTCCATCTCATAGGGGTACAAGAGGATGTTTCATTTGTGGATCTCCTGATCACTATGTGCGTATGTGCCCGCACAAACCAAATACCATGGATGCACAGAGAGCCGCTAGATCTGAGTAGATGGTGGGTGACATGGGACGCACCCATCGTGTTTATGTAGCGGTTAACAACCGTCAGGTCGAGCATTAGGCCACACTCATTGAGATGACAGGTACTATCAGGGGTATTTTTGTCTCAACACTTTTTGATTCAGGTGCTTCAGATTCTTTTATATCACCTTCTATAGTGGACCAGTGTGGGCTAGTGGTGGCTAGGAAACTAGATAGTTGGCAGGTTGAGTTGGCCTCTAGGGCCAAACTCATCGTGGACTCGTATGTGGAGAGTTACATACTTGATTTAGGAGCCTTCTCCACTACACTTGACCTCCGAGTTATTCCTCTAGGATCTTATCAAGTAGTGTTGGGTATGGATTGGCTCGAGGCTCATCGAGCTAAGGTGGATTGTAGAAATAAGGTCATTGAGTATCAGGATGATCTTGGGAGTGTAGTTACGATTTCAGGGATGAAGAGACCTATCTCTTTGTGCATGATCTCGGCTAAGCAACTCAAGTGGAGCATGCGTAAGGGATCTCAGTTATTTTCTATCACCATCAGTGACCGATCAGAGAGCACTCTATAGCACTCACCCTTAGATGATCATGCAGTTTTGAGGGAGTATGCGAGATGTGTTTCCATGTGAGCTTCTAAGGTTACCACACCGTAGAGAGGTGGATTTCACCATTGATTTAGTACCTGAATCTACACCAGTTTCTAGGGCACCCTATCGGATGAAGACTCCAAAGCTTCATGAGCTCAAGATTCAATTAGAGGAGTTGTTAGATAAGGGTCTCATTTGTCCTAGTGTATCACCTTGGGGAGTGCCAGTCATATTTGTGAAGAAGAATGATGGTTCTCTCAGGCTTTGTGTTGACTTCAGACAGCTCAACAAAGTCACAATAAAGAATCATTATCCGCTCCCTAGGATTGATGACTTGTTTGATCAGATACGGGGAGCAAGAGTATTCTCCAAAATCGATCTCAAGTCAAGGTACTTTCAGTTGCGCATTTCAGATGCAAACATTCATAAGATAGTGTTTCGCTCATGTTATGGGTATTATGAGTTCACAGTTGTTCCTTTGGATTGACCAATGCCCCAAATGTCTTCATGAGCCTCATAAATGGAGTATTCAGGACATTTCTAGATCACTATGTTTTAGTGTTCCTTGATGACATATTGATTTTTTTCGTTTTGAGGAGGAACATGAGGAGCATTTGAGACAGGTACTTCAGGTTTTGAGAGAGTAGAAGTTGTATGGGAACTTGGAAAAATGCAGCTTCTTTCAGACAGAGATTCAGTACTTGGGTCATATCATATCAGGTGAGGGTATCTCAGTAGATCCCTCTAAGATACAGGCTATTATGGACTAGCCAGCACCCACATCAGTTATTGAGGTAAGGATTTTCATGGGTTTAGCAGGGTATTACCGTAGGTTTGTACAAGACTTTTCTAGGATTGCTCACCCTATCACTTCTCTTCAAAGAAAAGGGAAGAAGTTTGATTGGTCAGAAAAGTGTGAGCAGGCCTTTCAGTTGCTTAAGGAAAGGTTAACCATGGTGCCCATCTTAGTAGTTCTAGACTGACAAAGGATTTTGTTGTTTGTACTGATGCATCACTAGAGGGTTTGGGAGCAGTTCTTATACAAGAGCGTCAAGTTATTGCATTTGAGTCTCATAAGCTCAAGGACTATGAGCTTAATTACCCTACTCATGACTTAGAGCTTGCAGCTGAGATTGTCCATGCACTTGTGCATTGGTGACATTTCCTTTCGGGTAGACCTTTCATTTTGAGGATGACAGACCATCGTAGCTTGCAGCATATCTTCTCACAGTCGAACTTCAATGCTTGTCAATGGTGTTGGATGGAATTCCTATGTGAGTATGACATGGAGGTGTAGTATATCAAAGGAAAGGAAAATGTGATTACAGATGCACTTAGTAGATGACGACATGTCCTTGCTTCTTTAACACTTCAGTCAAATTTGAGAGGCAAGATTCTTGAGCACCTTCCAGAGGATAGATTTTATGAGGGAGCTAGGCAGATGTTGGAGTCACAGGGTTCATTAGAGGGCATATATTCTAGGTGTGTTTTAGAGACAGATGGTTTACTTCGGTTCCATAGGTGCATCTACGTGCCTAAGGCCGGTGAACTACGTAGCTTCATCCTTACAGAGGCTCATCGAGCCCCATATGCAGCACATCCAGGAGTGAAGAAGATGCACGCTGATCTAAGGGAGTTATATTATTGGCCAGGTCTTCGACGGGACATAGTAGATTTTGTTGCACATTGCCTTGAGTGTCGAGAGGTTAAGGCAGAGCATTCTCATCCCACAGACTTTTACATCCTCATAATATTTATAAGTGGAAATTGGATGTGATCTCCATGGATTTCATAGTCAGACTTCCTATGTCCTCTTATCATCATGATGCCATTATGGTCACCGTGGATAAGTTGACCAAGGTTGCGCACTTCTCACCAACCAAGGTCACCTATAATGCACAGGCCATCACCAAAGTATTTATGGAGGACATTGTTAGGTTGCATGGGATTCTGAAGACCATCATCAATGACAGGGATACCATCTACACTTCAGTTTTCTAGACTTCCTTTCAAACCGCTCTAGGTACTCAGATTAATTTCAGTTCAGCTTATCATCCAAAGACAGATGGATAGATAGAGAGAGTTAATCAGGTACTTGGAGGACATGTTGAGGATGTATGTGATGGACCAACGAAAAAATGGGAAGATTATTTGCATTTAGTTGAGTTTGCCTACAACAAAAACTATCATAGTTCCATTAGTATGGCTCCTTACCAAGCTTTGTATGGTCGACCTTGCAGACACCTTTGAGTTGGGATAGACTAGATGACAGGATTATTTTGGGACCAACTTATCTACAAGATTTAGAGCAGCAGGTTGTTCTGATTAGACAACGTCTTGAGCAGGCTAGAGCACGCTAGAAGGCATATGCAGACACCAAGAGGATTGATCGTCACTTCTCAGTGGGTGACAAAGTCTTCTTGAGAGTTCATCCTCATAAGAGTCCAATCTGCTATGGAAAGGGTTCTAAGCTATCACCTCATTTTGTGGGGCCTTTTGATATTTTAGAGGTCATCGGTCTAGTTGCCTATCACCTAGCTTTGCCACCACACCTTGCACGGGCCCACGATGTATTTCATGTTTCGTACTACATAGATATGTACTGATGTTTCTCATGTTTTGGATTGGTCGGCATTATAGGTAGAGGATGGAAGGATAGTGGAGACTGGAGCCCATACACATACTGGAGCATAAGAGGTTGGCCCTTTGGGGTTGAGACTTAGACAAGGTTAGAGTGCATAGTGGGACCGATACGATGAGACAACAAGCTACACCGAGGATGCGACACCTTCGAGGGCTAGATATCCCTATCTCTTTCAATGAATTCTAAGAGGAAGTCTAATTTTAGTAGAGGGGGATGTAGTGCCCACATTTTTTTAGCTCAGTTACTTATTGCTCATTACTCATAGACATGTTTTGATAGAGATTTGTTATATTTTGGACATGACATTAGGAGATTTGATCGATTAGGCATGTGTGGACATTTAGATGTATAACACCGATTTAGCTTGATTACTATGTTGTTTGCATTATCTCATGATGTCATGGATACTAATTGATATGATGTTGTTTTGGAACGTAGTTATATTGATGGTTACTCAGTTTGTTGCATGTTGAGATTCTATGGATACATGTCATTTTATCATTGTGACTAACTTATGGCGAATTATGTATAGTTGTGCACGTTGTCGCACACTTTCGATACCAGAAAGATGAAATGATAGTCTAGAATTCATTGTTATCTTGTTTAGTAGTTGATTTATATTTTATCAGACATGTGTGTTTAATGTGTGTAATGAGTGTGCAGGTGACAAGTCACAGGAGAACGTGGGACTCAGGCCAGCTACGTAATTTTACACAAGCAGCCCACGAGCTAAGCCCTAGCCATGTTTATTGCTTGAGACCTTAGCATTAGAATTATTGTTTTGGGCACCATGGGTGACCCTCATTTGTAATGTAATATGTCTTGTAATTATTAATTTTGCTTAGGGTGTTTAGTTTGTGTTGTAAACTTATCTTGGGAATTAATGGCCCCACTTGCATTAAGTTTCGAATTAGATTAATGATGTAATTAATCTAGAGGTTTAGGGTCACATGTGAACCCTTTCGTGGTCCGCACACCCTCTAACCTTGTGTCAAATTTTTCCAAACCCGAAATTGGGTTATTTTGAGAATTTTAGGGGCCCATTTTATGTTTGGGAGTTCCTTAACATAAAAATGAGCCCTTGGACCCTACCTAATAGGTAGGGGGCTTATTTCAAGGCTAGAGGAGTTTTCCCTCCCTTTTGCCTCTTGTTTGGTCACATCCATGTGAGGGATATGGTTAGTGTGCTTGTTAAAAGTTACACAAGAATTGTTTTGTTAGCATTTAGAGTAATTTGGGAGAAGAGGGCTAAAAGGTATTTTACTCTTTCTCTCTTTTGTTTTGGCATCTTTGACCTTGAAGGAGAGGGGTGACACATGTCACCCCTATTTGTGAGGATTTTTGCTTGCTCCTCTTCAAATTCCCCCTCATGGGAAAGGAAGAGAACTTTTTTTTGGAGCTTTTGGCTTGGATGATTGGGTGATTTGGAGCTAGAGTTTACTTGGGTCAAGAAGGAGAGAAGTTTGAAGTTGGAAAGCTTTTTGGAGAGCTTTCTTTGAGGTAGGCTCTTAAGCCTTATTGTATGTGTTGTATGCATATTTGCTGTTAGATTGTTACTTGAAAATGTTTTTGTTGCATGTGGCTTTTGGTTGTTGTTTGCTTGTTTTTACTCCCTCATCATATGGCATGATAGAGTTTTGGAGTTTGTGGGGCAAAAGAGAGGATTTTTCCTCTCAATCCTCATGGCTTGATGGACAAGCCTTGTAGGATTTTAGTGACTCCCCTCAAATGGTTTGAGGTGGGGATGGTGATTCATTTGGCTTGAATCTCCTTCCCCATTCTTGGTAAGGAAACCCCTTTGGGGTTTGAAAATCCTTCCAAGAAGGATTTGGTGAAAGGGTGGAGGAATAAGGAGGGTTTTAAATGAAATAGGAGAAATAAGGAGGGTATGGAGATCTTGGTATTGTGCTTATATTATTGGTTATAACTCTTGGAGAACTCCTCTCCTCTCTTCCCCACTTTGTTTAGAGGTAGAACTTGGTTTCTCCTCTTTTTCCTTGTAAAATTTGGAGTCTTGTCTTGGATATTTGTCTTATTTTTGTGTGGATGTATTATTGGTTGTTCACCTCACTCTTGTGCAAGTTGTGGTTAGTAGTCCTCTTTCCCATGGGCTTGGGGGAGGTTAGCATGCATTCCAACCTTGGAAGGCATGTAATGATGCCTAAGGTTGGGTGGTAAAACAAGCTCCTTCTCCTTGTGTGGATTTCTTGAAGGCATTTGAAGTTGGATCTCAAGATGGAAGTTGGTGATAGTTGGAGTTTCATTGTCATCTTCATTCTCTTTGTGGACATTGTATCATTATATCTTTTTGGATATGGCTATGTGGAAACTTTTTTTTCGTATTTGAAAATTACTTTAAACTTGAGTAAGGTTTAGTTGAGCAATTTCTTTTATCCTTGTAAAGAAGCTTTGTAATATGTCTTTCTTGAGTAGGTTCATGTATCTTGAAGAGTATGGTTATGTGGAAGTCTTCATTTCCTTGTAAAATTATCCTTTTTGTATTTAGCATTATGTGTAAATGTGAATAATGATTGCTTGAGCAACCTCTCTCTTCAAGCTTGCAAAGGATCTTGTAATGAATCTTCTTGAGTAGTTTTTGTAATTAGGTATATTTTGCATATGTGGAACTTAAACTCTTGATAATGGAAGCTTGTAAAATAGTTATTTACTCTAATATGTAGTGACTTAAACTCCTTTTTGGAAGGAAAAGTTGTTTATTGAAAAAAAAAAGTCTCTTCAAAGGAAACTATGTTACTTGTGGATATCCTCTTTGTTTAAAAATCTGAATTATGTATTTTGTTAGAGCATTAGAAAAGAAAGATAGTCATAGCATTGAACCTTAGGATTATCATTGAATGAAAATACTCTCATTCTTGCAATATATCCTCAACACATAATATAAATACATTTAATTATATATTTTATATTTATATTTTTAAATACAACTACACAATGTTTTTACAAGAATATTTATGACTCATTATATATTATTTTAGTTATGTATTTTAAGTGTAATATACTAAGAATCATTATACTGTTTTTTTATTATTATATATATATATATATATATATATATATATATATATATATATATATATATATATATATATAATAAACATTATATAGTATAATATATTATATATTATATATTATATATTACAAATATAAATATATAATATATACTACGATCAATGGATAATTAATAATAAACATATATATATAATATATTTCATTATTAATAAATTTAAAAAAAATAAACAAAAAAAAAATAACAAGAAAAAAAAAAAACGCAGTCTTAGGGAGGGCCGAGCCCTCCCCACACCCACGCGGCCACTACCACTCCCCACCGTCCGTACCCCCCAAAGACCATCGCCGTGTCTTACGCCACCGCCGCCTCTACTGCGCACCCTACGCCGCCCGCCGTTGTCGCGTTCCCCTCTCCCACCGCGGCCGTTGTTCCCCCATGTCCTTCGCTGCCCCCCCCTCTCCTCTTCATTCCTCCATGCATCCATTTTCCCACCCCCTTCCACCTTAGCCGCCCTCTCTTACACCAAACCCCCTTCTACTAAATTAAAAAAAACCTGCGCATTATCCTGGCATCCGGAAATCATTTAAAAATACTCAGGGTTAACACATCCATTATTAAATTATCTTATATATATATATCCCCTTTTTCAAAAGAAAATATGTGGGTGTTTTATATACCCAATAACCCGAAAATTTTGGTAAGAAAATAATTACAAATAAAGAATAAATAAACTAATAAGGAAACAATATTGTTATTCTTCAAGACTCCATGAGAGCAAACTTCCAAGCTCCTCCTCAACCTACAAAGACAACAAAATGAAATTCAAATGAAAAGAAAGAAAAAGATAAAGTTGTCTAGGGCAAAATTAGATCTAGGGCTGAGATCTAATTGATCCTAGGGTCCACAATTCACCCTACTCACTTTAGGTCATGGGTTTTTAAAATGTTAATGGGAGTTAAATTTTATTTAGGATGTGTGTGTGTGGGTAACAAAATAAAAAGGGGGAATCTATTTAAGTTAAAAGAGGTGTAGCCTTTTTCTAGGTTGTCTCTAGTAACATAATAGAAGTTAAATAAATAAAATTAATTGGGGTTAATGATTTAGAAATCGGGTAAATCAACTTAGATTAAAATAATTAAGTTGGTGGGTTAGTGTTAATTTAATTTCGGGTAAAATTAAATTAATATAAATTAATTATTTAATGGGAAATGGTTAAGCGAAACATTAGTATTATTTTTCGCTCAAAAAAAAAAAAAAAATTACCGACTTATTGGTCTATTTTCCGGTGTCCCGAGGCGGGGAACTACAAAAACAATCTCCTAAACTATGAATCATGGAGTCATGTGAGATTAATTCCACAAGGTGCGAGTGACCCTAATTTCTTATATTTACTAAAATAAATTTAAATGTAAATAGAAGCATGCCAAAAACACATATACTACCTATACTCATAGGAATGTGTACGTGTTTTATGTTTTTTCTTTTTTCCAAGGCATGCCTCTAGGATTGGATCCAGTTTGGATCCCCAACCCTGAGGCATGGACCTACAAAAACATAACAAATATCGTGCTTTTGTAGAAAATAGGAAAATAGCTATTTCGCCATGATAAATCAAACTAAAATGATTGATACATTTAATAAAAATATGACTACGACATCGAGCAAATTTTCTTCTTTCTAAAAATATATTTTTTCAAATTTTCTGACTAATATAAGGTTTCCTTACTAATTATTTTCTAACTATGCCTTTTGTAGCTATTTTTTTGGAGTTTATACACATCTATCTTTCATCGTGTATCTTTTTTTGACTCATCAAAATTGAATAATTTTTTTAGGCCCAAACTAGGACTAATTCTATACATATTAAAAAAACTAATTTTTGATATTTTTGAGGTAGTTAGGAGGGCACTATTGAGCTCCATTATTTTTAAAAATTTAAAATTTGTGTACTAGAAAAATCACTAAAAAAACAATACTCGCTAAAAGAATCTAAAAAATCCTAGCCCAAACTAGATGCTCTTATCTATCTTTCTACCAAAGGGTTTTCAAAAATACTAAATAGTGCTCAAAAAATGGTGGGGGCACGAAAGACTATCTACTATGTTTTTAACAAAAACAGAGCACATGTTGGTATTTTAGTTATTTGACCCACTTAAACTTAACCATTTTCAAAAAAATAGTAGCTTAGAAACTAGACTCAAAATGTTATGATTCATGTTCTTACAACATCTTCCAATTTTGAGTGTAACTATTTCAAATAACTTGTACAAGTTGAAGATTTTTATTTTTATTTTAAAAAAGTGTCCACTTAAGACCCCCTTTTGGCCCCCCAAATTGGTGCACTTACCCTATTATACATTTCAACAATAAAAAAAGCATTTAATCAATTTTTTTCATATAGTATTTTCTTGTACAAAATTAGTGTTAAGAAAATAATATTTACATCTCGTAGTTTACTTTGGTAAATAGTAATTATATTATTACCTAAGTTAGAATATATTGTTTGGTATGGTATTGTTGTGAATAACAAACAATAATATGTGGGTAGTGTTATTTGGTTAATAGGTTGAGATATTTTAGGATCATATTATAGGATCGAGCATCCCCAATTATAGGATATATATGTCTCCTATATTTTTTTATGTTCACAACATAATAATTCAATATAATTCAGTGTAAACCTACTTTCTTTCGCCAAAAATGACTCGCATCTTCTTACATTGACAAAGCTTCCAACTAGATAGTATTGGGCGAGTTTACCATTGGTCACTTCTTCGGTCATTTCTAGCAGGGAGACGTGTGTGCTCAATAAAAATGGAGTTTTTCAACTTGTGTATAGCAACTAATTCTAGTGGTGGTTGGTGGAGATTAAATTGTTTAGGGTTGAATTGGATTTTATTGCTTATTTTTCATTTGACCACCCGAAAACATCAAGAACTATTGTTTTATATGCCTCGCTCGCCAAGGGATGGCTTATACGTAGGGCTCTACTTGTATCTCACCACTCAAGATTAACTCAAGGGTTTGATTACTTTTGTCACTAGTTTGATGGTGAGTATATTTACCTAGGTGTTGTGATTAGCTTTGTGTTGCGACTAGGAGCTTAGTGGATTCACTTATCAATGTTGTAGATGCATTATGTATGGATGACTCCCATGAATAGATCGCTCATGAATGCATGGAGGGAACTTGGTTTTGGGTTTGTAGTATTGGCCACCTTGTCGATCAACTCGCTAATGTAGATATCTAGGGCCACTAAATGTGGTTTTTGTTTTGCACAAATTTCCCGATTTTTAACCACTTGCCATCCAAATGGGAAATCGACCATTCAAAAACTTACTTTCCCATCTCATTTTTTTCTCGCCCAACGTAACTCACCCGTGACTTGGGTGTCTCGGTTTGCGAGTTTTGGATCTACTTACATTGTAATGCATCTAGCTATAGTGGTTTAACCAAATTACATATATATAAACTATACATACATATATATATATATATATATATACACACAATTATAAATAGTATGTACCTATTTTCTTTACCTTTGATCACCGCTCCCCAAAACAACACTTCAGTATAAATTATTTTTCAATTTTTATCATTGCTCCTTTTACAAATAGTATCTTGCATTTTCTTATCGTGCTCATGCTTCTCAGCTCTCGCTTCACTTCATTACATTCACTATCTTACTTGAAGTTCCATTACATCTACCATTACTGCACTTCTACTATTATAAATTGTTTTGAAAAACTTTTCCAAAATCCATTGATGAAGTGAGAAGATAATTTATTTTCACAGGTCAAATGTTACATGCAACAATTGCTTCAGGGGCTAGAACACTGTCATGAGAGAGGAATACTACATCGTGATATTAAGGGATCTAATCTACTAGTAACATTACTAAAATACAAAAATTTAATGGTGGCTCTATTATCCGAATAGTCATACAAATCAAAACAACAAAAATGCAATCATTGTATTTAACTAGAAATTTCTAACGTCCCAACAACCCAAAAGACAACAAATCATGGAAGGAAGCAACCAAAGGTTGTGGAATTTGGCTTTGGGTTATAACTCAAACTTTTCAATATTTTTGGATATTGCAAATATATTTATGGATCCAATCGAAGCTCCTCAACATTTCTCTTGGATATATGTGATTGATGGAACTATTCAAATACATGCATGTTTATGGAACATTAGAAATCTAAGCATGCTTTTGATACTGGTTTTTGATGTTTTAGGTAGAAGCTTCAACAAACCAAGAGGCTCATCAACAAATGCCACTTTAAAATCTACCTTCCAAGATTTTGTCTTTTCATAAATGTGTAATTTTATTAATTGATCTATCATCAATTTATTTTTGTCATATTTAGTAGTGCACTTGAGATTTTAAGTTCTTTTCACAACAAAGATTATCATTTTAAAATTAAACACATTAATATTTTCATACAACTTAGTTATAATGGTTTTTACTTTGTTATAGTTAATCTATATTTTTGTGTTAATTATGTATTTTTATTCTATTGTTACATAATAATTTGAGAGTTATTGTAATAATGACTATCATTTTATGTGTTTATTTCACATTTATATCCTATTTTTACATAATAACTTGACAATGGTAGCAATTTGGTGCTAGATTTTTCTTGTACAGCCTCTACCAAGATTCTTTGTGGGTCACTCTTATTAGAAACATGTCCAATTTTGATATTGCAAAAAAATATGTTACCGATTTCTATACAAAATACTTCTACATCGGCAGATTTGCCATATTGTTGGACATAATATTCTAATTGGTATGTTATTTTGATAAAGTTCTTAGCTTCAAGTGGTCAAGAGTTCAACCCGCCAATGGTTAGAAAGTTGTGATAAAGTGAATAGGGGTGTCAATTGTATTTTCTAGTGTTATTTTAAAAAGTAATAATTAGAATTAATTTTTAAATATTTTTAATTAGTCATGTCTTTTATTTCTTAGGTTTGGAGTCATATCTAAGTCAATTCAATTGTGAGTAAATTAACGTTATCATATTATTATCGTGGCATAAAAAGTTTATTTGTGTCATTTCCTAAAATTAAGTCTAATATTTAATTCGATTTTATATCGATTCAATTTTTCATTTATAATTTTTTCATTCGTTATCATTAAATGTCTTGTCATCAAGAGTTATTTTGTGTGTTAATTCCTTCATCATATAGATTCAAAATAAATAAAAATCCTTATGAATGCATTATCAATGGAATCCAACATTCGATTAAGGTATGTAATACATGTGTTGTTTCACATTGCGGGAGGGAAATTATATCAATAAATCCATTATGGAAATTGTTGAGCTTCATCACCATATTACTAAGTAAACAACATGTCACTAGAATATGGAAGCACATGAGGTGGGAGTTTGATCAACGAACTCACGTCATTCACCAACAATGAGGTCGCATGAAGCTATGGTGGAAATATTTTGTGTTATGAGTATTTGAGTTTCAGGTTGTGTAATTTGTTTATTATTTTTACTTTAAGTGGTATGTTGTTTGGATGCTAGAAAATTATTGTATAGGAGGGAAGTTGACTGTGGAGATCCTCTTACTACCGTACTTCATTGGAAGATGATTAGTCGATGAATACGTTCATTGACAATGGTGATCATGTGCAACAAGATCTGTGAGGTGGGATCTAGGCACTAGTGTGCAATACGATACAATTTTATTTTCAAAGTGTTCCCGGTTGTGTGAATAAATGGAAATTTCACATTATGGTGGGGAACATGACACAAATTTTCCATTTCCATTTTGTGCCAAACTGGACAAAGTCAAGGCAACTTCCAGTGGCAGTTTTCTATGTTGTTTGAGATTGAGTGACAATGGTCAACAACCATGGCTATAATTAAGAACATTGTGATTATTATGGGATGTAATGTGAAATATTTTCCAGTGTGAGTATTATTGTTCAGTTTTATAATAAGTGAGTTATGATTCCTATATAATTCCCTAATGTACAAGCATAGTGGCGAACAAAAGCACCAGAGTAAGTCAATTCATGGATCTTGAAAATGTTTGTGGAAATCCATAAAACCACATGAGGTGGAGAGTTGATGGGTTCCTATCACGTCGGGTTTTTGGTAAGTCTATTTAAAACCATGGAAGGAGAGAGCCTTTCTTTTGTATCAAGGTCATGAGTCACATAGTTAAACATGTCACAAGGGTGAGCATATTGCATATGAGAGTGTGAATGTTTTTCTGCCATGTAAACAGTAAGGGGGGAGTGTTAGGAAAATAGTATTTACATTTGGTAGTTTACTTTGGTAAATAGTAATTATATTATTACCTAAGTTAGAATATATTGTTTGGTATGTTATTGTTATGAATAACAAACAATAATATGTGCATAGTGTTATTTGGTTAATAGGTTTAGAGATGGGAGGATCAGAGCATCCCCAATTATATGATATATGTCTCCTATATATTTGTTTGATGTTCGCAACATAATAATTCAATTGAATTTTTGTAAACCTACTCTTACCATCTCAATTAGATATTCCTTTAACATTTAGGTATGTTTTACTGGTCTAATAGTGCTTATACTTTTTGTAAGAGATAGTAAATAATAAAATTTCTCCATTAAAAAATGCATTGTGTTTTCAACCAAATTGTTTTTGACTCTTGCAGTGAAGACAAATATATCTTGCAATTTTTTATTGTCGAAGCATTTAGTTATTTGGGTCTTAAAGGTTTATAAGGTTTGGAAGAGTAATGCATCCAAGTATTTTGTTGAAAAATGCATCTAGTTGAAAAATAAGGTTGGTTAAAAAACACAACACATATATTTCAACCAATTAGTTTTTGTTTTAATGATTGAGAATTATGATGTAATAATCATAAATTCTTTGCAATATTTATAATTTTAGAAAAATTGAGTAGTCAAACACTTTGGTTTTTGTTGGTTGAAAACTACATGGTGTTACTTAAACCTTCAGAGACATATTTTTGGTGAACTTATGACACCATTCAATAGTAATGACATTTTTCAGTTTTGTTTAATTGTTATGAGTTATTGTTACATTGTATATCATTGCATATCATCTAGTTTTTGTTTTGTTTTTTGCATAAGGACGTGCATGAAATATACTTCTTACAAATTTATTTGTACCTTATAGTGTGAGCTTAGATTGCTTCAACTACACATATATTATATATGGTCCAGTAATGAAGTGGTGTCCTTAAAGTGTACACCACCAATGATGGAAGAAAATTGAATGCATCTTATTATGTAGGTCTTATTGGTAGTATTTTAAATCTTGTGGAACATGTTTTTGTTTATAGATGAACACTTTTGGCGTAGCTATGAACTGGATTAATGCTTTTAGCCGAGCTATGAACCGCATTAACACTTTTGACTAGAGCTATGAACCAAAGTACAATAAACCAATATATATCATTTAAGCTTAACAATTAGTGAACCACAAGCTACCCCAACTGAATATAAGGATCCAAGATAGAGAATTAGATCCTACATTAGGAGGGAATAAACTGTGTATCAACATTCAAAAGAAAAAAATGCACCCACATTGAGAAATAATAGAGTCAACTAATATTTAGAATCACTTACAATCGGGGGAATTGCATGGATAATTATTCTAAGACGCTAAACTAGTTAGTTATGTGGAAGTGGTGTTAATACTTCTCATATATACCAACAACATAAACCAATAGCTAGAAGAAATGAGAGGCAAAAATGTCAATAAAGGGTATTGTGCTACTAAGTACCATAAACATCTTGCAATGCACAATGTTAATGTTTTCATTCGCGGTGACTCACCACTTCACAGCCTCTTTACCTATTTGGAACAATCACACATTTCATAGACACAATTCATGTAAAATAGTATGTACATTTTATTGACTCTTAAGATATTTGATAGTGGTTTGGACTTAATGTATAATGTATCTTGTAATTGATTGTAACCAAAATACCCGTACCTATGATATTTTGTACTCAAATATAATACTTCATTTTTAAAAATTATTTATTTTTATGATGTGTACACTTGATTTACTTGTGTCATACAAAATGTTAATTTTTTAATACTTTTCATTGTGGAAGGGTTGGTTGAAAATATACCATTCACATTGAAATTTTGACTAGCCCTTCAAATTTGATCCATGTTTTCCACTTACCGATCTCTCTAACTCAATGGATTGAATTTCTTGTGTCGCAATTATCAAGGGCACAATCTAATTCAATATTACTAGATTTTCATTAAACTCTTAGGACACTTCATTTATGGATTTGGTGAGTGAATTAGTTTTATTTCTTTTACAATCTTTAATATTTATTGAGGTGGGCTCGGTCCACTCACTCTGCATCTATATTAGTCAAGCTTTGACGGCCATGAGTTAGAGGTGGAAGGTGAACACGTGATATAAGAATATTTGGGTTCATTTGTAATTTTTTTGTTCAAAAGAGTCAAGGAGTGGTTTCATGCAAGGGGTAAGGAATTATTTTTAATAGTCTTTGAAGAGAATTTATAGGAAGTATTTCAGTCTCATGTTCTTCTACTTTTTTGCAAAGACTTTGAAGAATATTTATGTATTTATATAATAATTTAAAATCATTATATTTATATTTTATAATTTAAAATCATCATATTTATATCGTTCTCTAGTCGTTTATTTATAGACATGTGGTCGAAAAACAATGGAATGTAACAACAAAAAAATTTAATCCCCACCTATTCTATGTGTTGGAAATGACCCTCCTATACAACTAGTGCTCTACTTTTTCTAAAAATATTCGAGTTTTCTGCGTTTGTGAAAAATTATTTTAACATGGGACCATATATCCCTTAAAATTCATTGTGGTTTCCCCCGCATTGGGTGTTGTCTTAATGAAGTAAATAAAATTGGTACAATTTTTTGTAGCCTTTACACACCTTATGCATTGCATTGTTTGAATAAGATGATGTATTAGGGAGTTGTTTATTCTACATACAAAAGTTTGGATGGTCATCATATAAGCCATGTTAACATGCATACACACATATAAATGTTTTACTTTTTGGACTCAATTCTAGTAGTTGACAATGGGCTTGGGATTGGTCATGTTGACCTCGTAAAGTGCTTAGTCTTTGAATTGTGTCGTCAACTATCATCCGATTCAACCACCCTGTCTAGTGAACAATCTTATGCAATAAAGGTATTAACATTGAATTTTATTGTATAAGGTGGTAGGTAGATTGAATTGAAATGTAAGGGATTAGCTCCTTAAAACGACAAGAATTGTGCATGCAGGGAAAAAAATGAAACAGAGTTTGTGGGAAAGGAAAACAGAGGAATCATCGAGAGAATTCGGGGTTCTTTTTGTGTTGAATGTGTCAAGAGTCAGTTGATAGCAGAGGAAACGGGCCAAGGACATAGTGACGAATGGACATGATAAGCCCCCTAAAAAGAATCATGTTTAGGAAGAATGAAAGTGACGACTATCCCTTTCTATATAGTTAGTAAATTAATTGATATATGCCAAATGACAACAAATTGTGTGTATTTTAACAAGTTAATTAACTAAAAAAGAGAATGAATGATTTTGTTATTCTTCTATATTGGTATTTTGGCAAATTGTACCAATGCCCTTCTTCATGTCCATGAATATGCTTTTGCAATGTTTTTCTCGTTGAAAGAGGCAAGGGTTGAAAAGTAAAAACGGATAAGAGTGCCATGTAATTCCTGCAATCCACAAACAAAATATTTAAGATTCCATAATAAATAAATAGAATCAATCTATTATCTATGTGATTAAATGGTGTGGGTATCATTTCCTCCCCTTCTAAATGTTGAAATGAAATTGGTCAAAAACACGGTGTGTTTTTCACTTGTACATGTTTTGTTCCCAGCTTTTAACTTATGAACACCATTTTTTCTAGGATATTCAAAATTATATAGCCCCTATAAGGAAAAACACATAATGAGGATCTAACCAATAAAGCCTCCCAAACCCACAACGTATACTATGTCATTTGTTCTTCCTCTCGACCTTAAAAAAATTGAGACCCCAAGCCCTTGTGTAGTGGAATTCATATGTAAGCCCACACATAAGTGTTATTATATCCTTCGCCAATTGTGTGATTAAATGATGTGGGTATAATTTCTTCCCCTTATAAATGTTGCAAATGAAAATAATCAAAAAACTAATCCCAATGATCTCTTAGAAAAATATTGATTGATGTCAACTATTAGAGAAAGGTTTATAAAATTCTATCTTTAAAAAGTCTTGAAATCTATTTTTAGAAGGTTTTGACAAATTTGACATTTTGCATTTTTAAGGATCTTCAAAGAATTCATGGGCTTCAGATTATATGATGATACCATAGTCTATTTCCGTAGATTATATTTTCAAGTTCACTCTCTTATCTTTCCAATAGATACAATGGTTCACCAATCAAGTCAACGAAATAGAAGATATGACCAAACAAGGAGCATTTAAAAATAATTATATGATATTCAAATTTTGTCGTCTTTTGCTCATTCAAATTAACTCCAAACGTGGGTGAGTGACTTCTCCATTAAGGGTGACCTTTTGGCTTCTATTTTAAACCCTTCATTTGATGACCTTTCGACTTCCATTCGAATATTTCATCTTCATTGTTTCACTATAAATAAGATGATTTTCAAATGAAGACAAAAGTTTGAAAGTGGAAAATATTTCATATACAAAAGTTGTAGGTTACGTGTTTTTAAGTTTAGTGGCATACATCTCTCATATACATATTTTTCCCATTCGTATACATCTTCATTTGTTGATAATTCCAAGGCATACATCTCTCATATAGAGTTTTCCAATTCTACATCCATTCTCGTTTGCAAAGAGATTCGACATACATCTCTCTAATAGAGTTTACCAACTTTGTATACGTATTCAATAAAGTTGTTTTTCTTTTACGCTTATAGTTTCATTTCGCAATACATTTCATTTTTCTTACAATTTGAGCTATTTTATTATGAATGTATTGCCATAACACATTAACACCACCGTTAATGTGTTGTCCACCGAATTCAAAATAATTCAAATCAATGGTATCGAGCGTGGAAACGAACTTTTCAAAAATTTCTAGGTTTTGAAAATAATGGGGACAACCACGAGAACCTACAAGAAGAGGGCATACGCCAAGATGTGGGTCCATTTCTAGCACAATAGAATGAGCATGATTCAATTCTTGTAGAAAACAAATTTTTGTGGTAAGAGAACCAAAATTTGCAATATAATTTTAGCATGATCATGGAGAAGATGACGAAAATGCAAAAAAAAATCCCATTTTGGAAGCCCCATTGTGGAAGGATTTCTCCAAGCAGAGAAATATGCAATAAAGTTATACATAACTTACATAATCAACTTATAGAAAAATAAGTATTTTATGAAGAGATTCAACAAGGCCTTGCCATCCTATAAGGTGAATTTGAAGAGTTGAAAGAAAAGAAGAAAAGTGTTGCAGATACACATCCAAAGACATGAAAATATGGTATGTTTTTCTTGTTCAGTACATCCTGATAAATCTCCATATGTGATTGGTAGTTTTGAAAAACACACAAAAGGTATTGGTTTCAATTTGTTAAACACAATGGGTTATGATGGACATGCCCTTGTGCAATTTACACTGATAGCGGGGTGTAGCTAGAATGTAGCAATATAGTAGAATATGTGGATGGGATAAAATGAACTTCCCCTTCCTATGTTGTGTATGTAATCCCTTGTCCTTTGAATGGATGCTAGATGGATGCCTCGAGTGCTTTATGTGCCTTTTGAATGCAATATTTGGTGATGATAGTAATGCTTAATGCTTCGTCCCTAATTTTGAAAAAATAACTATGTATTTATATGATTCCCTTGTTTAAATTTCATAATTGACAATTGAAAGGTTGACCCATAAGTGAAAAAGATTCCCAAAATATAAAAGATACCCAAAAGGAGCAAGTAAGATAGAAAAGGGTTAGAGACGTCCGGAGGGATAGGAGCACTTAGCACTTTTTTTCCCGGTTAGGTGTTGATGTCTAAAGCCATGGAAGATAAACAAGTAAAGTTTTGAATTGGTTATAGGGTGTGTAATACCAAAGATAAAGTAAGAGACAAACAAATTAGGTTAAATATAGTTTTCAATCACTAGTTTTCTCACTTAGGAATCATGTAATACTAGCATGATTTTAGGACCTAGAAATGTACCCAAGTATGTGATTTTACATCTACACATAGTCTATTTTCATAGATTATATTTTCAAGTTCACTCTCTTATCTTTCAAGTGGATCCAACGGTTTGCTAATCGAGTCAACGAGCTAGAATATATGACCCCAACAAGGAGCATTTAAATATAATTATATGATATTCAGATTTTGTCATCTTTTTCCCATTCAAATTCACTCCAAACGTGGGTGGATGACTTCTCCATGAAGGGTGACCTTTCATATTCCATTTAGAACCCTTCATTTGATGAACTTTTGGCTTCTATTTCAAACCCTGCATTTGATGACCTTTCTAATTCCATTTGGAATCTTTCATCTTCGACATTGTTTCACTATAAATAAGATGGTTTTCGAATGAAGACACAAGTTTGAAAGTGGAAAATATTTTATATAAAAGTTGCAGGTTACAAGTTTTTAAGTTTAGAGGCATACATCTCTCATATACAAAGTTTTCCCATTGGTATACATCTTCATTTGTTAATAATTTCAAGGAATACATCTCTCCTACATATTTTCCCCATTCTACATCCATTCTTGTTCGCAAAGAGATTCAGCATACATCTCTCCAATAGAGTTTTCCAACTTTGTATACATATTCAATAAAGGTATTTTACTTTTACAGCTTTCATTTTTACAAAACATTTCATTATTTTTACAATTTTAGCTATTTTATTATGAATTTATTTCCATAACATGTTGAATGTCGCCATTAATGTGTTGTCCACCAAACTCCAAAATAATTTGGTTAAAAACATAGTGTGTTTTTCACCAAGACTTGTTTTGTACGTAGTTTTAACTTATGCACATCATTTTTGTTAGGATCTTAAAAACAAGTCAGTCTCCATGAGGGCAATCGCATAACGAGTCTCCAAATCAATAAAGCCTCCCAAACCCACCACGTACACTATGGCATTTATTATTCCTCTTGACCTTAAAAACCGAGACTCCAAAGTCTTTGCGTAGTGGAATTCATATGCAATCTCGTATGCGTAAGAGTTATTGTATTAATCGCCAACTATGTGATTGAATGTTGTGGATATCATTTTTCTCATTTTAAATGTTGCAAATGAAAAATGGTCCAAAAAAAACATTTTATTTTTCGTTATTACGTGTTTAATACCCAATTTTAACTTCTAAACACCATTTTTAGTGTTGGGGTCTTAGAAATAATTCAGCCCCACGAGGACAAACATATAACGAGGCTCCAACCAATAAATCCTCTCAAACCCACCACGTTCACTATATCATTTTTTATTCCTCTTAACCTTAAAAATGGAGACTACCTAGCCATTTCCTAAAGGAAGTCATATGCAAGCACATACGTAAGAATTAGTGTATCCTTATGCCAACTATGTGATTGAACATTATGGGTATCATTTTTCCCTTATAAATGTTGTAAATGAAACTATACCTAGTTTTAACTTTTAAACACCATTTTTACTAGGATATTAAAAATAAGTTAGCCCCCATGAGGAAAAAAATTGTAACGAGGTTCCAACCAATAAAACCTCTCAAACCACAACATACATTATATCATTTGTTATTCCTCTCGACCTAAATAAAATTGGTAAACTCCCAAGCCCTTACGTAATGGAAGTCATTTGTAAGCCCATACGTAAGTGTTAGTGTATCCTTTTGTGATTTGCTTGATTAAACAATGTGGTTATAATTTATTTCCCTTATAAATGTTGCAAATGAAACTAGTCAAAAAATACATTGTGTTTTTCACTAGTATGTATTTTGTACCAGTTTGAACTTATGCACATCATTTTTGTTAGAATCTTACAAACAAGTCAGCCCCCATGAGGACAATCCTATAACGAGGCTCCAACCAATAAAGCCTCCAAAATCCACAATGTACACTATGTCATTTTTTATTCCTCCCAACCTTAAAAGTAAGAATCTTAAGCCCTTGTGTAGAAGAATTCATATGTAAGCTCATACGTAAGAGTTATTCTATCCTTATGCAAGTTCTCTATAGGTATCATTTCTTCCCCTTGTAAATGTTGCAAATGAAACTACTCAAAATATAAAGTGTGTTTTTCACTAGTACATGTTTTATACCCACTTTTAACTAAGATTAACATCATTTTTGTTGGGATCTTACAAATAAGGCACCTTCATGAGGGAAATCCCGCAATGAGTCTCTAACTAATAAATCCTCCCAAACCCACCACGTGCACTATGTCATTTGTTATTCCTCGCAACCTTAAAAAAATTGAGACTCTTAAGTCCTTGCGTAGTGTAAGTCATATGGAATCTTATACATAAGAGTTATTGTATCCTTCTACCAACCGTATGATTGAACATTATGGGTATCATTTTTATTGTTCTAATTGTTGCAAACAACACTAGGCAAAAACATAGTGTGTTTTTCATTGGTACGTGTTTAATACTCGGTTTTAACTTATAAACACCATTTTTATTGGGGTCTTAAAAATAAGTTAGCCCCCACAAGGACAACCCTATAATGACACTTCAACCAATAAAACCTCTCAAACCCACCACCTACACTATGTCATTTTTATTTCTCATAACCTTACAAAATGGATATTCCCAAGTCACCGCCTAGTGGAAGTCATATACAAGCCCATACGTAAGATTTATCGTATCCTTCGCTAACTATGTGATTTAATGTTGTGGGTATCAATTTTTCCCTTTTAAATGTTGCAAAACAACATTATACCCACTTTTAACTTATGAACATTATTTTTATTGAGATCTTAAAAATAATTCATCCCCCATGAAGACAAACTCCTAACGAGTCTCCAACCAATAAAGTCTCTCAAACCCACAACGTACACTATTATCGGAGAAGCCAATGCTTCTCATCGCATGGTCACTTTAGCAAAATAAACATTACCACAACCATGAAAGTGCACAGAAAATCAACTCAAAGCTACATAATAGAATGATGCAAGTGATGTACATATAGGAGGAAAGTGCAACTACCACCTAGATCAGTGGTGAATAAATCTCACTAATTGATATTAGAAGTAGAGATGACTCCACACAACTAGTAAGTTAACTCAACACAATTAGTAAGCTAACTCAACACAACTAGTACACCTAAGCAAGCTAACACAACAAGTGTAGAGCTAAAATAAGTGTGAAAATTATTATAATAAAAAAATAAAAGGATAAATAATAACCTACACTAACACCCCGTGAGCATAACTTAGGTGGGTGGAAAAGAAGGTGGGTCCCGGCAATAAGGCTCGAGGAGGTACCCACGTACAATAATTTGGAAAAAGTGACACCACAAGGTACCAAAACTAATTTTAACAAAGTAGAGAGAGAAAAAAACCGTTGCAAGGAATCCCAAGAAGCTCCGCTCAAAAAATTCATACAATGTTAAAGAAGTTTGGTGTGCACTGTGGTCTGAATCCACTGCTCGATCAAAAAACTCTAAAAACAATTGACATTGGGCTTCATCAGAATAAATTGATACAAGGAGAGTGTCAATGAAGTGATGTCAAAAGTGAAAAAAACACCAAACATAATTCGATCAACTGCTACAAATAGGTGTGTCACAATCCAAGAATAATAACTAAGGCAATAAGGCAAGGACACAAGATCCAAAGAAATATGAGTGTCATAATCCAAGAAAAGAAAAAGTAACAAGTTAAGGACACAAAACCCAAAGAAGCGCGATCCAAACCACACCCTCCCATATTGTTGAATGGGTGGAGTGCTGCTATAAATCTGTATGAGTTGTCAAAACAACAACTAGAATCGATAAACTAACAATGGACTTCACCAGAATAGCTCCCCCATAAGAGAGATTGTCAACATGCTTAAACGTGTCGAAAATACAGATATACAATCTCTCAACAAACAAGAGAGATATACTACACTTGCTAAAGAAAAATGCTCAAAACAAGGAGCATTATAATGCAAAAGGTATAGAAAGTGGAACAAGAGGCCAAATGGTGGAGGAGCCACCCCTGTAGAGTCCTCTAAAAAAATTTCTATGTTGTCACCATGAGTGGCCGGAAATCCACCCCAAATCAACACAGATGGATGATGAAGATGCATGCATATGATTTGGTGTAAAATGATCAACATGGTCATGCAAAGGAACATTAGAATATGTGTCAGGTTGATCATGTTTGACAGTTGAAATCTCGGGTTTCTCAATCTTGGGTAAAGGTGCATAACTCATGTGTAGCTCATGATCCTCGGAAGGATTTGAGCAAGCAAAAATACAAGCTCTATCAATGTGTGATATTAAAAATTATCTGCTCAAAAATCAATACCATGGAGAGAATGCCACTTAACATGTTGTATAAGTGAAGTAATACTTTGCGAATGTTTTCTAATATCTCCGCCTTAATAATAACCTAACAAACAGAATATGCAAGAACCAAATGTAGTGGTATACTTCTCAAAAGATCCAAGTAGGTGAGTAGAAGGATCTGATGTGGGATACACAGAGTGTGACACTATAATAGGCACATATGTAGAAGAACATGTAGTAACAAGTGTAATAGGCTCAAGAGCATCAGAAGTAGGAGCAAGCTTAAAAACTTACGATAAAGGTTAGTGGGTGCAAGAGCAATAAATGAAAGTGGACTAGAAACATGGATATGACTTTCCACAATATGAGGTTGATGTTGCGATCTAGAAATTTTTTATTGTAAGGATTGTATGAGGTCATCTTTGCCATGAATGAGGGCTTGTAGAAGAGAATTTTGCTTCTTGAGCGATCTATTTTCTTCCACAAATTTTACTAGGTCCTCCTAAATGGAATAAACTTCAGTGAACAACATCTCATTCTCAGAAAGCAAAGATGTCAAAGCACGAATCCATGATAAATGTAAAAACACACTAAAAAAATATAGGACGTCGGGCTCTCTCGAAAAATGCATCCAAAACACTATGGAGTCCTTTATTTTTTATATCCTAGCTCTAGATCAATATTATGCAAGCAAGAAAGAAGAAAAATGTTTTCTTGTGAGGGGTTTGACCACCTATCAAACAAGGCCTCACCCTTCGATTCGACACATGAGAACAAAAGAGCACCGGGAATATACTTGTGCAAATGGTCTAGAAAATAAGGGTCTAGGGTGGCGGTCCCAACAGAGTCAAGGGCGGCGCCCCTTTGCGCGAGGTGGTGTCGAGGGGCAACACCCTTGAAGATAAATACAAATTGTCCCTCTAAACAATGTTGAAATGGTTCAAAAATTAATTTTTCACCACAAAATGAACCCCTCGAACTGCTTATAATTACGTAGTTTTATTACAACATTTGCCCAATTTTAGAAAAAAATATTGCTCCCCATGATAAATTTCCCAATTACAAATTTTCTCATTTTAAAAATGATTTACAAGCTCCAATCCTAAGTCTTTGTTAAACAAATTCTTCAAAAAAAAAAAAAGAAACGTCTCTTTGAAAAAATACCTCAAATTTTTGAAGACCCGGCTTAGCAAGTTGGTTGGTGAGCTCGGAGAGGGCTCATGTTGACGAGTTAGGATAATGACTTGGTGAGCTCGTGAGGTGAGCTTACCCAAAAATTTTAAGAGTTCAAACCATCAACCTTTTCACTCCCACTAGACTACTTTTATTGATAAAGGTAGCTTTGACTTATATTTATATTTTGTTTTTCTACCAAATATAAACAAAAAAAAAAGGATATGTCGTATTAGGGTTTAAACCATAATCGGTCGAGACAAAATGTAATGAAGCCAAAAGCTGAGTTGAAGAGCCACCGTCGAGCAAGGTAAAGAACTAGGGGCTGAGTTGAACATCTATGCAATCGAAATGAACCAACAGAACCACCGCTAAGGAGCTAAAGCCAAGATGCAACTAATGGAGCTGGGAAAAGGTTGTCGAGGATAAGTAAACACGGACCAAACAACAACCAAGAATGATGGAGCAAAGAGGCCACCAATCCATTGTCGTTTCAGGCCCAAGTTGTGAAGGATGATCTGCTCATAGATCCGAGGTCAAGCCAAAATGAAACCGAACCACCAAATCAAGATGATGAGTCATAGCCACCAAATTATTGTGGTAAAATTGATTCCAAAATGATCCAAGTTGAGACCAAAGCAAGGGTTGATTTAGGGGCATGTCAGGACAAAATAAACAGAGGATTAATGCCTAAGGAAATGGAATATCTGAGTAGTAAGCTCTAAGAAAGGGCCAACAAAGGTGTTTTAAATAATACCCACAATGGAGATAACTCCAAAAAATGCCCAATGATAACCTCGAGTTGAGTACGCTTAAGGCGAGCTATGTAAATGTTAATGTGAACCAACCAAAGCAATAAGGAAAAACCAAATATATAACGAGTTGAGTCTAAAAAACCTCACTCCAAGCACGAGTTATATGATGAGATGGAAGATCCTCACAATCCAACAAAACCACCGCAAACTACTTTCACAAAAACTAAGCAATGGTTGTTTGAAGCATGCTCGATACCATGTCATATAAGCCAATGCTTCTCATCCCGGGATCACTGCAGCGAGAATAACCATTACCAAAACCATGAAATTGTGCGAGAAAATCAACTCAAAGCTACATATTAGAATGATGCAAGTGGTGTACATATAGGAGGAAAGTGCAACTACCACCTAGACCAGGTGGTAAATAAATTTCACTAACGACATCTGGAAATGGAGCCGAGTCCACATAATTAGTAAGTTAACTCAAAATAACTTGTAAGCTAACTCAACACAACTAGTACACCTAAGCAAGCTAACACAATAAGTGTAGAGCTAACATATGCACGAGAATTATTTTAATAAACAAATAAAAGGATAAATAATAACCTACACTAACAACTATGTAATTTTTATTCCTCTCGACCTTAAAAATAGACACTCCCAAGTCCTCACATAATGGAAGTCGTGTGTAAGCATGTACATAAGCGTTATTGTATCCTTATGACAACCGTGTGATCAAATGGTGTGAGTATCATTTCTTCCCATTGTAATTGTTGCAAATGAAACTAGTCAAAAACACAGTGCATTTTTCAAAAGTACATATTTTGTACCTAGTTTTAACTTACACACATTGTTTTTGTTAGGATCATAGAAAGAAGTCAACCCCGATGAGGAAATCCCATAATGAGGCTCCAACAATAAATCCTCCCAAACCCACAACGTACTCTATGTCATTTGTTATTCCTCTTGACCTTTGAAAAATTGAGACTTCCAAGCCCTCATGTAGTGCAATTCATGTGTAATCCCATGTGTAAGTGCTATTGTATCCTTCTGCTAGTTGTGTGATTAAACGATGTGGATATCATTTCTTCCCCTTTTAAATGTTGTAAATGAAACTAATCAAAAACACAACGTGTTTTTAATGAGTATGTGTTTTGTACCCGGTTTTGACTTATGCACGTCATTTTTGTTAGGATCTTACAAAACAGTCGACCTCCTCTGTGAGGGAAATCTCATAACAAGTTGCTAACCAATAAGGCCTCCCATACCCATTGCATACCTATGTCATTTGTTATTCCTCCGAACCTTAAAAAAATTGAGACTCCCAAGTCCTTGCGTAGTGAAAATTATATGCAAGCCTCAGTACATAAGAGTTATTGTATCCTTCGCCAACTATGTGATTGTACGTTGTGGGTTTCATAATTTCCAATCTAAATGTCATAAATGAAAATGGTCAAAAAAATGTATATTTCACTAGTATGTTCTTAAATACCCACTTTTCCATTAAGTCCTACCAATGTTTTGTAAAGACACGCTACCTTTATGATTGAAAAAGGAAATTCACAACACAAACGGATAATCTATTCTATACTTTTGTGTATAGAGTGGAACCATTTTACAAGCACAAAAGGAGGTTGCATATGTCTAGTTTTATAACTAATTACAATAAGGAGAGGCAAATTTAATCTTGTTGTAGAGAGGGATAAGGTAATCCCGGATATGAATTTCATCGCAATTGATCATCCTCGGGTTTGTGTATGGTGAGAAGCCAAAGTTCTAGCATGATTTTTATTTATTCAAAAGATATGGCTCACTCTTGCATGTATGTAGTTTCTCATGGGCGGTGTGGGGAACACTTGCAAACATACTATTAAGGTTTTGGAGGTAAGTAGGATGGATGGGCCAAGTTGATAACAATAGCTACATATTTTGGAAGGTACGAGACCTCTTTGGCATTTTAATTTTTTTTTTTTGTAGTTTATAATACAAATAAATGCATGTTTCAGTGATCATAGACCTGCAATAGTTTCATTTTTAGTTGATAATTTACGTGTTGTACATTTAGGTTCGCGGTAAGGCTAGTGATCTCATTATTACTTTAATATTGAGGAAAACATTTTTTTGGTCTAAGTGTAGTTCCCAATGCTTACTAAATTTTGATTCAGATATTGATACATGTGCATTACATGGTGGGGATTCTAAGATGAGCATTGTCAACACATGACAATTATCATTCATTACAGTGCTTAAGAAGTCAAATGAATTCTCGAAGTCCTTGTTTGACATGTTGAGAGGTTTAGGAGAGATCTTGAAGAATCAAATTCACTACCATTTCATTTCATTCTAAATAGCATGGTGAGTGAGCACACTTACATTTAGATGCGTCCATGGTTTAGTGCAAGTAAGAAATGTGCTTTTCATTTTCATGGGAAATTCATGCAAAAATAACTTGTCATTTTCATTACTATTTTGCTATTTTACTATACAAAAATTAGTTTACTATTTTACTTGTCATTTTTCATCCCTATGTAAAGAAACTATACATCAAATGAACATTCATTTTCATAAATGGGTTAATTAATCCGAACAAATGGATCAATGAGTATATCCAGTAGCATTAATGTAAAAGTGTGAAGAGGTGAAAGAGGTAGAATGTTTATGTATATATGCCTAAGTTTTTTTATACTACTTCATCTCCATTTCTATTTCTTGTAGTTATTCCTTGTTTATTAATCTACTCAAAACAATTATTATCATACACTATATAACTTAGTTTTAGAGTACTCTTTGATTTGTATGCTTAAGATTGTTTTTTGAGAGTTGTCAACAAATAACAATGCACATTAGGTTAATTAATTAGAAGTATCTTGAAACATGAATTTGGAAATTTTAAAGATTGGAATAGTTTTCATTACCCACTTGTCACCATATATAAAACTTAGGATTATCTACATAATATGGCTATTATTAATGTACATTAAGTATGACAAAGTACCATTAAGTTCCCAAATATAGCGATTATAATATGACATTCTCCTAACCAAGAGTCCGATCAAAACTCATATCAAGGATACCCACCACTTATCTAAATAATGATTATCACTTGTCTCTATGAAACTCGTAGACACTAAATCACGCACTTTGGGTATCTATCTAGTCCTGATCACATACTACTATTCATATGATTCCTAAGTAAGAAAAGTACTAATTGACCCATGTCTTTGTATTATTTTCTTTCTTTCTTTACTGTTTTCTCTTTTGGTCTTACACTCCTACTTTCCCATTGTCTTTTCATACTTCGGTATTTTCATTACGGACACCAAGGCCCACCAAGATGCCAAAGATCGGGTTCCCGTCCCTTCTAGGAACACCCGACCTCTTTGTACTTTGTTCACATCTTTTGGGTCCTTTCTAGTTGTTTGGGCATCTTATCTTTTTGGTAGTCGGCCTTTTCGGGGTTAATTATGAAATTCAAGAAAGGGAATCATATAAATATAAAGTTATGTGACCATAATAAGGGACTAAGCACTAAGCATTAGTTATCACCACCTAAGGTTGCATCCAAAGGCATTATCAAGAGCATTCAAGCATCCATCTAGCATCCACACAAGGGCAAGGGACTACATTATTCTGCATACACTTCATAGGAGGGGAAGTTCATTCTTTCATGCACACATATATTTACATCTTTTACATCCATTTACTCACTCGCTTATCAAGTACGACACGTATAAGAGCCACCTAGGGCACAATTTCAACACACACACACACAAAATTACATTGGTCTGATATGTAGTGCAACGTTCAATCATAAATTCACTTGTTTGACAAAATGTGAAGGATAGTCGACCCTCATTTGCATTATTTTCTTTTGGGATTTGATGTGCTTTTGGGTTTGAACACACCTCAATCCAACCACGATCCGCCAAGCTTGAGATAGTGAATCACAAGCTACCTCTCTTACACATACATCTAGCGAATCATGAGCCATAACGCAAACCACAATCTCCCATGCTTGAACTCATATCTCGTGTAGGTCTTCTTGATCCGTAAAACTACCACGGTGAAACCAGCCTACCAAATGCACCACCTCAGACATTACCACCCCAAATGGGGATCATACCTTAGTGGGATTTGAACCTGGGTAGAGCCGAAAATAACCATCTAACTTAACTAATCCACCCGAACCCAATCGGTAAAAATTTGGATGGTAAACGCTTTTATTATACTAGAGTTATGAACTGGAGTGGTGGAGGAGCACTTTCTCTAAGTGGGACATGGGGTGGGATTGGGTCCTTAATGTCTACCAATTGATCTACATTCGGAGCACCTCATTGTGTTTTGTTTGGTCCATATGGAGAAGTTCGACCCCTACCTCAAGGTGTCCCCGTGGCCACTTATTGAAAGCATCCAATGAACTCAGTTGGAATGGAACTTGGGTTGATGATTACAAACTAATTGCAACTCACCAATAGCCCAAGACCTTGAGTTTAATCATGTGGAACATGTTGTAAACATTGTGGTGGTTGAAAATAATTCCAAATTAGTGTAACCAAATGTCCGGTAAAATTGTTATATAGAATGAGAAATTGATTCCTCTTCACATGATGACATTGGCCTATATGTCTCTTTTGTGATGCCAATATCACCTATGTACAAAATGTTGTTGATGTGAAAGAAAGGGAAAATTGGGGTTACTCCATGGGGCATAATGTTGGTCCTATTGATAGTGGGGTAGTTTTACCATGTTATGAGTCATCCATAGTATCAAATAAAGTTTGTTCCTCTTTGGAAGACTTTCCAAGGGCTATGAGTCAAAATCCAAACCTAGTCGAGATAAGAACATAACATCACCTTCATTATTTTTGAGAGAATTGAGGGGTGTACCTACTTAAGAGAAAGTGAATACAAATCAACAAGAACATGCAACACCAACCTCATTGGTGCGAGGACCATGGAATGTTTTATGATGCTAGATTATGTAAATTTCCTAGGTCATAACTTTATTGTAGATTTTAGGGGTCTAGGAAAGGCATGTGTAGTAGAGTGTTTGGAAAAAAATTCCTTGTATGTTGTATTTTCATTATATGTCTATTACACATATTGTTCGGGTATTTCTTGGGGATTGGGGAGGAGCAAGACAATATTTGTATGATTAGGGATTTGAGGGATCTCTCTAATTAAAATATTATAATATTCCACCGTGTATCCCCATAATTACAAGGATTTTCCACAAGTAAAATTTACACTTTCACATTAGTTCTCCAAATATTGATTCCTCTATGTTAACATTACTTAATGTATACTATCTTGTCTTAACCAGTTTGTCTTTTATTTTTTATCTTTGAAGATTCTTAGAACATAGGTATCTACATAGATCTACTCATTCATTCTCTCATTTCTTTGAGAGGGTCAATAGTTTGGTTTATTTCTTTTGTTTGGTATATTATGTTGTGGGCGTGTATTTTATCTAAATTTGCTTATATCTAAATGATTTAATAGTAATTATATTGTACAAAAAAACATACAATCTTAACTACATACTAACATAAAGAAAAAAAAATATTTTTCACATTTATCTTGTGTCATTCTATTAAGATGCTCCTTTACTTTATATATTTAGGTGTGTTATATATTATTTATTATAGCAAAAAAACATGAGTCGATTAAAAGAAAATTGGTTGACACTCGTGGAGATGAAATGGAGGGGGTGGAGAGTTTAGAGGGTATTTTCACCATATGTTTGCACTTTTTACGGTCACATGTGGGAAATATCTTTGTAAGTTGCAATCCATGAAAAATGCTCAGTCTTTGTGAAATGGTTGTAATTTTTATATTTGTTAATAATATTTCAAATCATATTATGTATTTTATTTCTCATTTATCAATAAATTTTATGTATTTTCTTTCATTCATATGTTTCATAATGTTGTTCTCTTATTAATTTGTTATCTTTCTATTACCCATCACATGTTTTCCTTTGTTTCTTTGGGAGGGTTATGTTGCACCCGGCTCTAGGATAACTTCACCTCGATTGAGGAAAAAAATTGAGGTAATAACTTATTCGGTAAGCCCATCTTGATTAACATTTACATGTTGAGTTTTGTGAAGCGATGTTACTTATCATATATTTTGTTGCACGTATGAGGTTGAATGGGTTGAGGGAAAAATGCAACATATGGTAATGACGAGCCTCTTGTAGAAGATTATATTTATGATGAGGATGAGGTACATGATATGGTAGAGGTGAAATAACATATTTTGAATTTTTATATTTTGTACCTAATATCTTATGTTATTTTTAAATGCCTTGTGAATGCCCTTATGGATTATAGAACCAAATGAGTGAATGTTTGTTTGGTATATTTTTATGCACTTTGGGTGGAGTAAAATTATGGGAGTTCTAAAGGTTTAATATGCATAGATAAGAAAACTACAACTTTCCTTTTGTATCGCCATAAAAGTAGGGGTGAAAAAATATGGGAAAATGCCCACCACTCTCCTTAGAAATAATGAGAAATTACATTTCCCATAGGGAGAGTGACATTGAAAAATTAATGAGTAGGTACAATGCTTAGAGAAGGTGTGTTGTGGAGAGAATCTATAAAAGGGAAGAAAAAGAAACCTTCCAAGAGCTCAGTGGAAAAGGAAAAGAAGAGGTGGATGCTTTGATATGTTTGATTATGATACCGAGGTGAAGAGATCTAAAATAAAAGAGAAATTGGTCAAGTTGAGACAAGATAAATTTGATCAAACAATATGTTTTGATTTTTGTTTATGTTGCTCTTATTGTTAAACTTATGTTTTTGGTCTCATATATCCAAATCTAACATCATAATCATTTTCACGTGGTAAGGGATCCTAGGGTGAGGAAGTGCATGGAATATTTGAGGATGAAAAGGGTGGTGAGCATATTGAAGAGGATCCGATATGTTTTCCTAATATGTTACTTTCTCAACTTGTGTTTCTACTTGGTGATTTTTGTCCCAAGAAGTTGTGTCTTGCATAACTTTTGTTTTTGTTTCATAAAAAACTTTAATGACATTTATGTCTTCTTAATTTCTTGTCAAAGTTATGTTATTTTTCAATGTCAACTCGAGAAGGTGGATCCTCTAAAGAAGTTCTCACTAGGGTGTTTATGCATTAGAATTGCAAGAACCCACAAATATTGTAAGCTTAATGTGTAATCTAGTGAAGGAGTTGGGTCGTAAGATTCTTATGAGACAATATTATCCATTGTGTCAATTGTTATTTTAGTGCATGTTGATTTTCATACAAATACTTTTTATTGGCTTTAATATGAATTTTAAGATACTTCTAATTCATAATAAATAAATGTTCATGTGTAAACAATTTTATTCATCATCTATGTTATAAAAATTTGTGTTCATTTCATTTAAGTTATTGCATATTCATAGTCTAATGGATGAAGAAACTGACTTTACTTCTTCAGTAAATTTATACTATGTATTGTAATTTGGCTTCATACTCATTAGATCATGTTGCATCCATTTTAATTTAAATCAAGAAAGTCTGAGTCATGGAGATATTTTGTAAATTTGTTTATGAGAAAATCTTGTCTAATGTATGTATGCAAATGTTTGTCGATTTCATTAGTGACAATAATTGGGTGGATACTGGGTAGGCATGGGGATTGTTTTGCCATAATAATTCAAGACATTGTCAAGCACATGAGTCTTTGAGTTATTAAGGAATCCACCATGTTTTTAGGGATCCAGTGAAGATATATAACTAGTTCTTAGCAATTATCTTCCTCTATTTTAACCTTTCCTTGAGTGTAACATGAATCGCATGTATAATCTATAAAAATTTCAAGATAGGGTTCTCTTTAGGAACCAACAAGGACCCTACGCCTTTAGCTAGTGCCCTATAATTTGTAATTTTATAGGGTTCGTACTTTTAAAACAATCAAGAACTTCCCAAAACCAAATTTGTAAATTCCCTACCAAATGAAGTCCTTGAGTGTTGTCTTTGTTGAAAATATGCATTACAAAACATAAGCACACATTTGATCATAATCCCAAACTCTAGAATAGGTTATATCCACGATACTAACAAAAAACCATAAATGGGACCTTTTTCTAGATATGTAGTTAGCTCCCAAACGTATTGTTTAATTTTGGCTATATTTTCCCATATGTACTTGTTTCTTCATCGTAGAAAGTCTTAGAAACTTCTTCTTTTGGGATAAAAAAATTCAAATGTTTCCCATGACTCAAAGATCATTTCTAATGTTTTTCCCAAATCGAAAAACAAAAAAATATGTTTTCATTTTAATTTTTTATTGAGGATTTTGAATTGTTTCCAGATACATTAATATGACATATTCTACTTATTCCCCTTCTATTGTTGGTAATTATTTGTATTTGTTGGTCTATTTCTATTTGTATAAGGATTTGGGTGCATATTGTTTCTTTCATTATTTCCAAGCCTTTGTTTTTCTAGAGTTATCTACCATAAAATGCATAAGCATTCATATTATTTTTTATAGAGAATTGATGATTTATTGTGCTTAGCAAAAGCTAAGTAAATGCCAAAAAAATACACTATAACTAATTGTTAATACCATGCATGCCAACCGTCTCAAATTAAGTTAGATTTGTTGGACAAAATTCAGTGGTATCTTCGTTTAATCCCTAAAACATCCTACTAGTTCAATATTTTAAATCATTTATTTTCCACTTGATGTCGTAGAAATTTTGAGTAATCTAACTTTGGTTCGATGTTTAACATTGTTTTTAGATGGTTTCATTTATGCCAAATGAATCGGTTGCAGAAATTCATGCTTTGGATGAGTTGATAATTATTATTTAAACATGAATTTACATGTTGTTTATGTTGCAATCCATTTTCAACACTTGTTGTAAAGGAAATTGAGCTCAAAATTCAACATTAGTGTAATAGATAAGAAATAGAAGTCAAGTTTTCAATGTGCCCAAATATTTTGAAGGATCTCAAAGAATTTATCTCTAATGTACAAGGCCATTTTTTTGTTCCTTCACTTGATGCAAAAATTCTACATGGACAACCATAAATTCAAGCATTCGGGTTTAAAGCAAATAAATAACATAAATTTCCCTCTTTTTGACAATTTTGTGAGACCTCTTATCCAAATTTGGATGCCTAAACTCCAATATATCAAACACATTGAGTTATTTAAACATTTCTTAGATCCATAGCTCTCATGACTAGGGTTTGATTTTGAAGGATATAATGAAAATTTGACAGATGCGCCAAGTGGTGTTCTCATTATAGTCTGTGCCCAAAAGTAGGGGTTTTCTCTATAATAAAACACACTATTAAGTTGTTTCACTCGGACATATATTCTCTCCACAAATGTAAGTACAACTTGTTCATCTTCATTCATAATCACCAAAGATAACATAGAAAATGTAGCATCGACAATATTCTTCTTAAATTTTAAAATGTTTATTAAAATATCAAAAAGTAAAATTAGGTATGGGTTCGTAGCATAGGCAAAACTAACAATAAAAATAAAAGTAGACAAGTAACCAAATACTAATCATGTTTTAGAGCCAATATTTTTTACAAAATATGTATGAGCTACAATAATTTTGAAAATTGGGAATAACAAACATTGGAGTTGATGGGAGAATGGTGGATTGTTCTTTAATAACAATTAGGGTACTTTTGTCTAAAATTATTTTTATAATTTTTTGGTTCAAGTAATTTTCCTATTCTGTTTTCATCCTCTTTCTAGCTTTCCTTGCATGGAAAGAGAAAAGATTGTGACCACGAGGAAGATTGGTGAAGTTGAAAAGCCTACTACAAAGATGGAAACATTTAATAGTTCTACTTATGGTGCATTATTTGATTTTTTCCTTACTTCTTTTCAATCCTTTGATAAATGTTTTGATTTTTGGTTTTTGTGTATGTAGATCCCAAGGAAAGAATACTGAGATGGCCTATGGGATAACCATGAATCTTGTAAACCAATGGGGAAGAAAGCACACAAAGTTGGAGATGGGAACAAAGAAGACATCCAAACTTATACCATGTTTGGGGGAAGGTACCCAAAGTGGGAGTTGACAACAAAGAAAAAACCCCCTCGAGTAAGCCCCAACTATTGCCAAAATAGGTTCATTATGGAGCTCATTAATGTACAAATGTTATCAAAGAATGTAGAGATATATGAATGAGATAGTAAGAGGATGGCCTTCTATAAAACTAAAATGAAGAAGAAGATTTCAGTTTTGACACAAAATATTGGAGATTTGCATGAGAAGAAAATGGAAATGGAGGTTGAAATTGAATGCCTTGAATCGGTGAATAAGAACCACCTAAAAATTTGTGAGGCAACTAAAAATATGGTGGAAAATAAATTATCTAATGTAAATAAGATGTTAGAGATTGTGAAGTTTCGATTAAGCAAATATTGAAATAAATACATGCCTAATACTAATTATGTAACACCGATGGGGTTTGGGTGGAGCGGTTAAGTCAAATGGTTGTTTTCGGATCCACCTAGGTTCAAATCCCACTAAGACATTATCCATGTTTGGGGTGGTAATGTATGAAGTGGTGCGCATGATAGGTTGGTTTCACTTTGGTTGTTTATGGATCATTAATACATGCGCTAGATATGTGTTCAAGCATGGCGGCTCGTGGTTTGCTTGTGGTGTGTGCATGCATGGCGGCTCGTGATTCACTAGATGTGTGTTCAAGTGTGGCGGCTCATGGTTTGTTATTTCAAGCTTGGTGACTCGTGATTTGCTTGACGTGTGTTCATGTGTGGCGGCTTGTGGTTTGCTAGACATGTGTTCAAATAGGGCGACTCGTGGTTCACTAATTATTGAGATTAAATGATATATCTCGGTTGATTGTACTCGGTTTATAGCTCCCATCAAAAGCGTTAATCGATTCATAGCTTTGGTCAAAAGTGTTCATCTATAAAAAAATACTAATTATGTAAGAATGTTAAATATATGCAATGAAGTACATAAATTGACCCAAGTAAATAAATTTAAAAGGTATAAAACCCTAGTTGCGAAATGAAGGGAAAGATTACTTAGCTAAGTTGTAAATAATCTTGGGTTGTGCCAAAGTGACGAACTAATAAGTAGAAGGAGAGAAGTGTCACACTGCGAGCCTCAGAAAATTGTGTTACCGCAAGATCTGCCTGCCCTAGACTGGGTGTCCTGATTGGAGTCGGGGGCACCTTTGGGTGCTACAGACCTACTTTGGGTGCCTGTGACTACTTAGAACCTAATAAAACCAACTTTGGAGGGTTGAGAGGTATTTTTGTCCTTCGTTACTTGTCACTAGTATGTCACATCAAGTTCGCAGATGTCGCATGTAACCTACAATGAAGAAATGACTTGTAAAACCCCAAAAGCACATCAAATCCCAAAAAGAAAATAATGCAAATGAGGGGTCGGACTATCCTCGGCTATCAAAAAGTGAACTTAGGGTTGATCAATGCATTACATCTCAGAACCAATGTATTTTTGTGTGTGTGTGTGTCGAAATCATACCCTAGGTGGCTCTTGTGCGTGTCACACTTGATAGCGAGCAAGTAGCTAGATGTAAAATATGTAAATAGATGTGTGTATGAAAGAATGAACTTCCCCTCCTATGAAGTTTATGCAAAAAAATGCATTCCTTTTCCCTTGTGTAATTGCTAGATGGATGCATGAACGCTCTTGATAATGCCTTTTAATGTAACCTTAGATGATGATAGTAAATGCTTAGTGCTTGGTCCCTTATTATGGTCACATAACTTTATATTTATATGATTCCCTTACTTGAATTTCATAATTAACCATGAAAACACTAGCTACCAAAAATATAATATGTCCAAATGGCTAGAAATGACCCAAAATATGTGAGCAAAGTACAAAGAGGTCGGGCGCCCGAGAGGATGGGGGCACACAGTGCTTTGCGTCTTAGTTTGAGCCTGGCACCGGTGTCTAGAATGAAAAATTACAAAGTATGAAAAGACATACTAGGAAAGTATGAGTGTAAGACCAAAAGAGGAAACAAAAATCAAGCAAATAGTCTAAAGACATGGGTCAATTAGTAATTTTCTCACTTAGGAATCATATGAATAGTAGTATGTGATCAGGACTAGATAGATACCCAAAGTGCATGATTTAGTGTCTATAGTTGCCCTCACTTTATGTTGTTAAGAAAATTATCGATAACATAAAGTATATAAGATATGTGTACCTAATAACCACGTAGATCGATGGTGAAAAGCGTGCTTGAGAAATAAGGAAAATATGGAGTGATTAAAAGTGAAGTGTGGAAGCTAGAGGAGGAAATTAAAAAAGTGATGATTCTAGGGTGAGAGCTTATGTGTAGATGTCATGATTGTACATGTTTTTGATGTTGTGATGATGTGTGATTGATGTGACTATTGCTTCCCATAAGGATGAACTTGCAAAAGAGAAGAACGAACAAGTAGTTAAATACACATACATATGATCAAAATGTGTAAAAGTGTGTAAAAGTATGCAAGAAAATGAAAATGGAACATGTGCACTGATCCATCATGAGTAAAGAGTGTAGAAAGAATCCCGAGAGATGGTGTAGAAGAACAAGTTTTTTGGGCGATCTCATGCCAATTGCATTCTGAGTGTGAGTTTTTTGTGATCTCACGCCAAGAACGAAAGAAGTGTAAGGAGAAAAGTATGGTGTTATCCTCCAACCTTTAAATACTTCCCATAATGTGAACACCACTGCAGATGGTGTGTAAAAATATGATCCATTTCGAACAATTCGATCCAACGTAAAAGTAGAAAAGAAGGTGTAGTGCATGTATGTCGAGTGTTGAATGAATGTTTGTCTTGTAAAAGTCTTCGTGTAAACTGTCAAAAATTGTGATGAACTAAAAAAATTGTGTAACGCCTTGGTCACGGGCATCCAATAAGGGTTAGGTGCGCCACTGTCTGCAGGTCAGGCGTTGGTGATTATGATGTGTTGAGGACCCAAGTTAGGATATGGGTCGTTGTTGAGAATAAAGATTATGTTGAGTATGTGTTGAACTATAGCGAATTGTGATTTTAGATTGTTGATTAGGGTGATTGATTCACTGATAGATATCCCCCTTATTTGGGGTGGATGCAACATCGTTGAGGAGTATGCAGCCCAAAGGAGGACCAACCGCTAAATTGAAACTAATGCCCTGTAGGGGGAGGGAGTTTTCTTGGTAGAAACCAAGGCACACATAAAAAAGTTGTTGTAAACAAGTGTTAGTGTAAACAACACAAATACACATGTAAAAGACAAGATTTAAGCAAGTGACAAGAAGACAATGTGTAAGCTAACACACAAGAATACAATATGCAAGAAGACAATGTAGACCATAAAAATTGGGTGGCAAACATGGGACATCACTCATGATTTCGTAAGACACACAAGGCCGATATATCCAAAAGCAAAAAGTGTGCACACAAGACAAAGGGCAAAACTCGTAAACAATGCCAGAATAATGACAAGCAAATAGTACCAGACAACCATGTAAGCAAATAGACTTGGAAGTAAAATTTTGTACATGAAGCACCCATTAACATGTTAGAAAGATAGAAAGTATGTAAAAGCATGTATAATCCGATATAATAATGTGCTATGAAAAATGAAACAATAACACTTGTAGTGTGTATGAAAGTGGATGCCCCAAGAGCCATTGTGGGACTAGTATGAGGTATTGTGCCAAGCATCCATGATGCATGTAAATATATGTGTAAAGCATGCAATCACAACCAGAAGGCAAGTGAACGTGCATGTGTGTATATAAATATAATTACATACATAATATCTTGCTAACATGTGCAATAGAGTGTCAATGTAACGAGTAAATGTAAGCAAGACTAAATGCGACCAAAATCTGCAATATGCTCTAGATGAGACAAAATGGAATGTAGAGTGAATGATAGGAGCATCATGCCCCCTAAGTGAATTTGGATGAGTATGCCTGTGATGAGGTTCATTTATAAATTCCCCTTAGTAGTCAAGAATGAACCATAGAACAAGAGTGCACCATCAGGAAATGGTCTGAATGTGTGCTAAAAATATATAATCAATAAAGTGTAGAGCATAGAGAGTGTGTGAGTGAGTGAGTGAGTGTGGTGGTGTTCATTTTTAGATTGAAACCCTCTTCAATCAAGTATGAACTATGAAACTAGAGTGTGTCATAGGGTAATGAGCGCAACGTGTAAAATTATATGCAAGAAAGATATGTCATGAATGTGTTGAGTGTGAAATGTGTAGTATGTATGATGTGTAACAGAGGATGCGAGAAAGAGATGTGATGAATGTGTGATATGTGAAGTGTGTAGTGTGTGAGGTTCATGTGTATAGTATGCCCTTAATAGTCAAGTGTGAACCATAGAACGAGAGTGTGTCATCGGGCAATGATGATACCAAGGTTGTTTCAAGATGTGCATAATGTGCGTGAGAAACTAGATGTGATGTGTAAGGTATGCAAGACATAAAATAAATTTAGAAGGGGGAGAAATAAGTATGATTCCCCCAAGTGTGTGATGATGAGAGTGATCAAGTGACACTGTATAAAAGGTCATCATTGTTCTGATCCAAGCCAAATGGAGATGCATCATAAACCTGATAAAAATAGTGTGTGGTGGATCATATAATGAGCCATTGTGGCGTAAATTATACATGTACATTTTGTAATTTTCATATGAATAGTAGTATGTGATCGGGACTAGATAGATACCCAAATTGTGTGATTTAGTGTCTACATTTTCATAGAGACAAGTGACAATCATTATTTAGATAAGTGGTGGGTATCCTTGATAAGAGTTTTGATAAAAATCTGATCAAGAAAATGTCATATTATAATCACTATATTTGGGAACTTAATGGTACTTCGACATACTTATTGTACATTAATAATAGCCATATTATGTATATAATCCTAATTTTTATATATGGTGACAAGTGGGTAATGTATTCCAATCTTTAAAATTTCCAAATTCATGTTTCAAGATACTTCTAATTGATTAACCTAATGTGCATTGTTATTTGTTGACAACTCTAAAAAAACAATCTTAAGCATACAAATAAAAGAATACTCTAAAACTAAGTTATATAGTGTATGATAATAATTGTTTTAAGTAGATTAATAAACAAGGAATAACTACAAGAAATAGAAATGGAGATGAAGTAGTATAAAAAAACTTAGGCAAATGTACATAAACATTCAACCTCTTTGAGCCTCTTCACACTTTTACATTAATGCACTTTGGATATACTCATTGATCCATTTGTTCGGATTAATCAACCCATTTATGAAAATGAATGTTCATTTGATGTATAGTTTCTTTACATAGGGATGAAAAATGACAAGTAAAATAGTAAACTAATTTTTGTATAGAAAAATAGCAAAATAGTAATGAAAATGAAAAGTTATTTTTGCATGAATTTCCCACGAAAATGACAAGCACATTTCTTACTTGCACTAAACCATGGACGCGTCTAAATGTAAGTGTGCTCACTCACTATGCCATTTAAAATGAAATGAAATGGTAGTGAATTTGATTCTTCAAGATCTCTCCTAAACCTCTCTACACAATTTGCATAAGCACAAATCTTCTCCTCCATCTGCGTCAACATGTCAAACAAGGACTTTGAGAATTCATTTGACTTCTTAAGCACTGTAATGAATGATAATTGTCATGTGTTGACAATGTTCATCTCGAGACTCCCCACCTTGTAATGCACATGTATCAATATCTGAAACAAACTTTAGTAAGCATTGGGAATTACACTTAGACCAAAAAAAATTGTTTTCCTCAATATTAAAGTAATAATGAGATAACTAGCCTTACCACGAACAGAATGTACAACACGTAAATTATCAACTAAAAATGAAACTATTGCAGGTCTATGATCACTCGAAAGATGCATTTATTTGTATTATAAACTATAAAAAAATTTAAAAAATGCCAAAGAGGTCTCGTACCTTCCAAAATATGTAGCTATTGTGATCAACTTGGCCCATCCATCCTACTTACCTCCAAAACCTTAATAGTATGTTTAAGTGTTCCCCCATACCGCCCATGAGAAATTACATACATGCAAGTGTGAGCCATATCTTTTGAATAAATAAAGAATCTTGCTAGAACTTTGGCTTCTCACCATACACAAACTGATGATGATCAACTGTGATGAAATTCATATATGGGATTACCTTATCCCTCTCTACAATAGTTAAAAGTTGCCTCTCCTTATTGTAATTAGTTAGAAAACTAGACATATGCAACCTCCTTTTATGCTTGTAAAATGGTTCCACTCTATACACAAAAGCATAGAATAAATTATTTGTTTGTGTTGTGAATTTCCTTTTTCAATCATAAAGGTAGTGTGTCTTTATAAAACATTTGTAGGACTTAATGGATGCATTGGTATCATGGTTGGCATATGTGAATTTTTGGATTTTTGGCCCACATAACTACAAATAAAAAGATGTGTAATGAGTAACATAACATAACCTAGAAAACAATATTTTAAAAAAATAGCTACATGTTTGCAAATATTTCACTCACCAATACATCAATTCTCCTCACACCAAGTATTCTTGAAGTATTCCATGAATTTGGTTTAATCTTTGAACTATTCCAAGAATTCATCTATTAGGGTTAGTGTCATATCTTCACACTCATCCATTACACACATGATTGCACCCAACCTTTGAAATATCTTCTTCACAATGTCCTTTGAGGTGTACATATAACACATATATTGTGATAATTCAACCCTTAGGAAAATATAATATATATTGTAACTATTTCAATTCATAACAGTTACCTGTAAACATTCTTTAGCCATGCCCTACAAACGCACCAAATGTAAAAGGACAGAAATCCAAAAATAACCCCGCATTGTAGATAAAAATTGGTGTGGATGACATTGCATGTTTGAATGCCTTGTTAATAAACAAAAGTCTATACAAAATAGCCGCCACATATTTATCAAGAATGATATCATACTTGACGGTTTGAATTTCGATTGCAACATCATTTGTCAAGAACGGATTGACTTTCTAGTCACTACAAAGCTCTTTCCCCCGTTTATGCACCTTTACCAACCAACCACATATATCTTCAACCCTATTGTGTGATGATACAACCCATGGAATGGGCACCCCAACCTCTTTCTCATCAAAGAAAAGCAAGGAGTATAATTGGTACTACATGAACAAAGTAATATAATCATAGTCAACATATGCATGACATGTGATTGCATTTGTTATATCAAATAAAGATTATAATATCTTCAATTTGGAGACTTACCCCATATTTTTGGTAGCAAATGTATATTCCATTGAGATGATGGAGTTGTGAGAGTGGCATACCATCATATTGCACATCCAAGGAGTCTCGAATGCCCATATGTGCCACAAATTGACACTCAAGTACATCATCAACATGAAAATAGAAAAATGTATCCCTCTCCTCTATGTGCCACAAATTGACACTCATTGCATCATCAACATGATTTTGATCCCGCATTGAACATAAATTTTCCCAATCATTCAAAATGTTATTTCTAGTTAAGTATTGATACATGTTATTGAGCATTCTAACCATAACATGATCTAAGACATGTATTTTATATTTAGTGTCCATAAACACACCCATTAGTAGAAGAGACAATATGTAGTTTTTGTAGTTAGGAAGTACATTAGGAGAAAAATTAGTATTTGGTTCAATATTAATGTCATTCACACCATGACAACAATATCCATTTGAATCATTAAAAATAATCACAATATGTAATGATTTCCACATTAGGTTTCCCATAAACGACTTTAACAATGAAGTGGCATGGGAAACCCCATTTTTGTTAAACCTCCTAACTCTTTATTTTGTTGGAGGTTTGTTCATGTTTTCCTCAGGACCAAATGCACACCAATAGCTATAAGAAAATGAACCCAATGTATATCTATTAGAAACTCTACAAGTAAATAGCAATATGATATTCACAATGTGAAATTCAAACAATTGAAATACAAAATATTCATAAAGTGAAGATAGTTGCGAACCATGAGTAAATATTTGTTGTATGTTCTTTATAGGAAGCAATATATTTTATCTTATGACTAGTGTGTATGAGCATAGTCTTTGCATTGTGGAGCAAACCTTCACCCTTCTACGAAGGCCTTAATTCTCACAACAGGATCATTGTAAAAGATCTATCCATTTCCCTCACCAACGAGGCTGCATTATAAATCTTCACTTGAAAAAGGGTTTTCTTCACATACATTGTGCACTTGGAGATTCTACATACTCTCCCATTTCCACATTTTGCTCATCTTACAAACAAAAACAAGTAGCAACAAATGAAAAACATGGTAAAAATTCACATAACGTTGCAAAAACATACCATCTACTTCAACAAGATTTTTGCTAAAAGTTTAGGAAGACAAATTATTATTAGCGATTGCCTTGAAAAACAAAGGTATTAAAAAAACATTTTGTTAAAAATAAACTACACGGAAAAATGTTCCATATAATACAAATTTGGGTAAAAACACAATGCGGTGAAAAACATACTTTATTTTTCAAAAAAATCGTTTACAACATTTATAAGGGGAAGAAATGATACCCACAATGTTCAACCACATAGTAGACAAAAGATATCATAACTCTTGCGTATGGGCTTGCATATGACTTCCACTGTGTAAGGATTTGGGAGTCTTAATTTTTAGGGTTAGGAGGAATAACAATGACATAGTGTATGTGGTGGGTTTTGGAGGATTTATTGGTTGGAGACTCATTACGGGATTTCCCTCATGGGGTTGACTTATTTCTAAGATCCTAAAAAAAATAGTGTGCATAAATTAAAACTGGGTACAAAACATGTATTGGTGAAAAACACGTGTTTTTTGACTAGTTTCATTTGCAACATTTACAAGGGAAAGAGATGATACCCACATCGTTTAATCACAAAGTTGGCAAAAGGATATAATAACACTTGCATAGATGCTTACATGTGACTTCTACTATGTAAGGGCTAAGGATTCTCAAATTTTTAAGGTCAAGAGGAATAAAAAATGACATAGTGTGCATTACGAGTTTGAGTGACTTTATTGGTTGGAGCCTCGTTATGGGTTTATTCTCATGGAGGATGACTTATTTTTAAGATCCCAACCAAAAAAGTGGTGTTGAAAAGTTAAAATTGGGTATAGTTTCATTTACAACATTTAGAAGGGGAAAATGATAAGGATACAATAACTCTTACATATGGGCTTGCTTATGACTTCCATTAGGTAGTGACTTAGGAGCCTCCATTTTTAAGGTCGGGAGGAATAACAAATGACATAGTGTATGCGATAGGTTTGAGAGGTTTTATTGGTTGGAGCCTCGTTATAGGTTTGACCTCATGGGGATGACTTATTACTAAGACCCTAACCAAAAAAATGGTGTTTATAAGTTAAAACTCTGGTATTTAAGAACATACTAGTGAAATACACATTGTTTTTCACCAGTTTCATTTACGACATTTAGAATGGAAATTATGATACCCACAACGTACAATCACATAGTTGGTAGAAGGATACAATAACTCTTATGTACAAGCTTGCATATAATTTTCACTACGCAAGGACTTGAGAGTCTCAATTTTTTTAAGGTTGGGAGGAATAACAAATGACATAGTGTATGTAGTGGGTTTGGGAGGCTTTATTGGTTAACAACTCGTTATGAGATTTCCCTCACAAAGGTTGATTGTTTTGTAAGATCCTAACAAAAAATGATGTGCATAAGTTAAAACCGGGTACAAAACACATACTCATGAAAAACACGTTGTGTTTTTGATTAGTTTCATTTACAACATTTACAAGGAGAAGAAATGATATCCACATCGTTTAATCACACAACTAGCAGAAGGATATAATAGCACTTACACATGGGATTACACATGAATTCCACTACATAAGGGCTTGGAAGTCTCAATTTTTGAAGGTCAAGAGGAATAACAAATGACATAGTGTATGTTGTGGGTTGGGAGGATTTATTGGTTGGAGCCTCGTTATGGGATTGCCCTCATGGGGTTGACTTCTTTCTATGATCCTAACAAAAACAATGTGCGTAAGTTAAAACTGGGTGCAAAATATGTACTTTTGAAAAATGCATTCTGCTTTTTGACTAGTCTTCATTTCTGCAACAATTACAAGGGGAAGAAATGATACTCACACCGTTTAATCACACAATTGTCATAAGGATACAATAACACTTATGTACATGCTTACACACAACTTCCATTATGCAAGGACTTGGGAGTCTCTATTTTTAAGGTCGAGAGGAATAACAAATTACATAGTTGTTAGTGTAGGTTATTATTTATCCTTTTATTTGTTTATTAAAATAATTCTCATGCATATGTTAGCTCTACACTTATTGTGTTAGCTTGCTTAGGTGTACTAGTTGTGTTGAGTTAGCTTACCAGTTATGTTGAGTTAAATTACTAATTATGTGGACTCGGCTCCATTTCCAGATGTCGATTAGTGAGATTTATTTACCACTGGTCTAGGTGGTAGTTGCACTTTCCTCCTATATGTACACCACTTGCATCATTCTAAGTACGTAGCTTTGAGTTGATTTTCTGCACACTTTCATGGTTCTGGTAATGGTTATTCTGCTGGAGTGATCCTGGGATGAGAAGCATTGGCTTTTATGACATGGTATCAGAGCATGCTTCAAAGCAACCATTGCTTAGTTTTTGTGAAAGTAGTTTGCAGGGTTCTATTGGATTGTGAGGATCTTCCATCTCGTCATATAACTCGTGCTTGGAGTGAAGATTTTTGGACTCAACTCGTTCCATATTTGGTTTTTCCTCACTTATTGCTTTGGTTGGTTGACCTCAACATTTGCACAACTCGCCTTAAGCGTACTCAACTCGAGCTTATCATTGGGAATTTTTTGGAGTTATCTCCATTATGGGTATTATTTAAAACACCTTTGTTGGCCCTGTCTTAGAGCTTACTACTCGGATCTTCCATTTCCTTGGGCATTAATCCTCCGTTTATTTTATCCCGACATGCCCCTAAATCGGCCCTTGCTTTGGTCTCGACTTGGCTCATTTTGGAATCCATTTTGACACAACAATTTAGTGGCTATGACTCATCATCTTGATTTGGTGGTTTGGTTTCATTTTGGCTTGACCCTAGATCTATGAGCGAGATCATCCTTCACAACTTGGGCTGAAATGACAATGGATTGGTGGCCTCTTTGCTCCAATATTCTTGGTTGTTGTTCGGTCTGTGTTTACTTATCCCTTGACAACCTCTTCCCACTCCATTAGTTGCATCTTGGCTTTAGCTCCTCAACAATGGTTCTTGTTGGTTCAAATTTCGACTACATAGATGTTCAATTCGGCCCCTGGTTCTTTACCTTGCTCAACGGTGGCTCTTCAACTTGGCTTTTGGCTTCATTACATTTTGTCTCGGTTGATTATGGTTTAAACCCTAATACGACATATCCTTTTTGTTTATATTTGGTAAAAAAACAAAATATAAATATAAGTCAATGCTACCTTTATCAATAAAAGCAGTCTTATGGGAGTGAAAAGGTTGATGGTTTGAACTCTTCAAATTTTTGGGTAAGCTCACCTCACAAGCTCACTAAGTCATTATCCTAACTCATCAACATGAGCCCTCTCCAAGCTCACCAACCAACTTGCTAAGCCAGGTCTTCAAAAATTTGACGTATTTTTTCAAAGAGACATTTCTTTTTTGTGAAGAAGCATTTAACAAAGACTTAAGATTGGAGCTTGTAAATCATTTTTAAAATGAGAAAATTTGTAATCGGGAAATTTATCATGGGGAGAAATATTTTTCTAAAATTGGGCAAATGTTATAATAAAACTATGTAATTATAAGCAGTTTGAGGGGTTCATTTTGTGGTGAAAAATTAATTTTTGAACCATTTCAACAGTTGTTTAGAGGGACAATTTGTATTTAGCTTAGAGGGTGCTTGCCTCTTGACACCACCTCGCGCAAGGGGCGCTGCCCCTTGACTCCATTGGGGATTGTCACCCCTAGACCCCTATTTTCTAGTATGTTGCACAATATATTCTTGGTGCTCTTTTGTTCTCATGTGTCAAATACTAAAGGGTGAGGCCTTGTTTGATAGGTGTTCAAACCCCTCACAAGAAAATATTTTTCTTCTTTCTTGTTTGCATAATATTGATTAGGAGCTAGGATATAAAAAAGAAAGGACTCCATAGTGTTTCAAATGCATTTTTTGGTAGAGTTTAACTTCCTATATTTGTTTAGTTTGTTTTTACATTTATCATGGATTCGCACTTTGACATCTTTTCTTTACAGTCTAAGAATGAGATGTTGTTCACTGAATTTTATTCCATTCAGAGGACCTAGTAAAATTTGTTGAAGAAAATAGATTGCTCAAGAAGCAAAATTCTCTTCTACAAGCCTTCATTCATGGCAAAGATGACCTCATAAAATCCTTGCAATAAAAATTTCTAGACTCCAACGTCGACCTCATATTGTGGAAAGTCATATCCTTGTTTCTAGTCCACTTGCATTTATTGCTCTTGTACCCACTAACCTTTATCTGTAAGTTTCGAGCTTGCTCTTCCTTCTAGTGCTCCCGAGCTTATTACACTTATTCTGCATGTTCTTTTACATATGTGCCTATTATAGTGTCACACTCTGTGTATCCCACATCAGCTCCTTCTACTCACCTACTTGGCTCTTTTGAGAAGTATACCACTACATCTAGTTCCCGCATGTTCCGTTTGATAGGTTATTCTGGCAGAGATATTGGAAAACATTTGCAAAGTATTACTTCACTTATACAACATGTTAAGTGGCATTCTCTCCATGGTATTGATTTTTGAGTAGATACTTTGTTAATATCACACATTGACAGAGCTTGTATTTTTGTTCGCTCAAATCTTTCCAAGGATCATGAGCTACACATGAGTTCTGCACCTTCACTGAGGCTTGAGAAACCCAAGATTTTAGTTTGTTAAACATGATCAACTCCGACACATATTCTAATGTTCCTTTGCATGAACCCGTTGATCATTTTACACCAAATCATATGCATGCATCTTCATCATCCATCTGTGTTGATCCGGGGTGGATTTCCACCACTCATGGTGACAACATAGACATTTGTTTAGAGGACTCTACGGTGTGGCTCCTCCACCATTTGGCCTCTTGTTCCACTTTCTATACCTTTTGCATTGTAATGCTCCTTGTTTTGAGCATTTTTCTTTAGCGAGTGTAGTATATCTCTCTTGTTTGTTGAGAGATTGTATATCTTTATTTTCGACACGTTTAGGTATGTTGATAGTCTCTCATATGGGGTAGATATTCGTGAAGTCCATTGTTAGTTTATTAGTGTTCTAGTTGTTATTTTGACAACTCATATAGATTTGTAGCATCACTCCACCCATTCAACAATATGGGAGGGTGTGGTTTGGATCGTGCTTCTTTGGGATTTGTGTCCTTACCCTGTTACCTTGGCTTTTCTTGGATCGTGGCACTCCTATTTCTTTGGATCTTGTGTCCTTGCCTTATTGCCTTAGTTATTATTCTTGAATCGCGACACACCTATTTGTAGTAGTTAATCAAATTATGTTTGGTGTTTTTTTCACTTTTGACATCACTCCATTGACACTCTCCTTGTATCGATTTATTCTGATGAAGCCCAATGTCAATTGTTTTTAGAGTTTTGTGATCGAGCAGTGGATTCAAACCACAATACACACCAAACTTCTTCAACATTGTATGAGGTTTTTGAGCGGAGCGTCTTAGGATGCCTCAGCAATGGGTTTTTTCTCTCTCTACTTTGTTAAAATTAGTTTTGGTACTTTGGGGTGTCACTTTTTCCAAATTATTGTACGTGGGTACCTCATCAGGCCTTATTGTCAGGACCCACCTTCTTTTCCACCCACCTAAGTTATGCTTACAGGGGGTGTTAGTGTAGGTTATTATTTATCCTTTTATTTGTTTATTATGATAATTCTTGCACTTATTTTAGCTCTACACTTGTTGTGCTAGCTTACTTAGGTGTACTCGTTATGTTGAGTTAGCTTACTAATTGTGTTAAGTTAACTTACTAGTTGTGTGGAGTCATCTCTACTTCTAATATCAGTTAGTGAGATTTATTCACCACTGATCTAGGTGGTAGTTGCACTTTCCTCCTATATGTACATCACTTGCATCATTCTATTATGTAGCTTTGAGTTGATTTTCTATGCACTTTCATGGTTGTGGTAATGTTTATTTTGCTAAAGTGACTTCTGTGAAGAGAAGCATTGGCTTCTCCGATAATAGTGTATGTCAGGGTTTGAGAAACTTTATTGGTTGGAGACTCGTTAGGAGTTTGTCTTCATGGGGGATGAATTATTTTTAAGATCTCAACAAAAATAATGTTCATAAGTTAAAATTGGGTATAATGTTGTTTTGAACATTTAAAAGGGAAAAATTGATACCCACAACATTAAATCACATAGGTTGCATAAGGATACGATAAATCTTGCGTATGGGCTTGTATATGACTTCCACTAGGCGGTGACTTGGGAATATCCATTTTGTAAGGTTATGAGAAATAAAAATGACATAGTGTAGGTGGTGGGTTTGAGAGGTTTTATTGGTTGAAGTGTCATTATAGGGTTGTCCTTGTGGGGCTAACTTATTTTTAAGACCCCAATAAAAATGGTGTTTATAAGTTAAAACGAGTATTAAACACGTACTAATGAAAAACACACTATGTTTTTGCCTAGTGTTGTTTGTAACAATTAGAACATTAAAAATGATACCCATAATGTTCAATCACATAGTTGGCGGAAGGATACAATAACTCTTATGTATAAGATTCCATATGATGCAAGGACTTAAGAGTCTCAATTTTTTTAAGGTTGCGAGGAATAACAAATGACATAGTGCACGTGGTGGGTTTGGGAGGATTTATTAATTAAAGACTTATTGCGGATCGCCCTCATGAAGGCTACCTTGTTTGTAAGATCCCAACAAAAATGATGTTAATAAGTTAAAAGTGGGTATAAAACATGTACTAGTGAAAAAAACACTTTGTTTTTTGATTAGTTTCGTTTATTGCAACATTTACAAGGGGAAGAAATGATACCCACAGAGAACTCGGGATAAGGATAGAATAACTCTTACGTATGGGCTTACATATGACTTCCACTACACAAGGGCTTAGGATTCTTACTTTGTAAGGTCGAGAGGAATAACACATGACATAGTGTACATTGTGGATTTTGGAGGCTTTATTAGTTGGAGCCTCGTTATAGGATTGCCCTCACGGGGCTGACTTGTTCATAAGATTCTAACAAAAAATGGTGTGCATAAGTTCAAACTGGGTACAAAATACATACTGGTGAAAAACACAATGTATTTTTTGACTAGTTTCATTTGCAACATTTATAAGGGAAAGAAATGATAACCACACTATTTAATCAAACAAATCACAAAAGGATACACTAACACTTACGTATGGGCTTATAATTGACTTCCATTACGGAAGGGCTTGGGAGTCGAGCAATTTTATTCGGGTTGAGAGGAATAACAAATGATATAATGTATGTTGTGGTTTGAGAGGTTTTATTGGTTGGAACCTCGTTACAATTCTTTCCTCATGGGGCTAACTTATTTTTAATAGCCTAGTAAAAATGGTGTTCAAAAGTTAAAACTAGGTATAGTTTCATTTACAACATTTATAAGGGAAAAATGATACCCATAATGTTCAATCACATAGTTGGCATAAGGATACACTAATTCTTACATATGTGTTTCGTATATGACTTCCATTAGGAAATGACTAGGTAGTCTCTATTTTTAAGGTTCTGGAGGAATAAAAATGATATAGTGAACGTGGTGGGTTTGAGAGGATTTATTGGTTGGAGCCTCGTTATATGTTTGTCCTCGTGGGGCTGAATTATTTCTAAGACCCCAACAAAAAAATGGTGTTTAGAAGTTAAAATTGGGTATTAAACACATTATAATGAAAAACAAAATGTTTTTTTCGACCATTTTTGTTTCAACATTTAAAATGAGAAAAATGATATCCACAACATTCAATCACATAGTTGGCGGAATAATACAATAACTCTTATGTACGAGATTGCGTATGACTTCCACTACACAAAGAATCGGGAGTCTCGCTTTTTAAGGTCGGGAGGAATAACAAATGACATAGTGTATGTGGTGGGTTTGGGAGGCTTTATTGGCTAGAGACTCATTACGTGATTGCCCTCATGTAGACCGACTTGTTTGTAAGATCCTAACAAAAATGATGTGCATAAGTTAAAACTATGTAAAAAACACGTACTGGTGAAAAACACACTATGTTTTTTAACCAAATTATTTTTCGAGTTCGTGGAAACACATTAATGGCGGCATTCAATGTGTTATGGAAATAAATTCATAATAAAATAGCTGAAATTATAAAAATAATGAAATGTATTGCAAAAATGAAACCGTAAAAGTAAAATACCTTTATTAAATATGTATACAAAGTGGAAAACTCTATTGGAGAGATGTATGCTAAATCTCTTTGCAATCAAGAATGGATGTAGAATGGGAAAAATATGTAGGAGAGATGTATTCCTTGCAATTCTCAACAAATGAAGATGTATACTAATGAGAAAACTTTGTATATGAGAGATATATGCCTCTAAACTTAAAAACTTGTAACTTTGCAATTTTTTTATATAAAATATTTTCCACTTTCAAACTTGTGTCTTCATTCAAAACCATCTTATTTATAGTGAAACAATTTCAAAAATGAAAGGTTGCGAAATGGAATTCGAAAGGTCATCAAATGAAGGGTTTGAAATATAAGCCAAAAGTTCATTAAATGAAGGCTTCTAAATGGAATATGAGAGGTCACCCTTCATGGAGAAGTCATCCACCCACATTTGGAGTGAAATTGAATGGGAAAAAGATGACAAAATTTGAATATCATATAATTATATTTAAATGCTCCTTGTTGGGGTCATATATTCTAGCTGGTTGACACGATTAGCAAACTGTTGGATCCACTTGAAAGATAAGAGAGTGAACTTGAAAATATAATCTATGAAAATAGACTATGTGTAGATGTAAAATCATAGACTTGGGTACATTTCTAGGTCCTAAAATCATGCTAGTATTACATGATTCCTAAGTGAGAAAACTAGTGATTGAAAACTATATTTAACCTTATTTGTTTGTATCTTACTTTATCTTTGGTATTACACACCCTACAACCCATTAATAACTTTACTTGTTTATCTTTCATGGCTTTAGACATCAACGCCCAACTAGGAAAAAAGTGCCAAGTGCTCCTATCCTCTCTCGGCGTCTCTAACCCTTTTCTATATTACTTGCTCCTTTTGGGTATCTTTTATATTTTGGGAATATTTTTCACTTATGGGTTAGCCTTTCAGTTGTCAATTATGAAATTCAAACAAGGGAATCATATAAATACATAGTTATGTGTTCAAAATTAGGACGAAACACTAAACATTACTATTATCACCTAAGATTGCATTCAAAAGGCACATAAAGCACTTTGAGGCATCCATCTAGCATCCATTCAAAGGACAAGGGATTACATACACAACTTAGGAAGGGAAGTTCATCCCATCCACATATTCTACTACATTGCTACATTCTAGCTACAACCCGCTATCAAGTGTAACTTGCACAAGGGCATCCTAGGACACAATTTCCACACACACTCATAAGATCTACACGAATTCTCGAGATGTAGTATAATGATCGATGTAAGTTCACTCTCGAGGTGACCGTCGGGATTAGTCCGACTCCCCATTCTACATTTTTTTGGATTTGATGTTGTTTGTGGGCATGTGTAGGTGAACTTCTCTTCAAAGTTACAAGTACCTTCGAATTCAAAGAACGAACATCAAACAATCAACAAGAAACAATCAGAAACTCTTGTGATACAACAAAAACTAGATTCGACCATTTATGTAGTCAAGGGCACCCAATAGCAGCCTCCAAAGCCCGATGCCCTTTCCCTAGTGTGGGCGCCCATGTCCAGTTCTGTTTGTGAGTTGCCAAGTTTATACTAAGCATTTACGACATTTTTTAGCACTTTTCCTAGTCCAAATTAGTTCAAAACCGAGCGTAAATCAGCTAAGTCTCTTCACTTATCTCTTGAGCTTAAGGTTTCATATTTTAGATCTTAGTTTGTTTGTGCCATTTCTATATTTTATCATTTATACATTAGTTACTCTACAATACTTAGATTTAATTCATTCAAATTAAATTAAATCACTATGGTATCATTGTACAATCTGAATCCCATGAATTACTTGAAAAATCTTAAAAATTTCAAAATGTAAAATTTGTCAAAACCTACTAAAAATAGATTTTAGGACTTTTTAAAAATAATTTTTTTATAAACCTTTCTCCGATCAAGTTGACATCACCAATATTTATCTGAGAGATCATGGGGATCATTCGCCTTTCCTTGAGAAATAATGGGCCCCATTGCTTGTAAGATTGATCTCTGATGTACATAAGATATTTTGAGTGTTGAAGTGATCCCCTTCCATTTGAATGGGGTGGCCCACCCAAAATTCATATGTGTAGGAATATTGGTAAACCAACATGTAGAAATATTATGGCCATACTTCCCACAAATATCAAAAGGATGGAGATTCTAACAACGAGTGGAATCATGACATGTTCTACCACAATGACTACAAATAGTGTGATGAATCAAATAACTTCCATATGCATGAATACGAGGTTCACACCAATTTTGAGAAGAACATTCTAGTTGCATGCTTTCTTTGATGAATGTGGGACCCATGGTGGGTTGAGTTGATTCCCTAATGTACCCGAGACCAAAATTCTTGGGTCTCTTTTCTACTTTGAGAGGTTCCTGGATTCCTTTTCCATATTTTCCAAGGCCATGTCCATCATACCCCATTTTATTTAACAAATTGAAACCAATACCTTTTGTGTTTTTTTCAAAACTACCAATCACATATGGATAATTATCAGGATGTGTTGAACAAGAAAAACATACCATGTTTTCATGTCTTTGGATGTGTATCTACAACACTTTTCTTCTTTTCTTTCAACTCTTCAAATTCACCTTACAAGATGGCAAGGTCTTGTTGAATTTCTTCACAAAATACTTCTTTTTCTCTAAGTTGATTATGTAAATTATGTATAACTTCATTGCATATTTCCTCTACTTGGAGAAATCCTTCCACAATGGGGCTTCCAAAATGGGAAATATTTTTTTGCATTTTCATCATCTTCTCCATGATCATGCTCAAATTATATTGCAAATTTTGGTTCTCTTCCCACAAAAATTTGTTTTCTGCAAGAATTGAATCATGCTCATTCTGTTGTGCTAGAAATGGACCCACATCTTGGCGTATGTCCTCTTCTTGTAGGTTCTTGTGGCTTTCCCCATTATTTTCAAAACCTGCAAAATTTTGAAAAGTTCATTTCCATGCTCTGATATCATTGATTCAAATTATTTTGGAATTCGGTGCACAACACATTAATGGTGGCATTCAATGTGTTATGGCAATACATTCATAATAAAATAGCTGAAATTGTAAAAAAATGAAATGTATTGCAGAAATAAAACTATAACTGTAAAAGTAAAATAACTTTATTAAATATATATACAAAGTTGGAAAACTCTATAGGAGAGATGTATGCTAAATCTCTTTGCAAACGAGAATGGATGTAGAATGGGAAAACTCTATAGGAGAGATGTATGCCTTGCAATTCTCTACAAATGAAGATGTATACAAATGGGAAAAATCTGTATATGAGAGATGTATGCCTCCAAACTTGAAAACATGTAACCTACAACTTTTGTATATAAAATATTTCCACTTTCAAACTTGTGTCTTCATTTGAAACCATCTTATTTATAGTGAAACAATGTCGAAGATGAAGGGTTCCAAATGGAAGTCGAAAGGTCATCAAATGAAGGGTTTGAAATAGAAGCCAAAAGGTCACCCTTCATGGAGAAGTCATCCACCCGCATTTGGAGTTAATTTGAATGGGAAAAAGATGACAAAATCAATATCATAAAATTATTTTTAAATGCTCCTTGTTGGGTCATATCTTTTATTTCGTTGACCCGATTGGCGAATGAACTGTAGATTCTGTTGGAAAGATAAGAGAGTGAACTTGAAAATATAATCTACGGAAATAGAATATGGTATCATCATATAATCTGAATCCCATGAATTCTTGAAGATCCTTAAAAAATACAAAATGTCAAATTTGTCAAAACCTTCTAAAAATAGATTTCAAGACTTTTTAAAAATAGAATTTTATAAACATTTCTCCTGACGGTTGACATCAATCAATATTTTTCTCGAGAGATCATTGGGATCAATTTTTCAATTATTTTCATTTACAACATTTATAAGGGGAAGAAATGATACCCACATCATTTAATCACACAATTGGCGTAGGATATAATAACACTTATGTGTGGGCTTACATATGAATTCCACTACACAAGGGCTTGGGGTCTCGGTTTTTAAGGCCGAGAGGAAGAACAAATGACATAGTATATGTTGTGGGTTTGGGAGGCTTTATTGGTTGGATCCTCATTATGCGTTTTCCTTATAGGGGCTATATTATTTCAAAGACCCTAGAAAAAAATGGTGTTCATAAGTTAAAACTAGGAACAAAACATGTATAGGTGAAAAACACATTGTGTTTTTTGACCAATTTCATTTCCAACATTTAGAAGGGGAGGAAATGATACCCACACCATTTAATCACATAGATAATGACATGATTCTATTTATTTATTATGGAATCTTCAATATTTTGTTTGTGGATTGCAGGAATTACATGACACTCTTATCCGTTTTACTTTTCAATCCTTGCCTCTTTTAACGAGAAAAATCATTGCAAAAGCATATTCATGGACATGAAGAAGGGCAACTGATATAATTTGCCAAAATATCAATATAGAAGAATAACAAAATTATTTATTCTCTTTTCGCTTAATTAACTTGTTAAAATACACACAATTTGTTGTCATTTGGCTTATATTAATTAATTTACTAACTATATAGAAAGGGATAGTCGTCACTTTGATTCTTCCTAAACATGATTCTCTTCATGGGGCTTACCATGTCCATTCATCACTGTGTCCTTGGCTCGTGTCCTTTGCTATCAACTCGACTCTGACGCATTCAACACAAAAAGAACCTTGAATTCCTCCGACGATTCCTCTGTTTTCCTTTCCCACGAACTCTGTTTCATTTTTGCACTTTATGCACAATTCTTGTCATTTTAAGGAGCTTCCAATCCCTTGCATTTCAATTCAATCCACCTACCACCTTCTACAATAAAATTCAATGTTAATACCTTTATTGCATAAGATTGCTCACTAGATAGGGGTGGTTGAATTAGATGATAGTTGACGACACAATTCAAAGACTAAGCACTTTAAAAGGTCAACATGACTAATCCCAAGCCCAATGTCAACTACTAGAATTGAGTCGAAAAGTCAAACCTTTATATGTGTGTATGCATGTTAACATGGTTTATATGATGACCATCCACACTTTTGTATGTAGAATAAACAACTCCCCGATACATCATCTTATTCAAATAATGCAATGCATAAGGTGTGTAAAGGCTACACAAAATTGTACCAATTTTATTTACTTCATTAAGACAACGGTCCCATGCGGGGGAAACCACAATGAATTTTAAGGGACATGGACATATGTAAAAATAAATTTTCACAAACTGCAGAAAATTGAATATTTTTTTAGAAAAAGTAGAGCACTCGGCCGTATAGGAGGGTCATTTCAGTAGCATAGATAGATAGGTGGGGATTGAATTTTGTTGTTGTTACATTCCATTGTTTTTCGATCACATGTTTATGAATAACCCACTAGAGAATGATGTAAATATGATGATTTTAAATCATAAAATATAAATATAATGATTTTAAATTATTATATAAGTACATAATTATTCTTCAAATTCTTTGCAAAAACTACAAGAACATGAGACTAAAATACTTCCTATAAATTATTTGCACAGACCGTTAAAAATAATGCCTTGCCCTTAATGAAACCACTCCTTGACTCTTTTTGAACAACACAAATTACAAATGAACCCAAATATTCTTATATCACGTGTTCACTTTCCACCTCCAACCCATGGCCGTAAACAACTAATATAGATGCAGAGTGAGCGACTGAGCCCACCTCAATAAATATTAAAGATTGTAAAAGAAATAGAACTAATTCACTCACCAAATCCATAAATGAGGTGTCCTAAGAGCTTAATGAAAATCTAGTAATATTGAATTAGATTGTGCCCAAGAATCAGTGACACAAGAAATTCAATCCATTGAGTTAGAGAGATCGGTAAGTGGGAAACATGGATCAAATTTGAAGGGCTAGTCAAAATTTCAATGTGAATGGTATATTTTCAACCAACCCTTCCACAATGAAAAGTAGTAAAAAAATTAACATTTCGTATGACACAAGTAAATCAAGTGTGCACATCATAAAAATAAATAATTTTTAAAAATGAAGTATTATATTTGAGTACAAAATATCATACGTATGGGTATTTCAGCTACAATCAATTACAAGATACATTATACATTAAGTCAAAACCACTATCAAATATCTCAAGAGTCAATAAAATGTACATACTAGTTTACATGAATTGTGTCTATGAAATGTGTGATTGTTCCAAATAGGTAAAGAGACCGTGAAGTGGTGAGTCACCGCGAATGAAAACATTAACATTGTGCATTGCAAGATGTTTATGGTACTTAGTAGCACAATACCCTTTGCGACATTTTTGCCTCTCATTTCTTCTAGCTATTGGTTTATGTTGTTGGTATCTAGGAGAAGTGTTAACACCACTTCCACATAACTAACTAGTTTAACGTCTTAGAATAATTATCCATGCAATTCCCTCGGTTGTAAGTGATTCTAAATATTAGTTGACTCTATTATTTCTCAATGTGGGTGCTTGTTTTTCTTTTGAATGTTGATACATAGTTTATTCCCTCCTAATGTAGGATCTGATTCCCTATCTTGTATCCTTGGATTCCATGAATTTAAACATATTTTCTTGTGAGCACCATTCTATTTATGGAAAACCATAAATGTTGAAATAAACAATGAATGGAAAAGGATTTATAATCTTTAATTAAATTGGGGTTGAGAGGGGAGGAAAGGGGAGGGGGTAAGGATGGGGGAAGGAGGAGAATAGTTTACAAGGCCACAAGAGTATATGGTTGAATCGTTGAATTTGCTGGTATGTGGGGGTATTTAAATTTTTAGTGGGAGTAGAAGAGGTGTGTAAGAATAAACTAGACCTAGAGAGGTGCATTATTTTAGGAATTCAAATCCAAGTGTTTTAAAGAAAGTATTACTAAGTATTTTTGTATTTCTTACATTACAATTTTTAGAAATTTCTTACATTAACAAATTAATATACAAAAATATTGAAATGTATAGATTTAGTCTTAGATGAATCTTGTGCTTCAACAATCCTAGTTCTCATCAAATCCACCCTGCTTTTCCTCCTTTCAAGTTTCAACTCTCATTTTTCTCTGTAAAGCTAGACTTATTTTTTGGGCATTGTATTTGTGGTAATAAAATTTAGTAGAAGTTTTTTTATTTGGTACTTCTTATAGCTTTCTTAGCCACTCATGTTGATAGACCTTCATTTCAGAAACCCTGAACCACTCAATTTTACATGTTCTATTGATGGGCATTTGTTGCTTTGAGTTTATCCAAATGGTTCTATCACATGATGAATTATATCAACCCCAAGGTAGTTGGTAAAATATTAGGCATATGATTAAAATAAATGTTGGTAAGGTGCAATCCAAATTATTATTTTTGTTCTTAACCGATAGTGGTCTTATGAGTCATGAGTCCATGACATTGTCTATGCACTAAGCCAACAAGTTGTAATTAAATCTTCAAATGTGAACTTATAAATTATGGCACTATTTTTTATTACACTCTTATTACCATTTCTTAGGATTTAGTGATTCATTGTAATTGGGTGATAGGCCTTCCTAGAGTCAATTTTTTGTTTAACTTTTAGTTTTTTCGTGGCCGTTGTCCTCTACCATTTATTTTTCATTGCCTCATTGGCTCATTCTATTGATGCTGACCGATTTTCCTAATTTTTCCTCGACGTGAGGTTATTGTCGTGAGGTTAGAAATTACTCCGTTGTATGTTTCCATTACATGGTAGTGTAAATACCGTGGAGACATGGAGGCATGCCAGTTTCCTTAGTTGCCATTAAAGTCGAGGCCAAGTTTTATTGGATTGCCTTGTCAACAAGCGCGAGTAATTGGAACAACTTAATTTAGAAAAAAACATGTCGCATAATCTCAAAGTTAAGCCCATTATTTTAGAAAAAACATGCAACATTTATTTAATTTGTCACCTTGGCTCCCGTATTTGGTGCGAAGGTTTCAGAAACAACAGAATACTAAAAAGCACCTTCAGTGTCAATTTCTTACTTAAGGCACATGAGAGGTATTTCTTTTGCTGTGTGTAATACGATTAGGTGTTGTTGCTATGGAAATTGCTCGTGCTGCTTCAAAAGTAAGTTCCTTCGATTCTTATCCATTGAAATTCAATGCTCCGTGTCTTCTGAACTTTTCCATGATTTTATTTTCATGCCTTTCCAAAACTTCATTCCCGGCAACCATGTATCTGTAGGATCTTCGAATCTCTCCCAAACAATCTCAGAAGTGTTTTGATTACCTACCATGAGGAAATTACCCGAGTCCAATATCAAAGCCCTTGACGCTTTACCTTTCTGCATCTTTTTACTCGACCAAATAGTTTGACTGTTTGTATATCGCGAGATTACCATTTGTCCCAAATGATAAGAGCCTGACATGTTTAGAAGGGGAGCCTCTCTGTTAGCCACCCAAACAATGGCCTCTGCGACATGGGCATACCATATGCCGATGTACCAGTTATTTGTTCCGTTCGGATTGAAAAATCCCAATTCAAACGTGTCATTCTTTGATATTATAGTCTGATTTCCGGTGAGAGAGAAACCCAAAGAAAGCACATCTCCATCACCAACACCAAATGAATAGGACTTGTGCACTAAAATACACAGTAAGACGAAATAAACATTTGAATGGAAAAATACAGTTCTTCATCATTTACACCTTACTTATGCTGCCCGTTTCTGCAAATATTTCGTTGTACTCATGGTTGTAACAATTTATTTTATTTATTTATATAGATTACCAAAGCAAGCAGCCCAAGAGAAATGTGTGTGAACTCCAATTTGTTGTATTTGAATATTAATCTCCACCTGTGGAGTGGGCCAACAGGGAAAATGACTGTATGCGCATTGAGAAATAACGACATTCAATATTGATCTTTACATTTTGTTGTCTCCATCCCCAAAAAATAACAGCCTCGAATCTTTTCTTGATTTGTACATTGATATACCATTCATACCTTTATTCCATATGTAAGAATAGTTCTTAAAATGGTTAGATTTTCATATTTTATAGTCTTATTGAATCCAAATTTTAAAAAACCATAAAAATAATTCTAGCAATAAATATTATTTCATTCCTTACCACATTTAGCACAAGAAGAATGATGCCAGAAATTCTAGACTTTAAAAATGTACGAAAATGGTGTAGTAAAAAAGTTTGTTCATCACTCTAAATTTTATAGTCTTATTCAATCCAAATTTAAACAAACCATAAAAATAATTATCACAATAAACATTATTTCATTCCTTAACACATTTAATTAGCACAAGAAGAATGATGCCACAAATTCTAGACTTTAACAACATACGAAAATGGTGTAGTAAAAAAGTTTGTTCATCACTCTAAATATGTCTCACAAGATAAAAAAGCCAATTTATTCTAATGATAAAAAGAATATTAAATAAGAAAGCATGTTTTCCAATGGTGTATTTTGCAATTGCATGTAATTCTTAGGATATCACCTCAAGTTACAAGTTAGATAAAAAGATGATTGCAATCTTAAATTTGGGCATTATAAACTCATACAAAATAATAGGGAAATGACTCCTTTTTATAAATTTGAAATTTTGACATATGCATGTTGTAATTTCTTTAAATGTGTAATTTTATTTTTTCCTTATTTAATCTCTATGCTTATATGTTGAATTGTATTTTAAAATTTAGTTTGTCTAGAATTTATTTAAATGTTAGAATTTGATAGTTGCAATAAACTTGTTTAGAACAAGAACATTGATGACAATGATAATGTGGACCAATTTCTTGCCTCGCAACAACAAATTTTGAAGAAATTCAGCCACAACCATCATCTTTTGCGGTAAGAATGGGAAATGCGTGCCATGGAATGGAAGAGGTTAGAAACATTATTGAAAATGAAGGGCCGAGTGCAATTGACATAATTGATTTGCCCGCTATTGGGCTATCTCCACTTAACGAATACAATATTGAAGGTTTGTTTGACATGGCTTTCCCTACATTACTTCCAAATGGTGAAGTTGAATGGTTGCATCCTCGAATAAAAAAGTTACGTATACATGAATATGCTCAACATTTGATGAAATACCATGACAACAAATTTGGTGCCCATCCAAGATTCAGGTATTTCTTGTTGAACCTTATGTTGAGGCACCAAACGCAATCCATCGCATAATTGTTTATGAAGAAAAATGTGGGTGACAACATACCAACTACTATTCAAGATCTCCGCCACCACCTTCGAGATATGCCAGATGACAAGCTTCCTAAGCAAGTAATGCATTATGTATTTGAATATTATAACTAAATTACATTTTCCCATTCTTTCCGAGCAATTTGTTTATCATTCAATTACTTTGCATGAATGGTTTTCAAACTAATTACAAATTACATTTTCAACCAGTACACGACACCAACAATAAATGTAGCTAGTTTTGAATCCTTTTTCTAGATTCAAATACAGGTTATGAACATGTACTTACCTACACTGTAATTGTATTTCCATTCTTTATGCATCCATGCTATGACACTAACAACACACTTATTCATTGCAGGATCTTTGAATCAAAAATTACCTCCAACAACTTCTATTGCTGCCTAAACCTTCAAAGGACAATATGACAAATTGGAACCTCTCCGAAAAGGACAATCACATTATGCATGAAAAATGTGAAATTCTTTCAGTTGTATCTACGTTGCAAAACACTTTATTTTGATTGTACCAGGGTACCCCATCCCTTTCAAAAACATTTACCCTAAATAAAGACTTTATTTCTCATGGATTGTTGTCTCTCAAAACTTTAATGATACATGAAAATTTGAAACTCGTAATTTTCAAAAACACTAATATAATTATTACCATATTTCCAATTGTAATTGACATTCTAAACCTCCAATGACTACCTTAATCTTAGAGAGGTCCCAAAACTTGCATGCTTTACATCATACTTCCATAAAATTAAAACTTTATTACTAATATACTACTTATAAATACTCCTCTTACTTTCAATTACTCCTATACGCCTATAGGCCTCTCACAAGCACCTTGGATGCTTTTGCTAGTTTTAAATGTTGTTAGTTGATGAGTGGTGTCACATTTGGAAGACCATTTTTAGAAATAACCATTTTATTGTCATTTTTTTCCGCCGGAGGCGTTTACTTTGAAGAAGCTCATGCTGGAAAGTGTCAAATTCCGGTAACTCTATTTCCAATTGACTTTTTCCGGCCACTATTTTATTTAATGTTGTTGAGAGGTAAGTGTCCAACATTTAATATGGCCACTTTTTTTGGGAAGAAATCCAATAGATTTTCCTGTCGTGTGTGTACAATACAGATTTCAACGTTGTAAACTATTAAACATGGAAAGATCATTTATTTCATCCTCATGGAATAATTGCATTCTTGTTGGGGCTATGCCAACTTCCTCTGACATTTATGGCAAGGAAATATCTCACCACCATTCTAATATAGATAGGCATGTCCGCCATGTTTTGTTATAGTCTTCAATTGGCTTTGGATGGCTTCGTTCTGATTTTGCAGCTGGGTTTGCTCTTTCTCAACCTGTGTCTGAAGTTCATCCTTTTCTCACATAAATTTACCAAAACCATCAATTTCTGCACTCAATTGGCTTCTGATTTCCTTCGTTTTGAGATTACAGTTAAGTTTTGTCCTCCTTTAAAGATGCAATCTCACCCTAAAGAATACCCAAATTGGTTTCTAAATCTTCTTTCTGGGACGCAACAGATTGATTCTCCTCTTTCTAACCTGTGTTTGTTTGTGAGCAATCTGCTATGTCTGCGTCATGGTCGTGAAAGGTCAGACCTTGCTTTGCCTATGTGCAGAAACTAGGATCGAGCAATTATAAATACAGTATTTACAACATACCAGTGGTCAAAGGAAAGGCAAGTTGTTTTCAATTGAAAAATGTCGCTATTTAGCAGATTCTTCTACAGAAGTGCTCCAGACAGTCTTCTTGAATTTACCGAAAGCGTTTATGGTAAGCATGATAATATTATTGTTATGTTACTTTTGGATTTTCCTTTTTGCAAGTGAATGTGTCGACGCTTACATTTCATTTTTATGATATGTAGTTTCCAACTTTTGTTTTTCAACTGGGTTTTCCTCAGATGAGATGTATCCTATTTACTTGCGAGAAATTGTCATCGAGTTACATGAGCAGTTTCCACAGTCTTCCTTTCTTGCATTCATTTTCAGAGAAGGCGAGAAGTGAAGCAAAGTTATGGATTATCCCAGGCAATATGAGAATTGCCCCATTCTTCCGTTGTCCCTCATCCAACATTTCCTCCGGGAAAGTGATAACTAGCTATCGGTGAGAAATCATCAGAATTTTGTAGTTATGCATTGTGAGAGAGGAGGTTGGCCTTTTCTTCTTTCAAGCTTTCTTATTTACAGAAAGCTTCAGACGGGTGAACAAAGAACTCATGACAGCGTTTATCAGGAGGCACCAAAAGGTTATTTGTAGCTTTTTTCACCCATAAATCCATTTCCTTCACAGTTACAGTATCTCCAATATGTTGCTAGAAGAAATATGTCACCAGAGTGGGCCAAATTCTACCTCTGTAATTTTATTAGGCAATAAAGATAGTTCACCAGTGTGATTATTGGCACTCGAGGATGTCCCATTCTGAGCCGCCGCCTCATTCTCCATAATTATTTTAGATTTTATTGACATCAGGGCTTCCTAAACACATCTGCAGGTGGACTGCTCACTTTCAATGGCCGCGGCGCTTGCTTCTACAACCGATTGTTGTCTTGCACAGTTTCCATTGACAAAAAAAAACTCGATTTTATAGCTGCTCTGTTTAGGTTCTTCCCTGCCCACAAATAATTGAGTTGAGAATAACAGATGTTTGAAGAATGACAGAGGACACATTGGTATTTATCGTGCATTTCCCTGCTGTGTTTGTATAGCTATTAATGGTGGTCAGTCAATCGTTGGATGAGTCACAACTAATATATCTCCATTTTCATTTATAATATATATCCATCCATCCCTATATCCATGGCGCGTTTATTGGGGCGTGGATTTGTGTAATAAGGGTGTTCTTTAGGTGGGACAACGTCTCAATATTAAAGAGATTAATGAAGGATAGGGGAATTAAAATGGTGCATGAATGTAATAGGATTAAAGGCCATAAAATCGTATATGTTTTTTATGGAAGAGACGAAGTACACTCATAGATACAAGAGATCTATGTAAAGTTAGAGAAAGTGAGAAATTAGTAATTTCGTTTGATTTGTTAGCCCCATGTCAAAACAATTATTGGATTTGTTGAGAACCTTCATGTATGTGTTGATTTTTAGAACACAACCAAGTTTATCTCAAGGATTGCTACAAGACACCTTTGTGTGAGAGATGTGAATAAGCTCCACAAAATGAGATTATTGAATATGCTTTGGGAACATTGAAATGTTAAAAAGTAGCTTTAGTAGATAATTGTGTCTTATAAAAATGTGGGTACTAAAAAAATAAGAGCTTAGCAACAGCGTATAGACCTCTAGGTAATATCAATACAAAATACAATTCCAACAAACTAAACATTATTATCCTCTCCGGCGTAACTTGCGACCCATGAGCGATTGCTAGTTATAAATATTTCGACTTCCACCTTATTTATATATATATATATATATTGGTGAAGAACAAATTTTTTTGGTTACACTTTGTGACTGTTTAAAACTGTCTCAAGTGGCTGGGATGGGTGCGCAATTTTGAACCCTAGCAAAGGAGTCTCTGGTTTGGAATCAGCACACCACAACCGCTCGCAAAAAATAAAAAATCTAAAGGGTGTTTTACCAATTTAATTTTAAAAACTATGAACATTGACATAAATTCATAATAATGTCCCATTCTCTCGAGATTCGGGACGCACCAAGTGACGGCGTCATTCTTTTTAACGCGTGTCAATGCTGTTTTCGTGGCACTGCATTTATCGCCCACGAATTTGACTTTGATTGCATTGCCTGCAAAGTTTCTTTTCCTTCGCCGTAAATAATTATTTTCAGCTTAGGGGACTTGCCTCTACTTCCATTTTCTCAAGAACATCTCAAGCATATGTAATGTGCAGGGTTGTATATTTTTTTAACATTTCAAGTTCTATTCATTTGAAATCATGCTAATCACCATTATTTATAAAATTTCAATCAGACGGTTACAAATGCATGCCAGGTAAATTCACGGTTTCTTTGTTTCTAACTTATAATCTTTCATTCTGATACTCAATTTCTCGTACTATATTTTGAAATTTAGTTTGGGGATTGATTCACACGTTAACGTTCTTGAGCTCCAAACCCCACATCCTAAAAAGAAGGAATATTTGATCTGTTTTAGGCATTTAAAGAAAAGGAACTCTAAAGAGGAGTGGATCGCACGAACCATCTGAGTGCAGGTAAGGACATGTTTCAGTCCTTACTTAGGCTGTGAAGCTTCTCGCTGTTCAAACAAATTCTTCCTACTTTGTGTGTTATTCTTCTCGATGTCTTTAAATCCCAGCTAGCCAGAAATAATTTTCGATATCATAGAGCAGTGCTAGTATTGTGGCTCTTTTTATCCATTTTTCTTAGCATTCCCCAACTTTTGAATAAAACTCAGAAAACCTGAGGAAAATACGAAATGTATTTTTGATGAGTACAAACAGCGTTTGATGCACTGTTCTTAGGGTATTCAATACAATTTTTTTTCAAGTGGTCGTTGTTTTCTGTGGTTTTGAAGTTTTCGTCTGTTACATAGCTAAGTTGGTTTATATTATATAATTACGAGACCTCAGTATTGAAGAAATTTCAGCAGGGGTTTTAGGTTTCAAATAACGTGTGCTTCCTTAAAATTATCCAGGCTTTTAGATTTCAAATAACACTTGTGCTTCCTTAAAATTATCCAGGCTAATTAATATGCTTCACCATTTTTTCCTACATGTCTTTGAGGGCATTACCAACTATAGCATCTGAAAGCTACATGCTTTCGGTTATAGTTTGATTGATGTTCATACTCTGTTCCAAACCTTCCATTGTGGCACAGGGTGGGAGGATACCAGAAAAAGGCTCTGGAGTTTGGCTTTAAACCTGTCAATTGCATTTGCTTAAATGCCTTCAATGCCTTTTCAACAAACTCATTTAGTGTATATCTTGCAATCATAGCATTCCATGAGATGACATCTGGTGGGAGTAGGGTTAGATTTGACGGCTGACCCCACCTGTCAAACCAAATGCGGCTGACCCCACCAGGGATCAAATTTAAAGGGTTGGTTTGAATTTTATTGTAGCAGCCCTTCGATAATGAAAAGTAGTATGAATGTTTTATACTTCATATGACAAGAATAAATCAAGTATCCACATCATAAAAATTAAGAATAATTTTTAAATGAGAAATTGTTTTTTTAAAAACAAGTAGAGTTGATTGGCACCTTAAATAAAAGGAAAAATTCAGTAATCCAAACAAAATGACCCCTCAATCAGAATGGTGTAAAATTAAGATGCATTTAAACTAGTAAAATATGCTTTCAGATCTAGTATAAACAAATGATGTATTACCAGATTAGATTGTTCCATTAAACACACCCACCCTTCATAATCCTCCCTGAATCTGTCCACAACCCTCTTCCTCGACTCCTTAGGCATATAGTTGAGTTGCATTGTCTTCAGCACAACTGTGAATATAAAATTCTTATTCGCTTTCAAATCACTGCTATTGAACAATGGCTAGAGAGAAGATACCAATGATGACTTGGAGGGGTGATTTCAAAGGAAAAGAAGCTTCTCTCTGCCTCCTTGACCCTTCTGCAAAGAGCTCCGCTCTTTTGCGCTGCATTCTGACATCTCGTATAGGTCCAATCAACCTTTAGGCTTTACATTAGGGATCAACTCAACACTTAGCCCGGTTCTTCTTTGCAAGGGTCATAACGGGTGAGCTCCTCAAGTGACTCGACCTTTGTTTTTCTTGAAAGCAAGTCCCAACTAGCTTTTCCTCAAGCTCCATCTTTGCTGCATACAAATAGAGTTAATCCAATCATCTCGGCTTCTAGCTTGTCTACACATCGAGCTCGAATTGATCTGGATAATCTGGATCAAGACCATTTCGAGCCCATCCTGCCCCTTACCACCAACATGGCTCCCATAGAGTCTGCTCGACACCCTACATTACGAGTCACAATTCAAGTCACCTATTGAGATCAGTTCAACACTTTTCTCTAAGCCTTGCCATGACCTCAAATATCCATCTCAGCCCATACCGAGCTCGTGGCCACTCTGCACACTCGATCTGTTCCAAATCACGTTGTGCAAGTCAACCCTAGCTCTGTTATCTGCCTCTCAAGGCGGTTCCTGCAACAAAGAAGCAGAAAAAATATAAGGTGACATATAAAACATCTAAATAAATCCCAAGCAAAGGCTAGAACCCTAAACGGTAATATTAAATCTTTGGTTTTTAGGTATTTGTGCTCAAGTATTTGTTGAGCTAGCATCACCAACTTGCTAGAAACTTGGGATTTGACCTTAATAGTATTATAGTAGTAATATATTTATTATATTAAAACTTTGATTTTTAGGTATTTGTGCTCAAGTATTTGTTGAGCTAGCATCACCAACTTGCTAGAAACTTGAGATTTGACCTTAATAGTATTATAGTAGTAGTATATTTATTATATTAAAACTTTTGATAATTGCTTAATACGTCTTTTCTAATGTATCTACGAGTCACATGCAGATCCTGGAAAGATGGAGGTGATTGTTGTTTGTAGAAGTCATCAAAAATATTTTTAAGATTTAAAAATTTCACACAAATTGTTGACAAGCATTTTTCACCATAGCCCTTCTTTTGACAGTTTTAAAAGTAACTTGCACTTTCCTATTGTCAAACGTTTTTTACATTTTGATTTTTTTTTGACATGCAAATTTTTACCTACCCTTTTCTGACGGGTTTGAGGTCTTGGGAAAGGCTGTGATGGGCTCAGTTTTGAACTTTGGACTCCACCTGTCAAACCAAATATCTATGACGTTAATTGGTTTCAAACAACCTGTCCATCTTTGTTAAATACATTTTTTTAATTTAAAGAATACATTGTTTTTAGCTGTATTTACAAGTATGTCCATCTTTGTAAAATACATTTTTTTAATTTAAAGAATACATTGTTTTTAGTTGTATTTACAAGTATCGGTAAGTTTCAGGAATTATATGCTTGATATAAACACATTTTCAGTAAAATATGTTATTCAAATATCTATGTAATACTGCACTTATATTTATATTGAATGTGTTCATAGTGATAAGGAAGATTTTGCCAAATTCTTTCATGTCAAATAGGGACGGGCCGACTATTTTGCAAAGTGTAAAATACAGTTTAAACAGGTAAACAGTTAAAACGTCTGGGACGGGCGTCGAATCTCATCTCTAGGTGCAAGGCATTTTTTCAATCGCTTTAGAGTCTAGCCAAGAACACCCTTTTCTCCATAATGTGCAATCAACGCATTTGATGAAATTGCATTTCTTTTACGGATTTTGTCAAATAGCCCATGTGCCTTAATTTCCACGTGCTGGAACAAATGATTTTCATTGAATTTTTCTCATATGTTCTTATCTTTGTTTCTTTTTGTGAGATGCTTTTGTCAATCCCTTTATATGCTGGAATCATGTATTGTCCTCTTCAATCCTTTTGGCCATTCTTGGCCTCTAGTTGACATTAATATCTAAATAAAATAAAATTAAATACATGCCTACCAGAGCAATTGAAAGTTATGCAACTACATATGGAAGTTATGCAACTTCATATGGAAAATTCCTCTTTTCATTATGAGTGATTGATGTACATACTTTGTTCCAAAGCTCTTATTTTGGTATAGGCTGGGACTCGGGAGTATGCTGGCAAAGGCCTGATGAATCGCTTTGGAAGCTTGGTACATTTCATGTGTGTACATATATGTACAGACATGTTTCATGTGTGTACACACATGTATGTATGTACAAGCAGACTTGGAAATCAATGGTCTGTGGGTCGTTATTTATGATTTTGACCTTATATGTTGGGTAAAAATTTTAGGCAGCTATAGACAGTTACGGGCTGAAAATTTACAAAACCGTATAATTTTTTTAATATTCCATAATAAATATATATGTAATTTGTGAAAACATAAAACTTATTTGTATTTATGTGAAGGAACCTTGAGACTTTGTGCATAGAAAATTGAAAATTTACAGTCATGTGAAAGAGCGAAACCATCAACAAATTTTGACTTCACAGGCAGTGATAATTTGAAATTCCAGGCCTGCATACAAGTCATGAGTGTGTACATATGTGTGCATGTATATACGATTCGTGTGTGTACATATATGTGCATCTATATACGATTCGTGTGTGTACATATATATGCTTGCATACGATTCACGTGTGTACACATATATATTTGCATACAATTCATATTGTGCATATATGTACATATACACATGCGTGCATCATATACATACATACATACCCGTACATGTGTGTACATATATGTACTTGCATATGATTCATGTATGTGTACACAGTGCACACAAATACATAGGCTGTGTATATAGATACCCGTACAGGTGCGTGTATATATACTTGCATGCAATTCATGTATGTGCATATACACACATGTGCATACTTTGTATATATATATTATATACATACATATCCGTCTATACATTTTTGTTTTATGGGAAAGTGGTTTTAGATCAATATGCAATACACATCTATAAAACACCCAATTAAATCTAATCAGATCTCAAACAGAAAAAGTAAACTTAATTGCTAAACTTAGAGAACATCTGATTTCATGCGAAACTGTTTTCAGGGGCAGACATATCTGATATACGCTTGTGTATGCACATGTACATTCATTTCTTGTTTTATGGGAAAGTGGTTTTCATCAACATGCAACACATCCATAAAGCATGCAATCAAATCAAATCAGACCTAAAATAGTAAAATCAGACCTAACCACACTAAACTATTATTCCCTGTGTAATAATTGACAAGAGAGGTTTAGAAAAATAAAATTTGACTTCGTGCAAATCTGGAAAGTCATCAGGAATAGACAGCGGAATCAAGGTTTTAAGAGCTGAATAATGAGAACCTAAAACACTTGTAGCGACCCAAGCATTTTATAGATCCATGAAGTGACGTTCTTGGTACTGCTGGGCTGTTTCTGGAATTGTCAAGAATTTTCTGGCAATTGACAGGTGGGAAGATACTTTTTGACAACTTTGTTTACTAGGTCTGGGGTTCTAAAACCTCAATTGCTTGCTTGTTTTTTTGTGTGGATCCTTAAGAAATTGATCTCCTTCATCAAAACTTGATGGGGCAGCTAGGTCTACAAGATGATAAACCCCAAATGTTTTGTTTTGGGGCTTGAGGTACACCAGAGAAAAGAAATGTTTCCTTAATATTTTCATGCTCCTCAACCATGTAGGATTTCAAAAACAACACACCAAGTAGAGTGCAAGACTTGAACTAGGCAGTCTAGTGTATGCAGTATCTACTCTATAACACTAATTGTGCCAAAATGAATGCTCGACATAGTGATATATCCTTCAAATATACTAAAATTCTTGAATCTCTGCTCTAAATGCTTAAATTAATTGCTTAGGCACATTCACACTATAAGGGAGAGGAGCCAATCGTGGAGCATGGACCAATAATGGTGAGGGTAGATGTAAAGTTAAGGACTAGTACATGTCAATTTCTCACTTAAATTTTGAAAAAGTAGTCAATAAAATGAGTCACATCAAATCACATCAAACAATCACCCAATCAAATGATGCCACATAAGTGGAAAAAAATGCATGACATAATTCCCTACAAATGGTCCACCCTAAATTTCTTTGTATGGAAAACTACTTGATTTAAATACCTTAAAAAACCACTTTCCATACAATATAAATGCTCAAAAGAAAATATTTAGATTAAAAATAACAAAATATATTAAAGGTTTTTTTTTCAAATTTTATGATATTTATATGTCTGTATACACCCTCAACTTAGGGTGCACAACCACTGGCTCCTCTCCCTTATCTCTAGCATACATGGCATTGGTGCTATTGATGTCCAAAATGCATTAATGTACAAATATAGTTATAGACATCTTGATTCCAAATGGAGACCCTATTGGAGTGCAAACCAACACAAATGGGCAAGAGAGACCAACAAATTAGGGTCCGAAAATTTGGGGGCTCGACACTGGGTTAAAAGGGACCAACCCTAGAATTGTACTCTTCATGTTTTGAGGAAAAATCCTGAAATTTAGGGAAATATGAAGGGAGGTGAAACACTGGGAAAACACACCAATAAGACTCTTGTTTAGACTAATAATCAACAAACATATTGGTACTCTAGAATAATGCAATTTGTTGAGTAATAAATACCCTCAAATCAAATTTAGGTGTCTATAATTTCATGTGTGTGTACATATATACATACACATGTTTCATGTGTGTGTATGTATATACTAAAGAGTCGAGGCTTTCAATCTATAAAATTAGTTTTTTTGGGTCGAAATCTACATTGTTTTGATATATATTAATGTTTTGCATATAATTATGCCCAACTAAATGTTATAGATATTTGTAATGCAATTTAATTGAAATCCATTTGTCTAAACTACTATATATATATATATATATATATATATATATAATACACACGTATATATGTTTCATCACATACACACACATGTACATACTTCTCATGTGTGTACAAATACACACACATATACATGTTCATACATGTAATGTGTGTATATGTACACACACATGAAACATGCGTGTGTGTGCGCGTGTGCGTGTGTCATACATGCATATGCTTCATGTATGAGTAATTCAATTTTACGACTAATAAATGCCCTTGGACCAAATTTAGGTATCTATAATTTGAATTCCATGTATGTGTATGCATATGTAGATATGGAAAGTGGATTTAAGGTACCATATATACTAAAGTGGGTTTATGCCCTTGGACCAAATTTAGGTATCTATAATTTGAATTTCATGTATGTGTATGCATATTTAGATATGGAAAGTGGGTTTATGCCATTATGGTACCAAATATACTATAGTAACCAGATCTAATTGTAATTATGCCTTCAAGGCCTTTTCACCAAACTTATTTTGTGTATATTATGCAATCATAGCATTCCATGAGATGACATCTGGTCAGATGCATTTTTTTCAATAGCCTTAAATCCTAGCCAAGAACACTTTTGTGCATAACATGTAATCAACGAATTTCATGGGATCACATATCTTTGAGGCATTTTGTCAAATATCCCACATGCCTTGTGTGTGCTTATACATTTTGCACACGTCTACTAAGTGCACTTGCAAGTTATGCAACTACATCCGTCAAAAATCATGTTTTCATTATGCGCAATTGATGTTGATACTCTGTTACAAAGCTTTTATTTTGGTATAGGCTGGGATCAGGCTTAAATTTGATGGCCGTGTACATGTTTTTATCTGTAAAATAATTTAAAATTTTGACGCTACCATCTCTTCCAGCTTGCAGATTTAAGATATAACTGTCATTTTTAATCTAGATCTATATATAAATTATATTGATTTACATAAATATATATTAAAAATCATTAAAACAACTGAAGGTTGCCTCTTTTTATTTTAACGAGTGTTGTAATACTAATACTAATGTGCGCTATTTGAAGGGTAATACTAAAAGGTTGCTGTCACTAAAAAAATGTTTTGCAGCCATAGGTGACTGTCAAATTTAAAGCCTAGGAGTATGCAGGCAAAGCTCTGATGATAAGTGTGGAAGTTTATACGTTTCATTTGTGTGTGTGTGTATATACGTACCTATGATTGCGTGCATATAAATTATTAAATATGGTTTGTTTCATTTGTGTACATAAATATACCTACGATTCGTGTGCATGTAAATATGGTTTGTGTATATATATATATATATATATATATATATATATATTATCTCTATACAAAATACAACTAGCGGAAGCTCTCCTTTCATGTAACAGAGCCTGATAGGGCCAGGTGTTACTGGCCCTAACACCTCATATAGAGAGTATAGATAGGGGCGGGCAAATGTTGACTATAGAGAATTGCCCTCCATCTACCGATCGAGTGTCGAAAGCTTGTCGCTGTCGTTCCCCTATCCATATATAGGACCTATTAAAGAGAGCCGGAGCCATATATGGATGGGGGGAACGACAACCTTTCGGCACTCGATCGGTAGATCGAGGGCAACTCTCTATAGTCAGCACTCGCCCGCCCCCTATCTATACTCACTCTATATGGGGTGTTAGGGCCAATACCACCTGGCCCTAGCGGGCTCTGTTACATGCTTACTGGAAGCTCTCCTTTCAGGAGAGGAGAGCTTCCAGCTAGTTGTATTTGGTAAAGAGATACAGTGTATATATATATATATATATATATATATATATAATGAAACGAACTATATTTACATGCACACAAATCATAATTATATATATGTATAGAAATGAAACGAACCATATTTACATGCACACAAATCATGGTTTAGGGTTTAGGTACGCATATATACATATTACACACACATATGAAACGTATAAACTTCCACACTGTCATCAGAGCTTTACCTGCATACTCCTAGGCTTTAAATTTGACAGTCACCTCATATATATATATACTTGCATACAATTCATGTGTGCATATACACATACATATATGCACACACGTTATACATTTTTGTTTTATGGAAAAGTGGTTTACATCAACATGCAATACATCTATCCATAAAACACACACTTAGTCAGGCCTCAAACAGTACAATCAGACTTAATTGGTAAATAATTATTTCCGGAGAAATAATTGGACAAGACAAGGGTTTAGAAGAACATCTGATTTCTTGCAAAACTGTTTTCAGGAACAGACATATCTGATATATTTTTCATGTGTGCGCGCACACATTTGTATATATAGACATGTACATTTGTTTCTATTTTATGGAGAAGTGGTTTTTCATCAACATGCAATATATCTATCCATAAAACATGCAATCAAATCTAATCAGACCTTGAACTGTAAAATCAGACTTAACTGCACTAGACTGTTATTTCCTGTGTAGTAATTGACAAGAGAGGCGTTTAGAAGAATATTTGATTTCATACAAATGTGGAAATAGTCATCAGGAATAGACAGCTGCACTAAAGATTCTAAGAGCCGAATAGTCGGAATCCAGAAAACTCATAGTGACCTAAGCATTTCACCAGATCCATGAAGTCATGTTCCTGGTACTGTTGGGCCACTTCTTGAACCGTCAAGGATTTTCTAGCAAGTCATAGGGAGGCATAAACTTTTTTGACAACTTTGTTCATTACGCCAGGGGCTCCAAAAATTTCGCTTTCTTTCTTGAAATTCTGGTTGGATCCTTGAGGAATTGATCTCCTTCCTCAAAAACCTAATAGAGCAGATAGGTCTGCAAAATGATAAGACAAAGGTTTCATGTTGGGACTTGCGGTTCACTATTTGTAGATTGCCTAAGAGAAGCCACAGTCACAAGTAAGGGTTGATTTAGATGGTTGTTTAGACGTTTTGGTGGTTTTAATCGTAAAATACTTGTACATATTTGAAGTAATCATCACATATGACTTGTATATTTAAAATGCAATTGTCATTTTTGATATAAATTTACATATAAATATATGTTAAAAATAATTAAATAAATATAAAATAGTTAATATTAATAACATAATTTTGTATTTTTGAAAGGCAGTATTGAAAAATTACCATCACCCAAAAAATTATTTGACTAACATAGGTGGACCTCAAATTTAACCCTAGGACTCACAAGCATTATTGTCTAGTCAACCTGGGCTGGTTGATGTGAATGATGATGTGTGCCTGGTTTCTATAACAGATACTCATGGATGCATGACGGATATACATGGATCTATATGTCATTAGGGCATCATGTTTACGTTTCGCCATGTGATATATAAGCATGCACACGTGGCCGTGTCTCATGGATTTAATGAGGGGCCAAAACTTTTTAATTTTTATAATGTTAGAGCCTCAATCTATTACGCCGAAGTTGTATTCCAAATTAGAATAAGGGGGTTGAGGGGCAGTGAAGTCTGACACACCGCAGACATCGGAGTGCTCTGGCTTTGTTGGTCGTTGATGTACGTAAATCTCAGTGCCGTCCCACTTGAAGGTTGCAGGAACAATGCACCAATTAAACTGCCATGGCCTTAGCCGTTTGGATAGCTGTTCGGTGTCGCCTAGCTTCGCAATTAACTGGATGGACAAATCCATGTGTACGGCATGATTTTTGAGCAACAAAGAAGATCTTTGCTTTTGCACCCATTTACATGCAACTTACGTGGATGCCGCCATGAAACTCACTTTCGGTGTTGGGATAGTTGCACCCGTTAATACTGCGTACTTGTTTGCCATAACAATAATAGATTATAATTGGTTAAAATTTTAACGAGGAGAGCAATGATGTTAGGGTTAGTGTGTGCAGGAAAGAAGGGGTGCGAGTTAACTTAGATTCACATATATAGGTTTTGATGAAGTGCAGGAATGTGTTTTTGCCAAGTTGGTTGAGCAACATAACTTGTTTGCCCCTTGCTTGAAATCGTGGAGTGTGTTGACGTCAAGATGTGTGTTCAGACTTTGCGGCTTATCTATTCTTATACAGATTTGAAGCGCAGGTTGATGAAAGAGAGCCTTTTAAGAGTGGTTAGGATTTAATTTCGCTCCATAGACAATTTGCTCTATAAAATAGGTGTGGGACATGTAGGTATTTAATTCCCACCTTTTCATTTCCAACATTCCATTCATGTATGTGTCTTACCTATCAAATTAAATGCCTTCCAATTGAAAACCTTGATGCAATGAAATAAAAATAGCAAGCTTGATTGACAGATAAAATCTACCTTTCACTAATATGACCAATCGTTTGAGGGCCTCAATTATTGATGGTTGTTCACACACCACCTATTCTACAATGGAGCACATATAGAAGATGTTATTTGGGTAGGAACAATCTGAGCTGTGGAATAGGTGTGGCGCATGTAGGGTTTTAATTCCCTCCTTTTATTTCCGACTTTTCGTTCATGTCTTTGCCTTATCCAATAAATTAAATGTCGTGTAATAAAAAAACTTGATGCCTTAAAAAAGAAAAATAACAAAGTAGGAAATTTCGATTGATAGACAAAATTTTCCTGTTGGTCATATGTCCATTCCCTGAGGGGCTCAATTATCAATGATTGTTCCGACATCGGTTGCTTTTCTGCAATTACTCGAGCTTAAAATTAAAAAGCGTGCCTACAAAGTGCTACAAGAAACAAGTAGTGTCGTTGGGTTTCAAACTTGGACCCTATTGAATTCCCACGAATTTTTATTTTGGACCTTTTAAGCTAACATTTCACTTGCGTGAATAATGCACACAAGATTAAAACGATTAAGTGGAGCACATATAGCATATATTATTTGGGTAGAAACAATTTGCTCCATGGAATAGGTGTGGGACATGGAGGGATTTAATTCCCACCTTTTAATTTCCAACTTTCCATTCATGTCTACGACTCATCAAATTAAATGCCTTCCAATTCAAACCTTGATGCCATGAAATAATAAAATAGTCCTGCAAGCTTGATTGACAAAACTTCTACCTTTCACTGATATGACTGATTGCTTGAGGGCCTCAATTATCGATGGTTGTTCACACACCACCTATTTTTGTACAATTACTTGAGCTTACAACTGGAAAGGGAGGCTACAAATTGCTATAAGATAGAAGCATTCTAGTTGGGTTTCGAACCCTTAACCTTTTCAAGTTTCCCCATTTTTTATTTTGTCCTCTTTGTGAGATTAAAATGCTTGAGTGGAGCACAAAGAGCATATGTTATTTGGGTAGGAACAATCTGCTCCGTGGAATAGGTGTGGTACATGTAGGTATTTAATTTACACCTTTTAATTTCCAACATTCCATTCATATCTGTCTTATCTATCAAATTAAAAATCGTCCAATTGAAACCCTTGATGCCATGAAATAAAAAGATAGCAAAGCTTGATTGTAAGATAAAATCTACATGTCGGTTTGAGGGGCTCAATTATCAATGATTGTTCTTACACCGCCTATTTTCCTATAATTACTTGAGATTACAAATCAAAAGGGAGGTTACAAATTGCTGCAAGAAGCAAGCATATCTTTACCAAATTTGTCATCTCTCATTTTGTTTTTTGTAAAAGTAAATCGATCTTTCATATTTAGTATATTAAATTTGATATTAAAAAGTGTCACGGTTTTAACTAAAAAAGGGGGATGTGAAATTCTACAAGAAGCAAGCATTGCGGTTGGTTTTTGACCATGAAACCTATTCAATTTTTGGCATTTTTAATTTTGGCCACTTTAAATGTAAATTGCACTCATCTAAATAATGCGAGCGAGATCAAGATTATACAGTGGAGCACATATGGTAGATGTGATTTGGATGGGAACAGTCTGAGCCGTGGAATAGGTGTTGGACATGCAGGGTTTTAATTCTCAACTTTTATTTACGACTTTTTGTTCATGTCTTTGTCTTATCTAACAAATTAAACATCGTGCAATACAAAATCTTAATGCCGTAAAAAAAAAGTAAAATAACTAAATAGCAAAGCTCAATTGGTGGATGCAATCTTCCTTTCACTCATATGCCCATCCACTGGAGGGGCTCAATGATCACTGGTTTTCCTTGCATTGCATGCTTTTATGCAATTACTCGAGCTTAATACAATCCTCAACCAACATCCATGCATTCAATAGATTCCATTTATTGAGATTTGTTGGCTCATCGATAGATTATAATCTTCAAACTGATCAAATGAATTATAATATTCAAACCAATCAACCAAATTATATTCTTCAAGCTGAAACGCTCCCTATTTATAACCTTCAATGAGCTAGAGGATCGAAGGAGGACCCAAACAACAACAAAAAAACTGGAGATCAGGTGGTGACATGGAAATGTCGTAGACAAATTCGACAATTGTGTTGAGAATGGTTTTCTTCGCTGACAATCAAATTATAAACAATGCCCATAGATGAAGGACATGGGCATCATTTCTTCCTTGCCTACAACCAAGTACAAGGTCTGTTGTGTTCACGTTTGTGGGACTAGACTGTCAAAGTGTGGAGGGTGTTGGATTTACAATGTGGGAAATCCATTCAATCTCGACACACCAACGTCAATTCTGGTACCGTCTAGTATTACAGTTTGTTTTGTGTCGATTTTGTTGAACGCTCAATTAAAGTGTGGAGGAGGCTTAGGATGACCCAAAACAATGTTGTCACATTCCTTTAACACTCAAGTTTAAAAATTGAAAAGGGGCCCTACAAAGTGCTACAAGAAGAGTGCAGCATGGTTGGGTTTTGTACCTTTAACCTATTGGATTCCACCCCTCTTTTTTTTTCCCCATTAAGCGCCAATTGCACTCCCACGAATAATGCAAGCAAGATTGAGACAATAAAGTGGAGCATAATTAGCATATATTATTTGATAGGAACTATTTGATCCATGGAATAGGTGTGGGACATGCAAGTATTTAATTCCAACATTTTTATTTCCAGATTTCCATTCATGTCTTCGCCTTATCTAACAAACTTAATGTTGTCCAATCAAAAACCTTAATCTACATTTCACTCATATGACTGATTGTTGGAAGGGTTCAATTGTCGATGATTGTCCCTGCATCAACTATTTCCTACAATTACTCGAGCTTATAGTTGGAAACGGGACTACAACGTTCTACTAGAAGTAGGCGTTGCAGTGGGTCCTCGAACTTGGAAACTTTTGGATTCTCCCTTTATTTGTTTTGGCCCATTTAAGCATAAATTGCACTCACGTGAATAGTGTGAACGAGATCAAAACTATAAAGTGGAGTGCATATAGTAGATATTCTTTGGGTTGGAACTATCTGACCTGTGGAATAGGTACGGGGCATGCAAGTATTTAATTTCCAACTTTCCATTCATGTCTATCTTATGTACCAAATCAAACATCATCCACTTGACGACCTTGCAGCCATAAAAATAAATTAAAAAATACCAAGTATGTCCGACATATAATCTCTCTTATGACCATCTGTTGGGTAGGTTCAAGTGTTGATGATTGTTCTTGCATTGCCTATTTGCAATTACTCCAACTTAAAAATTAAAAGGGGGCCTACAAAGTTCTACAAGAAGCTGTAATTGCAAACAATTATTCACTTCAACAGTATTGTTAGACCACTCCTTACATTCTGATATATCTCGGGAAACAGTTGCCTCTACATCTCACACAACACGAATCTTCTCCCTCATTCAATAGACATAATTGTCTTGTGGTTGTTTGAGGGTAGAGTTTTGCATCGGTTCCCGATTCCACTTTCCCTGCCCTTGCACTTCTCCACCCTTGAACCCCCTTCTTTGCCCCTCTTCCTCTCCCATTGTTTCTCTCCCACTAGTTTGACTTCTTCAATAGACCCCCTTTGGCGTTTCCATCGTACATTTCACGTACGTTTTTAGTTTTTAGAACTTTTAAATAAGATATGGCTATAGATGTCCTGCATACCGCATTCATATGTATCTGATATGACCTATTTGCGGGTTTGTATCTAGATATGCTGGGTACGGTATCTGAAGACTGAGCCATGCCGTACCCATTTCTGGCATGTGAATACACGTGCTAATAGTAGGGCTGAAGTAGGGGTCAAGCTTTGCAAGTACAAAGATTTTATTTTGTATACAATGATCAAAACATATACATATATATAGCCCTTCACATACATAGATATGTATGTATGTATTACGTACAAATGTGTATGTTTGTGTTTAAAACCACGTCATTGAATGAGATGAGTTCTCAAGGAATATGATAATACTAGTATGGGGAGTTTTTATTTTGCTGTTTCACCAAATGCAACCAACAGGTGTCCACATGATCGGTTCACATTTGCTAGCATACTCCGAGCTAGTGTTAAAATAGGATCTTTGAAACAGGGAATGGACCTATACCAAAGTATTATGGAGAAGGGATGGGACTTTTGTCAGATGTTGTAGTTGCAAGTGCTCTGGTAGATATGTATGCAAAATGTGGAAGCATGCACTTGGCATATGAACTGTTCGACTAAATGCCTGAAAGAAATGTGGCCTGAACTGCAATGATTGTAGGAAACCAAAGCATAATGAAGAAAGACAGGATTTTGTCAAATGCTGTAGTTGCAAGTGCTGTAGTAGATATGTATGCAAAATGTGGAAGCATGCACTTGGCATGTGAACTGTTCGACTAAATGCCTGAAATGTGGCCTCAATAATAGCAGGATATGTACAAAATGGGTTTGTTGAAGAGGCCTTGGAACCTTTCACAGCCTTTGCCAGCATCCTCCACCCTGTGCCAAAATGGAGGATTTAGAACAGGGCATGGACATCCATCAAAGCATAATGGAAATCTGATTTTTGCCAGCTTCCTCCCAATCTGTGCCAAAATGGGAGATATAGAACAGGGAATGGACATCCATCAAGCATAATGATTGCTGCCAGACTTTTGCTGCTGCCAGAAACGTCCACAGAAATAGTCTCCCTGGAAAAATGGGTGTGCCTTGGTAGGGGCTTTTTCAGAAGCAGGAATCAAATTTGAAGTTGTCAATGCCCTTCAAACATCTTTCAACTTGTCATAAAAGGGTGATAAAAATTTATACTTCAAAAAAATCTGAAATTTAAAATTCCACTTCAATACTAAAAAACATTAAAATATTATAAATTTTCTTTAGAAGGGCTAACAAAAAAATCACTTGTCATGTAAATTGTATGCTAAGTTAATTTTAATAATTTATTTTAATAAATAAAATATTAAATAACAATTAGAGCAAAAAGTTATGCTTGCCAGCTTTCTATTTTCTATATTAAAAAAATCTTCATTCACTTTACACAAATCATGCACAAAATCATTAGGAAAAAGGATAAATCTCTATAAAATAAGCAATTGCCTTACTGTTTCTATTTTTAAAATAGAGATATTTTCTTTTATTTATTTTATAAATTGGTCATTTAAATATTACCAAATCCACAACATTATGCATGAGTGAGAATTTGTACAAGAAACAAGTGAAGTCAAGTCCTAGTGAGGTTTATTGCTCAAAATATTATCAATGTAAATGTGTTGGCCAAGATATTGTTTGATAAAAATACGGAATGCATTTTTGAATTTTGGAACAACTTGCTACGTAATGTATAATTTGTTTAAATACATGTCTATTTTACACATTAGCACCACAATTATGCCATTTTTAATTTCTCAATGTTTTCTCAATAGTAAATTATTATTTCTTCTTGTCTCTACAATATTTTAGGTGTGATAATATATTACTTGATATGTTTATTAAGAAGGTATTATTGATTCAATGTATAACATTCTATTATATTTATAAAAAAATTTGTTTTTTTATATTATTGGCAAATAGTTTTTTGAAAGGGACTATACCCTTGTACAGGAAGGCTCAAAAGCCAAGATTGAATCATGGAAGCCCAACAGCAGAAAACAATCTGCTCAGAAAAAGTACCAACACCCAGCATCAATTCAGCAAAAAAAGCTGAAAAACAACAACCTGTCAACAACAGCACCGTAGCACCATGGCAGATCCAAAAACCATTGTTCGGCAAAGACAAGGGACAATGTAGAACAACCGAACAACAAAAGAGAGACAAATCATCGAGGCGGAGAAGTGGCATTCTTTAAAATAAACTTTTTCTTTTTACGGACAGTTACCCAACCTGATGATGCCTCCACGAATGGAGGGTTAGAAAAAGGAGTATTTTCCATAGTTGCAATAGTTCCAACTGAAACAACATCATTGTTTTCATGAGATAATTTTTCCTTGTTGTCAACAACTAAATGAGATAAATTTGTTGCATTTTCCTTGCTGTCGGCAATAGGATTTTCCGATAAAGGGGTTTCAGGGACTAAATCAGATTCAGCCTCTGCATTTGAATTTGATTTTAGGTCCTCTTTTGTACCGAAAACCAAGTGTTCCGGGAGGGCATCTTTCCACCAGTTGCGTTTCTCATGTTGGTGTTTTGCCATCCCACAATTAGTAGAGGTGTGACCTAAACAGAAACATCTTCTGCATCGGAATGGAAGACCTTCGTAATCTAAAGGTTGTGGCCAAGTTCTGTTTTGCACTCTGAGATCAATGGTTGCAGGAAGGTTTTTAGCCGTGTCTAGTTCCACCAAGATCCGAGCGTAGGTAGTATGGGTATAATCAGATGTTTGAGAATCTATAGAAAGTGTAGTTCCCAAGGTGTTTCCAATAGATTTCAAACATTCACCACTCCAGAATTGGAGGGGTAAATGGGGTAATCGGATCCAAATAGGTTTGCATGAAAAAGACTCAGTGAGCGGGTTAAAAGAGGGGAACCAAGATTTAATGACTAGGTGCTTAGATTGGCAAACCCAAAGCTTGGAAGCAATGGAGTCTTTGTCAGCTATTGAAGAAAAAGTTACTATGAAAATACCTTTAGCACATGGGTATAAGTCTAACCTCCCAGCGATCAATGGAGTCCAGTGCTTGGAGATCCATGCGTGTAGATCAGGAAGGCTCGGCCAAAGTCCTCCGAATCTGCAGATGAGAGCATGTTCCTTATAATAATTTTCAGTTGAAATGACCTCCTCCCCAAATGTAATGCATGGGGTACAATCTGCAGGCTTCATAGGAGAATCCTTGCCCCTTAATGCATCTTTGAACGAGGTTACAGTGGGGCCGTGAATAGGTGCGCCATGGCCAGTCCCGTCAAGAACAGAGGGAGCCTGACCGGTGAATGTGCCGCCGTCCTCAGAAGAAGTAATAATGGAGCCTTCGCGGGTATTGAAAGCAAGATTGATCCAGGACAGGGCCGAGTCCTCATCCCCCAAAGCCGTGCCGCCTCCAACTGCAGGTTGTCTCGAAGTTTCCTGATGTACATTGCTTGAATCGTGCCCGGAGGTCGCCGCCGCCGCCGCCGCCATGGAAATGGACAGAATCAATGCCCCATTTAGGGTTTGTGCAGGGACGAATAGGGCTCGCTGGTTTCTGTGTAGAATGGGCACGCGTGGCGACCATTTTCTAGGGTTCGCGCAGGTTCATGCGGGGGTCAGAACGTAGATGAGAGTGTTAATTTGCTCCTTTACTTCAAATTTTTACATTAACTTTGATTAACATAAAAAAATCTATTTAGTAACTTGTACTTCTTGAATTATAGGTTTTAACAAATATATGAGAGGCATGCCTTGAATTCTACACAAATGTTCTATTTGTTGTACCTTAGGAAGGTACAATCTAGTTTGAGATCAATAATCCTTAAATTGTGTTCTATTTTTTTGTACCTTGGGAAGTTACAATCTAGTTTGAGATCAATAATCTTTAAATTGGAGATTCCTCGTGTCTCCTCCATACCCATGTTTTCTATAGGTTAAGACAACTTGACTATAAATGAAATGATTTGAAAAATGTGACACTACAATTACCTAAGTTGGTGAACCTAAAGTTCATGTCTCTTATCTATCTATGTTTATAAATGTATGTGTAGGGGTACCTATAGGTTTTTTTCTATGGCCAACTTATAAATGTGTTACAAGGATTTGTCAAACTTATAACTTGTGTAATTATTTTTTTGAATCTTGATTATTTAATTTAAATAAATTTCAAAATTATTATTAGATGTTATATATTTAATAATTTTGATATTTTTCATATTTATTTAATTTAAATTAATCAGATATATATTGAAAGGAAATTAACATTTTCATTTTTTCTATTGAAAGGTAATGTGTTGTTTAATCTGTCATTTATGAAGGGTAAAGCTTAACCTAGCCCTTCAAATTAAAATATGGGGACTTGCCCTTCAAAACGGTGGTTTCCTGGAAGGGGCTATCCGGTGTAAAAATATAATTCTATAAAATTCTGAATAGAACATTAAAAAGATTCGGCATATAACTTAAAGTACAATATTCAAGAAACGTTTGTATGAAATGTTGTTCGTAGTTTGGGCAAGCCAAGGTTGCATGAAAGTATGCTTGAAGTCTCAGTATGATTAGGTTTGGACTTCGATAGCCACCCTCACCATGTCAATGGAAATTTCATGACAGCTAGATATTTTAAGTGTCGTTATTTCATGCCCTTAAAAAATTAATGTTATATGAAAATTTATAGAATAATATTTTTACACTTTGGAACAACAGTGAAATATTCCCACAATAATCATTATTAGCAAAATTTCCGTCCTTTTGTTCGGAAAGTCTCCTTTTTCCGATTGGAAGTTGTATGCCATTATATGTCGCAATTATGCCATCCACGCCAATCAAGTAGTTTACTTAAGACATGGGCATCCTCACAAAGCATTACCATTGTTTCACCAAATACAACCAACAAGTGTTCACATGATCGATTTACCTTTATTATTTTATGATAGGATTACCGGGAGTTGCTTTTATCCGTAGAATGTTTGGGTTTGACAACTAATTTATTAGTAGGGCGCACACTTCCTTCTCTACAATGAGCCATGACTAGTTAAAGATGTTAAAGCAGAGTATTTGTAGTAGTGATAGAATTCTTTAAGTCATGCATGCAATTCATGATTTGTTCACAATCTATACAAAAGAATGATATGATAAAAAAGCATGTGATAAACAACCACAACTCAGGAAAGAAGAGAACCCAATGGAAGTGATAATTCATATTTAAAAATGTTCCAAAATCCGTCAAGTCATAATGATGGGAGTTTCGAATCTGAAAAGTGGTTTACTAAATTTTAGACACAAATATTTTGAATTATAATAAATATTAAATATTTCGAGACAAACTTGTGGCCATGATGAGATTTCTCATAAAATAAATTAGTCTGCGTAAAGAAACAAGAAAATGAACAAATCATACCATATGGTGTGAGATTGTTGGGTTTTGAATGTACACTTTCAATGTGATTATTATTTAATTGTTTGTTCACCATTTGTTATTATTAACTCTTAATCATACAAACTTGAAAAATACCTTGTATACTTAGCTAATATGTAGAACTTTGGGCATCAGACACACCCTTTCTCGCTTCTACTCCTATATATGTATTCGTATTTTATACTAGAAATGATATGGTAGTTGCCAAATTAATAGCCATTGTTGCACCTCCACCCATCAAACTAACTTTCAACACCTGATGCCTTCCCACATCTCTCATTGTTGGTCGTTCTTGTGAAGATTCATTTGTGTAAATTAAGCTAACATGTATGAAAAGACATTTGTTCTGTTTTGTATTTTTCACATTTGTTAACAACTTACTATCGACAATGTCTGCTAGTTTGTGTGAAAAAGTTGAGTTTGACTCACCCACTTTTGAAGGTTTAAGTCTTCCACAAACATGGCATCAGTCGGCCTCTTCCTTGTAACCATCTCTAACAACAGAATGCCATAATCAAATATTTTCTTTTATAGAAATGTTTTCACCAATCCATACTTTTCAATTAAGAAAATAAAGTTGATATCAAATTTTATTGTTGACAATATTACAAAATATGGTAAAATTTTAATAATAAAAATAAAAATAAAAAAGCTTTACTAGGGGCTATGTGTGCCAATAGATCCTCTTAGGGAGAATGTTGTACTTAAGGAATCCATGAAGTTTGTATCCAAATTGACCGGTGCTGCAAACTCTATGGATTTTTGAGTGCAACATTGACCCTAAGAGAATCTATTGGCTACATAGCTCGTGATAAGTTTTTTTAATATTTTTATTATTATTAAAATTTTACCCTATTCTATAATATTGTCAATAATAAGATTTAATATCAACCTTGTTTTCTTGATTGTAGAGTATTGATTAGTCGGGAACATTTATATAAAAAAGATATTTACTGATTATGACATTTTCTTGTTATGGATGATTATAAAGAAGAGGCCAATTGATGCCATATTTGTGGAGGATTTAACTCCTCAAAAGTGGGTGAGTTGAAGTTCAGCGTTTCCACACAAAGTTAACATTGTCGATAATAAGTCACATTAACGAATGTTAACAATACGAATGAACAAATGTCTTGTTTATTTCATACATGTTAGCTTAATTTGCACGAATGAACCTTCCCAAGAACAACTAACCATGAGAGATGTAGGAAGGGCATGAGAGTAGTTTGATAAGTGGAGGTGTAGTAATGGATGTCAATTTGACAACTATCATATCATTTCTAGGACGAAATACGAATATATGTACAGGAGGAGGAGCAGGAGCGAGAGGGGGTGTCGACACAACCAAAGTTTTACATATTAGTTAAGTATACAAGACATTTATTAGGTTTGTATGATTAAGAATCATTAGTAACAAACAATTAAATTATAATCCCATTGAAAGTGTACATTCAAAACCTAGCTATCTTACACCATATGGTATGGTTTATTTTTTTCTTTGTTTTTCTGTGCAGACTAATTTATCTAATGAAAAATCTCATCATGGTATGTGCAAGTTAGTCTAAAATATTTAATATTTATTATAATTCAAAATATTTGTGTCTAGAATTTAGTGAACCACTTTTAGATTCGAAAAACGGGTGTGTCTTGATAGGGGTTTTCTCAAAAGCATAATGATTGTTGCTGGACTTTTTCGCTACTGCCAGAAATAGTCTTCACTGGAAAACTGGGGATTCCTGACAGGGGCTTTCCCTTGTAAAAATATAATTCTATAAAATTAAAAAGATTTGGCATATAACTTAAAAGTACAATATTCAAGTAACATATGTACGAAATGTTGTTGTTCAGAGTTTGGGCAAGCCAAGGCTGCATGAAAGTATGCTTGGAAGTTAGTCTTAGGGATCAGGCAAGGCCTGGACTTTGATAGCCACCCTTACCTGTCAAATGGAAATTTCATGACAGCTTTCTATTTTAAGTATCATTATTTCACACCCTTAAAAACTAATAGTCTCTGAATCTTCTTAAAAATTATATGAAAATTTATAGAATAATATTTTTACACCGGAGGTGTTCTCCTATGAGAAAACCCCTATCAGAAAATGAGACTTTTCAGTGGGCATTTCTGGCAACAGTGAAATGCTCCGACAGCAGTCATTACTGGCGAAATTTCCGTCATTTTGTTAAGTAAGCCATTATATATCATGATCGTCCCATCCACGCCAATGAAGCAGTTTACATAAGACAGGTGTTCACAGGATCGGGTGTACACTCTCAGCCCACGTTAAAATAGGAGCTTTCAAACACCATGACCAAAGCATATGGTAAGCCATGACCCACGTGACACATTCTGGCAACTATTTCTGTGGACGTTTGTGTGGTAAGCCATGAACTTCGTGACACAGTCTTTTTTTTTGTTTGTTTGTTTATGTGGCAAATACAGCCCTAAAAAACATCGACTAATAACATTGAATGTGATGTTTTGGCCAAAGGAAAATTAACACAAGTGCGGTCCTGTTCTGATTTTGTAGCCATGGTATGGATTCAGTTGGTTCCCTCTTGCTCTATTTTATTTACCCTAGGCCATAACCTGTCTTGCTCATCACTATAGTCATCAATATAATAGTTGAGTTTATTTTGCGTAGTTTATTATAATATAATATAGTGTACCTCCAACATAAATGAAGGGCAGATGTTCTCCGATGCAGTGTTCGTCTTGTGAGTAATTTGTGGTATTACTTTGGTTTTGTTTCCAATTAATAAATTTGTGAACTTGTGGATCCAGGTTGATTGATGCATTTTTAAAGGTCTATTCAAATGTTTAGGACAAATAACTGAAGATGGTGCTATGTTTGCATTCAATGCATTCCTTTGGCTTAAGAACTTGGTTTTTTTACACACAACTGAATCCTATCCTAGTAGGAAGCTTTTGTTTGGGCACGGTGAAGGGAGCCTAACACCTTACTATTTTGCAGGTACCTTACAAAGAAAAGTGGTGTTCCAGTGTTGCATCAAATGGCAAACTTCTTGGGTTGCTATGTAAGAATAATTCTGATGTGAACGAAGAAATGCATGGTTGGTTTGGCTTCTGTTGAATTATATCAGTGTGTGCTGGTGCACAATCTGGTATATCCTAAGATGTATAGTTGATAATAGTATGCGTTGGGTATGAACGGTCTTAATTTTATATTGGACAGTATTGTATTGGAGTAGTAAAAGTAAGCCAATCAGTTTACACTTCTCTATTCTTCGAAGGAGATGGCATGGATTTACAAAGCGGTAAGTGATTTCTTCTATGTAATCCAACTTCCTAAAACATACCAACAGTTCAGGAAGGGGAATTAAAGGGACTTCCAAGAGAGAGGTGTTAAAAGTAGTGACATCATGTTCAGATTTTTTCTTCTATAGTTCCTAGCAGCATGCTTCCTATGATGGTCCTAGTGGCAATCACCAATACATGGGTAAAATCTAATGTCAAATTTGTATATGTAATATAATTAGTAAACATACAAGGCCTCTGCAATGAACAATGATGTTTTAAACCTGGTTATTATTATGTTTAAGTAGCATGCCAATGAAGTCTAATTCTATATATGACAAGTAGGGCACCCTTGCTTTGAGGGACGAAGTTTAAGGCACGAGGTTGTTTGGTCACTTCCATATGTAGTGTTAATGAATCTACATGCATGACAATCTTTATAGACCTCGACCATGAATTACAAATTGAACCTTGCAAAAGTGTAATAAACAAAGAAATTCGAATCGTTTCCTTTAGCGCCTTGATTTTGTTTTTAGGGAAGGGTGATAATATATGTTTATTTTGTCAACACATATTATGCTTTTTGGTTTTTGTTTGGGAAAGTGTTCTTCCATGGGATCTTACGACTGGGAAGTCGATTGCATGTTTACACACGCAAAGATAATTCAATGATTATATGTCTCGATAATAACACAGCCACAAAATCGTCCTTGTTAAATTTAATGTTAAGAAGTTTGAGAATTACAGAGTCCTACACACCAGAAATTTTGGTGGACCAAAATTTGATCATTAGGATTGTAAAGAGCTATGGATGGTGCAAAGGAGATGAGGGGTAGGCGAGGGTATTTCAGTCCTTGCTTAGGCTATGAACCATTCAATGTTCAACCCATTTAATCCTACTATTCCGTCATTGTTTGTGTCCTAAGTAGCCAATTCGGGTGTGGTACCAGTATGGGTATGAAATACCCAATACGTGGGTACTGCGAGTTTTTTTGTTGTGGGTACGCCCATATAAAAATATGTAAAGAATATAGGCTCCTAATAAATAAGAAATTAGAGACATTTGTTAGTAATCATATAGTATGCATATAAAAATAAAATAACTATGAAAATGAAAATATTATCTGAAATGCCAAATGTAATAATAATAATCAAATTTTAGGGTTAGAATTAATTTTTTATTATATATTTTGTTTTTGTTGTTTTGTGATTGAAAAGTAAAAATAATAGTTAAAAACATTTTTTTTTGTTTTGTTTGTTGTGGGTACCCCTTGGGTACTTCTGTACATTCTAGGCATATGGGTATGCGTAGGTATTTTTGTAGACATACTTGGGTGTATTTGTATGTCTAGGTCATACTCAAGGCGCATCCAAGGGGTATTGTACATGTACCACGTATGGGGCACGTACCTAGCCTAGGGGAGAACCAACTTTGTAGTTTTTGTTATGCATCAAAATTAATATTATTAAAGAGAACTATGTAAATGATCTAATAATGATATTTTAATGACAATTACTTTTCTAATTTGTATATGTACATGTGAATTAAGAAATTTCTTAAGAAGAGAACCTTCGAATGGGAATATGAACTAAAGCCCAAATGGATGAAACAAAATGTCTCGTATTTGAATGAAAGTTTTAGAAGGGGATATCAACCTAGGGCCAAAATGGATGATAATTTGGAAAGGAGAATAAACGAGAAATAAAATGTCCATGTCGGCATGGAAGGTGTATGAGTAAAAGGTTGCATAGAGGAGTTGGTGAGTTTGTGAGGGTGTGAATGTTTTGTGTGAGCCATGGAAGCCACCAACATTTAGGAAGTTATGCTTCAACGACAAGCCTACGTATGTCTTGAACTTGTCATATTCCTTAAAAAATAAATCACACAACTATGGAAGTTGTACATTTCCATAATGTTATGACGAGGCCATAATAGGATGTTATGCTTCAAAGAGATGCCTTACCCATATCCCGCAACTTGTCATATTCTTTTAGGAAATTTAATAAACTCGCAATTGTAGATACAAAACAATCAAGCCCATATTCGGTCAAGTTGTAGATTGTGATCTTCCTCGTCTTAAACCCTACACCCATATTTTTTGGCATTTAAATTGGAAGTGTCACTATTGCAACTACGCTTCTAAATCTAGAACTTTCAAAAATATCTTTAATAAATGATGCTATTAAAAACAAGCCTTTGCCTTCCACCCCCTTGACATGGCACTAAAATTTTCTCTTCTTTGCAACTTCTTAACAAAGGAGTTATAGCTAGTTAAAAATGTTTGAATATTTAAAATCCCCTTCCAGGTATCCTTCTTATTGGTAATAATACTAATTACAACGAGGCATTACAAGTACAAGGTATTAAACGAGAGTATCTGCTATTGCTAATTGTCCAAATCACAATGAGGCATAACCAGTATAAAGTATTAAAGTAGAGTCTCGTGTGATGGTGATAGGATAATTTTTTCTCCATGTCCATGTCAAGGTTTGTTCACAAGAAAGATACATCAAAGAAAGACGAGGAAAAATCCAAAAGTCGAGAAGAAGAGAACTCACAAGTATGAAAATTCTTGTCTAACCATGATCTAAAATCTAGCATCATAACGCGTAACCTCAATTTATAGAAACTATATTAATTCCTTATTCTATGATAGGATTGGCTGGAGTTGCTTTTATTTGTAGAATGTTTGGGTTTCATAACTAATTTATTAGTAGAGCACACACTTCCTTCTCTATAATGAACCATAACTAGTTAAGATGTGAAAGCAAAGTCTTTGTAGTAGTGATAGAATTCTTCAAGTCATGCACACAACTCATGATTTGTTCACAATCTATACAAAAGAATGATATGATAGAAAAGCATAAGATAAACAACCCCAACCCAGAAAGAAGAGAACCCAATGGGAGTGATAAATCATGATAAAAATGATCCAAAATTTGTCAAGTCATAAAACATAATTCCAATTTACAAAAACTATGTTAATTCATTAAATCATGAGCCTATGATAGGATTGATTGGAGTTTTTTTAATTCTTAGAATACTTGAAGTTTACTATAAATTTATTAGTCGGCATATAGTTGCTTCTCTATAGTTATTTTATTCTTTTGATGACTCTTACCTCCACTATTGCCCATCCTTATGGAGGCCATTGGAAGGGTAAATCACTCTATTCCATCCTATTTATAATCGTGGTGTAAGACTTGGGATTATTCCACCAACATTATCGACATAATGAACATCTTATTGGAGTTACTTTTTCATGATGCATTTACAAATTTTTGATGACATCCTCCTTATAGGTAAGGCCTCCATCCTTAAAGTGAAGAACTTAAAAATTGTTTTGAGGTGCATTTTTAAATTTCTAGACAACTTACTAATCATTGTAAATTTGTGATCATGTTTTCCAATACACAGTTTGGCAATGTCCTAGTAAGATAGTATCCCAACGAGACTTCTCCTTCATTTCCTTGAGGAAGGATCAATAAAATGAACTAATAGATGAATTTAGTAATTTCCAATTGAATAAATTACCATTAGGCTAATAGATGTATTACATTCCTTGACATTCTTCTTTTTGTCAAAATTAGGATTTAGGATTTAGGTTTTTGTGCTTATTTATTAGCATCCCTTCACAATTTGTTAATTCTTAAAAAATCAATGGATTATTTATAGTCACACCAAAAAAACCTCACATATGTGACAACTAACCTCATATGCCCACTAATATCTTAAGGAGGCCTTGACCTTTGTAAAGGTCTTTTGAACAATATTACACTTCTAGCCAAAATGTATTGGAGATTATGCATGATGCTGCAAAAGTTATATGTGCACATGTAAGTGTAGACTTTCGACACATCCCTATAATCCCTCCATGCATGTGTCATGACCCCCTTCTTGGCACATTTTTATTATTGTAGTAAGTGCTATTGAGGCACATGGGATGTTGATATTACTCTTGTTTCAAATTTAATAGTTTTTATATAATTCTAGATCTAATGAGGGTTGTGAATTATTGGGAAATAAGTGCCTTTGAGGCACATGGGATGTTGATATTACTCTTGTTTTAGAATTTAATAGATTTTTGTACAATTCTAGATCTAATTAGGGTTGTGAATAGGGATTTGTGTATATTTAGTAACGTTTGTTACTAGAATGTGCCATGTATATGTTGCTCTATGATTGTTTCAAGTTCAACTGCACTAACATTGCATTTTGAGTTTTGGCAATGAATGACCTCCAATGAATTCGAATATGATTTGTCGATTACATTCTTTTAATTATGTTTCGATATTTTGATTACTACATTTATATTTAGATTATCATTGCTACTACTCTCAACATTCTTTTGAAGGTTGTATCGATTAAGTGACCAAGCTAGGCATATCAACATGGCAAAAGCTTCACAACGATAAAAGTTGACATGTTTTAAGACCGTGTTTACATATTCTTGTGGTGTTTAATTGTATATTTACTTCATTGTTCTCGTGATGTTTTTTTAAATTTATAATGTGGTTTTACCTTGTACTTTTAGTATGTTATGACTATGGCATTGTCTTATAGTAAAGTTGTTTTTCATGTGATGACTTAGATTTGGTTGTATTTCATTGCCTATGTCCTAACAAACTTATCAACAATGTTGTTTTTGGTCTTGTGACTTGTGGGATGGTTGTGTGGGGTTGGACCTCGGTGAATTAATACTAAAGGTATAGACTTAATCTAATCCCACCTTGGGTAGGTTTATTACACCTTGCACCATGGCACCAATTATGAGCCTTAGAGTTAATTGAATTGAAAGGCATTGTGAGGATGACATTCGAGCCATGCACCTTATTATATATAGTATTTACGTTTGATTAAAAGGGTCAACGAAATAACACATGGGCTTTCAAAGGAATTATTACATAAACTTTGTAAAGATTTGGAAGGCCAAACAACCCTAATTATTTTTAGTTGACTTTAGTGAAAGAAAGAAGAGAGAGGGTATAAAGCAATGGAAGTTATGGGGATTCCTACGGTCTTCTTGGTGTTGCATTGCTATTTTTGTAAGCCTTGACTCACAAAAAGGAAAGGGAGGATGGAAAGGCACACATAGTTCAAGAGGAAACAAGAACAAGAAGGAAAAGGAGAAAGAGAGAAAGGAAGGAGGAGAGTGATAACACCGATCTCCTAGGCTCTTCGTTAGTTAAGGTTGTGCTTGTACTATTTTTATTTGTTAGAAAATGTGAAAACATTTTGTTTGTGTCATTATGACAATACAAGTGGTGCCAAGGGTTGTAAAACTTATTTGGGTTACCAAAAAGTGCGCTATGTGCACTTGGCCATGTTCCCCCCCCCCCCCCTCTCTCCCTTTCTCAACTATATTATTGTGTTGATTTTACCTTCATTGTATGAAGTTATATGTCCTGTCATTGTGTGCATCTACAATCTCATTGTTGATAATGGTGTTGAATTGTTGGTTTTATGAAATCCACCACACACTTGTGCCTTCAAATGGAAATGATGTACGGTTAGCTACATTTTCTTGTCTTCAACTTGGTTGCATGCGTGTGTCATAGTTGAATGACTCTCTAAGTGGATTTTTAAAGTGCACTTAGTATTTGAGTGATGTGAATTTTTACACAATTATATCAAACACATGTATGGAACTTGAGCTATTTAGGAGATGTCATCGTGCTTTTACATCATTGTGAAGGGTGACATGGGCTACTAATGGTTGGGTTTAGGTCATTATTTTTTTACTCTTCTTTTCGGATAACAATAGACTTAGTTGATGTGTTTGGGAGATCATCATTACCTTTTCTAGTACATGAGAATGTATTCAATCTTAATTCCATTTTAGACACTTGGTGTTAAGCTTCATTACTCTCCACTTGTAAAAGTATTGCTATCTTTCTATAATATTAGGGTCTTCACCGCTCTGGAAGTAGTGAACTATTTTATAATATATTCTCATATTACTAGTCTATATTTGGTATCAAGATTTGCGTATTACTTGTAAAACAAGAAGGTTATGTGCTAACAAACCCTTATGGCACAATATTTTTGTGAAAAACTTAGTTGTTTGCATTTATGTTTCACTTGGCAACCAATTGTTGTTCTCTAACCCTTCTTGCTTCACCCTACGCAACTACTTTGAATATTTGAAATTTTCTATAGCTATAGTCTATTGATTGGTATCATAAGGTTTTAAGTGTTTTGGTAGGAGCAAATTTACACATAAAAATAATGATTGTCTCACGTATTATTCAACATAATACATTTTGCTATTATATAGCCATTACAACAACAAAACAACTTCTTATTAAATAGGAAGAAATACTAACTAACAAATAACCTATTTTAATCAATTTACGTGTGAAACAACTTAACCTAGGTAGAATAACAAACTAGTAATTATTTATTTACAACACAATAAATACTATTAGCTCATATAATGTGAATGCTAACTTAGTTTTCGTAACACCACCCCGAGTGCTAACATGGTATAAAAACATTTTCACACTCATCTGCGGTATGCTCACCCCCGTGGCATGTCCAACTATGTGACTCATGACCTTGACATCATTTTTGCACTGGGAAGTACATATGAATTCTTTGTTCATTTATTATCAATATGAACAAGAATACTCACATTGGAAAATATTTCACATTACATCCATAAGAACGAAACATTCTTAATTGTAGCCATCGTTGTTGTCGATCACGCCACTCGATCTCAAACAACATAGAAATCGCCACCGGAAGCTACCTTTGACTTTAGCGGTTTGACGCAGAATGAAAATGGAATATTGTGTCATGTTTCCCCCAAAATATGAAATTTTCACTTAGGAACACTAAAAAGAAAATCATATCGAATTGCAGGACTCATCGTTTGGATCTTGTTGCACATGATCACCGTTGCCAATATACGTATTCACTAACTCGATCATCTTCCAATGAAGTATGATAATCACATGATCACCGTTGCAACTATTTTCCAAAGATACACAATACACACCACTCAAAGCAAAAAAATTGAAATGGAGCACACCGCACAATTGAAATATCAAATACTCACACCAAAAAAACGTTGCCACCACAAATCGCTATGCGGCCCTGTTGTTGGTGACTGATGAGAGGTCACTGATTGAACTCCATCCTCATGTGCCTCCGTCCTCACAACGAATGCAAACAACACAACCATTATGCTTACATACACATTGTTTTTAACGAGGAGTTCCCCCTATGTTAACCATTTTTAATACTTTTACCACTTCCACACTTAAATATTCTCAAATTATTACTTGTTCTCCTAGGCTTGAAACATCATTGAGAACAATAGAGTCGGTTACCTCCATAAACTTATCAACATACAAACACACCATACTTCATAATGCTCAAAATATATAGATAAAAAAATCACAATGTAATATTAACACAAATTCTAATCGGAGATAGAAAAAGGAGAGATTAATTATAATTTCTTTGATTTCCGATTGAGCTACAACGCTAGGTGGGAACCCGTTACTATATATTTCCTGGATCAATTATTATTCAATTTACATATATTATTCACCTACCAAAAAAGTTGGGCATCAACTCGATATTATGAATGTAAACCAAACATTAAAAATAATAACAACGATCACTTTGTAAAATCAAAATCAAAATATATACTTCCTTGATGTTGTTGAATTATTCACATCACATGCCTCAAAGGTCCTAAAATTAGATCAATACTAAAACCAAGTACATATATGCATAATATCAAAAAAATCATGAGATAATAGATAATATCTCAAAATCACATCATAATGTCTACCCAAACAAACAAATGTAACAATTACCATGCCTCCATAAGGTGAAGTAAAATAGTACAAGTCCAATCAATGTGCTTAACATGCACTTATTTAAGCTTTTCAAAAATGTACAAAAGGTGGGATATTACAACATACTCCGTTCATACACATTTATTTTATTTGCATATCTTGACATCTATTATGCAACATTCTATTGTATATGTAGAGTATTCAATCTAACTTCATGCGAAGCATGGTTCCTTTTATGTGTGGCTTCCTCAACCCGTGATATATTGTCTTGAATGTGCAATCCGTGGTAAATGCGTTATGATAAATCTAATGAAGAACCACGCCAACACGTGTATTAAGGATTAATTAAAAAAGGGGACTAACCAAACCCTAATTATACACCTAGTGTGATAATTATACTTTTATTTGAGATCGACCCATTGCAATGTCACTATGTAGTCACTTCTATTAATATATTGAGATAGCTATCGGTGAGATGGTCGGTATTGCACAATTCCTAATTAGGACTAAATGGATTAATATGGAAAATATTCTACTTTGTAGGTGTATTGATAGATATTTTCCATCATGATCAATATTCCATCAATTTATTGAGGCTACCGTCAATAAGGCCACTAATGAAAAATCATCAAATATGACTATATTGATGGATATGGAAAATATTTTACTTTATAGGTGGAATGATAGATCTTCGCCATCGAAATCAACTTTTCTATGTAGGAATCAACATAGAATGATGATTTCAATATTTATATGTAATGGTCAAAGTGTAATCACTTCCATCAATTTATTGAGATCACTTTATTAGCAAGGTTGATAATTCATGATTCATAATTCATAATTAGGAGTATATTGATGAATATGGATAATATTTTACTTTGCAGATGTACTTATAGATATTCTACATTGCGATTAATTTTTACATGCATAAATCGACAAATATTTATGACTTCAATATTTATATGTAATACTCAAAGTGTATTCACTTCCATCAATCCATTGATATCATTTTCAAAGCAAAGTCACTAATGCATGATTATCAATGAGGAGGTCATGGCTAGAAATGTAAATTTTTATACTTTTTATCTATGTGCTTGAAATATCTTTGTGGTTACAATAATTTTTATATACATGGATAAAATAAGAATGACATTTTTGTTAGGAATTAGTCCTAACATGGGTGCATTAGTTAGTTGCCCACATTATTAAATATTAATTAATGTGTGTGTATTTAATATGTGGAGCATTCTTTCATTATTATTTGGTATCAAAGCGGGTTTTGTGTTGCCTCGACCTACAATCAATTATATCAATTGGTTAAAGTGTAATCGATTATATCAATGTATTAAGATCATTATCAATAAGGTTATTGATGCACAATTCTCAATTAGGACTCCATAAATGGATTTGAAAAATATTGTACTTTGAAGGTGCACTTAATCTCCATATTTTCATTCTTAATGCAACCCTTCCATATTTAAACCTCTAAACTTATAAATTTTACCACTCGTGACTTCAATTCCCGCTTATTATTTTTGCATATTTATATTCTCTTTTTAAATTTAATTATGGCCCAACTCCAAAATACCCCAAAAGATAGTAAAAACATGCTTGGAAAAAATATAGAAACAATAAAAACTAGACAATTTAGTGAAAAAGATATTGAAAGATAGGGTTTTATTGATCCCTATCATTATTAAGGATGATCATACTTTTGGTGTAATTTCAACTACGAAGGAGATGAGGAGGATTTAACGAGTAACACGATGATGAGGACATTGCCAATAAGGAAAAAAGTCAAATATGAAGAAATAGATGTGGACAAAAACAAAGAAGAAGTGATGGAGGAAAATCACCTCTAATGCCAAAGAACTCTAGCTCATCCTACGAGTCCCTAGATTAGATAGATAAAGAGGAGTATGAGGAACACTACTCCTATGAAGATGATACTTTGTCTAAGCACCCAAGTTAGGATGTTGATATATAATTATTAGAATTAATATTAGTTAGTTTAGGCTTTGAATTTATATTTTAGAATATATTAACGATTACATGATGACTATGGTAATTTGAATTTAGATTTTGTAAAAGTTTTCTTCCATATCATTAAAATTTCATGTGACTATTACACTTAGTTCATTAATTAATTGGTTTTTTATTTTATAAAATTATTATTTTTAATTATAAAAATTAATTTACCATGTAAATGATATACATAAAACCTTAGACAAATTTTTATTTCTTAATATTTGGTGAAAAACCTCATTAATCTAGCTATGTCACTTTCCAACAATGTATTCAAACTATATTATATACCAAGATATGTCACGGGCAATGATGCATGAGTAATAAGTGTTCATGGTATGCCATTATTAATGTGGGCATTTTCCTTAAACACACCATTCCTTGCATACGATTTCCATTTCACACTTTTGATTATCTTTAGTTTTTCGCTGTTATCTCCTATATTCTCTTCACACTTGCTACCTTTGAGAGCAATTATAGAAAAGAAAACAAACTATGCTCATAAGGTGGTAATAGAGAATCCAAAGAAACATGGTGAGAAGTAGGTCAATAGACATGGCTTTAAAAATTGTGATGATAAATACAACCATAAGGGTTTGGAGGGTTATGCTTATCTCAAAGATATCTTCAATTTGACTTCTTGTGTTGTGAATTTTAGCTACGGTGTCAATGGTGAGGAAGAAATTTAAAAATACAGGATAAAAATTAGAATCTAAATGAATTGAGATCATTGTTTCATATCAAAACCAAGCAAACGAACTATGATGATGTCACCTAGAACTTTTTCTTTTTTGTTGGTATAGATTTGAAGGCTACAATTGATCAAATAAACCCTTAATTTAATGGTAAGAGATGAATCTTAATGTTCAAATATGGATTCTACCATGGAAAATGTAACATGTCTAAATGGAACTAGGTTTGAACACTTATGGTGCTTTTGATAGTCATGCCAAAGGGCCTTTTCAACCCATGTCATACCCGTGCTTGTCCCCCAGTCAAACCCCCTCACTCAAGAAATGACCCTCAAGTATTTTTAGTAGGAGTCCCAGAAGGCTTTAAACCTCTCAAACACCTACATCGAGACAAATTACTTTCTTTACTTACTAACATCGCACAAGCTACTATCTCGATGTACTTTTTATTCTTCTTGGACTTATTGTTCTTAAAACGCTCTAAACATTAGGCAAGATTGTTCATGTCCAAGTAAGCCTAATAGGCTTCTAACACTCTTAAACCTATTTAGCACTTGATCAAGATATCTCTAGGATTTTTATAGGTAGAGTAAGACTAAATTCAATCTTTCACAAAGTTACCAGTGTCTTACTAAGAAAAGTGCAAAATTTTGGATAAAACTATCAAAACCATGCTTTAGGCTTTCTTAGATCCTTCGGTACACACAATCCCTCATAAATGAAATTGTATATACTGAAAAATTCTACAAACTCACAATCCTTTCAAGCACTTCAAGCCACAAGTTCATGCAAAATTTCAGAGTTTTTCACTAGAACAATAAAAATTTATTCAAGTTTTAGTAAAATAGCCCTAGGTATGGTTTCTACCAAGTTGAGAGGAGTAAACATTCAATATCTCGAGCTACACAACATTTCAATACCTGTTTCAAAATGTAAAAGTTCCATTTTTTTATCCTCCAACTTTTCTCAAAAGGAACTAGGGGTTGATCATGCTAACATTTATCTAGACAACAAGTTTTCCATGATTCTGTACCACGAACTTTGTTTTGAGGGTTTCTTCTTGCTTAAAGCATCAAAGAAGTATGAAACATGATCAAACAAGGTATACAAACAAATGTATAAGTCTAAGATAATAAAATATAATTCCTTATTCAAAATTAGATGAAGGTGGATTTACAAAACTATCACCACTTTACAATCCATTCACACCTTATAATACCCTACAACTTGCTTAAATCTTCATTTTAATTGTTAATTTCCTTTCCTCCATATGAGGTTCGAGGTTCTTCGGTATTTTTGGATGTTCCAAAAAATTCCATCTTTAGTTTCAAGCCTGCATAAATCTCTCAACTTCTTCTAGCTCCAACAAACTATTAAATTTGTCTTCTTGAGTACGTTGGAGATTTTTTGAGATGCATTATTGACTAGTTACAACTGGAATTTGAATTATTTACATTTGTGTAATCATTTTATACTCCCAAGAACTAATTACAAGGGATCTAAGCCTATGAAACACTTTTCACCCTTTCATACCATACAAGCTAGTTTCAAGTTTTTAATTGAAGAAATGGAGGGAATTTGTAATTAAATATATATGACCGATTACACACCACTAAAGCATGAATATGGATTCTTATTGTCATATAAATACTTTCAAGACCTTCAAGACTTTAAAACACCTAAAGCTAGATCTTATTCAAAATGGACTTGCATTAGGATACCAAGGAACAAGAATGAATCATGACTCATGAGCTCCTCAACATTGTTGCCATGTTTGATGATGTCTGAAGGTGTCATCCATGTTGAATCCTCAATTGGATGATCCTTCCATTTGATCAAGTACTGGTAATACTCCTTATCCCTTGTCTTTTTCATCACCTTCTTGTCTAAAATGGCCTCCATATGTTTTGGTTGTGCTCTTGGTAGTTGCTGCTCCCAATTAATGATATGATTATCTGTATCTTCAGGTGCTTATTCTGCATTATCCTCTCCCTTGAAAGGATACAAATATGCTACATTAAAGATGGGTGAGATTCCAATGCCTTTTGGAAGCTCTATCTCATATGCATTAGCATAAAACTTTCTTATGACCTTACAAGGTCCTATTTTCTTTAACTTTAGCTTATTATATTCTCCTTCGGGAATATCTCCTTCCTTAAATGGGCAATTAATAGGTCTCCTACTTCAAAATTCACCTCTTTTTCTTCTCAAATCATCTCTCTTGTTGTATTTATTCGTATTCAATTCAAGTTGTTATTTTTCCTTCTCATAAAACTCTTGCATTACTATGGCAAATTCTTCTCCTTCAACACTTCTTACCTCTTGCTTACCCAAGTTTCTCAGCTCATAAATGCCTCTTGTATGAATCTAATACATGATTTTAAATGGTCTAAGACATGTACTTATATTTGTAGAATCATTATATGCAAATTTTTCTTGTGCTAGTACTTGATCCCACTGTTTAGGATGTTCAATCACTAAGCTTATTAGTATATTCCATAGGCTTCTATTGACCACATAAAATTGACCATAAGGGTGAGGATGGTAAGATGAATCAAAGCTTAAAGTAGTCCCCAATTTCTTCCAAAGTGTTCTCTAGAAGTGTTCCACAAATTTGGTATCTCTATCTGAAACAATACTCTCGGAGACCATGTAGCCTTACCAATTTTTTGAAAAACAAGTTAGCAATATGAGTTGCATCATTTGTCTTTGCACATGGAATAAAGTGAGCCATTTTGAAAAACCTATCAACTACTACAAATATATAATCATTACCTTTTTGATTCTTAGGTAGTCCAAGTACAAAATCCATACTCACCGAATCCCATGGTCTACTAGGAATTGGCAATGGATGATGGAGACATGAACTTTGGATTTTCCCCTTAGCATGCTAGCATATCCTACACATATTCTACAAAAATATTCACATCACCTTGGATCCCTAGCCAATAATAGTGTGCACTTAATTGAGCAAGTGTTTTTGTTTTGTCAAAATGCCCTACCAAGTTGCCAATATGCTTTTCCTTTATTAGATTCTCTCTCATTGACCCCTTCGGTATGCACAACCGATTTCCCTTGAATAATAGTCCTTCTTGCAACATATATTCCATACACAGACTTATATCTCTACTTATTGACTCTCACATGCCTCATAAGCATCCTTGAAATCAGGATCCTCTCTATACAAGTCCTTCAAAGCATCAAAACCCAAGATGTTCACCTGAAACTCCTGCAGAGTAAGATTTCTTCTACTAAAGTCATCTACAACTTTATTATCTTTCCACTCTCATGTTTGATAACAAAATAAAAACTTTGTATGAGATAAATCTATTTTACGTGCCTTTGACTTAACTACTTTGACTATTAATAAATTGTAAGGCACGATTATTAGTGTAAAGAAAAAACTCTTTAGGCATTAGATAATGTCTCCATTTCTTCAAGACTTGAACAATAACATAAAATTCTTGGTAATATATGGAGTACTTTCTCTTTTCCTCATTAAGTTTCTCACTAAAATAGGCAACTAGTTTGCCTTCTTGACTCAAAACAACCCATATTGCAGTCCCACTAACATCACACTCAACTTGAAAAAGTTTACTAAAATCAGGTAAATCTAGAATGGGTTTCTTTGTGAAATTTTTCTTTAGAATTTGAAAATGTTTATCAGTGTCTTCATCCATCTAAATGGCTACTTGTTTCCCTTAATAGTTTCCATAATAGAGCACATATGCTACTAAAATTCCTTATGTTTTTCAATAAAAGTTTGTTAAGCCATGAAAACTTCTTACCTCAAAAACACTCTTTGGTGTAGGCCAATCTAGTATGGGATTGACCTTCTCCTTATCCATCTTCAAGCCTTCTTGTGAAATGAAAAATCATAGGTAAATCAACTATGTCTTCATAAAAGTATAGTTTTTGAGGTTTATTCGTAACTTCTCTTCTTCGAACTTTCTCAAACAATTCTTATATGTTCAAGATGTTATTCCTTAGATTGAATTTAAACCAAAATGTCATCAAGATAGTCAAAAACTTATCGATTTAAGATTTAAGTACTTCATTCATGAGCCTCATAAATGTGCTTGGAGCATTGGTTAGCCCAATGGCATTACAAACCATTCATAGAGCCCATAATTTGTCTTAAATCTTGTCTTCCATTCATCTCCCTCTTTGATCCTAATATGATAATAGTCAAAGTTTAATTCTATCTTGGAAAAATACCTTACAAAAGTTAAACAATCCATTAGATAATCAATTCTAGGCAAAGGAAATCTATACTTGATTGTGATCTTATTAATAGCTCTTGAATTAGTGCACGATCTACAACCTCTATCATTATTTGGTGTTAGTAATTTTAGAACAACACAAGGACTCAAACTCTCTCTAACTAATCAACCCTTTGTCCAACAAATCTTACACTTGCTTCTTAATTTCTTCATTCTCCTTTGGGGTCATCCTATATGTTGCCTTGTTTGGTAAGTTGGCTTCATGTAACGGGATCTATGTGGTGGTTGATGTTTTCATTGGATTTAATTCATTTGGCAAGTAATCCACAACTATATCAAAAAAATCATAAAGTAAATTCTAAATTTCTAGAGGCATATCAGTAAATTAGCTTGGTGATTGTAATTACTATTTTTGTCTTACCAAAAAGTGCATAACATATCTATTCTTGTTTGATTTGCTGGAATAAATATTTTCCACTTGTCATCAATACTTTAGGACCATCCTCCACAAGTGCATTCTCCTCCTTCAAGAGCATAAGGATGTGTTTCTTTCCATCCTTCTCAAAAGTGTAGGTATTATTTCTTCCATCATGTATGGCTTTTCTATAATATTACCAAGGTATTCCCAAAAGAACATGGAATATATCCATTAACATGACATCAAACAATACCTCATCTTTGTAGCTACCCATTTGGAATTCCACATTTCATTATTTCTTAACCAAGACTCGGTGTCATTTTTATAGCCATAACACCTTGTATGGAGTATGATGTATTGTCTTCTTCAAGTCTAACTTATCAATCATCTCATAAGATATAAGATTATCAATACTTCCACTATCTATAATGACTTTGCAACACTCACCTTTAGACTTACAAGTGGTTCTAAACAATGTCTTCCTTTTTGCATGTTCTTGTATCTCTTTGTTTGGTTTGAGCAACAATCTCTTCATGAGCAATGACTCTCCAACTTCAAAGCATCTTCATGAGAAGGTACCACACTTTCCTCTCCATCTTGGGAAACATGTGCACTCCTTGAATTTTAAAAGGATTATCTAGGCATTAATAAGACCTATGTCCAACATACTTATTGAATTTGTAACATTTACCCCAAAAACCTCTTCCTCTAAAATTACCTCTTGAGTAAGGTCTTCTACCTTTGAATAAATAGCTTCCTCTTGGGGTTTGTTCTTGTTGTTGAACTGATAACCTCTTCTTTGTGTACTTGTGGTTGACCTCTACCACTTTGATGTCCTCTTCCTCTAAACATATTGCCTCTTCCTTGGATGTTGTGTTTAATTTCTAGGTAGCTTCTCCTCAGCCTTAAGAGCAAACTAATACGTTTCTTCAACGGATCTTGGTGATAAGAGAATGATTTCATATTGAATATTGAATCTCAATCCATTGATATATCTAGATACCTTTTCCATCTCATCTTCTATGTGACCATTTCTAATTGTCAACCTATAAAACTCTTCTATATAGTATTTTATTTTCATCTCTTTTTTCCTTAGATTTTGAAGCTTACGAATTTTTTTGTTAATCATTTGGCATGAATTTACCTTTCAACTTGGCCACCATTATGTCCTAAGCTTTCAATCTTGGGATTCTCTTTTCTTCTTCTTTCATCTTGAATTCCATCCCACCATAGGGATGCACGACCCTTAGTGTTTGACAACAAAATTCACCTTTTTGTCATCATCAATACCTTCATAGTCAAAATACTTATCCATATCATTGATCCAATCAATCAATTCTTCCAAATTCAAACTACCTTCATACATAGGTACTTCAAGTTTGGGTTTAGAACTTACCCCATGATTGCTATGATCAATCTATCTTCGGCCATCTCTTCTACTTCCTCTCATTCTCCTTTTTGAAATCTTTCTCTCTCTTATATGTCATTGAAATATCTCATGTTAGCCCCTCTTCTCTTTGTAATTTCCATTTCTTGCAAAAACAGATTGAATGTTTCTCATCTCTTCAATCAACATGGCTTGAGTAGGTTGTCTTCTCTAGCCTCCTCTCCATCCTCTAATTATGGTTGCCATCTATATAAACTACTTCACAAATTTCCAATAAAATGTTAGAATCCTTAAAACACCTTAACCAAATCGATACTAATAAAATGATGTACTTTTGATTCTTCTTGGACTTATTGTTCTTAAACTACTCCAAACTCTAGACATGATTGTTCATGTCCAAATAAGCCTAATAAGCTCTAGCACTCTTAAACCTCTTCAACACTTGATAAATCTATCTCTAAGATTTTTTTGGGAGAGTAAGACTTAATTCAATATTTCACAAATTTACCATGTCTTACTAGCTGAGAAAAGTGCTAAATTTTGGATAAAACTATAAAAACCCTCGTTTTAGGCTTTTTAGATCCCTTAATACATAGAGTCACTCATAAATGCAATGTATGGACTCAAAAAATTATAAAACTTCAAAAATCCTTTCAAGCACCTCAAAACAGTTAATGCAAAATTTCAGTTTTCACTAGAATAATCAAAATTTATTCAAGTTTTAGGAAAATAGCCTTAGTTAGGGTTTCTAACTAGGCTAAGAGGAGTAAAAACTCAATATCTTGAGCTACACAACATTTCTAAACCTACTTCAAAATGAAAAAGTTCTATTTTTTATCGTTTACCTTTTGTCATAAATAACTAGGGATTGATCATGCTTAGATTTGTCTTGAGAACAAGTTTTCCATAATTAAGTACACGTAACTATGTTTTGAGGGTTTCTTCTTGCTTAAAAGATCAACGAAGTATGAAACATGATCAAACAAGGTACATAAAAAAATTTATACATCTGAGATACTTATAAAAATCTATTTCTTTATTCAAAAGTGTTTGAAGATGGATTTACAAAAATATCACCACTTTACACTCCATTCACACCATTCAATACCTTCAACCAACTTAAATATTAATTTTACTTGTTAATTTCCTTTCCTCCAAATGATATTTGAGGTTCTTCGGTAGTTTTTAATGTTCCAACAAAATCCATCTTTAGTTTCAAGCTTCCATAAATCTCTCAACCTCTTCAGCTCTAATAAACATGCTAAATTTGTCTTCTTGGTATGATGGATTTTTTGAATTGCATTATTGACTAGTTACCATTGGAATTTGAATGATTTACATTTGTATAATCATTTTAGACTCCCAAGGACTAATTTCAAGTGATCTAGGCCTATGACACACTTTTCACCCTTTCATACCATACAAGCTAGTTTCAAATTTTCAAATCTAGAAATGGAGGGAAAATTGCAACTAGATCTATATGACCAATTACACACTATTAAAACACTAAATATGGATTCTTATTGTCATACAAAAGAATCTCAATACCTTGATACTCTAAAACAACCTAAAGCTAGGGCTTATTCAAAATGCACCTGCATCACTATCGATAATGGTGGTACCCCAAATTTATTAGTTGATGCACTCAATCCCATGGATCTTGAAAATGAAAATTGGTTCTCTATCCATTTAATTAAGTGGGTGCATATTAAGTTTCTTTTCCTCTAAGGCCTCTATATTTCCTAGATTTATATCTCCCCGAGGATCTACTATTTCAGTCTGGACTAGCTAGAAGAATCACACCATGGAAAGATTACAAACTTCATAGGTCTCTTGGTTAAAAATATTATTGAATATGTGATGTTAAATTACTTTTGTGATATCATTTCTTATTCCTTTGTGTTCCTTAGTTTTTATAGGGTATTTTTTTATAGTTTTCATCTATAGGTTTTTGAACTTTACGAAACTAGTTTCTTTTTATGGTTATCTAGACTTAGGGTGATGGATGATGTTATTTTCTATCCCCCTTTTTGTTGGTTTTGTTCCTTAAATGAACGTGGTGATTTTCCATTTTGAGGTTTGTTTTTGGTATAAATTATTTTGGGTGAGGTCCCTCACAATTTAGGAAATAAATGTGTTAGTGCTCAAATTTGTTAGTGGTGAGCAATAATACTATGAAGGTTTGTATTATTGTTAATATGAAATTAATTATGTGAGGAATAAAAGTGATTTTCTAATACAACTCACATATGAACTATAGAGTGAAAATAGGGAGTAAGTGCACCAAAATGGGGCACCAAAAAGCGGTAAAAAATTAAAATTGGCTAAAACATGTACGCGTTATTCTTTGTCAGGTTTGGTAATTTCCAAACCTAAAACGTGCACATGTTTTTAGTGTTAAGAAACACGTACACATTTCTAGTGTTATGAAACGCATACACATTTTTAGTTTTATGAATTTTGGAAGGGGGAAGGGGGAATATTTACTAAAATAAATGTTAAGTATAAGAACAAAAAGTATAAAGAAATAATAAAAGAAACTATATTGAAATAATAAAAGAAATATTATAATTTAAATTTATTTTAGTAAATGTAAAAAATTAGGTCACTTTGTGCACTGATGGAAGTGGTCCCATACCTCAAACATTATAATCTAGAAGATAGTTTTTCAAAATTTAATTTGTTCAAGTACTTACTCATTTTCGAGGATTTCAAGAAGGGCCTAAAGTTTTTAGGGTATATATATTGTAGGTTGTCTTTGTTTTGGGAAAACATATAGTCGTTTTGTAGGTTTTTTTACCTTCATGATTGGATTTTGGCCTGCCACTCGTTGAATTGGTACCAAGTTTTAAAGTTGGTCCACAATTCACTTTAGTGATCATGAATCAACTCTATGATGTTTATCTCGCTTTAATCGAAATGAGATCCTCACTTTGTAAATAGAGGATTGCTCCTAAATGGGATTCTTTTCTTATAGCCAAAATGAGGCGATTGTAATGTGCCTCGCCCTTAAGGTATGATCATACTACTAGGTGTTGAATGAGTTTCTAGGAATAATACTAAGTAAATTACTTCAAGTGAACCGAGATGATTTCTCATTCTTGGAAACATGGTGCTCCATATGAAGATCATCCCCTCACCTTTCCTGGCTCTAAAATCATCCTTTCATGGAATCAACTTCATAATGCTCATACACCTCTTTGATCATATGTCTCTCATGGAGATATATGATGCCTTAATACTTCACAGATGATGGTCTAGATACCTCGGTGGCATGACTAGCTCATTTTAGCTTGTTCTTTGGAGAGATTTGGGTACAATGACAAAGTTAGGATATGATGATCATCAATTCAATCCTTGAGCTCCACATTTCACCTTTGAACATGATGAATCCTTCAAAATTAAATTTCTTGACCAAGATGACACCTGGGTGGAAGCATGCTTATGGTACCTGGACACTTTTTTTCTCAAGTTGTTCCTCATGGAAATGGGTTTCCTTCTCTAGATAGGGGATGAATCCTTGAATGAAATTTGAGGATGAGTTACATGTTCTTGACCTCCATACTTCAATGAAACACTACAAATAAAATTTTACAATCAATGAAACTATTGTAAAAATATAATTCTTCCCACAACTTAAAATTTAGGTCCTATTTCATTTTAAACTGGGAGGGGAAACTACAAAGTTTTGAAGTACCTCAAGAAGTATTTGAGACTTGAATCAATGTTAATTATTCCAACTTATAGAGTATAATAATATTTTTACAATGCCTATTTTTTCATCCTAACTCTTTCCAAAAATCTTGGAATCATCTAGAGATGTCAACTTTCACCATTTTAGCTTTCATTCCTTGCATCCGAAAACCCGGTCTTAAACAAATTGCTCCTGAATGAGATTTAATTTTCTAAACTTGCCTAAATTTACTTAGACATTCAATTATCTTTGAAATCACCCTCAGATGCTTTAAATTTTCTCTAAACACTTCCGGAGGGCGCTCAATTAACTACATAATGGCAAAAAATGGTCTTTTTAGGCCTTCAAAGGAAGTAGTCTCTCATCAAAACTAAATGAGTTGATAAACCACCTTAGAAAATATTCCCTATACCTTGAAACACAATGAATAATATTCTTAGGAATTTCCTTTGATCCAAGTTAAAGGTTGAAATGATGGTAGGCTGGAAAGAGGAAGGATGCACAGTGATTGAGAAGCCATATTTTCAATTAAGGGCTTAGTTGTCATGCTTCAAAATTTTCAATTTTCATGCCCGTTATTTTGGTCGTTCCATAGTTAATCAAACACCCTTTGGGAGAGTTTAGGAGAGATATTAAACATCTAGATGTGATTTCGGGGAGTATTGGAAGCGTTAGAGGTAATTTAAGAAGATTTAGGAAAGGTTTTCTCATTCAAGAACTATCTCTCAACGGGTTATTTAGGTGCAAGGAACAAACAATGGTGAAACTTGACTTCTCTAGAAGATTCCAAGAGCTCTGTAAGGATTTAGGAGGAAAAAATAGGCATTGGAAATATATGTGAATCCTCTACATGTTCGAGACATCCATTTTTCTTTAAGGCTTGAAGGTTTCATGAAGAATTTCAAAACAATGCAATTGACCCTTTTGGTTCCAAACAAAATTGGGCCCAAATTTTTTAGGTTAAGGAAAAATCAAGTCTTGAAATTTGTTCCATTGATCTTAGAATGTGTTGTTCCATTGATATTATGATGTTTCCACTCATGGTCGGAAAGTGAGTGAAATTTGAGACTCAAGGAGTTAGTTGATGATATTCATATCCCGATTTACACCATTATGTTCAAACCTTCTTCAAGAACAAGCCAGGATGAGCTATTCCAAGCTACCAAGGCATCTAGGACCATCATATATGATGGAATGATAAATCCTATAAGGATACTTTTACACACATATTAAAACTTTAGTTTCTTTTTTCCTCTCTACTAAAGGTTTAAAAACCATTCTCGTCATAAAAATCCCTTTCTACATGGGAACACCAAAACTTCTCACAATACATTTCTAGGACTAAGCCTTATGGTAGAAAAGAGATTCAAAATAGGGTTTTATCAAAAAATTAGAGTCTTGGAGTATTCTAAATTAATGTATACATGCTTCAAACCTTCCTAAACATCATCCACACATTGGCTCAAGGAGAGAGGTAGTTTACCCTATTTGAGTCATATGAACTTAATTATGATGATGTGATGAGATTTAGGGATTAGTTGGTCTCAATAACATCATGCACAATAAATCAAATGTGACTATATGATGTGTTTTTGGGTTTTATGGACCGTAACTACATCATTATATGAAATAATTAGTTATATGAGTGAAGAAGCCTCCTAGAATGATGAATTTCTGTAGCCTTGTAAGGTACACTGAGAGAAGAAGTGAGAAGCACTTGATGAATGGACCACTTTGAGGTCAATGAAGAATTCCCTCTTTCATTTGAACCATTCGACCCTCTTGCACTTGATGAGAACTTGAAACAATTTCCCACACAATATGAGACTCTGAAGTGACAGAAAACACTCTTTCAACACTCTTCTCTGTTAGTTAAATCCTGCACAACATCTTTTTACATCAATGACTCTAACCAATATGTTATCTCCTTCATCTTCCTTTGACATCAATGACAATTATTCCAATAATAAAAACACCTTCCTAACACCCTAGGATGTGTTTTTGAGTGAAGAAACTTCTCCTCCATAGGGAGCACATTTTTGTGTCCATTATCCTCTTATTGTTGGAAAAAGGGACAAGGGGACATCATACCTCCAAAAGGATGCCATGGGTCCATTCATCATGAAAAAGTGGTAAAAATGAGTTATCATGAGTTGAAAGCATGTTTCTAACACCTCAAGTGATGACTTAAGTGACACAAATGTTTTTAACTTCACAATTCACTTCCTTGACCAAGATGTCACCTGAGTGGAAACATGCTTATAGTATCTGGACACCTCTTTGCTCGATTGCTCCTCATGGAAATAGGTTTCCTCCTCCAAATGGAAGGATTGATCCCTAAATGAGACTTGAAGGAATTTTGAGGGTGATATCCATGTTTTTGACCTCCAAATGTATTAAAGCAATGCGAAACACACTCCCTGAATTGCAAGATGTGAGCACATCGCCAAACATTGATTAAGTGTTTAGAAACACTCTCAAGAGATATGCACCATTTTTGAGCTTGAGATAACTTCCATCACCACTCATGGTTATCCTTTCTCATCATGCTCATGATGATCATTCCCACTGATGAATTGAATTTCAATGAGGTCCTTGATGTTTCAGATCCTTCATAGACCTCATGATTCTCTTGATTGTACTCGTTGTCCAAGTGACTTTATTTTGTACACACTAGCATCCTGATCTATTCATTTTCACAGTGTGATCCCCATGATGTCCCTTTTTAGGCCTTTGGAGGAAGTTGTCTTTCATTGAATCTTACTGAATTAATTTATCACCTTGGGTAATCATCCCTGCACACTAAAATAAACTTGAAAACCTTGTTAGGACTTTTCTCTGAGCCGGGGTGAAGGTTGAACTGAAGGTAGGTTTTCCATAGGAAGGATGCATAGTGACTGGGAAGCCTAATTTTCAATTAGGGGCTTAGTTGTCATGCTTAAGATTTTCAATTTTTCATGCTAGATATTTTACATCACAACAATGAATTTGGACTCAATTGTACCCCCTAATTATATCATGCATTACATAGTTAGTTGATTTTTTCAATAAGAGAAGAAATGTTGATTAAATTGAGCCATGAACTATATGATTTGATTTTTACTTCATCTAGGACTAATTAAAAATATAGGCATGAATCAATCAGTCAATTCAATTGAAATTGAAGATATAATTTGTGATGCAGAAGTATCACAAGGGAATTGAATTTCTTACATAAGTTTTACAATATTAGTTAAGTACATGGGAACATACAAGGATGGTGAGAAGGATAATGGAGAAAGGAAAGTGCAACACAAAATTTGGGTGATGGTGATGATTACGCAGGGATTTCACAAATGCTTTGTGCAATAGTTGAATTTTATAATGTGCATTGATTACAAAAGTGAAAGAGCACAATGTGTGCATGAAGTGAGTCAAGTCTACCATTTGAGGGGATAGAGTGATAAGGAGTAGAGAGATGAGTTGAGTTGCACAAAACAAGTGAAACTTTTCAATGGTCATGAAGAAACACCATTGTAATAGCTTTAGGATTTTTAACAACCCCAATAATGGGAGTAGTATTTGTAGATGTCATCAAGGATTTTCAAATTAATAAAAACATGTACATGTGTTTTGATTTTTTATGTATTATAAGGCATTTCATGAGTGCATATATTTGAGCAATTGTTGTTTCCTTTGAGAGTTATGAGGTTTGTAAAATCTAATTTTGACACATCTAACACTCCTACAAATGTTAGTAAACAATCCAAAAGGCCCCAAAACCTAAACAATGACTATATTATTTCCCAAAATAAACATCGATTGTATAATTTAAATACTAAAAGCTTTAGGCTGAATGTTGAAATCTGAAAAATTACCTATGTATTGACCATATTAGATTATAAAAATTTATCTCCTAAATCGCATTCATGAGACTAGTTCCATAAGGTGCAAGTGAGCCTAATTTCTTATATTTATTAAAATGAATTTAAAGTATAAGAAATAGTAAAGTATACATAATAATAAATGAAAAAATTATACTTATTTTTGTACATATAAGCCTGCCACAAACACATATAATGCCTATACATGTTGAGTATTGTGAAGCGATGTTAGTTATCATATATTTTGTTTCAAGTAGGAGGTTGAATTGGTTTAGGGCGGCTATACAACATATTCTAATGAAAAACCTCTTGAAGAAGATTATCTTCATGAGGAGGAGGCATATGATATGATAGAGTTGAAATCACAATTTGCAAATGTTTATCTTCTATACCTAATATATTATGTTATTTTCAAATTCCTCGTACATTCCTCTATGGACTATAGAACTGAATGGGTGAATGGTCGTTTGGTATATTTTTGTGAGCATGGTTCATGTGGTGTAGTGGGCGAGTAAAATTGCAGGAATTCTAAAGGTTTAATATGAATAAATTGGAAAACTACAACTTGCCTTCGTATCACCAAAAAAGTAGGGGTGAAATTATATGGGAAAAGGCCCACCACTCTCCCTAAAAAGAATGAGAAAGTGCATTTCCCAAAGGGAGAGTGAAATTGAAAAATTAATGAGGAGCAAGTACAACGCTAGAAGAAGGTGTATTGTGGAGAGAATTTGTAAAGGGAAGGAACATAAGCCTTCCAGAGCTTAGTGGAAAAGGAAAAGAAGAGGTGGATGCTGAAATTTTTGCTTATGATCTGCGAGGAGAAGAGAGATGAAATAAAAGAGAAATTGGTCAAGTTGAGACAAGTAAAACTTGATCAAAGAATATGTGTCGATTTTGGTTTATGTTTCTCACATTGTTGAACTTATGGTTTTGGTCTCTTACACCCAAATCTAACATCATCATCATTTTCACATGGTGATGGATCCTAGGGTGAGGATTTTCATGCAATATTTGAGGATGAGAAGGGCGGTGAACATATTGTTCCTTATAGGTTTGTAAGTAAGGTGAAATTTTATATGTAAGTATGTTTGATTTTAATCCGGTCTGAAATGTTCTTATGTAGGAAGACATCGTTCCTCTAAGTCAGTTTTTGAAAATATTAATGTCAATGGCGATGGCATAAACTTTCATGTTGAGGAGGTCACCCAAAGGGAGAACTAAAAATGAAATTATAAAAGGAATTTATTGTACATATTTAAATGATTTTTAATTTTATCTCCTTTGTTTAGGGGTATAAAGGTTGAAAGGAAGGGGGGAAAAGAGAAAAAAGCTGCCCTTCTCTTTTAAATATAAGTTTGTGATTGACCTCATGGGGAAGATGCAACTAGGGAAATGGAAAGGGTGAGAAATGAGAGGGGTGGGAATGAGGCTTACATGTGGCAACGTAAGAGATATGTAAGTTGTGAATGCATAATTGTAAACTATGTGGTAAACCTCCCTATTTTAGTTTTGAAATTTTCATTACAATATTTATATGTCTTCATGTTTGATTAAAAAATTCTATTAGAGAGGAAGAGAGGAGAGAGGAGGGTGTCCATTGGGATGAATTTGGATATCATAATGGATCGGTGCTATGCCCTTAACCTATTGCTTGTATTAGGATATGAGTAGCTGACTTGTGGCTAACCATATCATTTTATTATATCATTTATACTTTCTCATGCTTAGTAGGTCGGCCTTGGTGATGGCCATAACATATGAATAGTATATATAGGAGATTGTGGGTACTAGTTCATCATCATTTGAGCATTTGAGTCTTATTCTATGGTTTGGAGGTTGCCCCCTCGAAGTGGCGAAGCTATTCTAATTGCATATTGAGTTCATTATTTTGAAATATTGTGTTATTTTGTGTTCTATTTTTGCTCATAATCTGAATTATACAAGTAATTTCATTACAAGTGATATTAGAGTCATGTGATCTGGCCAAAATTAGGGCAAAAACCCTAATTTTTTGTTTCCACTCTATATTACGAACCACATCAAACTTGTGTGTGAATTTTTTACCAGAGTTGCGAATCAGTTCCAGTAAAAATATCTAAAAATTTCAGACCTGTTTGACATCTTTTACAAAATTTATTTCAAATTTAGGGATTTTTATAAAAACATTCCCTAGACCGAAATTTGTGGAATTGTTCAGATTTCTTTACATTTTAAGAAATCTCTCAAAAAAATAGTATTAGTATCTTCTCTGTGGTTTTTCTTGGTTGACCGAATTTGTATCGAAACCCTAAACCCTAAGGTTTGACATCATGGTGGGGCCTTCCACAAGAGCAAAAAGAATCTAGTCACTCCGGGTAAAACCCCAAATAAAGATGGGGTAGTGATTGAAGAGTTGGAGTCGAAGGGGTAAATACATATTCCTCATCACTAGGGTTTACCTCAATTGATCATAAGGTGAGCCAACTTGAGTATGAGCTGCAAAATGTACAATTTGAGATGGCCTCTAAAGGAGACATAGACCAAATCAATCAACGGTTGGATGATATCATGCAACATGTAAAGGGTAAACAATATGGCCCAAATCTGCCCCATATCAACCAAGGAGGATCTTTAGTTCAAAATCATGGACAAAATAACCATGTTGGATCACTTTTCCAACCCAATCAAAATCCAACTTATTCGCAACCACGGAACATGATGCTGAAAGTGGATATGCGCAAATTTGATGGTAAGGATCCCTAAATTGGATAAATAAAATGGAGAAATTCTTTGAGTTACATCAAACACCATCAGGACAAAAGGTGACATTGGCATCCCTGTATCTTGAACCAGACCAATTCGTTTGGTATCAATGGTTATGTGCTCAGAGGCAGAAGAATGGTCTCAATGTCACTTGGACAGTTTTTACTGAGGAGTTGCGATTGCACTATAGTTCCAGTGTTTCAGAGAACTACTTTAGACAATTAGCAAAGTTACGGAAAACAATATCAGTCAAAGATTATGTGCATCAATTCCAGAACCTATCCTTAAGGGTGGAGAATATTCCAGAAGAGAATCAATGAGTGTTTTCTTGGGGGACTTAAGGACTACATTGAACATGAGGTACATATGTTTAGTCCACTCAAGCTTTCTGATTCTATTATCATGGAATGTCGAGCAGAGGAAAAAGTTCTTTGTAGTAGGAGGCCACCTTTCATTAACACCATAGACCGTAGTATCTCTTCCCCTTCATTTGCTAGGCCGATTAGACTGACTCCTCAACAAATGGAAGAAAAGAGAGAAAAATGATTATGTTTTAACTGTGACAAAAAATATGGACCGGGACACAAATGTGCTTTGAGAAGAAGTTGTTCTATATTGATGGAGGTAATGAGGAAGCTGAAATTATAGGAGAGGCCGAGGAACCAGTAGAAGATGAAGTAGAGGATCACCAACTACAATTTCTTGACATGCATTGTCGTGTATTAGTACTCCTCAAACACTCAAGGTTATTGGCTATCTCAAAAATAGAAGGTGACGGTGTTGATTGACTTGGGAGTACTCATAACTTCATAAATAGTAAGTTAGCTTCCCGCCTCAATTGTTTTATTTACCCACTCCGTAAATGCAACTTATGATTGCGGATGGTGGGACGACCAAGTGCACTGGAAAGTGCCATAAGTATCAAGCTTTCCATGGGAGACTACATGTTAGACTCACCTATGTTTTCTATTTCTATGGGAGGGGCAGTTATTGTTTTGGGTGTCCAATGGCTCACAACCTTAGTACTTATAGAGATGAATTTCCAAGAATTGTTCATGTGATTTCATTCGATGGAAGGAAAATACAATTGAATGGGATGGTAGCTAAGTCTCCACATATTATTAGCTCTCATCAGATGCAGAAGGTTCTTAGAAAAGGAGTAGATGGATTTATAGCAAAGTTATTTTCCATAGAAGTACAAAATACAGAGTCTTCAATGCCACTCGATCTTCAGAAGATTGTTGATGCCCACTCATCTATTTTTGATGCAATTCCAAAGGGACTACCACCAGTTAGGGATCATGATCATGCCATTCGGTTGATTCCAGGGAGCCAAACACCTAACATCGACCATCACGAGATACCCATATTCCTAGAAAAGTGAGATCAAGAAAATGGTACAGGAAATGTTGAAGGCAAGTATCATCAGGCATAGCCAGAGTGCATATTCTTCACCAGTGGTCATGGTACATAAGAAGGATGAAACATGGAGGATGTGTCCAGATTACCGAGAAATCAACAAGTACACCATCAAAGATAAGTTTCCTATTCCAGTAATTGATGATTTACTTGATGAATTGCATGGTGCTATTTATTTCACAAAATTAGATCTTCGTTTGGGGTACCATCAAATTAGAATAAAAGAGGAAGATGTTCATAAAACGACTTTTAGGACTCATGAGGGCCATTATGAGTTTTTGGTAATGCCTTTTGGTCTTACGAATGCGCCTCAACCTTTCAAAGCTTGATGAACACTGTTTTTAGGCCATTTTAATTGATTTATAGTAAGACTTGGGAAAAACACTTACAACATGTAAATAAAGTGTTAGAAGTTTTGGAGAAACATACTCTCTATGCAAAGCCATCCAAATGTTCTTTTGGTGTACAAGAGGTAGAGTACTTGGGTCACATTGTATCCCATGAAGGTGTCAAAGTTGATCCTCAGAAGATCAAAGCTATGGTGGAATGACCAAGGCCCAAAACTCTCAAAAATCTTCATGGGTTCCTAGGACTAACAGGGTACTACAGAAGATTTGTGAGGGGATATGGTAGAATAACAACCCCACTCACTTGTATTTCTAAAGAAGGATGCCTTCCATTGGACAAACGTAGCTACTAAATCCTTTGAGCAACTGAAGGAAGCCATGTGCAGCACCCCAGTTTTGGCTACTCCCAACTTCTCAAAAACCTTCATTGTTGAATGTGACGCTTCAGGATTAGGATTGGGAGAAATTCTAATGCAAGAAGGAAGACCAATTGCATTTGAGAGTCACCAATTCAAAGGAAAATATTTTCTCAAACTTGTCTATGAGAAAGAAATGATGGTTATTCTTCACGTGGTCAAGCAATGGAGGCCCTATCTCATGGGTAGACACTTCCAGGTAAAAACTGATCATGATAGTCTCAAATAATTTTTGGAGAAAAGGTTATCATCTGAGGAACAACAAAAGTGGGTAACAAAAATGTTGGGTTATGATTTTGAAATCATATACAAAAAGGGTAAAGAAAATGTAGTAGCTGATGCGTTGTCTAGAAGGGATACATCCGCATATGCCTTACTATGTGGAATGTCCATGTTGACGGCCGATTGGGTGGATGAAACAAGATTGGAATGGGATCAAGACAAGGATACACAATCTCTAATACATAATATCAAGCAAGGATCTATGACATCTAACAAATTTGAGTGGAAAGGTAATGCACTATGGTACAAGGACATGTTATACTTGAGTAAAGATTTTGAGTTGAAGCATAAGATTCTTGCAGAGCTACATGCCTCACCTATTGGAGGACACTCTAGGTTTTTGAAGACATATCATAGAATAAAAAGAGAATTCTTTTGGGAAGGAATCAATGGTATGTACAAAAGTTTGTATTAGATTGTTTAGTGTGCCAACATAACAAAGGGGAAACAATTAAGACACCAGGTCTATTACAACCCTTACCAATTCCTAGCTAGAGATGGGAGGAGGTATCCATGGATTTCATCACCAGGTTGCCTTGTTCAGAGGGTAAGAATGTTATTTTCATGATTGTGTATAGGCTCACAAAGTATGCCCATTTTTGTGGCTTATCACATCCATTTTCAGCCAAAGATACTGATCACAATTATTTTTTTGGAGATAGTTCAAAGGCTACATGGAACCCCAAAGATAATTGTAAGTGATCGCGATCCTATTTTCACAAGTAATTTTTGACGGAATTATTTTCATGTTTGGGTACTCAACCATCTCACGCTTCATCTTATCATCCTCAAACTGATGGGCAAATGAAAGTGGTCAACAAATGCTTAGAGGGGTATCTATGTTGTTTTGTATCAGATAAGCAGGAAAGGTGGATTAAATGGCTACCACTTGTAGAATGGTGGTATAACACATCTTTTCATACCTCTTCTCAAATGACCCCATTTTTAGCATTATATGGTTACCATTCACCTCTATCACTTCCTCCTTGAGGGTGCAAACTAAGGTCAAAGATGTTGAGGAACACATTCAACATCAACAATAGGTTTTGGCTAGTTTGAAGGAGAATTTAGCATTGACACAAAATAGGATGAAACAACAAGCATATCAACACCGCAGTGAAAGACATTTTGAAATTGGTGACTTTAGTTTTTGTACATTTCCAAATTTTACAAACAAATGTCCCTAAAGCAACAGAAAAAGGACAACAAACTTGCTCCTAAATATTATGGCCCTTATCAGGTTCTACAAAAAATTGGCAGTGTTGCTTATAAACTAGAGTTGCCTCCATCTTCATGCATACACCTAGTATTCCATGTTTCCTACTTGAAGAAGGTTATTGGACATAAATTTGAAGCCCAGACAGAGTTACCAGAACTTGATGAGGAAGGAAGAATCATTTTGGAGCCAGAGAAGATTTTGCAAACACGTACTAAGAGGCCGAGAACCGAGAGACATTAAGGAATATCTCGATCAAGTGGAAGAATCTAAGCATAGAAGATGCACCACAGGGAGGATGAATGTTTTCTGCGGAACATCTAGGATTATTCAACGTTGAGGACAATGTTGGTTTGAAGGGGAAGGGCATGCTACGCCCTTAACCTATTGTTTGTATTAGGATATGAGTAGCCGACTTGTGGCTTACCATATCATTTTATTATATAATTTATACTTTCTCATGCTTAGTAGCTCGGCCTTGGTGATGGCCATATCATATGAATAGTATATATAGGGGATTGTAGGTAGTAGTTCATCATCATTTGAGCATTTGAGTCTTATTCTATGGTTTGAAGGTTACCTCCATGAAGTGGCGAAGCTATTCTAATTGCATATTGAGATCATTATTATGAAATATTGTATTATTTTGTGTTCTATTGTTGCTCATAATCTGAATTATACAAGCAATTTCATTACAATCGGTACTTTGTAAATGCATGTTACTAAATTTTTAAAGATTTTTGTTTTGAACTTTTCATTACATAGTATTAACTCTTTCACATTTAATTGAAGACATTCATAGTGGGGAAAAGGTGGACCTCTATTTGAAACATTTGTTGGTAAGAAAATGCATTGTGGTGGATATGGGTAGACATGTAGTTCATCATGGCATCCCCCTTCCACCATTTTATGTCAAATTCACCGTCATTGAGGCCATTGTTCCAAGGTGCAAATTAGCTTTTTGTGGCCCTTTTGTAGATGATTTGTCTAAGTGCAAGAAAAGGTATTCCATATGGAATATGGAGGACATGAAACATTCCTTACCACCTACACAGTAAACATTTTATATTAGTCAATATTTTTGTTTCGTAATGCTTTCATATTGGTATATTTTTAACCTTTCCTCTATTTGTTCCAAGGTGAAGAAGTGAAAGTACTACATGTACATAAGAGTGGTGTTGAGGGGGAAAAATAGAGGTTTTCCACCCATGAATGTAGTCATCTTTGAATCCCCCAAATCTTGGAGTAACTCCACCATCGGTGCACAAGGACCCTAAGAAACATGGGGTTTACTATGAAAATATGCAATGCCTAACAAGGAACTAGAAAATCGGAAATGATATGTTTTATCAAGTTCATGTTATCGGTCCGAAGGACACCTCATCTTTGGATGGGCTATCTCGAATCGACTTGTACAAGTACAATGGGATCTCCTTTGAGTTGTGTGTACCTCGAAGTGAGGAGAACCTGCAGAGAGGGCCGGCTCCCTTGATGGATCACCTAAAACTGCTAAATTTGACTAGATTGAGGGTTAGGCAAACTGTAAATATAGAAAGATTGAAAAAAGGCGATGCACCCAACTTTGTATGGGACTTAAAATCGTACTAAAACACACTTATTAGATCGGTAAAAGGACCGTTGAATATCACTACAATTGCTGGTCCTGACTGATCCGCACTCACAAAGGCATTAATACACACTTATATGGCTTGTAAAACATTCAAAACTGTTTAATGAAGGTGTTGTAAAATCATTAGCATGCAAAGGAATAATGTAATTCACTGAAACATGCTTTTAATCTGTTGTAACACAACTATCAATAAACTTGCAATTGGAGAAAACAATATTTTATTCATTCATAAGGTGCATAGATACAAGATTTCTAGAGCATAAGTCTCTCACGAAAAAAAATAAGCCCCCAATTCTTTGCAAAAGCATACAATATATAGCAAAAAGACTCCACTCAGCCCCTCCAAAATAGCCCATGCAGTGCAACTATAGTACCACATAATGGACATGCACCTTTTGATCATCGGTTGCATATTGGCTAAGGTATTTCGCCTTCATGATTTATCTTTTATCAATTCAAAACCACACACGCAACTTTACAATGACTTAAACATATACGTGGACATGTGCATAAAGGGGTTTGCTATCCATTCTCGAGCTGGTTTGAACCTCTGTGACTATTTTGTTGTGCTTGCATTCTTTATTTTCTCACCTTTAATGGCCACTTTGGTTTACCTGGTTACTAAGATTTGTTTTACATTAACCAGGCGTGTACTCTGCTATCAAGTGATTCGGTTTTGATATTGTGAGCTCAACTTTTCTCTAATAGTTGCCATTGTAGTTTCTTATGCTCTGGTATTCTTCAATATGGGAGTTCGATTTGCTTTTATGGGGTTTGAAGATCTGTGGCTGCATTTTATGGGTTTGCTTGATTCGACCTGCCGCTATTTTTTTAAGCTGGTTTGAGCTACTCTATGGCACGTTTCTTATGCTACCATTAATTACGCCTTGGAAGCTCAGGTTCAATTCTGGGTCTATATTTTTGTGAGCCTTGGAGCTCGATTTGGTGCGTACCCAGCTCGTGGGTCTCCTGCTTCATTTAGACATTTGTATGCTCGGTTGGGCGAGATGGTTTGTTTTGTGCCAACAACCGCATTCTAAGGGTTTTAAATCTCCTTTTTCACTGGTAAGTTCTGTGAAAGCTCTGCTTGGACGCCGTTCTTTATCTTTTTAACTCTCTGACTTTTGTAGCCAACTGAACCTTCCAATAAGGATTTTGATTTTGTATTTAGCTCAGATCTGGGCACATTTAAGTTGTGTGCTTCTATATCGGTCTGGGTCTGTGTTATTTGTTCCTCACGAGTCCTGTGCATTTTCCAGCTAAAAAACTCCTATTTTGCATGATAGCTCACCATTTTTCTCCAAGGCCAAGCTTTGCTTTTGTACATTATTGGTTCATTTGTGAGATGTTGTTCTGTATGTTACTTGATTCAAAGGCCACATTTTCACAAGAGACAACCTGGGGTTTTCAGGTAACCCTGCACTTACTCCATTTGTGTTCTACTTGATGCTTTAAACTTTGCATTTGCTTTCAGCCCATGATCTTTAGCTCGCTTCTTCCTGGATTTTCTTGTGTGTTGCTCGCATTTCATATATCTGATTTTGTGTGGCCTTTCAGACAGTTCGAACTTAGGTTTATTAGCCTTGCATTTAGAATGCTCTGTTCAGTTTATTAGCTTAGGTTTGAGCTGAGTATGTATGGGATATTTTAATAGTTCCTTTTCCTTTACGCAAAGCTCTGCGTTATCTTATTGACCTGACTGTGTGGTGTAGTAACTAGCTTGAGTCTTCAAATCTATGCACTGTTTTTCCTTTTCTAACTGATCCATGTAAAGATTTTGGGAGTTGTTAGTGTCTGAAATCTCTGCTTCATGAAGATTATATCATTGCAAAATTTGTTTTCTAGAACTCAACACTTCTGTCACATTGATCGTCTATGACATTGTCTTGATCATTATTAAATGATCTATAAAATCTGAAGCTTCCGAGTCTGATCTCACTTATATAATTTGAAACTGCAGTTTTTCTTCTTTAAAGCACTGCTTTAGCATGAAAATTTGGGAAATAATGTAGCTTCTTCAAGATATTCTGAGTTGTATTTTAAACTCTTCAACATGTATCTTACTTTTCATGAACTTTATGTAAAGAAGTTTGACTTCCTTTTCTTGAAAATAGTGGCATACTGCATCTTCAAATTGTTATGTGTTGTACTTTGAACTACATACTTGAAGTTAAATGAGCCCTTATAATGCAAATATGAATATTGCATCTTTGCTCTTTGCACATTTTGTTTAGTTGCAACTTTAAAAGTTACAGACAGATCCTAGAAGATGAAACTTGTACACTTATGTTGAAAATATTGCCTTCTAATTCATTAATGAGCACTGAGATTTGCAATCTTTTCCTCCTGAAAGCAAGTTGATCTTGTTTTGCATTCTGCTTCTTTTTGTGTAAGCTATAGCTTTTCTGTATGTGCTTAGGAACTGTGATTACTTGGAGTTTTCTTGAATATTTGAAGCTAACTTTAAGATGCACTCCTCTCAGTTGTATGGCTGCAAATTGTACTACTTTCAGGAAACTTGTACTCTTGATTGCAAATCTTGATATTCCTTTCCTGCTTTAGGACATTGTATTCATACAAATTCAACCTATATTCAAACAATATTTACTTGCATGGTTGCAAACTATTCTCATTCATTCATTCGTGGACCGCATTCCACGACCTATGGTTTGTGCAAGAGCTGTAGTATTTCAATAAGTTGATGCATGAATCACAACTATGGTTGCTTCATCCTGGAAGTAGGAATGGATCTTATAAAGCATTTTTGTTTTTCCTTGTTATGCTGCAACTTGTACTTGTTGCTTCTAAATGCAACCTTTGTTAGCTTAGTACTCCAAAATATGATAAACACTTATGATGTTAAGCTTCCTATTATGAATCTGGGCTGATTTTTGCAAGCTGCAAGGCTGTTTTGTGTTGATTCATCTGTACTTGTAGCTCCTTATGAATATTTAATGAATAAGAAGTTTGATTTCATTGTTTTTGTCTATCTGGAACCGCTTTTGATGGCTGAAATTTTCCATGTCATTTAAAATGTGCTTTTATTTCCTGTACCTGAACATTTAAACCTCTCTTTTCTTTTTATTCTCCATTGATTTTATTTTGATGATTTGCCTTATAATGGTGATAATCTTCTCTTTATTACTCTCTTTCTGTTTCTTTCCCATGCATTCTTATCTGTATTTATGAAAGAAATCCATATGCCTGAAGTTGTAAGTAGAAAAGCAACAAGAAACCCAGAGCTCTAACCAATGGTTAATTTCTATCCACAGGTGTTGCAATTCTAGAAGAGGAGAACGAGGATGAAGCAGTTGTCAGCGAGGATTCAAAGGGAAATCCAACTCATTCAAGCAATGATGGGTTTCCTCCCTTATTTACTTATAGCTTTATGTACATGTATTTCCTTTGTATGTACTCATAAGTTAGCTCCCACTGCTTGTGTGGGATCACTTTATTTCTTCATGAATAAATGAAATTATTTCTGTAATTGAGTTGTTTATTTCCTTTTGCATTTCATTTCTGTAACTTGTAAATGTGGAATGAACTTAACAACTCAACACATAATGTAATCTCATTTAAGCATAAAGAAATAATTAGATCAAATAAACTCGTAATTAATTTGATTTCCAAAAAGATGAGAAACCTGGCAACATAAACAGAAAACCCCCATTTTGTGAAACAACTGAAATTGTTATTCCAAAATGTAGTCTCCAACATCTGCCATATCTCTAGTCTTCACCAAAACTTTGTGGCGGTCTTTTCAGGCTTCTGCATTGTTTTGTTGAAGATCACACCCTTGGAGAGGCTGCATATCCTGGGCATTGCATCCTAGGACAACACTTTAAGTTGTTGATCTGCTGAGGGCAAACCCTTGAACTCCCTAAAACCAAGCAACTAAAAAGTTCTTAGCACCCCCCTCCGATGATTGACCAAAAATGGTCAACATTTGCATTTATGACAAATGGAAAGGATAATGCCAATGTGTTATTGTTACTATAAATATATTGTATTATATTCAATATCAAATGTTTATGACATGACTTTATTAAATTATTGATGTTATTTGCAAGAAATCCATTATTAATGTGAGTTGCATGATAACTTTGCACACATCTAGTAATGATCACACTTATCATTTTATTTTGCATACTTTTCATTTTCAAACATCATTTTGTACATGAGTTCAAGTAAATCATTACTTCAAGGGTCATGCCACTACTAGGTGTATGAAGCTGAAAAATTACATTCAAGACCTGATTGATCAAGGTGAAATTGAAATCAAAGACAATGCATCCTCTTCTTCTCATAATCAAAAGCTAGGAATCTATCAAAATCCACTTCTCAATCATGGTCCGATCCACGTTTGAATTAGGGTCAACATAAGTTTGGAAAAAACCTCGAGTCATCCACCCACCATTCTAATCACATCAACTATTGCCGCGTAAAATTCTAGTACGAATGTCTTTTTGGCCATATCCACCATTCCCCACATCAAGTAGCCACAATCAAAGTTAAAGGACCTTCTTGGAACCCCTTGTGTGGGATCACCACTCACAAGATCTGTGTAGTGGTTCAAGGAGCTGCTCCATCTTCCTCCAATCCACCACCACAAGCTCATTACAACACCATCGAACAACTTGAGAAGACCCTCGTATAGATCTCCATTATGGATCTTCTCAAAACATCCTCCATGCAAAAAGATATCCTTTATCGCACCCTTTAGGAAATGTGTGTCCCAAATGAAATCGATCCTACGCAATTCCAAGCCCTTTTTGCTCATCTTTACCCCTATCCAACATTACCATTCACCTTCACCCAACAAGATTTTATACTACACGACCCATCTCACAAACTCCCTCTCTACATTGAGGTTCACATTGAAAATTCTCGCGTCAAACGAGTGCTAGTGGACAATGGGTCTTGAGTCAACCTTTATACCCTATCTCTCATTTGGGCGACTAGGGTACAATGAATTAGATTTATGAAAAGAAATAATTACTATCAAAGCATATGGAAATACAAAAATAAAGTTTGTGGGCACTTTGTATCTTCCTATTAATGTGGGGCTTGTTACACTTGCTCACTCTGGTACACTTAGTGGACATTCAGTTCCCATACAACTTGTTGTTTGGTCATCCTTGGATTCACGAAATGCATGTCGTCCCATCTACATTACATCAATGTCTTAAATTCAAGCATGCCAGCATGGAGGTCACCATCCAAAAAGAACCCCAACCATTCCGATTTCCAAGCACTTGAAGTACAAGCCTATCGGGAACCATATTGTCTCATCACCGAAACCATCTCTTTGCAATCTCCATTTTTAATGTCCACAACACCTCCACTTCATATGCATCGTCAAATAGTCTTCCATCGACCTCACATAATGCCTCATCGTGATCTTATCCTCTCTTACCATCTCCATCCATATTTACTCCCATCTTACCCATACTGCCTCTCAAGCTCAAATCCATAGGATGCGACGAATATCAAACTTTTAGTATTGAACAACTACCATTATCACCTAAACAACATGGCAGGCCCGACATGTGTAAAACCAAAAAGTAAAAAATATTCATTGGGCTCTTCCACTTTTATCCATTTTGGGTATCTTTTTGATGAGTACCTTGAACCATCCAACACCACATGGCTCATTGATGACTCTATATCGTCCTGTTGCTTGAACGACAAATATCCAATCGTCAAACATATGATGACTCATATGGGATACTCTAGTCGAGGACTAGGTCTCCATGCACAAGGAATCCCTGAACCTCCTACTATCATCCCCAATCCTAATGGCCGCAAACTAGGGTACCAACTACCTAGTGAGAGTATCCGTGATGACTTGAGTGACATCATTGAAATAGTTGAGGAGGCTATAGACACAATCGAAACAAGTTTCGTCCATAGCCAATACGAAGACCTCGCCGCCACCAATCTCTTCCACAACACCGTTATCCTCACCATTAATGTCGCCCTCACCTACCCCACACTCATCTAGTGGGACCAAAAATCCAACCATATCTCTCTTGATACCTTTCAGAATGACAAGGAAATTCTTGAGTTCATGGGAACTCGGGATAATGTACCAGTTGGTGACCATAAGAAAGGTTTCCAAATATGTCTAAACACTGCTCGCCTACTTTGGTGAACAAGATCCTACCCTCCCTATTCAATCCCAATCTAATATCCTTCATCCTAACTCCTCTTGCCACCTAAATGAGGAGGATACCCTTGCATAATTCTTCCAATATCCCTCAAATCCCGAACATGATCTAGCTATGGATCAAATTCTTCCAACCCCTAAAATGCTACAGGAGACGGAGTCAACATCATTAATTGAGGAAACCATTGACATTAACATCGGCACTGAAGAAGACCCCAAGATCCTCAAACTAGGGGCATCTTTATCAGTAGAAGAACAAGCCACCTTTACGACACTCCTAAAAGAATTATTGGACGTATTCACATGGTCCTATGTGGATATGACTCGGTCTTGATCCATCTCTAGTGGTTCATAATATCATAGTGCATAAAGATGCGAAGTCATTCAAGAAAAAACTACTTAAGATGCATCCAAAGGTCGCCTTTCTCGTCAAAGAAGAACTTCAAAACTGCTCAACCCAGGGCTTCATTTGGCCAATTGATTATTCTGAATGGATCTCTAACATAGTTCCAGTAGGAAAAAAGACTGGGGCATACATATATGTATAGATTTCCACGACACAACACACCTTTCCCAAAAGATGATTTTCCACTACCAAACATCGACATGATTGTGGATTCTACAATCGGGCATGAAATGTTATCCCTCATGGACGGTTTTTATAAATATAATCAAATTAAAATATCTAAATAAGATCAGCACAAAAATGCTATTACTACGCCTTGGGAGTACGTTTTGTTATCGGGTTATGCATTTTGTATCAAAAACGTCGGAGATACATATCAACGTGCAATGAATATCATCTTCCATGACATGATGCACAACATTGTCCAGGATTATGTTGATGATATCCTGAGAAAATACAAGCCTAGAGAAGAACATCCCATGGTTCTTCACTGCATCTTTGAACGAATCCAGGAATACAAAGTTCGGATAAATCCTAAGAAATGTATTTTTGGTGTTACATCGGGCAAGTTACTTGGTTTTATTATCTCACGACGTGGAATAGAAATTGATCGAGATAAGGTTAAATTTGTGTTGAAATGCCTCTACCCATAAATCTAAAATAACTCAAAAGCCTACACGGTAAAATCCAAGCCATCAGAAGATTTATAGCACAACTCATTTACAAATGCCATCCATTTCATCATTTTCTCAATAAGGAATCAGTCTTCCATTGGAACAAAGAATGTCAAGCTTCTTTTGAAAAGCTTAAGGAATATCTACTGCATCCTCCAATATTAGTGCCTCCCACTACGGGAATTCCTCTCCTTCTTTACAATTCAGCTCCTCAACATTCCTTGGGAGCTCTCTTAGCGCATCATGATGCCCACATAAAAGAACATACTATTTATTATCTAAGCCGAACACTAATTGCTTATGAGCTTAATTACGCTCCTATTGAAAAGGCATGTCATACCGTTGTTTTTTCTTCTCAAAAGTTGCGACATTACATGCTCAACAATATAGTGAAGCTCGTATCCAAGGTAGATCCACTCAAATATATACTCTCCAAATTTCATTTAACATGACACACGTCTAAATGGATAATTCTCTTGAGTGAGTTCGAGATTTAACATATTAATCGAGAAGGTATCAAAGGACAGGGTTCTAGCTAATCGGTTAGTAGAAGCTCTAGTTTCTGATTCCCCGCCACTTAATACATGGTTCCCAGATGAATCTATATTCACCGTTGAAGAATCAAGCACATAGACATTATACTTTGATGGATCTTTTACAAATCACATTTCAGGAACATGCATTCTATTTATTACACCTCAAGGAGATCTAATCCCCGAGGCTTTTCAGCTCGCATTTCCCTACACCAACATTATAGCTGAATACAAGGCACTCATAGCTGGATTAAGAATGACCATCTAATGGAACATCAAAACTCTCAATGTATTTGGTGACTCAAAACTCATAATCAAACATATTAATGATGAATATTCAACCAAAGATGAAAAATTGGTTCTTTACAAGCGAATGGTGGACAATTTTAAGTCCTACTTCCAAAGACATTCGAGTTAGAGGAGGTCCCTCGAGCAAGAAACAAATCAGCAGATGCAATGGAGACCATTGGATCTCTATTGAACACGCCTTCAGATGCCCCTAATTCATAACTCTTGGTTGAATAACTTATGGTTCCGGCCTATGACGTTCCCGAATCGAGAGATGGTATGTGAGATTGTTGGTCCTGACTCCCCATGGTACCATGACATATACACCTATCTCCATGATCATACCCTTCCGCCTAATCTTCCTCGCAACCACCGTAAGTCCTTCATCTAATGTGCCTCTTGATTCACCATCCTTGGTGGCACTCTTTATCGTAGAGGATTTGATGGGACCATGTTACGATGCCTTAATTCGTAAGAGGCCAAATCTGCAATCCAAGAAGTTCATGATGGCATCTGCGGTGCTCACACGTGGTACTTATTAAGAAAATTTTGCATACCAATATTCTTGGACTAACATGGAGAAAGATGCATGCTCATACATCGTGAAAATCGTCCCTGCCAAAGCATGCCGACCTCATCCATGCGTCGTCCCAAGCTTTGCAGCCATTACCACTCTATGGCCATTTTCTACTTGGGGTCTCGATCTCATGGGAAAACTAAATCCCACCTCATTCAATGGTCACAAATTCATTATTATTACCACATAATACTTTACTAAATGGGTCGAAGCCATCCCACTTACCTACATTACTGGCAAAAAAATATACAAATTCATCCTTAATCATATCATTTTCCGCTACGGTATTCCATCCACTCTTATCACAAAAATGATAAATCCTTCAAGAATCGATAATTTTGTGAGCTTTGTGAGCATTTCCACACCAAGCTCAAATTCTCCACCCCATACTACCCTCGAGGAATTGGAGAATCGAGGTATCGAATAAAATATTAAAGCGTATCCTTGTCAAAATTGTCGGTCAAGCGATGCAGACCGACATACACAAATTTATCCCGCCTTATGGGCCTATCGCACACCCACTGGCTCCACTTCATATTCACTTGTCTTTGGCTCAAACAATCCTTGCCTGTTGAGATCAAGCTCCCTTCCCTTCACGTTCTTCTCTAACACCTCATTTACGATGAGGACTATCGAGTACATCGCCTACAAGAACTCGAGTTGCTAGATGAGAAACGTCCAAGCCATGGACTAACTCAAAGCTTATCAAAATTACCTTCGCAGAAACTACAACAAGCACATCAAAACCCGCGAATTTAAAGTTGGTGACCTAGTCCTCAAGGAAAACCAAAGTAACACTAAAGGTTATAGTGAAAAGAAAGGTAAGTTTGAACCCAAATAACTCGGACCTTACCTTGTAATCACTAAGTTCGGCTTGGGTTCTTATAAGCTTTCTACTCGGGATGGGTTTTATTTGGACAAGCCCATGAACATCATGCATCTCAAGCGCTTCTATGCCTAAGTGCCCACAACAAAAAAAAATAATAAATAAAAGTAAAAATAAAAAATAATGCATCTAATGGTGAAAACCACTTTGGTGGCACCTTGGGAAAGTACCATGGTGAAAACCGGTTTCAGCACTATGGTAAGCTAGATCTTATGTCCACTAGTGCCCTACAAACACAACCAACACACCTGGGAAAGCCCCTTTTATCCATACCCACGTCTCCATCCCTATCCACATTCTTTTCCCACTATCCTAAATCCATACTTCTTCTGATCCTAACTACGAAGCAACAAATCTATCATGACTAGGAGCGCTATCTCGATCCCGGATAAGGTCGCATCGTCTATAACCACATTTTGGAACTACAACATTTAGAATAATAGCAATTGGTGGTGCTTGTTGTAGCTCGTCCTCCTCCCCGCCTAGCATGGGGCACATGAACTACTAATGCCTATCAAAATGGCATCCCCCTATATACCTGTTTGCGCCCATGTAAAAATCGCATCCCTCTTAGTGGTGGTGTTAGTCTAGCCAGCTTGATCTCCTGCCACCACTCATCATACCCATGTATCATACCCTGGATCTGCTTCTGTTTGGTAAGGGTACCCATGGGACAACCTATACATCATCAAAAATGGCTCTGGCCACATATGTCAGAATCGGTGCACCCCAATCCTCATACTCCCATGTAGTCTGTGTAAACACATGGCGACCTGTAGGAATATACTGTATGATACCAAACCGCCACAAAACACGATTTGGCCGATATTGCTCCACTACATATGGTTGGAACTCTATCAAATAATACAACGTCAAGATCCCGCTCAATCGCACTTGGTCTCCTACCCATGCCTCATACGCCAATCTGACCCACCATGTAATGTCCCTTTCCTGCTTGCAACTCGTCTATCCTCTACCTATACCAATCCATTTCCCTGACGCTCTCTCTCCTACCTGTGTATGTGTCATCAATATACCGAGGGCTACCCATCTTGTTCTTTGGCGACGAATACTTATCGACTTACATACCTATCACTAAACCAAGCAAACAAGACCAAAATCACTAAAGAAATTAGTAAGGACAAAGGAAAAGTGTGAATTGATTTAGTTGGCCTAAGATCAAGAAACGAAGCAAAATATTGGGATAGGAAGATAGATGGAGATTGTACCATCATAAGGGGATTCAAAAGAAGTTGGTTCATGATAAGTGTAAGCTTCCACAACAAGATGAAGTTGGTTATTTTTCCATTGAAAAGATGTCTTAGGGACGATATCATCCTTTTAAGCCCAAGTTGGACATTACAAGGAGATGCAAGCTTAGACAAATACAACTAACCAAACATGACATTCACATCCAAATGAGGTAAGTTAAGCCCAGGGGGGAGCTTGATATAGGTTAAAATGCTCTTCTCACATCAGGTACAAAGCCCAACAAGTAAGGAATTAGAGAGAGAAGGAAGAATTTGTAGTCTTGAGAGGCACAAGCTTGAAGCATGATGAATGGCCAAAGTGAGGACAAGTAAGAGGAGTACAATCTTAGGGGAGCATGTAATTGTTCACACCATGTATACATACTTCATATCTTTCTTTGGTAGGAGCTAAAAAAGAGAAAAATTAGGGGAGCTTGTAAACAAGTAAGCTTGTCTTTCTCATGCATTATTGTCCTTGGTTGTCATTGTTTCATGTCAAGTAACCTTTTTCATAGATGTCAAAGGGGGAGAGTGAACCAAGAAACATGAGAAAAAGAGTCTTGTAGGTGTTTGTCTTGTTTGGTTGCCATCAATGTTTCTAGGTGGTTGCCATCAATGACAAAGGGGGAGTTTGTTGGACAGTGTGTCATCAGGTTGTCATTGATGTCAAGTTGTAAATTTATATCAAAGTATCCCCTAGGAGTTCAAGTAATTCCATGAAGTGTCAAGTCATGTTCAATCATGAAGTCATGGTGTGCAAGCTTAAACTAGGTGCATGGTCAAGCAAGTAAGGTGTATCATGAGTTATCCCAAGGTGGCATGCAAACTTAACAAGGTCGGGAAAATTTTAAGCCTCCCCAAAAAATTTGTAGAAATTCTTCGGCGAATTTTGGAAAATTGACTTTCGTGGTAAAGGTGAATCGGGAAAATTGACTTTCGCGCTAATATCATCGATCGGTAGCATTTTTATGCTACCGCCGATAACATATATTACGTTGTCGATTGATAATATATTATGTCAACAAAAATATATGTAATTTTTTAAAAAATCATTTTTATAATAACAGTTAAAATGATCGGCTCGATGAGAAACCTGTCCTCCCAAAATATCGCGCAAACAAAAGAAAATAAAAATAATTTTTTTGTGAAAAAAATAAAAATAATTTTTTTGTGAAAAAAATACAATGTAATGTAATTACTTGTATAAATCTGATTATTAGCAGCAATATAACACCAATGAACACAATATTTCAGATAAATGATCTCAATGTGCAAGAAGAATAGCTTAGCCACTTCGAGGGGGCAACCTCCAAACCAAACAATAAGACTCAAATGCTGAATATGATGATCAAATACTACCTACTAACCCCTATATATACTATTCCTATGCTATGGCCAACACCAAGGCCGACCCACTAATGAAAATATAACATATATGAAAGAGATACATAATGATAAGAAGTTATGATAGCCACAAGTCGGCTATATACATCCAATATAAGATATATGATTAAGGGTGTAGCATGCCCCTCCCCTTCGAAGCAACATTGTCCCCAATGTTGAGAAGATCTAGATGTTGCTACAGGAAATTTGCATCCTCCCAAGTTGCGTCTTCATTGTCTAGATTTTTCCACTTGATCAAATACTCAGTGATGACCCTTGTCCTCAATCGCTTAGTGCATGTCTAAAGGATGCATTCTGGTTCCAGGATGATTCTAGCCCTCTTCATCAAGCTCGGGTAACACTGTCTGGGTTGATACTATCTGTCCAATTACCTTCTTTAGGCAAGATACATGGAAGATTGGATGAATTCGAGTAGTGGAGGAAGTTCCAGTTTGTATGCTACATTGCCAATCTTATGTAACACTTGATAAGGACCATAATACTAGGGTGAAAGCTTGTTATCCTTTTTCTGTTGTTTTAAGGACATTTGCTTATAGGGTTATAAACACACAAAAACCCAATCACCGACTTCAAAATGTCTTTCACTGCGATGTTGGTCTGCCTCTGCTTCATGCGGTTTTGTGACATGGCCAAATTCTCCCTGAGACTAGAAAGCACCTCTTGTTGGTGTTGAATATGTTCTTCAACTGCTCGAACCTTTGGCTGGACTCTCAAAGATGAAGTGATAGATGGTGGATGGTACCCATATAATGCCAAGAAAGGAGACATTTTAGATGAAGTATGAAAGGAGGTGTTATACCACCATTCTGCCAACGGTAACCATTGGACCCATCTCACTTGCTTATCTGATGTAAAACAACGAAGATATCCCTCCAAGAACTTTTTACCACCTTTGTTTGCCCATCAAACTGGGGATGATAAGAGGAACTATGAGCTAGTTATGTGCCCAAACATGAGAACAAGTCAGTCCAAAAATTACTAGTAAAGATAGGGTCTCGATCACTTACTATAATCTTTGGTGTCCCATGTAGCTTCTGAATTGTATCCCTGAAGGCCATTGCTAATGTACTCGTGAATAAAAATGGATGTGATAAAACACAAAAATGGGCATATTTGGTGAGTCTGTCCACCACCACCATGATTACATTTTTACCTTATGATTTAGGCAATCCTGTGATGAAGTCCATAGACACCTCTTCCCACCTCTAGCTAGGAATAGATAGAGGTTGTAAAAGACATGGGGACTTAATTGTTTCGCCCTTATTTTGCTAACAAACCATGCATTCTGCCACAAAATTTTGGACATATCCTTTTAGCCCTTCCTAAAAAAAATCATGCTTGATTCGATGATAAGTCTTTAAGAAGCCAAAATTACCCCCTACTGGAGAAGCATGGAGCTCAGATAGAACTCTATTTTTAAGGATTGAATTCTTACATAGATATAATCTATCTTTATGCCATAAAACATCTCCTTTCCATACAATTTTTTTGACATGCTTGGATCTTGTTGGAGATTTTGAATGAGATTTTGTGTACCTAGGTCATTTTTCCATTCAGACCTTACATCCTCTATCCAATCCTCCCATGTAATACGATATATAGCACACAACAATGCCCGGCGATTCATCCTTCCGAGATAAAGCATTAGAAACTACATTCTCTTTCCCTTTCTTGTATATTATCTCAAAATCATACCCCAACATTTTTGAGACCCATTTCTGTTGTTCTTCTCGATGATAAATGTTCTTTGTAAGAAGTATTTCAAACTATCATGACTGTCTTTACTTTGAAATGTCGTCCCATTAGATATGGTCTCCATTGCTTCACTGCATGAAGTATTGCTAACGTTTCTTTCTCATAAACTGGTTTAAAGATATTCTTACATTTGAATTGGTGGCTCTCGAAGGCAATGGGTTGCCCTTCTTTCATGAGTACGCCCTATACCATACCATACTCAAGCATCACATTCAACAATGAATGTTTTTGAAAAATTTGGGGTGGCTAGAACTGGAGTGGTGCACATGGCCTCCTTCAACTTCTCAAAGGCCATAGTAGCTTGCTCGTTCTAATGGAAAGAGTCCTTCTTCAATAAAGTTGTGAGTGGTGCTGCGATGCTGCCATAATTCCTTACAAATCTATGATAATAACCTGTAAGCCCCAAAAATCCTCGAGAGATTTTTTAGGGTTTTGGGAACCTTCCATTCAAGCATGGATTTTATCTTGTTAGGATCCACTTTAACACCTTCATAAGAGACAATATGACCCAGATATTCAACCTCCTTGACACCAAAAGAACACTTAGAAGGCTTTGCATAAAGTTTATGTTGTTCAAGAGTTTCCAACACCTTATTTACATGATGCAGGTGTTCCTCCCATGTTTTACTATAGATTAATATATCATCAAAGAACACTAAAACAAACTTTTGAAGAAATGGCTTAAAGATGGAATTCATCAAGCTTTGAAATGTAGAGGGTGCATTTGTTAGTCCAAAAGGCATTACCAAGAACTCATAGTGTCCTTCATGTGTCCTGAAGGTTGTTTTATGAATATCTTCATCCCTGATTCTAATCTGATGATATCCAGAACGAAGATCAAGTTTTGTAAAGTAAACAACACCATGTAACTCATCTAGCAAATCATCAATTACAGGAATAGGAAACTTATCTTTAACTGTGTACTTATTGAGTTCCCTGTAATCTAGACACATGCGCCAATTGTCATCTTTTTTCCGTACCATCACTATAGGAGAAGAGTAAGCACTTTGACTATGACGAATAAGTCCTGCTTCTAACATCTCTTGAACTATCTTCTCAATCTCACTCTTTTGCATATAGGGGTACCTATAAGGTCTGATGTTGGGTGGTTGACTCCCTGGTACTAGCTGGATGGCATGGTCATGGTCTCTTTTCGTAGAGGCAGACCCTTGGGCATTTCTCCAAACACCACTAAGTGCTCATCTATAATTACTTGCATATATGTGGGTATAAATGTATTGGAATGATGTGCTTCCAATGAAAATAGTTGTGCCACAAACCCTTCTGCACCCTTTCTAAGAAATTTTTGCATCTGATGAGAACTTACCATCTGTGGGGACTTTTCTCTTAGTCCTTTTAGTTTAAAAGTCCTCCCTTCTGACTGAAATTGCATGAACAAATCTTAGAAATTCATTTCAATGGTTCCCAAGGTGGTAAGCCACTGAACTCCTAACACAATGTCTGCTCCTCCCATGGCAATGACATACATATTGCTAGTTAGCAAGTAATCTCCCATGGCGAGATTAATGTTATGGCATTTTCCTGAACAACTAACAATTTTCCCATCAGCGATCATGACTTGACATTCTGAGTTGGATAAACAAAGCAGTTTAAGCGTACCACCAACTTATGATTGATGAAATTGTGAGTACTTCCCGAATCAATCAACACTGTTACCCTCTATTTTTTTAAGAATCCAACTACTTTGAGAGTTTGGGGAGTGCTAATACCAGAAATTGCATGGCATGATATTGTTGGCTAGGGATCTCCTAATTCCTCCTCTGGCTCTACCTCTGTCTTCTTCATTTTCTTCTTCTTTAGTAGGTCCCTCAATGTAGAACAACTTCTTTTCAGCACACTTATGTCTTGGTCCAAATTTGTTGTCACAATTAAAACATAACCCTTTGGCTCTCTTTTCTTCAATTTGTTGAGGTGTCAGTCTCACTAGCCGAGGGAATGATGGTGGAAGGGTGCTATGATCTCTGATATTACTGACAGTTTGTTTCCTACTAGAAAGAAAATTTTCCTCTGCCCTACGTGCCATGATCATAGAGTCTAAAACCTTATGAGGATTAAACATACACACCTCAGTCTCAATTTGTTCTTTAAGACCCCCAAGAAATAAGTCATTCAAATTATCTTCGTGGATTATTTTCCACCGTAAGGAAATATTTTGGAATTGATGGATGTAATCTTTGACTGTTCCTGTTTGTCTGAGCTTTGCTAATTGACTAAAATAATTCTCTGACACACTAGAATTATAGTGCAATTGCAACTCTTCAGTGAATATTGTCCATGTAACATTGAGGCCACTCTTTTTCCTTTGAGCACATAACCATTGATACCAAATGAATTGGTCAAGTTCAAGATACAACGATGCCATGGTAACCTTTTGTCCCGATGGAATCTGATGAAGATCAAAGAAATTATCCATCTAGTTAATCCAATTGAGTGGATCCTTTCCATCAAAATTACACATTTCCACTTTTGGAATCATGTTACGGGCTTGCAGAGTGTTTGTATTTGGATTGGTCATGTTTGCAGATCCACCTTGGCTAGTTTGTCTATTACTTTGACCTAAAGATCCACCCTGGTTAATATGAGTATGATTGAGTTGTGGCTGATTAGGAAGGATATGATGACCCATGATATTGTAACTAAATTGGTGAATGAAATCCTCCAATCGTTGTCCAATATTTTCTACATCTTCTTTGTTGGCCACTCTACCCTCGAGGTTTCGCAACTCTAACTCAAGATAGCTGACCTTATGGTCAGTTGAAGTAAACCCTAACCTTGAGGACTCTGTAGATACCCCTTCTAACTCTAACTCCTCAAATATTATCTCATCTTTATCAGGGGTTTTACCTAGAGTGATGGGATTATTTTGCCTCTTGTCGAAGGCCCAACCATGATGCCCCAAAATGGTAAGATTTAAGGATCAAGGTCGAAATTTAGGGTTTGGGATTTCAATAGGAATTCGGCCAAATTTTATAAAACTCAAAGAACTAACTCAAACTAATTTTTAATCTTATTTTTGGAAATGTAAATAACTTTGAAAAATTCCACAAATTGCACCCTAGGTAGTTGAATTATGAAAAAACATAAAACCGCTATAACTTTTGAAAAACAAGTCAAAAATTCTTAAAATTTGGAGGGAAGCTTACTTGACTGATTTCACCACATCATAGAAAAATTTATAGAAAAATTCGCTACCTATTTTGATATATGGACGAACCTTCACAATTAGGGTTTGACGCAATGTTGGCTGAGTTCAAGCTCTAATACCACTTGTAATGTAATTACTTGTATAAATTTGATTATTAGCAGCAATATAACACCAATGAACACAATATTTCAGATAAATTATCTCAATGTGCAAGAAGAATAGCTTAGCCACTTCGAGGGGGCAACCTCCAAACCAAACAATAAGACTCAAATGTTGAATATGATGATCAACTACTACCTACTAACCCCTATATATACTATTCCTATGCTATGGCCAACACCAAGGCTAACCCACTAATGAAAATATAACATATATGAAAGAGATACATAATGATAAGAAGTTATGATAGCCACAAGTCGGCTATATACATCCAATATAAGATATATGATTAAGGCGTACCATACAAAATTTGTTAATTTTGTATGGGAAAATATATTTTTTTTTATTTTTTTATGTTAGCAGTTAAAATGATCGTCTCAATGAGAAATCCGTCCTCCCAAAATATGACGTAAGCAAAAAAAATCCCATACTTTTTTTTTTGTCTATCTATTGCTACCGGATGGTAGCTTTTTTATATGCTATCGATCGCAGAGCATATTTTATGCTACCAGTGACAACATAAAATATACTATCGATCGGTAAGCATAAAATATGCTACTTGTCGATAGCATATTTTTATGTTGTCATTACATAGCTTAAAATATGTTATCGACCATAGCATGTTTTATGCTACCGGCCAAAAATACTAAGGTGAATATTGGAAATTTCTCTTTTGTGGGGATGACAAATAACCCCTAAAATTAACTTGTACCTAGAAAAATTTCGCGACCCGCTTCTACTCCCTTCCCGAAAAATTCACCAATTTCCAATTTTAAAAATTGGAATATTCACGAATTAATGAATATTCGCCACTAAAATTTTCCCCGAAAATGGTTAAACATGGTCAATTACATGTGTATCAGGTGTTAACAAGTCTATAACCAGTCTTCATGGTCAACTCATGAAGTTTCAAGTAACTCAAGCCTAATCTTAGTCCCGATTCAAGCAGTACGTGTGGAAACATGAGAAATGGATAAAGGAAAAGTATAAATAGCATGGTTTGAGTAGTATGAGCAGGAATACCATGTTTGGAAGGAGTATTAGGTCAATACTTAGGATTATAAGGCATGAAGATAGCCACTGGTGCATTTTAGTCCAGACAAGGCTAGTAGGTAAGTGTAAACGATGACCTAAGGCATGATGATGTAAATCAAGCACTAAAGGAGCATGATATGATTGTATATGAGGTGTGCATGTATTCACAAAGGTCTAATAAGGTAAATCAAGAAATTACCCAAGTTGGCATAATACACCCTTTAGGACTAGAGAACAAAATCTGCACAAATGAGATGGGGTAGAGCTTTCCAAAGAAATCTATGATAAAATTCTCATTGGAATGCATTTATGGGTGAGTTGAAAAGGTGTGGTGAAAGTTTTAGGACCGAGAAAGTGTTTTGCAAAAGTTATGCATGTTTTTCTAAAACGGGTTTTTGGAAAATGCAGATTAAGCACTCTGACTTCTTAGCTGTCAAGAAAATTGACAAGCCTCCTTCAGATAAATCATAGAAGACTTTTTTATAGGGAATTTGGATAAAAATTTAATGCAAAAATTTTGAGGTCAATTAGTTAAGTATTTAAAAATTTCTAACCATTTTTTTGAGCTAGTTTGAAGTCCTCCAAACCCTCATCCTGAAGCGATGGGAGAAAAATGAAGTGTTTGATCTTCTAATCAATTTGACACATCATGAAACCTAATTTCATGTGTAGAGGACTCCGTGTAGTACATTTTAGTGACATTTTTATATTTTCATGTGTGATCAGATGTATGATATAGAAAAACACTAGTTTACAAGAAAATTACAGGTATAGGTAAGAGTTTGGGGCATGAATGATACTTGCAGAGGTATAAGCAGGGTATGGAAACCTTATAAAGACCTGATACAACATGTTAGACCTCTGGGATAAGTTTAGAAGCATGATAATGCCAAAAGGTGGATGTTTCAACTCAAAACTATGGGTTGTGCTTTTCAAGGTCTTTTTTCTGAATGTGTCTTGAAAGTCTTGAAGTGGAGAGCAGGTAACTATGAAATAGATGAATATATGGCTCTGATGTGTTGCAAAACTCCTTCACATTCATGGAAATTACTTCATTATCCCATGGTAAGATGATCAAATGTGCAGATTTGGTCACTTTCAACATGTGTTTGAATCAAGAAGAAATAATGAAGTCTTGCTGACTCTTGTTGTGTGTTGAAGATGTATCCAAGATCATGTAGATGCAAAGCTCACCTACAAAATCAAAACCTTGATGAGAACTTTTTTTTATCATACTAAAATCTGTAAAATCCTTTTTAACATCTAGCTTCCTTATGGGAATTCATAAAAGTAGAAGGTAAAATGGAGAAGACAGGAAGGTAATATGGAGTTATAAAATATGGTCAGGAGTTGGTATCATGTGTGCATGCATATTCCACTTGGTGTTCTCTCAAAAGGTGTAAAAAGACAAAATAAGATAGTTTACTAGAAGACAAACCTAGGTTTTTGTCTTTCAAACAACATCAAAGACTTGAATAGAGTAATCGAGATGTGGCATAATTATTAGGATGTTGTGGAATTTTTAAATTTAATTATTTGTTGCCAAGTAATATTAAAAGAAGACTGTAGATCCTACGGTATAATCGACACATGTCGAAACAAGAAGACAAATTTGAGGTAGCTTTATGAGAAGTCTCTTTATCTCCTTTGTACGTGGAAAGAAGAGGGCTAGTTGAAGAGTCTTTGTATTTGAAAAGTCAAGAGTCATGTTGAGAGTTAGGCTTGTTTATTTAAGCTCATTTTTGAGCATGTAAGTGGTGGTTGAAAAAGGGTGTATTGCCGAGTGCTAATTTTTGAAAGTGAAAAGTGTACGAATGCATTGAAACTATGGTGAATCAATAGAGGAGAAGAGAAATAAAAGGAGATGAAACAAAGATCACATCATGTTGATGAAAGCAAAAAGTGGTGAAGGTGATAAAAACATTTTCTATGTTCAAATTTTGAGTTGTAGCTCAACAATTTAGAGTGAGTTTCCTAGCAGGTTGTTGCTTGTAGAATAACAGTCAAGTGGGTGCTTGACATAGAAGTGAAGTGGGTGCTTCATAACTGGAGTTAGAGCTTTAAGGTGAGTGGATTCTCACCACTTGGTGAGATCATTATAATTCTTGATGGATAGTTTTCCTTGATATTTCTTTGATTTCTCCTTTCTGTGGGTTTTCTCCCTTATTGGGTTTCCCACCTCAAATCATGTCTCCTCATGTGTACATGTATGTTTATTGCTATTTATCTTTCATGATTGGATGTTCACGTTCTTCATGGTTAACATAGTCAAGGTTGGTTGATTAAATTAACATAAATTGTACAAAATTTTAGCAAGCAACGATTCATCCCCCCTCTCGGTGCCTATATTTCTAACATAAACATCTCAAGGCTTGGGAAATGTTCCCGAATAGTCAAACATTGAATCCCACAATCGACTAATTCTAACCCCTGTCATATCTCTATGACTGGGAATCCAATCTACTTCATCCAACTTAATATTCTTGACTGGGGCATCCTCTCAATCCCATTAATCCAATACCTTTAATCAATTTAGTCAATTCCTCGAGGCCCATCCTCGTGGTTTGGACATCTAATCACTCAATCCAACTCCCCTTCACTAGGGCATCTTATAATTCGACTCCCTTGGCTAGGGAATCCTATTTATCCCGATTTCATAAATTTTTAGACACCCATTCACACAAACTTTCTCCTCTTCCTATCGAGCGGTCACCCGACTCGTTTCCTCTTTTCCCGACTCCCTCGAGGGGCATCACCCTTTCCATCTATTCTAGAAACCTTTTGTCTTTGAACGATCACAGGCTTGCAATAACCCTTCAAAGAGGGGAAAAATGTAGACATGTGAAATGTCGACATCATAAATAAAATACTTATTAATATTATTAATATATATCCCCCATCACTAACTCATTGTCACAATTCCCATCTTAACCATATAATAATTAATCATGAAATTTATTATTATATATCATATACATCTTTATCCGAAATATTCCCATTTATTCACCCAATAATCCCATCTAACCCTTAATCATATTAATTTATCATAATATATTATTATCCTATCACTAATCCATATTATCAATTTCTAAGAATTTAAAATTCCTACCCACCTACCCACCTAATCTACACCTATCCTACACCTAGCTTATGTTGACAATTTTTGCCCCCCATGGGCCAAAATTGCTCAACAGAATCCTAAAGATTGTAGGCTCCCGAGTTGCCCCACATGGTGTAAGTAGGATCACAAGTGTTTTTAAGGTCTTGGGAAGTAATTGTAAGTGTTTTAGAACATTCAAGATGCAATTTGGCCATTCAGAGCCATCTCGGGACCAAGACCCCATCGCAAGATAAAAACGGCCTCCGGCCCCGAAAAATGGCTCATGATGGAAAATTTCAACATTTTGTGTTCTAGGCACCCTTTCCCCTCTCCTCTATTAAAATTTTTGGAAAAATCCAAAATCAAGCTCAAAAAAATCAAAAGTCCTCATTTGGCCTTATAAGGTCAATCAAGCTAGAAAACACTTCGCCGAGCTACTCAACGAGTAGCTCGGTGAGCTCAGGGGTCTATATTCATAGGGAAAGTGAGAATGGCTCACCAAGTAGCTCGGTGAGCTACTCGGCGAGACGAGTTAGAAAAGGTTGCGGCGGGGTCGGGCCGAGATGGATTGAAGCGGTGCATGCGGAGGGTGAAGAGCTCGCCGGTGAGCTAGTAGGTGAAGGGATGAGGTTGGAAGCATGGCTCGGTTGGCATCGGTGGAGGAAAAACTGAAGATCCGACTTGGCCATTGAAGCATTAAAGAAGCTAGGAGGTCAAGCGGTGCGGAAGGATTAACTCAACCCAACCAAGCTCACGGCGGTGGTGAAGAAGCTTTGTGGAAACGAATGAATGAACCAAGCTTGCGGGAAAAATGAAGGTTCACTCGACGAGGTGTGGATGCGAATCAATGTTCGAATAAGTCGCAACAGGTCCAACTCGATGCGGGGTGAGGTGAATAGCTTGTGCACTAAATGAAATCTTGAAACCCAAGCCCTTTTCAGGCTTTTAGGGTTTCGTTGATTCAGAGCTCAACAGTGAAGAAATGTGAAGGAGAGATCAATGCACAAAGTGCCAAAGTGCTTTGAAGCTGAAGGTCAAAGGTCAAAGCGCGTCTTCGGGGAATCGGTTTCGAGGTCGGTTCGAGACTCGGTTTCAAAGTTTAGGTTTGGTGCTCGGTTTGATTTCAGGTGTCGGGACTCGGTTTCGGAGGTCGGCTTCGAGGTTGTTTTTCGGGATCGGCATGACGAAACCCAAAGCGGTAAGGTGGAGACTTCAAGAGACGGGCTCCAAATCCTGAATGCAAGGTTAGTACGTGGCACGCCGTGTGGTGTTTGGGTTACGGTTGACATGGTTGGACTCGGGGTTTGCATCACAAGTGGGAGGATGTCAAATTGGCATGGAAGAAACCAAATCGACATACTAAGGTAGCTCAACAATGTTTGAAATGGATCGATGAGCTAGAGAAAGGGCTCGGTGGAGTCTTACAAACCGTAATTTTTCCCAAATTTCAAACTGAGATATATCATGCAATTTTTATCTAAATTGGAAAAACTTGTGCTTTTTGGAAAGGGAATTTTCTATAAATATTTTAATGGTGATGACCAATTTCAGTCCACGGGAGGCTAGATATAGGCAAAATCCCAGTGAAACATCAGGGAAAAAATGGTGATATCTTCCAATGTACTCATCCATTTCTTACAAATTTGCGAAATATCCGAAAGGTATTTTTGGGATCTAGAGCATAACATCATGGGATTTCGGGGTTTCTAAACCTTTGAAAATGGTAAGCATTGTAGTGGTAGGCGAGGGCCATTAATGGAGGTAGGTGGAAAGTAGAGGTCATCATGTGTCTACAAGGCCTAGACTAGTCAGAAGGTGCAATCATAGTCAATTCATTGAAGTACAAGGCAACCGTTAATGAAAAAGAGAGTTTTGAAGATCTGAATACACTCATTACATGATTAAACAATGATTTTTGGAAGATTTTGGGCAAATTTGAGATTTAGTTTTCTCTCTCCTCTCCTTCAAATCTTCTACTATAAATTGTAATGAGGGGTATTGTTCTAATGTTGGATAATTCTTCTTTACACCCCCTTCTTCTCTTGTCTGTAAGTGAATTTTTGGAGTTCAAACCTCCCATTCAAACTATAATACAAAATTGTTCCTCTTGGCCATTGTGATGTACTGTATCAATTTGTGGAGCAATAATACAGATCTGTGGATAAGTTTTAACCCTCTTTTGTGTTATTTGCATCTTTCTGATCTCTCATTACAACTTTGGTTAACTATGCATGTTGGATTGTATCACATGTTTAATATTTGTGTTTATTGGTGAATGGATTCATAATAGTTGATTGATCTGTGGTGTGTACCCATCCTCCTTAATCTTGTTTTTTTTTCATCTCCATGCAAAGCAGGTGTTCAACATTCCTTATTGGTGCATCACCTCTAGTAGAATTAGGTTTTACTTTTCTTGCATCCCTTCTTCCTTATCTCCTTGGCATTTTAGGGTAGGATTTAGATTAGTTCTCTGTAAGATGGTGAGTGGTGATAGATACAGGAATAGGAAGCCGACCTTTCTCTAGAGAGATTTCCCATTTGCAAAGTCCCACACTTTGGGAAAATCTCCATGTTATGCAATCACACTGACAATTTCAATCCATCAAATTGTAAACAATCGGGGTGTTGTGATTATGCATCAACAATTTTGGCACACCCGATGGGATAGAGAAGTCTTTTCCACAAGCTTTGAAGGAATTTTCATTGTTTTCGAGACTTAGAAATTGCAAGTTCTTCAATTTCAGACTTTTCACCTCTCAGGTTGAACTCAAATCAATTGTCAAGGGATTAAATTGCTCAAAATAAGTTAAAATTTCACCAACTGATAGATCGGGACCTAAACTTCAAAAGGGTATTTTTAGTTTTTTTGAAATTTTGACTTTCAAATTTTGGGGTTTTCTCAATTTTGGGATTTCGGTTTTGAGATTTTGGACCTTTCGAGATTTCAGAATTTTTGGTTTCAAAAGTCCATCCATTTTGGACCTTTTGAATTTCGGATTTTGGAAGTCTCCATCTTTTAGATTTCGGGGTTTTCTCAATTTTGGAATTTTGGAGGTTTTTAAGTTTGGGATCCTCTACATTTCGGGGTTTCAGGACCGATTCTGCAAGACAAATTTCAGCTTCCAAAAACAAATTTCAAGCCCTTCAAAGTTTCATTTTTATTTTTGTCAAGTTTGGTGTGTGGTTTGAAAAATCTAGCCTTTTGAGGCTCATCTCCTAACACATCTAGAGACTTGAAGGAATAGAACTCAGTGGTGGTGTAGTAACACAGGTTGTCCAAGTATATGAGAAGGATCCAAACTCGTTCACGAGAAAGAGAGGAAGGTAATTTTGAGTACTTGTAATTATCTCCACGCAGAGGTACAAGAGGAAGAAGACCATAGAGATCACCATCTCCTCCAGGTAGAGCATTATCTACACCTCCACCCAATAAACCCTCTCTTCAAACAAACAGGGTTCTTAGGCCAATCATAATGGCACATCTACAACAACAACAACCACCGCAAGGTCCACCAAATCCTTATGTTCACTTTATAGGAAACAACCCATTGGCACTTAATGCTCAAAACCCTATCCCGATGGCGGCACTAAAAACATCCCTTATTTCACTGGTGAGAATCACACAACTCCTACTGATCATATAAAATATATTGCAAACATCTAGCACTATTCATGAAATAAATGAAGTAGATGTTGCAGTCAAGTTACTAGCTTCCTCATTCAAAGGCAAGGCATTGCAATGGTTTAGAAGCTTGACAACGAGGTCTATCCAAAATTGGGATCAGATATGCACAACCCTCTGCAACCAATTCGAGAAAGAGGAGACAATATGTCTTTATTGGAACAATTAACGACCATTAAGAGGGCTCCTAATGAGTAGATGACGAATTTCAATTTTCGATTCCAGCGATTAAGGGACCAAATTCCATTTGTCGTTAGGCGAAAGCAAAAGGTGCATTCCCCTATTTTTTGAAAGCTTTAAATTTAGACATGGAAATGATGATCCATTCCATGGGAGAAATAATGTTGTTAGGCGCTTATGACATAGCTATCGGAGCAGATTTTTTTTTATTAAAGGTAAATAGTTTTTTGAAAGGGACTATACCCTTGTTTAATAAGGCTCAAAAGCTAGATATAACCATATCAACATAACCAAAAGGGATCAAAATCCATATATGATCAATATTCCCAACAGTAGAAAATAATATGCCAAGAATAAATCCTGCAACTAGCCATCCAACAGCTGAGAAATAGCTAATAAATAACAACTTTAACTATTTTATGTTCGAACAGTTTTCTTCTTGTTACGAACCGTAATCCATTCATCAGAAGATTTCTGTAAAGGAATGAAAACTTCAAAATCCTTGATTAGCTGATATGTATTGTTTGAGCAAGGAGATCGAGGAGGAACATTCTCCTTAGCCGCTACAGACGCTTTTGTTTTAGTGTTTATGGTCCTTTGAATCCCACCCTAGATGACTCTTTATTTGCATGATTTGTGATCTCTTTCAAAGGGTTTCGGGACCGTTTCCAACATGGCTTCCTCCTCGGCATCAAAGCATAAAATTGCTTCATTCAAGCGACAAGTTAGCACCAAGGCCACTGTACGATGGAAAAGTGACAAGCGAGCATGGGAATCTACAAGTAACTCTTCCTCGCACCCGACCTCTCGAGGTCGTGCCGAGATAGCCGGTGGGGATGGAATACGTGTGGGATGCAGAAAAACTAGTTAGGCAATCTTATGTCTTCGACACACACTAGTGGAAACTGTGAATCTAAGGTAAAGAAGGCCCTCCTAACCTGAACTGGTGTGATAGATCGATCGGCAAGGATGACTGCTCGAAGGCTCCAATCAATATCGAGCTCTAGCATGATTCGGTCTATGGGTTGTGGGATACGTGGAAAATGACCTGGGATAGTTTCATGTATATCTCCAGACAGGGTCATAGGGTGGATGATGGGTACGGTGGACTCTACGGGCGATTGTCTGGTCTAGTCCAGAACTCCTTAGCTTTATTAGCTGCTACGTCTAACAAGGATAACTGTTCGATGATTATAGGTGGGAGTGGAGTAGATCTGAATACTAATGTGCGTAAGCCAGCATCTATATCTCGATTCATATGTAGATTCGTTGGGCTGGGATTTGTGGGTCACAAACCGTAGATTCACAGTTGTTGTGGTCCTGCTATGGTCATGTGCGGATTCAGTCCCTAATCCCTAGTATCTAATAGTCATATGCTTTTTCAACCTCTATATTTAGAATTAATAGTTGTGCGATCTTCTCAGAGTATCTCACAGGCATTTGTGCAACCTGAATTCTTAAGCTAGTATCTATGTCTGTGAGAGTGTCTCTTGCGCCTGGTTGTGGGACCAAAGGATCACAACCAAATGTTTGCTCTCTTTCAAGCTCTTCTACAGTCATGCGGATATGTATCTAGGGTAATCTATAGTTTGGCTGATTTGACCAAAACGTGTGCGCTTGGTCGTCTTCTATGTTTAACCCGCTAATTTGTGAGCTGATACGTTGCAAGTCTGCTATTTGGAAAACTTGGATTCTAAGATTTTGATCTATGTCGGTTATTGCTGTAACGAGATTGGGTTGAGGCACGATTGGATCGAATACGTATTCTCTAGGCTCTCTAGGTCCCGTGATTGTCTTATAAAAGCAACAATGTAAATCTAATTGTAGCAAAGTAAAATTAACTATGTGAAGTATATCTATAACATGTATAACTTCTCTATTTTTTTATTTTTCTGAATAACTATTTGAACGAAATTGAAGGAGAAACTATTTTAATATATCTAGAAATTGACAACTAATCTAATAACGAATTTAAAACAAACAAAGCAATCGAGTATAGCTACTTGCCTGTGCAGTTTTGAATCTATTGTAAATGGTGAAATAACTGATCTAATCTATTTGAAAGACTCTCGATCCTACCTCAGAAGTGAGGAGTGAATCATAGTTTCTCAGAAACTATCAATCCCCACAGCTTCCCTGGCAATATCGAAAGTAAAATTAACTGAAATAAGATGATTGGCTACTCTATTTGATAAGCTTCTAACTAGAACTTTGAAAGCTAGAACCTGGATTTTGCAGAACAGTGGCGAATCTGATGGTGTGTGTGGTTTTGTCCCCTCAGTGTGATCTCCTCGTTCCTTCGTGCTCACATGGATCCAGAAAAGCGTGTAATGCTAGCATCAACAAAAGCAGATATTGGAACAAATGCAACTTAGGATACAAACTGAATATAATGCGAGTAGGAGAGGGATAGTGCAAGAGTACAAAGCTTGGTTTATGCAATTCCTAGCGGGATTTATTGCGAGTGATGCAACATAAAACGTCCAAAACCCGAAACTATCATGTTTGACGAGCAAAACTTGCAACTTTAATGGCTTCCTATTGAAAATTAAACTGCTCTATTTCTATGGATCGCATGAAGTAATGACAACATTTGCACAAGATGGATATGTGGCTTTCTAACAACAAAATAACACTAAGCATGCAATGAACAAAACTATGAATCCTAAGCAAAATGAAAGACTAAACTATTGAAATGAGAAATTCAAAGGTAAATTTGCATTTACCCAAAGGTAAAAACCAAATTGATCTCTTAAACCATAAACAATGCCAAAACACTATTCCAGGAACCAAAATCATTAATGCATGCCAAAGGTGGTGAAAATGTCGGGTAAACGTTGAAATTTTATGTGGGTCGCGTTAAAAGAGTATTCGAAAACGCGTGAAGGACCGCCGCCCTAAGCGGGGCGGCGGTTTCTGAGACCGCCGCCTAGGTAGGGCGGCGGTTTCACATCAAGAAAAAAATGCAAAGGAAAAGAGGGGAAAATGGAACAACAAAGCACGCGAGGGGTTAAGCGGGGCATGCGAGATGTTAACGCATACTTGGAGAGATTTTTTGGATCCCGAAAACCTTGCGAGGAGACCTATATCATCAGTGGGGCATGTATTACATTGTTCGGTGGTGCGGTACCCTACAATTTTGGGTACGTACATATTTCCCCCTCGGAGAAGCGTCTTAGCCATGAAGAGGCGTAAAATGGTGGGTCCGAGTATGGCAGTCCCGAAATGGGAAGTTAGATGTCATACCTGACACGTCCGTGTGTTGAAATGCCGCCATCCAAAATTCCCGCTCCCTGCAAAACGAAAAGAGAACTCAAGTGCAGATAGACACAATAGATCGGAAAATAAATGCTAAAATAATGTGAAATGAGGACGTACCATTTGTGCGGGGGTAAGAACTTACCTCCGTTGGCACTCCAAACCTGCGAAAAGGGCATTCAAAACAAGTCAGGTTGCTATATATGTAAAAGTGGGCCCATTTTCCTATTCATTTGCGCATGTTGATTTGGTTGGTTTTGAGCTCTGGGACCCACGGTGACGGTTTCTTACGAGAGTAGAGTCAAAACGTTCGTGACGAGATAGCGATCATGCCTCCACGAGCGGAACATCGACCCGCGAGATCATATGTTAGTTTTTTTCAATTTACCGTTTTTACCCCCAAAATTTTAAAATGTTAAAATCTTTGTCGTGGGGGTACTATTTTTGAAAATGTTAGGTTTAAAAGGTCTATCTAGGGGGCGCATCTTGGGTAGGCTTTGTTTTAGTTAAAATAGTCCCTTTTTGCATTTTTAGGCCTTTTTAAGGTACAAAACCCGCGTGGGTTTTCGGGACACGACACTGCCACTTCTCAACAGGCGGCGGTCACATGACCGCCACCCCTGCTTTAGGGGCGGCCGCCGCCTTTAAGGCGGAGGTTATGAAACCGCCACCCTACTCGGTGGCGGTTTCTTCCACCAATCTAAAGGAACACTTGTTTGAAATTATTTTTGCATTTTTAGCATTTTTATGTGTTTTCATGATTTTTCTAATGTCATTCGGATGCTAACTTGCTCTGTTTTGTGTGTTTTTGGGTGTATGCAGGCGAGGGAGGAGTACATTCGATGGAGTTGAGAGAGAGAGTGTGACTGGATCCCAACAATATTAGATGCCCTTTCGTAGGATGAGGAGGACACTCTTCAGAGGGCCGGTATACTGTGTATATCACGCGTCCCACATTTTGCACCGTCTAGTCACATACTTTGTGACTTATTTTCTTATTGGGATGCTGATCGGAACACCTTCCGGTTACCAAGGGTCTGAAGTGAGTGGACCATCACTTTGGAGGATGTTTACCGTATCCTGGGGGTCCCGATCATCGGGAGACGACTTACTCTTGAGACAGCAGGTTCACGGGCTCAGATAGCACAGTGGGGTTCTTACATGGGAGATGCAGTTATCTCCACTGGTTTGAAGAAGGGGGTGAGGGTCTGGTCTATTCTTAGTCTGCCCATCCCCTTGATTCTTCAGGGCATTATGGGGATCCTTGCCTCAAGATTGATCGGGACAAGGGAGGAGACACACTATTATATTGTTGGTCCCCCATCATTGCACGGATCGAGGGACATGGCCGGATTTACGCCTGGGGAGCCGATATACTTGGGACTACCTACCATGATTTGTACAGGGTGGTCTGTTTACAGGGGTAGTCTTTGAGCCATCCGACCCTGGTTATGAGCCGGATCTATGAGCACTTCATCCCTATGGCAGAGGTGTAGAGTTGGCAGATCCCAAAGCCGTGAGGGCAGCCGATGGACAGACATGTCGGTGCTCGAGCACCTCACCAAACCGCCCGATTGCTTCCCTGACCACTGATGATATGGAGGCCACACCGTATCGTGCCATAACAGTTTATGGGGCGAGGAGGCCCTTACTTTGATTTCCGCTCCACCATAGGGCAGCTTGTTGACAGGGTAGGGAGAGTAGAGATACATCCCTTTGGCCGAATTCCTCAGCAGTTTGGCCTACCTTACATGGGTATGCTTCCCCCGGTGGTGCCAGTATACAAGTCAGTTTGGGAGGCCGGAGGGGGTCGTAGGGGCCGGGTTTGGGCAGTTGTTACCCCCGGCATTCCTATTGCGGCTAGGCGGGTAGTATGTTCCCGAGGGAGAGCCGGTGCTCCTCAGGCACCCTTACTTCAGATTGTCGCCAGTCCCGCCCACAACAATGACGACCCTATTGACATAGACACCGAGTCTGAGTTCACAAGGGGGGAGATGGAGGAGGAGACCGAGGCTGAGGTCAGCGAGTCGGGCGGAGAGGAGGACAGTGATCCTGAGTGGCATGACACTCAGGATATCATCTGAATAGAGAGGGCAGAGTAGAGTGCAGAGAGGGTGACTCTGGTTTCAGAGGAGCCACTCTCTCAGGGCCTCGGTGGGGAGGATGAGTCTCTAGCAGGACGATATGTTGCCCTGACCATAGGTGGAGCGCACCACCAATGGCGGCATCTGTGGCAGGTGCCGACCCTAGAGATCCATCCTGGAGGCCCGAAGATCCGAGTAAGTTATCTTCTCTTTGCTTCGAGTTAGGATCGCCTTAATTTCTATCTCTCCTTTTGTTTACACTTGTGTTTATCTCTTGTTTTATTTCTAATTTGTTTTCTCTCTTATTTACAGAGACTACCGATGAGTGGCGAGGTCTGATTCACTGGGTATGCACTGATACCCTAATGATCCCTATGGAGAGGACCCGTGCGGAGTCATCATCTATGGATGCGGGGGAGCCCTCAAAGCACCGGCAGACATACCGACGCGTCTTTGCCCCCATCTGACATGTGGCCAGGATGGTATCTACCCTCCGTAATGAGCTGACAGGGTATAGGACAGCAAAGCACATGATGAGGAGTCATTCTCATGGCGAGACCGCACCCCCTCGGGATCGTGAGCCTTTGTGCACTCGAGTGCCGGTGTAGCCGGAGTCCTAGGCGTGGGCGTGCACCCTCAGAGGGATCTCATAGGGGTTGAGAAGCCACTTGGCTCTCTTAGATTTTTGTATGATGTTTTTTATTTCTCGGCTCTTTGAGCGTTTTGACCATGCTTAGCGCATGATGGCATTGTACAGGAATTTTGACCATTTATATATATATTCTTTTTGGATCAGACTCTTAGCATCTATGACTTTGTTTCCGTTTCCTTATGTAAACTATGATGTTATGTTTATATGCTTTTTAGAATGTATGCAATGGAGAACAAATGATACAAATGTTAACTTTCTTTTTGTATTTCATGGTGCTGATATATGATAATGTAAATACAATGTGATTTTGAATTTTAGTTTCTTTAAGCAATTTTGATACCTCATATCTGTTTTGGCAAAGTGGTGAAGGTAAGTTGGTATGATGAGCAGATAAACTTGCCCCACTCCTAACTCCATGCAACTAGTAAGATGCGAGGGCTCATCACCGAGAGCTAGAAAGGGCACAAGTTATGAAATGTGTTGGAATGATAGTGATGAGAGATAGACAAAGTTTTGATGGAACCAAATTAGGATGCTACAAGCCTATTCTACCCGAGTGACTCCATAGTTTGGGATGTAACTTGCTTTGCGGTTTATCTAGACTTAGATCCGTAGATGGCCACATGGTAGACAAAATCTGGGTTTTAGGGTTTTTAACTCTCTTGGAATTTTAGACATTTGATTCATTTGTTTTTGACTCAAGACTTCAAGATTTGAATTGTTTGTTTATGACATTTAACGTTTGTTTGTCAAGCGGACCCCCTACACCTTGCCCCATGCTACTAGTAAGAAGCGTGAGTTTATCACCATGGGCAAGGCATAAGCGTAGTAAGCGCATTTCCATCCTTTCCCAACCCTACGTCACTAGTAAGAGATGCAAGCCCATCACCAAAGGTTGGTGGGGCGAGGAAATGTGTAAATTTAAAATTTTATGTTTGATTTATATTTGACTTGTTTATTGGCTTTATTTGGTGAAATGATTCCGAAACAGTTGATGATATCATGGAAATGGAGAAGTATGATCAGAGTGTTTATGCCAATACCATCAGAAGTTTGTAATGAATTACTTTTAAGAATAAATTCCTTGATCACAAAATTGTACGAAACAAGTGAACAAAATGAACCTAATTATATGAAGATGCAATGTAGATATAATTATACAAGTAGTGTTGGTTGCTTATGCATAGAATCGTTTAAGGTGTAGGGAATTGACTGTTTCACCAAATTCCTCACCTTCTAGTGTGCATAAGAGATATGCACCATTTCCATAGTCCTTCATGACTCGGTATGGGCCCAACCATTTGGGCCGGAACTTCCTTCCTTCGCCGGTCTTTTTATCGATCCGGCTGTCTAGCCTTAGAACTAGATCACCTTCATATATGTCTCGTTCATAGACCTTCTTGTTATACTGCCGGCACATCCAGTCAGCATAGACTCTATGCCGTTGTTCAGCATCTAACCTAGCTTCATCTAGGCTTTCTAGTTGGGAGAGACGTGCTTCTCTATAAGCGTCTTCGTCCAGAATCCCTTGTAATGAGATACGAGACCGGGTATTTCAACCTCAAGCGGGAGAACCGCTTCCCTGAATACTAGCAAGAAAGGAGTCACTCCTGTTGGTGTTCTTATTGAGGTTTGATGGGCCCATAAGGCCGATATAACTTCAAATGCCAATCTCGTTTGTTTTCTTTCACGCTTTTAAGGAGAATGGATTTTAATGTTTTGTTTTTCGCTTTAGCTTTGTCCGTTGGCTTGAGGGTAGTATAGGAGGTCAGATGATGGCTTATTTTAAATTTATTGCACAATTCATGAACTTCGTCATTCTTAAAAGAAGTCCCATTATTTGAGATAATGATCTGCGGGATACCGTACCTGCAAATGATTTGGTTCAAAATGAACTTGGCGATTACAAAACCTGGTACAGTAGTAAGAGGCATGGCCTCTACCCACTTGGTAAAATATTCAGTGGCCGTGATTATGAAGTTATGTCCATCTGTAGATGAGAGAGAGAATTTCCCTATCAAATCGAGGCCCCATGTAGAAAAGGGCCATGGAGTAGCGATTGGTTGTAAAGCTTGTGTCGGCATGTGGATCTCATGGGAGAATTCTTGGCACTTATGACACCTTCGTACAAACTCTACTTTGCGTCGTGTTCTAGAGTAGGCCAGAAATAGCCCATTCGATGTATTTTATGAGCGGTGGCATGGCCACCGAAGTGGCCTCCACACATTCCACTGTGAGATTCGTGGAGAATATTCTTGGATTCTTCTGTGTTGACACATCTTAGAAGCATTCCATCAAACGCTTTACGATAGAGCACTTGCTCTATAATGACGTATTTAGCTACGATAATGCGTAACCGCCTTCTTTGTTGTGGTGTAGCACCTTCTGGATACGTATGGTCCATGATATAATTAATAATATCAGCATACCAAGGACACTCAAAGATGGGAGGTCTGGTTTCAATGTAGTATACGCATTCATCAGGAAAGTCCAGATCTACTAGATTGCCTCCGTCTAGTGGGTTATCAGCTAACCAATCCGTGATGATTTGTCCTTTAACAGATTTCTGATTTACAAATGTTAATTCAAACTCCCCCATTAAGGTTATAAAGTGTCCAGCCTTTTTAGACAAGGACCCTTGTGTGAGGAAAGTTCGTAAATAGTCTATCTTTACAATGACCCTTGTTTCTTGATTTAGCATATAATGTCTTAAGCGTTTGGTTACAAAGACTATGGCAAGGCATTCTCGTTCTTCCTGTGTATAATGTGTTTCATAGTCGAGCAACATTCGGCTAATGAAATAGATCACGCGTTCTCTCTTGTCATCGTCTTCTTCAAATAAAGGCTAGCGAGACATTGGTAGCTCGCAAATATAAAATTAACGGGCGGTCTGGCTTAGGTGGCATTAGCGTAGGTGGTGATAACAAGAAACACTTAACTGCGTCGAAAGCTTCATTGCAGTCTTTGGTCCAATCAATACTATAATCTTTCTTGAGTAGATTGTTGATTGGATGAATGGCGAAACTTAAATCTGGGATGAATCTCCGGATTGCACCGAGTTTTCCAAGAAATGACTTGATTCCAGATTCATCTAAAGGCGGGATCATTTCAAGAATAGCCTGATTTTGGCTGGGTCAACATCGATCCCTCATGACGATATAATGTAACCTAGGAGCTTCCCTCCTGTTACACCAAAGACGCATTTTTCTCGGATTTAGCGTGACTCAATATTCTATTAGATGTGAAAGTATGATGCGAAGTACTTCCGGATGGTCACAATGCTTCTTGGCCTTGGCCAACAAGTCATCTACGTAGGATTCCACAATTTTATGAATAAGGTCATGAAATATATACGTCATAGCCCATTGGTATGTAGCGCTAGCGTTCTTGAGACCGAATGGCATAACATAGCAATAGGTTCCCCAAGGAGTTATAAACGTGGTTTTAGCTTGGTCTTGTTCGGATATTCTGATTTGATTGTATCCCGAGAATCCATCCATGAGAGACAAAAGCTCAAATCCAGCTGTTGCATCAACAATGACGTCTATGGATGGTAATGGGAAGTCGTCCTTGGGACACGCCTTGTTAATGTCTCGGAAGTCTATGCAGATGCGTATCTTCCCATTCTTTTTGAGAATGGGAACGATATTAGATACCCACTGAGAGTAATCGACTGGTTTGATGAATCCTACTTGGAGGAGTTTCATTACCTCCTCTTTCACCATGAGAGCTACCTTAGGTTTCATTGGTCTTGATTTTTGTTTAATCGGCTTTGCATCTGATTTAGTGACGAGGTTATGTACCGCAATGTGTGGTGCAACCCCTGTCATTTCCTTATAATTAAATGCAAAAGCCTTCTGATGTTCCTTGAGGATTTGAGTGTGTATTTCTACTTCCGATGGAGTTAACGAGGACCCTAATTTCAATATCCTTGATTCATCCTCTGTTCCGATGTTAATATAGATTGTTTCTTCGATTAGAGACGTGTTACCTTCTTCAAACTCAGGTGGGGCTGGAGGTAGTTCCAGATCGTCTCCATTTTCTACTGCGTATATGTTGAGGTCTTTTTGTGGGGGAAGCTCTGTCATGGGATTTCCAAAGTAGGAAGATGAATGCGGGATTAAGGATAAATCTACTGCGTGATGGGTGAGATGTAACGTTGTATAGGCATTTAAGTAATTCAGAGTGGTTGTATCACGATCAATGTGGTCTAGGATATTAGATTTGTTTTCATTTCTGTTTGTTAAAAGAGGATTTGACATTGTTTTTACCAGTGGTTCAGTACGAAGGGATACCATGAAACGGGTATCCTCCAACTCACTATTTGGAGTGAAGTATTGAATCGGCGAGAAGATTTTGTTCTCGCGGGATTGCTTCAATTGATATGAAGTCAAGCTCCCTACTTAAATTTAATACAGCTATTTTGTCGAGCTGTAAGTGCTCGGCTTTGGTTTCATAAACCTTATCGACCTGGTTTGCTACCAATTGTGAGTCTCCTAACACCCTGATGTTATTAACACCGATCCTCTTAGCTAAGACGAGGCCAAGGAGGAGGGCTTCATACTCAGCGCAGTTGTTTGTACATTCGAAATTTAGTTTAAAGGTAAATGGTAGGACTTTTCCCTCGGGAGAAGTAAAGATTACACACACCCACTCCCGTAATGACATTTAGCTCCATCGAAATGGAGAGTCGAATACTTAGCTGGGAATATGGGCGTTGGGATATTTATTGTGTTAACATCTTCTACTTCTACCATGCAGAGATCCGTTGCTGGAAGAGAACCAACACCTAGGGTGTATCCCGTGCCTACAAAATCAAATGGTAGGAACATTGGTAGATCCTGTTCTAGCAATTCAACAATTTTTGTAGTAGTTCCTAATGACACTGTTTCTACAATAATTGCCTCATCTTTGAGGGCTGGGATTGTCTTGACTAGGCTCATAGTCTCAAGATCTGTCGTAGGTACCAACTTTTCTTTCGATTTTGTGTCAGTGGGTTTATTAAGTTGGTTTGTTGGGAGTTCAAATTACGAGTGAAAACCTAGTCTTTTCTTTAGGTCAGCCAGGTGTACATCGAATGGTTTTGGATCACCTTTGACTATGAATATCTTTCCTAAGTGTAAAAACCTTACTTCTTGAAATAACGTAGAAGGGATTGCCTTCATACGGTGTATCCATGGTTGGCTGAGGATCATATTATAGTTAGTTTCTTGATCTATAATATAAAACTCAGTCAGGATTGTTTTGGGTCCTAAGGTGACCGGTAGTATTATAGTTCCAATCGAGGTGGCTTTAAGGCTATCATAGCCTCTTAGCATATTTTGAGTTGTGGAACAATTCGTTTCTCCATACCCTAGCTTTTGAAGGAAAGAGAAGGGGACTATGTTAATCATTATCCCATCATCAACCATCGCGCATGTTTCACATAATTGTTATAAACCCATACTTGCAAATGTAAGGCTAGATCACCTCGGCGTGCAATCTCGGCGTCTGTTGGCATTTTTTTATTTTGAATATGAATTCAAAAGATCCCTATCTGGCTGCCCCGGAGGGTGAATATCAAAGTCTATATGGTTCACTGTGTTTCGGGAGGTGGAGTGATGTTAATTAAATGACCTAAACCTAAAGCCTCTAAAAGAGCAGCCTGTAAGGCAGGAGATTTCTTTAGTAAGTCCAAAAGAGAATGTGCGAGAAGGTTTTGTTAGATCACTAATTAAATCGTAGGCACCTATGGGTCTTACTAACATTTGTTGGATATTATCTGTCTTTGGTAGGTAACTTGGACTTGGCTGAGAGGAATACTCTCGTGTCCTTGTTACTGAACTTCTACGGGTAGTTCGGCGTCTAATTCCACTAAACCAAATATCTTGGGTCGCAGCTGACTTCCTAATTGTGGCACAACTAATGGATTTAGTGAAGTTGAGGCTTCATGATCGTTGTTTCCTATCATTACACCCTTGTTTTTCCCATTCGAATTTAACCTTGTGATTGATTTTGGAGCGGATCATTGAAGATCTTAAGGGGTGCATTTTGAGGGGAAACTGCCCCTGTAAAAGTATTTGGTGCCGGTGACGTAGGATCTGTCAAGAACATATCTATGAAAAGTTATCTTTGTTCCTCTAGAAAATGTTGCATGAATTTATTGTAGTCACGACATGTTTTAGTGTCATGGCCTCGAATTTTGTGAAAACCACAATATGAGTTAGGATTGTAATTCCTAGTCTGCTGGGTCGGTGCATATTGTGGCCCAAAACTTTGATCAGACCGTTGCCTGTTAGGATTAAAGTTTTTCATTTGTTGTTTTTAGTTTTGATTTCGGTTTTGCACACCAGTTGAGTTTTGGCTTAGACCCTGTGTAGGGTTTTGCCGTTGTTGTTGTTGTTGTGGATGATTAAAATCCACTGCATTAATTGTTGGGGTAAAGTTGTTGTTTCATTGGTTGTTTATTAGCGGTGGAGTATTCACAACATTTACCTTTTTAACCTGATCGGTTACTCCATCTGTTGTCACTCCGCGATTTTTATTGAGGATTTTAGGTCCTTGATTGACATTCGTGGTAGTAGGATAAGCCGTAGTATTTTGGTTGGAGGTGATTAACCTCCCGTTTGTTCCATATGTCTTACGACCGCTATCTATTGCCACTTGATCTATTCGAGAGCACTCTCAAGTACTTCATCGTAAGTCCTTAGTGGGAACTTCTGGACTTCTTCCTTTACTTCTCTGCTGAGAGAATGAAGGAATAAATCACATAGTTCCATTTGGTCCATATTTGGAGCACTGGCTGAAGAATAAAGAACTGTACGCCACCTCTGGATGAAATGAGCGACAGATTCATTGTGTTCCTGCTTAATGTGCAAGAATTCCCTGATTCCTGTTCTTAATAGTTTGTTCATGTCAAATGCCTTGATGAACTCTGAAACGAGTTGTTTAAACGAATGGATGGAAGCCTCAGGTATTCTATAATACCAATCGAGAGCAATGCCTTCCAAATTTTTGGGGAATATTTTAGCAACAACCCCATCCCAAGGGAGTAGTTCTCGAATGGTTGTGGCGTAAGCCTTGATATGTGCATTTGGATCTCCCTCACCTTTGTATTTAGGCAAATCGAAGAGAGGTCTTGGAAGCATGACGCTTCGTATGGTGAAATCTAAGGGCTCTTTCAAATATTCTGAATAAGTCCCTATCGCATAGGTTTCGACCATTGATGGTGTTTGCTGAGGGAGCGGCGGTGGAATGGGTTGTTGATATGGTGTAGCATATGAATTCGCAAGGGCATAAGGAAACCCATGTGTTTGAGTAACCATGTCGGGAGAGGAGAACATATCCCCTTGTGGTGATTTGGAGTACATGTTTAAGTATGAAGGGGTATTGTCCAAGAATGGATTGTTTTGTACTAGACCGGGAGGTATCAAAACGGTGTTAGAAATGGCGGTTCTAGTTGGCGTTTGTTGTGAATACTGAGGAGGCATGCCCAACGTGCCTATTCCTATGAGGAGGTCTACTTGGCTAGGATGGTGTGGAGGATTAGAATTTCCTGCCTACATGAATTGAGAATGGTGATTTTCCTAAGCAAGTTCCAACCCCTAACTTTTTCTACTAAAGTTGAAATGACCTCATTTGGTGAAGTCATGATATTTTGCCTTAGTGGTGTTTGTTGTATATCCTGATGTTGTATAGGCATGTGATATCCTACTATGAATTGATTGTTGCCCTACTAAGTTCCCCCAAGGACATTTCCTATAGGTAGTGGCATGGAGGTATTTTCTTGAAAAGAGACCTCGGGTTGTGCTTGTAAGCTTCCTACGGGTGGGTACATACTACGAGAGCGTTGTTCATTCCTGGCATAACGTACCAATGTTCATCATCTAAAACTAGGTATGGGTCTGATTGTCTACTAATTTGTGGTCTAAGCAGTACCTGAGGAGACAAACCAGATTCTCCTGTGAATGTCATATTGTTCGAGCTTAAAGGCTCTGTTTGTTGTGTTTGAGCGAGCTGATCCAACTCCTCTGTTTGGAAGGATGAGGTATATCTAGTCCTTGGAGATGGAGTTTGTGTTGACAACTGGTTAGTCGAGTAGTTGTCACCCCATACTGAGAGTGAGGGTGATGATTGTCTATTCAGTTGAGTGTAGTATGCCTCAAGACCTAAGAGAGGCCTGCCATATGCATCGAATCCCGACATATTTGGGGGTATATGAATACCCGCAGAATAATGGGAAAGAGAGAAGGTGGAAAAAAAGTTAATACAAAAAGGAAAGCACCGTCTGTCTTTGCATCACGTTAGTTTTATCAATGTTGTTTGGTGAAGCTGATGTGAAGGCTTAATGAGGTATTTAGAAGGTGAAACAATTTTTTGTTTCACGTCGGGTTCACCAATTTTGTATGATGGAAAACCCATGCGAGTGTGGGAATCTATAAGTAACTCTTCCTCACACCCGACCTCCCGAGGTTGTGCTTGAGACAGCCGGTGGGGATGGAATATGTGTGGGATGCATACAAACTAGTTAGGCAATCTTATGTCTTCTACACACACTAGTGGAAACTACGAATCTAAGGCAAAGAAGGCCCTCCTAACCTGAACTGGTGTGATAGATCGATCGGCAAGGGTAACTGCTCAAAGGCTCCAATCAATATCGAGCTCTGGCGTGATTCAATCTATGGGTTGTGGGATATGCGGAAAATGACCTGGGATAGTTTCGTGTATATCTCCAGATAGGGTCATAGGGTGGATGATGGGTACGGTGGACTCTATGGGTGATTGTTTGGTCTAGTCAAGAACTCCTTAGCTTTGTTAGCTGCTACGTCTAACAAGGATAATTGTTCGATGATTATAAGTGGGAGTGGAGTAGATCTGAATACTAATGTGCGTAAGCTAGCATCTATATCTGATTCACCTGTGGATTCGTTGGGCTATGGGATTTGTGGGTCACAACCGTAGATTCGCGATTGTTGTGGTCCTAGCTATGGTCATGTGTGGATTCAATCCCTAATCCCTAGTATCCAATAGTCATATGATTTTTCAGCCTCTATATTCAGAATTAATAGTTGTGCGATCTTCTCAGAGTATCTCACAGGCGTTCGTGCAACCTGAATTCTTAAGCTAGTATCTATGTCTGTGAGAGTGTCTCATGCGTCTGGCTGTGGGACCAAAGGATCACAACCGAACGTTTGCTCTCTTTCAAGATCTTCTACATTCATGCGGATATGTATCTAGGGTAATCTATAGTTTGGCTGATTTGACCAAAACGTGTGCACTTGGTCGTCTTCTATGTTTAACCCGCTAATTTGTGAGCTGATCTGTTGCAAGTCTGTTGTTGATCAGAAAACTTGGATTCTAAGATTATGATCTATGTCGGTTATTGTTGTAACGAGATTGGGTTGAGGCACGATTGGCTCAAATACGTATTCTCTGGGCTCTCTAGGTCCCGTGATTGTCATATAAAAGCAACAACGTAAATCTAATTGCAGCAAAGTAAAATTAACTATGTGAAGTATATCTATAGCATATATAACTTCTCTATTTTTGTATTTTTCTAATAACTATTTGAATGAAATTGAAGGAGCAACTATTTTAATATATCTAGAAATTGACAACTAATCTAATAACGAATTTAAAACAAACAAAGCAACCGAGTATAGCTACTTGCCTATGCAGTTGTGAATCTATTGTAAATGGTGAAATAACTGATCTAATCTATTTGAAAGACTCTCGATCCTACCTCAGAAGTGAGGAGTGAATCATAGTTTCTCAGAAACTATCAATCCCCACTTCCACCCGCAATATCGAAAGTAAAATTAACTGAAATAAGATGATTGGCTACTCTATTTGATATGCTTCTAACTAGAACTTTGAAAGCTAGAACCTGGATTTTGCAGAATAGTGGCGAATCTGATGGTGTGTGTGGTTTTGTCCCCTCAGTGTGATCTCCTCGTTCCTTCGTGCTCACGTGGATCCATAAAAGTGTGTAATGCTAGCATCAACAAAAGTAGATATTGGAACAAAGGCAACTTAGGATACAGACTAAATATAATGTGAGTAGGAGAGGGATAGTGCAAGAGTACAGAGCTTGGTTTATGCAATTCCTAGCGGGATTTATTGCGAGTGATGCAGCATAAAACGCCCAAAACCCGAAACTATCCTGTTTGACGAGAAAAACCTGCAACTTTAATGGCTTCCTATTGAAAATTAAACTACTCTATTTCAATGGACTGCATGAAGTAATGACAACATTTGCACAAGATGGATATGTGGCTTTCTAATAGCAAAATAACACTAACTAAGCATGCAATGAACAAAACTATGAATCCTAAGCAAAATGAAAGACTAAACTATTGAAATGAGAAATTCAGAGGTAAATTTGAGGGGCCATTTGCTTGAGCACAAGCCAACTATTTATAGCATTTGCATTTACCCAAAGGTAAAAACCAAATTGATCTCTTAAACCATAAACAATGCCAAAACACTATTCCAGGGAACCAAAATCATTAATGCAAGCCAAAGGCGGTGAAAAAAGCTAGTAAACATTGAAATTTTATGTGAGTCGCGTTAAAAGAGCATTCTGGAAAATGCATGAAGGACCGCTGCCCTGAGCAGGGTGGCGGTTTCGTCACTAAAGAAAAAAACACAAAGGAAAAGAGGGGAAAAGGGAACAACAAAGCACGCAGGGGCTAAGCGAGGCATGTGAGATGTTAACGCATACTTGGGGAGCTTTTCCAGATCCCGAACACCTTGTGAGGAGACCTGTATCATCATTGGGGAACGTATTACGTTGTTCCGGCGGTGCAGTACCCTACAATTTTGGGTACGTACGGACCACCAATGCCTTTGTATTCGGAAATGGGAGCTCCCACGACAAGTCAAACACTTGAAATAGTTCCTATTCTGACTCCAAGAAATCAAAGAAATAACGAGGCTTCTAATTATTCTAACAATCCATTTGAAACCCAAAACATTAAGAAGGCTTTGCAAGAAATAGCAAAAGGATCACAAGAAATGGTCAAGGTGCAACAATATTTTGGGAATGAGCTACTTTGTCTATCAAGAGACAACATGCTAAGAGTTCTAGACCTTATCAGCCTCAAGCTCAAGAAAACATTCCTCCATTCCAATCAAATAGGCCACCAGCTTCAAGCTGCAAACAAAAACCGAACCAAGGACAACCACAAGCTAACAAGTAATTCCGACCATATGATCCAAATGCGGTTTTGACATCAAGAGCCTTGGTCCCAACACAAAATAACATTGCTCAAGAATATGAATGGTGTTATCCTTGCAATCAACCACATAACCAATCTACTTGTTTCAATGGTGTAGTAAATCAGGCCTTGATGGTTTAAACCATTGGTGTGTCTCAAGAGTCAACTGAAGAAGAAGATCAACAACAGGCAAGTCAACAAGAAGCCCCTCAAACAGAAACTACATTGGTAAATTGGCAGGTGGAAGATTTTTTGGAATCAATCAACCTCCTTTTCAAGGTGTGGCTGCCAACACAAGGTCGAAGAAGAGGAACATAGAGGAAGGACAATCATCTAACCCAAGTGTTTCTCAACCCACTCTCACACCGCAAGGGGTTAACAAAACAAGTGCAACTCAAATGTCCAAAATCAGCCTAAGGAACCCATTGTAGTACCACATGAGCCTATTCAAGCTTCAAAAAAGGTTTTGCCCACTAAAGGACATTAAAAGGATAATCTGTCTCCTTTCAACATCATAGATCAGATGAAGAAAACACATGTGAACATCTCCATGTGGGAGTCACTGGTAATTCCAGGGTAGCGAGATTTTTTGTAAGCCGCGATGAAAAACTAGTCTGCTTCAAAAGAGACACCTAGGGATCAGGAGAAGGTTCTTACCAATGCAAAGTCAACAAGATGAAGATCAACCAAGCGTGAATCAAACATGTACCCTTCTACGTATCATTGATTGTCGGAGATAAGTTAGTACATGACTACATGATTGATTTTGTGCAAATAAGTCGGTGATGCCAAAGAAAATAGATGATTAATTGGGTATCAAGTATGAGCTAGTTCTAGAGGATTTGTGCAACTAGATGGGAAATTCTTTTGAATAGTTGGAGTCATCAAAGGGTAAAGCCTAAAATTGCATGTATGTCCCAATGCCACCATTTTACATGATGTATCTATGATTGAATTACCTCCCCTCTTTACACTATGTTTGTCAAGGGAATTCACGAGATAAAAATTGGTGGATACCTATCTACAGACTAGTCGCACATGCTATTTAGGACAAGGTATGGAGCCAAGGCCATAATCAGGTTGGAGTTTATTGCCAATTTCCACATTGAGCCACATATGCCTAGCCCCATCAATGCAAATTGTCTAGCTTTTGATCAAGAAGAGTGCTCAAATGATCGTGAAGCAGACACCAAAGTGGGTAGTATTCCAGATTTAACACTCGATAATTAGTCTAAAAAAGGACATGCATTTGATCCATATAAGGAGATGGAGGAAGCTGAATTAGGAGTGTATTGTGTGCACGAAAAAATTCACCCATCCCAAGCCTCACCAAGCCAGAAAATAAAGATAACAATGAGGTATGGAAATTGTTTTTCGATGGTTCGAGAAGCAGGCAAGGAGCAGGTGGGGGTTCCATGTTGGTGTCCCCATAGAATTTCAAGTACTATTTAGCTTTCAGATTTTAGTTTACATGTTCAAACAACACAACAAAATATGAGGCTCTAGTTCATGGACTTCATTGGGCCAAGAAAAGAGGCATTAAGAACTTGCAGGTGTTTGGGGATAGTGAGCTAATCGTGAATTAGGTCAAGGGGACAACATGTTAAAAAAATGACCTACTCAAGAGTTACAAAAATAGAGTATGGGATCTCATTGAGGAATTCAAAGCTTTCAACATCAATTCCATACCTAGGAAGAAAATTGAAGCTACAGACAGGCTCGCAATAGTTAGAGCAACATTCGATGTGGTGGATAGTATCAAAAGAAATAAAACACATCCCCATATCCATGTAATTATGAGGCCAACAAATGTAGACAACAACACTAGCTTGGGAGGTGATTGAGAATGACCAACATATTGTCAATTTCTTGCAGGAAGAGGCAAAATTATCAGCTAGGAACCAGGGAAGACTAGAGCAACAGTATGGGGATCAAGTAGTGCAGCTGCGGAAAAACAAGCTGCCAAAAGGTTTGGTGACGTTGGAGTCCATATTCAATCCTAATGATCAATTTCATAAAGAAAAAGCTAACATATATGTCAAAGGAGAGGATTCAGAATCAATTTTAATAGGGAAAGGAAAACAATCAAAATTGGAAAGGTGACCACTAAACAAGAAAGATATGAATTCATACAACTTTTCCAAGAGTTTCGGATGTTTTCTCCTGGAGCTATGAAGATTTGTGGGGATTCAATCCAAAGTTAGCACAACATACAATAGAACTAGATCTAGATGCTAAGCCCATCAGCAAAAGCAAAGACCAATCAACCCTCACATTGAGCCTCTTATGAAGAAAGAGATGAACAAGTTGATAGAGGCAAGCATTATATTCCCAATCAAGCATTCAAGATGGGTTGCAAACTTGGTGTCGGTCAGAAATAAGAATGGAGAAATCAGATTGTGCATGGATTTTGGGATCTGAACATGACATCTCTCATGGACCATTATCCACTCCCTTTAATGGAGCAAATCTTATAGGTGGTAGCCGGCTCGGAAAGATTCTCTCTTAGATGGATATTTAGGGTACAATTAGATAATGGTGAAAGAAGGTGATTAGTTCAAGACAAATTTCACCACTAAGTGGGGCACCTACGCCTACAAGAAGATGCCATTTGGATTGTCAAATGTTGGAGCCACTTTCCAAAGGGAAATGGATATGGCATTCAAAGGGTTGATCAACAAAATTGTACTTATCTATCTTGATGATATCATTGTGTTCTCCAAAAATGCAGCTAATCACCTCTTTCATCTGAGACATGTATTTCAAAGGTGTCAGAGATTCAAAGTTTCTTTAAACTCAAGAAAATGTGTATTCTTGGCCCATGAAGGAAAGCTTCTTGGCCACATTGTGTCAAAGGAGGGATTGACAATTGACCCAGAGAGAGTTGAAGAAATTCAAGCATTGCCCTTGCCAAGTCATAAGAAGGCTCTTCAGAGCTTCTTAGGAAGGATCAATTTTGTCTCATGGGTTTTTACCAAAATTTTCCATTCTTGTGAAGCCAATAACGCAGATGTTAAAAAGATCATGGCATTCAAGTAGAAAAATGAGGGTAAATTTTTTTTTGAAGTAATCAAAGAAGCCATATCCCAAGCTCCAACTCTCATCAATCTAGATTTTTCTAAATACTTCATGCTCTATGCCTTCGGTGGTTCAGACACAATTTCCACAATCTTAGTGCAAAAAAAATAAGGATCCGAGAAACCAATTGCATTCTTCAGTCAAGGATTGGAAGACTATGAGATTAGATACTCCTTCATTGAGAAGCACGTTCTCATAGTAATCAGGAGCTTAAATAAATTCAAGCACCTAGTATCAAACAACAAAATCCAGTTGATGGTGTCACATGCGGGAATCAAGGATTTCCTATTGAACAAGGATTTGAATGAGAAGCATGTAGGCTGGATCACTTGTGTCATGGAGTACGAACATTGAGATCAAGGTCACTAAATTGGTTCGTGGGAAAGGACTATGTGAACAATTGGCTTCAAGTCAACAAGTTGAAACAGGTAATGAACAAGAAATTGTTTTGGTGATACAAAATGATCAAGAACAAGCAAATGATAATGTGCCTATTCATTGTTGGACTCATGATATGGTGCATTTCCTACAAACAGATCTATGTCCTCTAGAAATGAGCAAAAAAAGAGGAGATACTTCATATTACAAGCCATTCCATATGTGTTTGTTGATAATGTTCTATTCAAGAAAGATGTAAATGGTGTCCTATTGAGGTGTATTGGAACAAGTCAAACTGAAAGAATATTGCACGAGTTTCACGATGGATAATCAGGAGGTCATTTTTCTCTGCGGGTAATAACTCTAAAGATAATGAAGGTGGGTTATTATTGGCCCACAGTGTTCAGTGATTGCTACACATGGATCAAGAAGTGTAAAAAGTGTGCATTTTTCACAGGAAAAGAAAATTTAGCAGCACTTCCATTGCATCCGATTCCATTTTATCAACCCTTCATGTAATGGGGATTACACTTCATCGGATTCATTAATCCTAGTTCAAGCTAAGGCCACAAGGGATTCTCATAGAAACAAACTATTTCACCAAGTGGATCGAGGCGGTAGCACTCAACAAAGCCAAATGATTCTAATATACTAGACTTCTACGAAAGGAATAGTCATAAGGTTTGATGCGGCCACTATAATATCAGATAATGCATTGTCATTCCTAGGCTCTAAGATCATAGAATGGGATGTTAGGAACGAAATCTATTTGAGCACATCTTCTAATTATTACCCGTAGGGTAACAGACAATCGAGTCCACAAACAAGAAATTGTTGAAGATCATCAGGAGGAATCTGGATGAAAATCAAAGAACATGGCATACCAAGCTCAAATCATCCTTGTGGGTTGACAGGATAACACTAAAGAAGACAACAGACAACTCTCCATACAAGTTGGTCTACGACAAGGAAGTAGTGTTGCCTATATCATTGGAGCTACCCAGCATCGGAGCTCATCAGCAATTGGAGTTTTCATAATTTGAACCAATGGAAGATAGGTATGTAGAGCTGATGGAATTGGAAGAAATCGAGAGAATGCAATACAAACGATGGATAAAGATCATGCCCTAGTCAAGAGATGGTTTGATAAGAAAGTAAAAGCAAGGACCTTCCAAGAGGGGGAACTAGTTCTGAAATGGGATGCAGATCGAGGAAAAACCGGGTAGGAATTCCAAGTTCAATGCCATTTGGAGTGGCCCCTACATGGTCACAGGATGTAAAAGCAACAATGCCTTCTAATTGTCTACATTGGATGGAGAGGAGCTTCCAATTCCGGTCAATGGAAATCTATCTTAAACATTGCTACTAAAAGGAAAAGTCTCACCCTTGTAAATATTAGTTTAGGCTTTTAAATTCCTCTAAGTGTATATGCACATTGTCTTGTTGTAGGTTAGGTTTCAATTTACCTAAGTTCTTTGGCACAGTTTTGGTTGCTCCTATGTTTCTATCATTGTGCGTTCCAATGTGCCTCCCAAAATGTAGTTGTAATAGGAGAAGTTCATACTTGTGACAAAGAGTTATAAATCTCAAAAAAGAAAACAAATGCAGAGCAACTAAAATCAGGTTAAGGACTGATTTTAATGAGTTTTCATTCTTCAAGTCCTTCAAGGCCAATCACAGGTGAACTTCCAAGTGCCTCTGCTAGATCGGGAAAGTAGCCTCCAACATCATGTCAAGAGTGGAACTTTCAAAAGAAAGAGAAAATCCAAATTTAATAGAGTTCCATGATGTAAAAACTTGAAAATTGTCTTATTCAAAATTCTGCAACGTGCGATACATGCCAAGCAATCATCAGTTGTGTGCTCCATACTTGGTGGAATCAAGTTTCGGACAATCCAATTTAATCTCGCGAAATAGGGTTATAGAGAGGAACATGTGAAATCTTCAATCAAGGAAATTTTCTACTCTCACAAATCTTATTTTAAGATTTTCTCATGAAAATTGAGAGTGTACAATGGAGCAAGTTTAGGTTCAACGATATACGGGTGGCCTTTGGGTTTCGATTTGAAACAGTTCGAGATAAATTTTCATAAATACAATGACTGACTCTGTGCCCAATGGGTATGCATAGGATATTGGTTCAAAACATCTAGCAGGAAGATGTCCCCATGGGTCACCAAATTGTTGACAATGTTTGCCCCCATGGGCCAAAATTGCCCAATAGGGTCTTAAAGAAGCTACAGATCCCGAGTCGGCCCCACAGGTGTAAGCAAGATCACATGTGTTTTCAAGGTCTTGGGAAGCAATTGCAAGTGTTTTAAAACATTCAAGATGCAATCTGGCCATTCAGGGCCATCTCGGGACCAGTACCCCATCGCAAGGCAAAAATGGCCTCCGACCCCAAAAAAAATGAGGAAAATGGCTCATGATGGAAAATTTTAACATTTTGTGTTCTAGGCACCCTTTCCCCTCTCCTCCATCAAAAAAATTGGAAAAATCCAAAATCAGGCTCGAAAAAATCAAAAGTCCTCATTTGGCCTTAAAGGGCCAACCGAGCTAGAAAACAACTTGAGCTACTTGGCAAGTAGCTCGACAAGCTCAAGGGTTTACATTGGTAGGGAAAGAAATAAGTGATCGATGAGTTAGAAAAGGTTGCGGCGGGGTCGAGCCGAGTTGGTTTTGAAGTGGTGCATGCAGAGGGCAAAGAGCTCACTTCAGCTGAGCTAGTAGGTGAAGGGCCGAGTTGGGAAGCATGGCTCGATCAACATCGCGGAGGAACAAATGAAGGGCTGAATTGGTAATCAAGCATTGGAGAAGCTAGGAGGTCGAGCACAGGAAGGATAAGATCAACCCAACCGAGCTCACAATAGTGGTGAATCGAGATTCACGGAAACGAATGAATGGACCAAGCTTGCAAGAAAAATGGAGGCTCGACTCGTGAAAGCATGGATGTGAATTACCATTCGAACAAGTTGCAACAGGACCAAATCGATGTGGGGTGAGGTGAATAGCTTGTGCATCGAGTGAGCCAATGAAGATGACTCAGTCAATTCGTTAGCGTAAATGAAATCCTAAAACCCAAACCGCTTTTCGAGATTTTGGGGTTTCATTGATTCAGAGCTCAGCGGTGAAGACGTGTGAAGGGTGAGCTCAATGCCCAAAGTGTCGATGACCGAAAGGTCAAAGAACGTCTTCGAGACTCGGTTTCGGAGGTTGGGTTAGGGAATCTGCTTTGAGTTCGAGTTCGGGACTCGGTTTGGAGTTTGGGTTTGGGACTTGGTTTCAAAGGTCGGCTTTGGTGGTCACTATCGAGATCGGGCAACAAGAAACTCAAAGCGAGTAAGGTGGAGAATCCGAAGAGGCAGGCTCAAAATTTTGAATGCAAGGTGAGTACGCGATGTATCGTGTGGTGTTTGGGTTTAGGACACGTCGGGACTTGAGGTTTGTGTTGAAGTGGAAGAAGGCCAAATTGGCGTGGAAGAAAATAAATCGACATGCTAAGGTAGCTCGACAATGTCTAAAGTGGCTTGATGAGCTAGAGAAATGGCTTGGTGGAGTCCTACAAACCCTAATTTTTCCCGAATTTCAAACTGATATATCTCATGCAATTTTTATCCAAATTGGACAAATTTTTGCTTTTTGGAAAAGGGATTTTCAATAAATATTTTAATGGTGATGACCAGTTTTAGTCCCCAGGAGGCTAGATAGAGGCAAAATCCCAGTGAAGCATCGAGGAAAAAATGGTGATATCTTCTAATGTACTCATCCATTTCTTGCAAATTTGTAGTCATCGAAAGGTATTTTTGGGATCTAAAGCATGGAAACATGGGATTTTAGATTTCAGGTTTCTAAACCTCCAAAAATGGAAAGCATTGCAGTGGTAGGTGGAAAGTAGAGGTCATCATGAGTCTACATGGCCTAGACTAGACATGAGGTGCAATCACAGTCAATTCCTTGAAGAACAAGGTAACCATTAATGAAAAAGAGAGATTTTGAAGATCTGAATGCACTCATTACAAGATTAAAAATGATTTTTTGGAAGATTTTTAGCAAAATTCGAGATTCAGATTTCTCTCTCTCTCTTTCAAATATTCTACTATAAATTGTAATGAGGGGAATTGTTCTAATGTTTGATAATTTTGCTTTGCACCCTCCCTTCTTCTTTTGTCTGTAAGTGAATTTGTGGAGTTCAAACCTCCCATTCAAATTGTAATACAAATTTGTGCCTCTTTGCCATTGTGATGTATTGTATCAATTTGTGGAGCAATAATACAGATATGTGGATAAGTTTTAACCCTCTTTTGTGTTATTTGCATCTTTTTGATCTCTCATTACAACTTTGGTTAACTGTGCATGTTGGATTGTATCATGTTTAATGTTTGTGTTTATTGGTGAATGGATTCATAATAGTTGATTGATCTGTGGTGTGTACCCATCCTCCTTAATCTCATTTTTGTTTTCATCTCCATGCAAGGTAGATGTTCAACATTCCTTATTGGTGCATCACCTCCAGTAGAATTAGGTTTTACTTTTCTTACATCCCTTCTTCCTTAGCTCCTTGGCATTTTAGGGTAGGCTTTAGATTAGTTCTTTGTAAGCTGGTGAGTGGTTATAGATACAAGAATAGGAAGCTGAAATTTCTCCGAGAGATATTTCTCGTTTGCAGAGTCCCACACTTTGGGAAAATCTCCATGTTATCCAATCACACTTACAATTTCAATCCATTAAATTGCAAACAATCAGGTGTGTTGTGATTACGCATCAAAAAATTCTCCATCAAATCATTTCCCTAATCACAATTAATCTCACCTAATCCTTTCCTAATCAAATTATCCACCCCTAAATCTAGAGGCTTCTATTTCTAGAAGCTTCACATGAAACTTCCTTCTCTTTATTTAAGAATTTAAATACTTTCCCCTCCCTCCATTCAATTAAAAATTCAATGGAGGATTCTCTTAATTTATAGAATTATCTAATTCTAAAATTATCCATCCTTCTCATCAATTCTCCACCATTGATCCTCATCCTATATGGATAAATCTCCACCCTCTATTCTTCCTCCCACAACCTATAAATTTGGCTCACCACCCTCATGGAAACCAACTTATGAAAATACAACTAAGTGCTGCCAAAATATTCCTAGAGAGCTCTTAATCCTTATCAAGTGTTCATCAAGCAAGCTATCAATTCACAAGGGAGGTGCTATCCAATTGAATCCAAAATATGAAGCACCAACTATCTTGAGCACATCCAAAGCAACAAGGGAAGAACATTGGAGCTTATAGGTAAGTAAATGTATAACACTCTTTCTCCCTTTTATCTTTCTCAATCAAAGTTAGATAATTGGTGTGTTAGATTAGGAACTATTTTGGTTTAGTTCTCAGTTTGCATTTATAACTAACATCACTTTTTATCTACATGAACCTTAACCCATATCAAAAGAAAAGGTAGGAATAGTATTTTGTGCTATAAATTTCATGAACTCGACCACATAGAATTTATTTGTCAAAGAAATAAGTATGATGCATCTAAACATGATTAGAATTTTCTAGATAAGAAGGTTTTTGTCAAGAGGTATGCAAAAGAATAACCAAACACATTTAAGGAAATCAAGAAGTCTGAAGAACCATGTACAATAATGAGAGTCAAAGAGATGGATCATGCAATTGAGATCAAGAACAATGAATGTAATTCTGATTAGAAAATTATAATATTTGATGGATGAAAGCATGATATGAAGGCATAATGTGTAGATGGTGTAAAGGAAAAATAATCAAATTCAACAAAGCCATTCAAAGGTGAATCAAGTTCAAACAAGATGCATGATGTTGTTGACAAGGCTTAGAAAGAGGAAATTAGGAGTGTCAATCCTAAATTTGATATAAGCAAAGGAGGATTATTAGCCCTAATTGAGAAAAATTCAATGAACGAGGAGTATCATGAGTGTTTGACAAGTCTTCAATCCTTAGGAATGAGTGAGGATGTTATCATTCCTGGAAAGTCATCCAAGAATTCAAGAAGAAAGGAATAGGTGGAGTCTTTGGGTTCATTTGATGATTTCCTAATTTTCTAGTGTCCTAAGATTCATAAGATGTCTTCATTATGCTCATTGAAGGCATTTATATCCCATGAGAAGTAATGTAGGTGCATTATCATGTTGAATGTTTTTGCTGATGTGTGAGTTCAAAATTTTGTGAAAACGGTGTGTATCTTCTCAAGAAGGTTCCTAAGATCAATGATCCATCAAAGGTATGTGTGTGTCTTGCTTTGCTATATATCATCCATGAGTATCCAGTGTGGCATAAGTTGTGTCTTTGAATATAAAGGATTCCAAATGTGATAAATCTATGACATGATTTTACAAGTAAGAAAGTTGTCTTTGTTTGGTATATGTACTTACCGTCGATATAAAAAATGGTCTTGTGAGTTAGTGTCCGATATCATTATGAGAAGTATAGAAATTTTATGATATCCATGAAAAGTATATTTGAAGTTTGCACATCTAGGAATAGAAGTTTTTGTTTGAGGCTGAATTCAAAATAAGTCTTGAAAAGTATGGGTATGGTTAGTAGTAATGCAAGGTATGGTAAGGTCACGTGAATTGAAAAATGTTCCTTGGAGATGTTATGCTTTCAGGTAGAAGTCACAAGTGGTGTAGAGGTATGGAATATGTCTAGAATGATGGCTTGTATCCTTAAATTGTGTTGATTTGAAGATTTATTGTGCTATCATCTTGATATGTGTGGAGTCTTCTATTAGGTCTGCAAAATATGATTTAATACATTTGAAGTATGTTAAGAATGCTGAAGTGATTAGGGGATCAATTTTAGTGTTAAATGTTCCCTAAATTTCCCTAAACATGAAAATGCAGTAGATCCTTTAGAGAGATTTCTGACGACTAAAAGAACATGAAAAATAGACACTCTGAGCTCCAGATACGTCTGGTCAAAGTTGGTCAAAGTTTGGTCAACATGTGGTCAAAGTTGGTCAAACTAGAAAATTAATTGTCTTTTAATCTCAAAAAATCACTTCTATTGTGTAGATATTTTCATGATCTTTCCGACGCATTTTGAACGGATAAAATCTGAGTCCGTATGCGAAAGATATGGTCAGTCAAAGTTCGGGTCAAACTTGCGAGAAAAAGTGACATGACAAAAGGTGAACCAATCACATGATGACACGTGGCAGCACTCCATTTGAGCACGTGGACCTCCAATTTTGGTATCAAAATGCTATGAGTAGTCATTCCACATAAAAATAGGACGGTTGAGCCTTATTAAAAGGTTTGGCTAAAATTATCTCCCGTGGACTATGGGATTGATTCCCATATAAGGATAAAAGATTTCCATTTGCTATATATAGTGGATAATACAATCAAAGGGATTTGAACCCTTGACCTGTGCCAAAAGAATAGGTAGACTTACCAACCCGCCACCTTTGGTGAAGTGCTATAAAAGGGGCTCGCAGGGTTTTATACAAGACAAGTGCCAGGTCTGTGTAAAAGCCATAAGGAGGTAGTTCTCAGAAAATGCCATTTTTGAAGGCCTTGCACTCAGATTGGGAACTCGGAGTAAAAATGTGAAATGAAGGAAATTATGAGAAAATTCCAACAATGTAAGATTTGATATTTTTTGTTGAGTTTTAACCTATTTTTGGAAGCTTTGAATGCAGTTTTTAACAGGGATCTACAAGACAACTAGTTGGAAAACACAAATTTCAATGCACTTCTGGTCCGAAAAGTGACTTGGTGTAAACATGAAAAGTGTTTAGAATTCAGAGATGATCTCAGATATATGATTTTTTTCATATAATGTTTTTAAATCTTCATTTTTAGGTGTCTTTCTAACGCAGTTGTAGGGAGACCACATTGTGAAAACACCGTAGAGCCATGGATCGTTCTTGGGATAGTTTCTACTATTTTTCAGAGTTCTTGAGACATTGATCAGCTCATTTGTACATTTTGATTCATTATTGGTTGTTTTTAAGAGTTATTGTACTTACATTTCAATATTATTAATGGATCAGTTCAATCCAAACCCGAAGACGTAGGAATTTCCGAACCCCAACAATCTTGTTTGTTATCTAAGTGTTTTCTATTTATTTTTTTTTATTTGTTACCAAAGTTTTCTGCACTTCTATGGATGCATAATAATCAGAATTTAATCAATTTGTGAAGTTTATAATACTTAAAATTGGTTAAGAAAATCATGATCTTTGGAAACTTTTAAAAGTGAAAAAAAATACAACACACATTTTCAGATCATGAAGGGTCTCATGAAGTTCGATATAGCTTTGCAAAAGATAAGTGAAGTATATCCTAAGTTTTGATTAACTAAAATAGGAAATTATGCCTCTATTCTAGTGTAATCTTATGATATACAAAGTAGTAAATAACAATTAAATAAATGAAGGAAATGAATTAAAATACTAAGTAAATATAAATGTAAAACCCTAATGTGTAAGAGGGGTTAGGAAATCCTTATCTTATTCAATGAAGGTGTGAGACTATGTCACAATGCAAACCAAGTGAATAGGAGTAAATGAAAACACATAAGCCTGGGAAAGAACATATACAAGCTCTCTGTCTAGACTAGGGCACATGGAAATGGACAGGGGCACCCGTGGGCACCCTGGTCTAAGAACTGGGTGACACAGTGGTCGAAAACCTCCTCGAGGTGTCACCGGATGTTCACCTTTAGTTTATTCCTGTTGCATTAATGTCACCGTATGATCTCTAATGTCATTGCAACACCTGTATAAAGAATCACCTGCGAAAAACCCGACAAACAATATAAACCCTAAAAAGAAAGATGCATCCGAAGGGATCGATTGTCCTCGGCCACTTGAATGGTGGACTTACTAGTTGAGTGTTGCACTACATTTCAAACACAATGTAGTTCTAGGTGTGTGTGTGTACAAATCATGCCTTAGGTTTCTATTGTGATAATCAAAGTAGCGAGCAATAACTAGATGTAGAATGTAATAAATGTGTGGATGGAAATATTAGACTCCCCTCCTATGAAGTGTGATGCAAATGAACCAACCTTGTGTGCACAGGTGATGGAGCTAGATGGATACAAATGCAACTTTAGATGCTTTTGATAGATGTAACCTAGATGGTGATAGTAAGTGCTTAGTGTTTGGTCCCTCATTATGGTCACATAAATTTATACTTAAATGGTTCTCTTGTTCTAATTTCATAATGAACCTAAAAAGGCCAACCACCAAAAAGATAGAAAACTCAAATGGCTAGATAGTGCCCAAAATGTGCAAGTAAATTGTAAAGAGGATCAGGACGCCCTGAATGGGACCAGGGTGCCTGGGGTGCCCTAGTTCTTGTCTAGGCACCCTAGTCATAAGTAGAAAAAGATAGAATGATAGTATAGACTAGGTGAGTGTAGGTGCAAGATCGAAAGACAACAACAGAAAATGTAAAAATGGCCAAAGACGTGTTAATTATTACTCTTATCACTAAAGAACCATATGAATAGTAGTATGAGATCGGGACAAGTGTGTGATTTAGTGACTACAGGTTTCCCACACTTTATGTTGGTGAGCGGAAATCTCGGTAACATAAAGTATATAAAGATGTGTACCGATATCCATGTAGAGTGATGTAGAAAACGCGTTGAAGGACTAGACAAAACATGAGGTGACAAAAAGATGCAAAAAGTGTAACAAGTGATGAAAGTGAACCTAGGGTGGAAGCACGTGTGTGGATGCTAATGTGTGTAATGTACCTACATGGTTAGTATCATGTGTGTGATGTACTCATCATGTGTGTGTTGTTGACTATTTTCTTCCCATATAGACATACCTGCAAAAGAGAAGACAATCAAGTAGTCAAATACGCATGTATATGTGTAAAAATTCATGTATATATGTAAAGAAACATGTAGAAATAGTATGAAAAAGGAACATGTGTGCCTAATCTGTGATGAGACAAAAGGGTCTAGAAAGGATATCTTATAACTGTTGGTGAAGTGTGAGTTTTTGGGCGATCTCATGCCACTATGGCTAAAGTAGTTTAGGGAGAAAGCTATGTTATTCTCCAACCTATAACTACTTCCTAAGATTGTAAAGAGATCTCTCATCTTGTCTAGTTTTTGGGCAAACCGAAATTCTGGCCGAAGTAGTGTAGGGAGGAAATTTCGTTGTATCCTCAAACTTGTAACTGCTCTCCCCATAATGTTAAGGATAATATTCCCGTGTGAAATCCACTTGTATATGGGGTTTGTAGACTAATCTGAACCCACTCGTTGTAAACTAAATTGTGCCATGGATGAAGATTGTAGAATAAACCAAGAATGAACCCTAGATTGAACTATGAGACTAAACACAGGCCGGTACCATGTGTAAACCCCAAATGATGCCCCCTCTTTGGGGTGCAAGCGACGTCCCAGAGATAGTAGAATGCAGCCCCAAAAGAGGACCAAATATGGATACTAAAAATCTATGCTACGGGGGGAGATGTGCTTGGTAGAGACTAAGGCACAAATAAACAAATGGCTAGAAAATAAGTGTTAGTAAGAACATGCATGTAGAAGACAAGTGCAAGACAAACAAACAATGTGTAAGATATAACATAAGTAGATAATGTAAACACCCAAGAAGACAAGCATAGACCGCACAAAGCGGGTTGCAAACATGGGACATCCATCACGGTGTCGCAAGACACTCAAGGCTTTCATGGCCATAAACAAGAAAGTGTGTACACATAACAAAGGGAAAGGCCCACAAACAAGACAAGTAGTGGCGGAAATAACAAGAAAAAGTGACAAGAAAGAATGGAAGAAAATATCCCTGCATAAAAAATGTTGCACATGAAACACCCATTAGAATGTTAGAAAAATAACAAGTATGTCAAAGCATGTATAACATTGATAATGGAAAGTCCTAAGTACAAAATGAAACAATAGAACCGGTAGTGTATGAATGTGGATGCCCCCAGTATGTAGTGTGTCAAACATTGGTGATGTGTGTAGAAGCTATGTATCCTGAATCATAACTATAAAATGACATGAACACAAATGTGTTTATGGTAAAAATAATGACATACAAGAGATATATCTAACATGTGTAGTAAAGTGAACATGTAAAGACAAGTGCAAGCAAGAGTAAATGCAACCATAAAATGCAATATGTTGTGGATGGATGGAATGGAATGTAGTATGGATGATAGAATTCATGTGCCCCCCGAGTGAATGGAGTTTTATGTAATGAGGTTCATTTATTATGCCCCTTCAACAAAAAGAATGAACCATAAAAGAGAGTGTGTCATCGGGAAATGGTTGAACTATGTGGTGTGTGTAGTGCCTCGTGATGAGTGTGTAGTGATGAAATGTGACATAGAGATGAACCAACCATGTGCATGACCGTATATCCTAATCGTATATCACGGTGATATTAATAGAAAGGTGGTGGTGATTAACCTAAAGCGTATACCACTAAACAATGTAAGAAAAAGTGATGAGAAAACCGATCACTAGATCATGCTAGGAGAAGTGACCCTATAGCCTAAGGCGTATATCACTAATCCTAGGAGTGTCACATGAGAAACATAGGATGTGAGTTGATGATGAACGTGTGAGTGTGATGTGGTCCATTTGTGTTGTATACCATTAATAGTCTAGTATGGACCATGAGACTAGAGTGTGTCATCGGGTAATGAGTGCAGCGCATGAAAACGTGAATATGCAAAATTAGTACTATGTGTGGTAGGATGAATAGGATTTGATTTCATATGTGTAGATGACTTAAGATGTGTAGCATAGTAGATGTAATACACAATATAAGAGGACATGTATGGGAAGTAAAACATGCAATATACGACAACTATGGGGTGATGTATGTAGGACAAAATGTAATATGCAAAATGTAGAATGTGAGAAGATGCACAATGTCTATAGCCTATAATGTAGTGTGAAATACGTAGATGATGTAACATCACATGATGATATGAAGTTCCTAACGTAGTAACTATGGTGCAATACCCATTGTGTGGGATTCATGTGTAGGGGATTCCCTTAGCATAGCCAAGTGTGAACAAAATCACAAGAGTGTGTCATAGGGTAATGATGATATATGTAATATAAACGACTATATGGATGCTTTGGAATATGAATGTGTGTAAATACAAGTATGAGACATGTGGTGATGTTAGGATGGAGGGTGGATGTTTTCCCCCAAGTTCAAAAGATGAAGTAGCCATCATGTAATTTCATCTAAGAGGTCGTTAGTTTCAGGGTCAAAGCCATAGGGTTCTCGTATCAAAACCTGATAAGCGATAGTGTCAGATTGGTCATACAATGAGCCATGGAGGCATAAATGGTACATGCCCATAGTAGAATCCTTATCAGTGAAATGTGGTAAGGGACACCCATGTGCATACCAACAAGTGAGATTATGTGAATAGCCAAGAAAATAACTGTTGCAAATGAATACACGACCAAAGGGCATGGGAAATGATATATCCATATGATCATTATCCAATGTACCTCATATATATGTAAGCCAAGACTGTCCTAATATGAGTGGAGTAGAAGGAGGTATACGTAGAAGGTAGATTGTGAGATGGAATACGCATAGACCATAAGTTGCAGTGATGGTGATGAATCCATAATATAGATGAGGATTATGTGTTGGAGGATAAAGATCTTCAAAAGTGAATCCAAGTCTAGCCAAGCCATCATGTGAACATATAGTGTCATCATGCAAGTAGGATCAAATGGAATATGTTCCCAATATGAATTATTCATGAAAAGTGTGCACATGAAGAGAGGTCGCGGTGATGAAGATGGCACATGATAAGTTGGAGAAGCTAAAACGACATCGATGTAAGGAGATACCCCTGATAAATGACCATAGTAGTAGTAGTGGTAGGGGGAGGCGGTGGAGTGGAAGGAACCACATCAATGACACAAATAACACCCTCAAGTGGTGAAAATGAGGTAGTTCATCCATTGGTTAAGGGTCATTTGTAGTATCAGTGTGTGGAATAGGAAGAGTAGTATTAGGATCTCGATCACAATATTGGTATGCATCACAATCGTGAAGTACATTATATTCAAAACCTTCATGTATGAATTTGACACAATGATGTATGGTAGAAGCATGATGTATGGTGGCAAGCAATGGTCTACCAAGAAAATAATAAGAGATAAGAAAATCAATGACAAATAAAACTATGTTGAGAGTTTTTGGCCCTACAATAATAGGAAGAACAATGTGACCTATGCATGGGTGAATGAACCATCATATGCATGAAGTGAGAGGGATGATGGACTAACATCATGAGTGGAAAGACATAAATTTTCAAGGAATGACATAGGACAAAAATTAAGTTCAGATCCATTATCAATTAAAGTGTGTTTAATACCCACATTGAAAATGTGAATCATAATATGCAAGGGTGGGTCATTATCAAAAGTGTTTAGATCAACGAGAAGATTATATTTGAATGATAAGTGTTGAGAAAATGCATCTACAAAATTTTGATAGACTAATTTAGGATGCATATCAACATGAATGTGAGTAGTAACAAGAAGATGTTGGACTATATGCCTTACATCAGGATGTGCAAGAAAATAATCATTGATTGAGATACTCATGATGACTATACTTTAGAATGATAAGAAAAGAATGAGGACCTTCAAAGCGTGCAAATCGAGTACGCGGGTTCACCAAAATGATTAACTTAAATGGGAAATTATGCCTCTATTCTAGTGTAATCTAATGCTATACAAAGCAATAGAAATAATAGCTAAATTAATTAAGGAAATGCCTTAAGAAACTAAGTGCATTGAAATTTAAAACCGTAATGTGCAAGAGGGGTTAGGAAATCCTTAGTTTATTCAAGAAGGTGTGGGAGTGTGTGAATGAAAACCAAGTGAAAAGAGTAGTAAACGACCACACAATCTGAGAAAGAACATATCTAAGCTCTCTAATTAGATTGAGGCACCTAAAAAGGGATAGGGATGCTTGTGGATGCCCTGGTCTAATAATTAGGCACCTCCTCTGCGGAAATGGTCTTTGAAAACCTCCTCTCCGAATTTTCTTCCTATCACACTAATGTCGTTGTATGATCTCTAATGTCATTGCAATACCCGCATTAAACAATCACCTATAAAACCCCAAACAAAGCATCAAAAACCTAAAAAATAAAGATGCATATGAAGGGTCCGGATTTTCCTCAATGCCACAATGGTGGAATTACTAATTCGAGTGATGCACTATATCTCGGACCCAATGCGTTTCTAGGCGTGTGTGTGCAAATCATGCACTAGGTTGCTCTTGTGCCAGTCGCACTTTGTGAAGTAATGAGTAATAAATAAATGTAGAATGTAATAAATGTGTGCATGGAAATAATAGACTCCCTTCCTATGAAGTGTGATGTAGATGAACGTGCATTGTGTACCTTATGATGGATCTAGATGGATGCAAATGTAGCTTTAGATGCCTTTGATGGATGTAACTCTAGATGATGAAAGTAATTGCTTAGTGCTTGGTCCGTCATTATGGTCATATAAATTTATACTTATATGGTTCTCTTGTTATAATTTCATAATTAACCTCGAAAAGGCTGACCACCAAAAAGATAGAAAGCTCAAATGCCCATAAAGTGCCCAAAAGGTGCAAGTAAAGTGTAAAGAGGATCAAGGAGCTTTGAATGGGACCAGGGTTCCTTGTCTAGGAACCTCACTCAAGTAGAAAAACATAGAATGAAAGTACATACTGGGTGATTGCAGGTGTAAGATCAAAAATACGACAACAAGTAATGTAAAAATGGACAAAGAAATGGGTTAATTATTACTCTTTTCACTCAAGATCCATATGAATAGTAGTATGATACCGTGAATAAATATTGACTCAAAGTTTGTGATTTAGTGACTACATTTTGCAAAGTGGTCCCAACTAGTTATGAATTCATGTTATTGCTTAGTTGGTGATCGTTCTTGAAGTAGTCTATGATTGTCTTAAAAATCTTGGATCTATGTCATCCTGGTCTACTATGTTGATGTGTGTTCCAAATCATGTATTGTTCATATCTACATAAAGTCTATGATATCTCATGTCATAATGGCTATCCTAAGACAATATCAATATTTGAAAGCATGCAAATTAGGGCATCATCACGAAGGTCCTAAACAGAGTCATAAGTATACATCTCAGGGGGGGATTTCCATCACAAGCAAGAGTGTCAAAAATGATCAAAATTGAAGACTAAGAGTATGATAAACTGTGAAATCAGGTATATGATGACTTTTCAAGTAGGGGGAGATGTGATGATCTCAAAAATATGAATAGCATCAAGTGAAAGGTATTTTGGGTTAATCCAATATGTATGATCCGAGGGGAGCTAAGTTGAACCCGAGAAGGTGTTATCACTTGTGTTAGCTCAAGAATGATCTTGAGAGGATCCAAGTAGTTGCATGGGAGATGGATTCATATATGCATTAACTCGAGGGGAGTTTTTTTCTCAAGGATAAGGAATACAGGTTCAAAGATGAATTCGAGTGAGTTACGAAGGTGTAGACACAAAATATATGCACTTGGGTACATTTCTCGATCCTAGAGAATACTAATATATATGATTCCTCCTAACCAAAAACTAGTGTTTAACATATATTTTTGGCCTCTTTGTTTTATCCTTTGTCTTCACTTTGGTCTTACACATTCTACAAGCATGTCGTAACTTAACTTATTTATATTTTATGGCCTCGAACACTAGTGCCTAGGCACGACACTAGCACCCATGTGCTCCTATCCCTCCTAGGTCCTCCTAACCCTCTTTACCATTTTCTTACTCTTCTAGGTCTCTTTTACTTTTTGGGCATATTTTACACTTTTGGGTTAGCCTCCCGGTTGTAAATTACAAAATTGAAACAAGTGAACCATATACATACATAGTTATACCTCTCAAATAAGGGGCCAAGAACTAGTATTATCTATTATCACCTACACTTGCATTTAAAGGCACAAAGGCACTTCAAAGCATCCATATAGCACATTCACTCAAGGGAAAAGTGTTGCATCACTTCTAAATACACAACATAGGAGGGGAAGTGCTGCATCCATTGAGCTACTTTCACCTATCCGTAAGTTCTCTCTAAATCAATGGTTGAATATTCTAATCCTTTACTAAAACAAATTTCCTCTTGAAAACATTAAAACTTCTGATAGTGAACAATCATATAATGAGGAAACTAACATTGATCAAGAAAAATTAGACAAGCTCACTAAATTTTGTTCTCGCTTTACGCGAACACCCTATGCATATTCCACAGTCCTAAATTCCTTACTTGTTACTAAACATGATCGAGATAAATCTACTTTCAAACCATATCCTAAGCCCACTGAAGCTAAGGCCACTTTGTTAATGTTGTTTCTACACTTGAAAATCTTTAATTGCAACCCACAAGGTGTACTTTTACTAAACTACCTTACACACCTCGGCTTCTATTACCGTAGCTTATCGAAATCAATCTTATTACTCTTCCACCACCACTCAATCTTGATCCTTCTCGCCTTCATGGTCATAACTATGATGAAAATGCACATTGTGAATACCATCAATGCATTGGGAATTCTACTAATCGTTTCTTTAACCTTAAACATATTATTTAGGATCTTATTTATAACAATGCAATAGAGATCCCTAAGCCATCTACTTCCAAGTCGGTTAGTGATAATCAAAACATAAAAAATTTCAATAACCCTTTGCCAAAACATGAAAAATAAATTATTTATTCTTCTACCAACCATACATATCACGTTGTGCCTCCTCCTTCATCGGGGCCCCTTGAATATATTTTTGCTACAACCGACATACCACCGCTACCATTACATTATCGATCATGATTATCACGCATCATTTTATTCTCGATTCATTGCATATCAATGCTTTTTTGGTACTTATACCGCCAACAATATCATGGTATATCCATTGGCACTTACCAATGCATGTTCTGCAGGCACTTCTTTTATCTATAAAATGTCTAACATATCTAATTACATTTCCAGTTCCTAAATCTTATGTTCATTTCATTCTTCCCATCACAACTGGGTCTTTTACAATCTATACATCATTCTTGGTTACCTCTAAAATCATAGGTTGTGACATGCTCTTAGGTCTTCCTTGGCTCCGCATTACCCAAGCCATCCCATCCATGCATCAATTTTATCTTAAGTACATCCATAATAAACAAGATTTAACCATCAAAGGTATCCCACCATGCACACAATTACCTCATCCCGCTCTTGAAGTTATTCTTACACCAGTCAAGAAATTTAGTCCTCCTACATGGCTCAAGTCTTGCTCCATCCCTACACCTACCTCTCCTATTCGTGACGGGGCCTCGTGTACCCCCTAAATCTAAATCTAGTTCGGACCTAGCTTTCATATTTTCACATGGCCTACATCACAAAAATTTTGTCCTTATCAATCCATTAGTCCACCCCGTGGTCTAAGTCCCCTACTCAGGAAACCCCTTTGCTCATGTGTTCTTCACATAGGTCTTATTCACGTGCACATAGCTATTCTCCTACACCATGGATCCTAGCTCATGGCCACACGCCTTTATCTCCTTAGATATTGGGCATGGGGATCACCCTTCACTATCATCGATAGAATTCTATCCATCACAAACTTGGGGGTATCACACTTCCCCCACCTTCCATCACTATCGATTGTCTCTAGTACTACACTTCACGCTCCATGCTTAATGTCTAATCTTTCTTACGACTCATACACCTTTGGTACACACAATATAACATCATTATCTGATGACACACTCTAGTGCTACTTGAATTAATTATGAGGGTCCCATTCTTAAAATAACCTCACATCACCTACACTTCACGCTTAGTGCTCCACGATACATGTTTTCTAGCATCTACTTACACATAACACATTCATTTCCTGATGACGCACTCTTTTTTATGATTCATTCTTAATTGTTGAGGGGGAATTTATAAATGAACATCATCTCATACACATTCTTGGGGGGAAACACCACTCCTATCATCTTCACACATTACATATCACACCATCACACTCATACAACATTTGCACATCTTGGTTGCATTTACTCTTGTTAGCTTATTTTACTTACATGTTACACTTTGCTTCCTATGCTAGATGGATTCTTAGTATGTCATTATCTTTTTCTATACACATATGCATGTTCACTTGGTATCTTGAGGTGAATGCAAGACCTATCACAGATTCATACATGATGCATGATGCTCAACACATCTCTTTACCAGTCCCACCGAGGCTCCTAGGGCATCTAATTTTACTACTATCATATTCTACACATCACATGTTCTATCACTTTAGTACTTACTTTTTTATTTAATATCACTATATACTTTTCATTGATTTATACATACGTTGACATATTATTTATCTTTCTAACATGCTAACAGGTGCTACATGTGTAACATTTGTCTTATAGGATCTATACAACCATTGATATCTCTCACTTTTTGTTTTCTTATTTTCTATTGTTTGTGGATATGCCCTATGTCTTGAGTGATCATTGTATGCTTTTGGCAGCTTCAGTCCTGATTTTATTGTGACATTATGAGCAATTTCCCATGTTTGAAACCCACTTTTCGTGGTCCATATTGTCTTCCTAGTTGCTTGTTACATTATATGCTCTTGCATGCTATCTATTATTACTACTAACACTTATTACTAGTCGATCATGTTTGCACGTGCCCATGTTTTTACCATGCGCATCCCCTACCCCTTACAGTATCCATTTTCATATATTCATATCAGCTTTTGGTCCTCTCCTTTGGACCGCATTCTCCTACAATCGTCATGCACCCCAAATGAGGGAGGGCATATATTGGGTAAAAAAATCACCCCTACAATAGCTCAGAGATATAGTACAACACAACATTGTAATAAATCGACACAGGGAACATAGTTACTGATTAGCTCGAGAATCAAACTTGGGCCCAAAACACGAGCAAACACTAATGCCTAGACCTGAAAAGAGCGGTAGGCACTTGTGTCCCCTTGGGCATTAATGTCCCGGGGTAAAAGTAATTATTTTCTCACTCTTACATATTTTACAGGAGTTTTCGAGATCAGGTTCTCTCTAGTAGCGCACTTTCCTCTAGGAAAAAAATTCATTCTATCGATTCTTATAGGGACAAATAGAACAAATCGGAACAATCGTAACAAAAGGAACAAATTAGGGACGTACCATCTACAATGATACTTATCGGGTTATGACATAGAAGGAGAGAAATCTAGACTTCTCTCCCCAACACGCTTCTCTTGGCGTGAGATCTCCCAAAAACTCACTCTTGGCATGAGATCGCCAAAAACCTCACCATATGTATTCAAATCAACAACTCTAGAAAACGAGACAATTTTCTCTCATACTCTCTTACATATCACGTGCATACTTGTTGATATTCTCCATATTATTTATATGCTTAATTGGTTACCTTTTGATAAGTTAGATAAAGGGATTTAGTTCTATTTCCCTAATTAATATGCAGCTTGTTAAGTTACAGAATATGATGTTCTTTATCTAAACAATTTAACATAGTAATGTAATGTGTGTTGAACATGCAGTAAAACTATAGAAATTGTAAAAGATAAGGAGGGTATGATAAACCCTAACACTAATTCATGAAGAGGAAGACTCTTCCTCTCAAAAAAAAAGAATGTAAATGAAAAGGAAAGGTAATGTGATTGTTAATCATTAGACTTCATATTCAATGAAGTCTACCTAGTTAAACCTATGTGGTTATTACACCTCCTTGATTGGTTAAGTTACATTATAATGGAACTTATGATGTTGTTGTCCTATTTTTGGTTAACTATTTGTTAAGCCAGATAAGCGAACTTAAAAAGCAAGCTTAAGTTAAGGAAGTTCTTTAACGATTAATTGAATCTGATATGGAAAAAGAACTTAAGGAGTGTTGGATTAGGGTTTAGCAAGGTCTGTAATCTATTTTAATAATCCAAATTAATTATATTAATAACCTCCTAGGGGTATGTACATCTTGATGAGGTTGTTTCTGTAGGTTATTGGCACACACCAACTGCAGGTTGTACCTTCGGGAAGATTAGGATCTTCTCGAGGATACAACGATGCAGTTGACATGTGGCAACACCCTTCTACATTGATCATCTAGATCTACACACATCTGGACTTGAACTTAGTTTCTCCCTAGGTCCAGTTAGTAGCATGTTTAGGATAGGGAGCAGCCCCTAAGACCCGGGTACCCTAGCACATGGGGTTGACTAAGGTTGACCCAGTATGCCCATTTACCATAAGTCTTCATGAGCCTCTTCTTATCATAAATTATGTTGTTAACCTGAACTAGGGTTAAACCTTGGGCAAGTGGGATGATAGAAGTCAGTAAAAGACATTCTAAATAACAATAAAGTGGGGTGAAGGATGTATTCCAGATTGACGAGTATGTCGTCAAGGAATAACAACATGAATAGTATGTTAGAAATCTTTGGCCAAAGTATCGCAAGTTGTTGGTTGCATTTTCCTATGTCACCTAGCCTAAGGATCGTGATGCAGATGAATATTGGTAGCATATATTCAAATAGGTTCCTTAGACAGATCACTTAATACCCAGAACAAGGTAAGAAAACCAAGTATACATAGTATACGAAAAGTATTCAATACTTAATGTTAATCATGAATAGATTGGTAGTTTGCCAAGTTATGAAATGAATAGATCGGTAGCTCACCGAGTCATTACAGCTGCATATGGTTATCTATTATAAGAATGGTGGTTATGGAATGTGTGTTCTAAATTATGTATTTAGAATAGAGAACATTATTCATGCAAAAAAAAAAATCCCTTGTTTCTAAAGTCTTAAAATGGGAATGTTACAAAATATAGATAACATGAACATTATCAACCTTTTTTATCACGCCTAAGATACCCTCAAAGGTTAAAAAAAAATTATCATCATGTTAGGAGTAAAGTGATTTTAAATTTGTTTATTTCACTATCAAATGAAATCTCTTCTGATAAATGAAATTGCAAATGCCACTAAACTATCACAAGGATAATATCTTGTGTGATTCACAAATATTTCAATGTAAGATTGCAATGGAACAAGAAAAGCTATTTGCAGACATTCAAAATGAAGCAGACACAATTTTTCTCAAAATCGACACATATTTACTCAAATTTGATTAAATGCATCAGCAAGGGAAAGTTTCTAGAACAATCTCAAAGCTTGTCAATGGTTGTACACTTGCAACCACCTTGACATGATCAAATTTAACACAAAAGAGATAAAAAGTTCCTCAGATGATTTCTCAGAAGAATGGGCTCTGTCAAACTTTTCTCTTAGGAATTAGTTTCTGACCTCTAACACTCTAACCATTTGCATGAAAAATTCATGAAATTTATAACATTTCATTTACAACAAAGTTTTCCCCCCAAAACCAAAAACATTCAAGGCACCCTTGTGTGTTACGAATTTGATCGTGACTCCCAGAATGGATTTGCATTTGCAAAAATCGTCGGTCCTCGGAGGAAAATCTCTTCAAATATTTCCAACATTCAATTCTTCACCTAGTAATTCACTCTTCACTTCATGCACCAACTACTTCCTCCTCTACTCTGTCAAATCTGGTTTCTTGCGTACCAAGGAAGGAAATATTGAGAAATAGATCGAGTCCAATAGTCAGATCACATCTTAATGGTAAAAGACATTTTCAGATCTTCCCCACCAAATCAAGATATCAACAGTTCCTTGTGTGCCAAAGAAATATTAGAAAACCAGATCTAATCTGATAGTCAGATTACATCTTAATGGTAAAAGATATTTTCAGACCTTCCCCACCAAACCAGGATATCAAATTAATGTTCCTCTTCATTTGGCATGTAGGAGACACCAAGAAATGATAAAAACTATAAAAATTTACATCCCCAAGAGCTTTGGAGTAGAAATGGTGGAAAATCATATACATACACACAATTTCCGTTGATTTCCCTTTTGCATTTGGACCATCCATGTGGAAGATCCGAGTTAAGATGGGCCTAGTGGTCCTTTTTTACCTTTTACACCCCTTGTGAAAAATTGTAAAATTTCTCACTTTGCTCCGCCCCTCTGCCTTTGAAAAATGGGCCTAACACGTGTCCCAATGTGGGTCCCAGAGAAACCGCGGCTCAATTCTCTCATTTTACATAATTTTGGAAAAAGAAAATTTTCCAAATTTTCCCGAAAGTCTCAGTACCTTCAAATCGTTGACTTTTCAAATTACCACGCATCTCAATGGTGCATTTTGAGATGGTCCCGAAAAATAGATACCTCAAACAAGCGCGGGCTCAACACGTGTCTCAACTCCGGCAGATTTTGTTAAAAGGTTTCATAGTTCACCAAAAGGCGCCATGTGTCCAAGGTCCGAGACAGTCTTCTTTGGTTGTTGAAAAGTCCAAGCAAAAAGGGAGAGTGAGCGGAAGCCTCCAAGTGTCCTCCTGGTGCTTCTTCAAAATAAAACTCAAGGGCCGGTCCCCAAACATGCGCGGTCCCTCCACATGTCTTAAGCCTTTTAGGAAGCTGCTTGAGAAGCCTAAGGAAGGCCCGACAAACCTCCACGTGTCTTTATGGTGCAACTTCAAGATGGTCCCCAAGAGAGAAGACTCTGAATGAGCACAAGCTCACCACGTGTCCCAAGCCTTAGAAAATTCTTTAAAAAAATTAAGTACAAAGCGGAGCCGGCAGAAGCCTCCACCTTTCTCTCTATCGTATCTGTCAAGGTGTGATCCTTATGTAGATTTTTTAATGAGCGTCATTACCACATGTCCACAACCCGCCAAAACTATACCGATTGCATAAAAATTGTCTAAATCCATGTAAAGCAATGGAATCTTCCACATGTCCTCCCGGTGCAACTCCAAGGCCAAACCAAAAAGTGAGTCTTCAAATGAGTGTTGTTCCTCCACCTGGACAGGTTTTGGGTTGAAATAATCCACAAAGTTTTAGAGTGCCCCACCGAGTCGCATCCAACCAAAAAGGGCCACATTTCCACTGATGCAAAGATTTAAATTTGATGGGAAAAACACACCCGTCAAGTCGTAAAAATGCAGGGAAACCACCGTTTGAGCCGGAAGATGAAATTTTCTTCAAGAATAGAGAATTTAGAAATATTGTAAGTTTCAAAACATGATCCTCTGAGCTACATTTAAGCATGTTTCCTCAGGTACCTAGGAAAAAAATGGCAGGGGACAACACACGACCGTGAAAATGGAAGGAAGGAACAACTCGAGTTTTACACCCAATCACGATGTGAAAAAATTCATATGGAAAAGGAATGAATCAACAAATTCTAGGTTTTTAAGTGATCTTTGACCAAGGTGGGGACTAATCATGGCAACCAATGGAGGACAGAGTCTTCAAGCACTAACACGGGGAGATAAAAATGTGACAGAGGCCACAAACTGAGGGATTTTAATGGCAAACAAGGCGAGACTAATTTGAGCACCAACATCGGCCCGAATCAGGGATGGGCACTCCCTGTGAGTGCCACAAGAACCAAATAATAGACCAAGTGCCAAAAAACATCCATTGGGAAAAGGAGTCAGCTTATAGAGCAGAAAACTAGAACCATCTCCAAAAAAAATCGAGAAACCAACAAAACTAGGTCACCAAGGACCAGAATGAGAAAAACACAAAAGACAGAAAGCAACCAAAGAACTATACACTGTACAAATGATGCTCACCATGGTTCTAGGGAATCAATCCAAGAAATGTTTCAAGTACCAGCCATTAACAGGAAATTCGAGCAATTCTCCATCCAATTCTTTCAAGAAGAAGGTATGTTCACCAATCAATGTCAATGGAGTAAGGGCCCATCCATAGTGCATCAAATTTACCATGTTTTCCCTTGTCTTCATGTCTCATACCCCCATAACAGCACAAGATCTCCAATGCTTTGAAAGCTCTGGGTGTTACCTTTTGTCAAATAGCTTCTTCAACTTTTCTCTAAACTTCACATGCCTTTGGTGAGATGCCCTCCTTTCTTCATCAAGTTCAACAATCTGGTTAATGCGAGCATCATATGGACTAACTTCTTGATCTTCTAATTGTTGAATGAACTGATATGAGGAAAATTGCATATGCAGGGGCAACAGAGCTTGAGTTCCATACACCAATTCAAATGGACTTTTTCCAGTAGCTCTTTTAACAGTAATTCTATCATCCCAAACAACAAACTTCAACTTCTCACCCCATTTCCTTTTGTTCAGCTCCAAGGTTCTCCTAATGATCTTTAATAAATTTTTATTGTTGGACTCTGCTTGTCCATTTCCTTGGGGGTTATAGTTGGAGGCATATGTCAAATTGATCCCATATTCTTTACACATTGCCACCAAAGGTTTATCTCTGAATCTCATGGCATTGTCAACAACAATTTTTATTGCACTCCAAACCTACAGATGATATGGTTCAGCATGAAGTCCATGACAATTTGGTGTGTTTCTCTCTTGGTGGGGATTTCCTCCACCCACTTAGTGAAGTAATCAGTGGCTACAAGAATCCACTTATGGCCAGCACTTGAAGGGTATGAAATATCACCAATGAAATCCATTCCCCATTTCTTGAACGGGGCTTCAATTGATACAGGCTATAAAGGAAGGGGGCCCAAGCTTTCGGTCTTCTAGAAAAACACTGGCAACTCTCACATCTTCTAACCAACAAAGTTGTATCCTTGAAAAGAGTTGGCCACCAATAACTAGCCCTCAAGATCTTGTGTGCTATGACTTTTCCAAAAATTCCCCCACAAACTCCTCCATGGAGATCAACAATTATCTTGGGGGCTTCATCTTCAGTAATGCACCTTAAGAGAACTCCTCGTGGTTCTTCTAAGCCAACCCAAAATCGGTGATGACATATTTGTGGGAAGCCAACTTAAGATATATTTTCTGATTTTTACTCAAATATTCAGGCAATATAGATGTCTGAGATAAAAAATTATATCTTTGTACCATTCAAAACTCACCAAATTTTCAAGGACATCCACCCTTCCTTCTTCTACTTCATTCACCTCAATAGTTTGTAGGTTGCTCTCAGCCATAAGTTTAGCTAAGCCCAAACCTCTTACCAATTTTGTGGTTTGGATATCCATGTCATACTCCTGCAACTTGTTCACCCCTCTACATCTTATGTTTGACACCTCCATCTCTGACAAGACATCTTTCACCATGGTGTGGGGAACATAAGCAAAAATTTTAGAGCTTAAAATGTAAGGTCTAAAAACCTTTGTTGCTTTTACTATGGCAAATTTTTGCTTCTCCATAATGGTGTACTTTAACTCGGCCCTCAGTTGCCTTACCGAAAAAAGGAAATTGGCCTCTCAGCCCCTTCATCATCCTTCTACAACAAGACAGATGCAATAGTGTTCTCTGAAGCAAAATAAAATATTTGAAAAGGCTTCTTATAATCAGGGCTACTAAAACATGGGCACAATTTAATGCTTCCTTGATCCCATTGAAAGCCTAAATGACAACCTCTTCCCATTTGATAACTTGGTCCTTCTTTAGCATGCAAGTAATTGGAATGGTCAACTCAACAAAGTTTGATATGAATCTTCTGATAAATTTTATTTGCCCAAAGAAGGACTTAATTCCCTTCTTGGTTCTTGGAATTGGGACCTTGCTGATGGCCACTACCCTCTCATGATCAATCATGACACCATCCTTTGACATAATGTGACCAAGCAACTTGGCTTTTGCACTCCGAAATGACATTTCTTAGGGTTCCGTGAGATACCATATTCCCTGCACCTTATCAACATCTTTTATAAATGTTTCACGTGATCACTTCTTCTCCTAGAGAAAAGCTGTCACATCATCCCGATACACAACAATGAAGTCATTTATATATCCCGAGAATGCTACATCCATTTCTCTCTTAAAATTTTCTCCAACATTCATCAAAGCCAAACGAAATCCTCACATACACATAGGCACCCCATGGAGTAGTGAAAGCAATTTTGATTCTCTCGATTGCTTCACAACTACCTAGTTATACCCAAAGAAACCATCCAAAGTAGATAACAAGTCAGAGCTAGTAACTAATTACAACATGTTATCCATGTTTGGTAAAGGATAATTATCCTTCATTGATGCTCTGTTGATTTCTAAAATCCACGCAAAACCCGATATCACCATTTTTTCTTAATCGGTACTAACTTTGCAACCCAAGAAGAATACCTTGTTGGTGAATGATCTTTCCATCCCTCGCCTTTCTTCAGTTCTTCTTGCATCTTCACATAGAGGAGTGGATTAATCGTCCTCTGCTTTTGTCTGAAGGGTTTTGCATTAGACTCCAAAGGAATTTCATGTTGAAACAAATCCTCTCTGTATGCCTTCAACTCAAAATAAGACCAAGCCAAGAAATCTTGATATTTCTTCAACAAATGGACATATGACTATTTTTCCTCCTTATTTAGATTGATTCCTAACCAAATCTTCCTTGGTTTCTCCTTTGTACCTAGGTCATGCTCTTCAACATCCCTTGAGGCTGCTATATTATCACGTTAATAATGCAATCAACATTATCAAAGTTTGATTCAATAATAACCAATCCTCTAGGAATGGTATTAGTTTTCATTGGATGATGTCTTTTCCAAAAAAAAAATTATTTACCTTATGTTGCACACACCATTGGCTCCCAATCAATACATTGATCAGCAAACTCCCCTTTTTTGTAGAAATATTTTGACCTGAGCATCATCATCAAAAATTTCCAATGTTTAATGTTGTTGGACGACAGATGGCCTTGTTAATGCAGCAATATCATATTCACAATATGGGGACATTGCACAACTATCAAACCGAGATCCCAAAACTGCAAGATTTTCTGCCATAACATTGAACTTCCTATCATGATGCACAATGTTAAATGAATCAAACATCTCAATCAAGTCCCAGAATGCATGCTTGTATTGTTTCATTCTCTGATTTTTAGTAGCATACAATTTTCTGATTTGTTTAACAATTAGTTCTAAATCTCCCTTAACAATGATGTCTTTAACATAGTATTTCCAAGAAATTCTCAAGCCTAACAACAATTCTTCATACTTATCAATGTTGTTAGTACACTCAAAGTTAAGTTTGAAATAAAAAACAAACTCTTCCAAGCTTGGAGAAATCAGAACTACACTGGCACCATTTCCAAATTTGGAGCAAGCTCCATCAAATAGCAAAGTCCATGGAGAGCCTACTTATTCAATACTCTTACATTGATCCATTTTGTTCTCTTTCCCATTATCAAATCCAATAAAGTTATCAGCATCAACACTTGTGTACAACACTTCATAAGATGCATTGTTGGGATCCTCAATGAGGTGCAACATTTTTTTCTCCATACAACTTGACAAGACTGCCCTCAATTGGGATGGTAGCATAGGACATATCCATTTGAACACTCCCACCAACACTTGCAACCCATTTTCTAGACAACAACATACCCCACTTGGTTGGGTAATCAACAATAACATCAAGTTTCAAGCTCCTACTGGGATAAGCTTTAAGTTGTAACACTAAACCTTTCACACATCCCACCACTGGCACCTCTCTGGAATCCATGGTAGTACACTTCCCATATGTTGTTATTACTTTGATATCTAGTTCATTCATGACTTCCAGAGGCATAACATTGCATGATGCCCCCAAATCAAACATACAATTGTGTAGCAATCTATCCTTAATGATCAGAGTGGTGAAGAATGGATCTATATTTAGTTGAGAATCTACCAAGGATGTTCCCAAATAAACCTTAGGTGGTTCACCTAGTTCTTCCAATGCTGGTGGTGTTTCTAGCTCTTCAATGATTAGAGGAGTCTCCACAATGTTTACATTTCTACCTGGGGTACTCTTCTCTTCTTTCAATCCCAAATACTCCAATGCCCTCTTCTTGTGCTTAGGAATCCTAAGCAGCTCAAAAATTGGAACACTAACTTTGATTTGACTCAAAACTTGGGCAATGTCATATGGAACACACTTTGGCAAGGCAACATTGGAAGGGAGATTGACACATTCATCAGATGGCATAGGATTTTTGACAGTTTGGGCATGAGGAGAAGTATGAATCTTGTTTGGGACAGCAAGGCCTTTGGAAGGTGTATCTTTCTTAGGAACCTCTTTAGGAATACTAGTAAGCAATGGAGTTTTAGGTTTGGCTTGAGGCCCTACTCCTTTGACAACTCTACTCCTAGTATTATAATCTTTTTCTTGAGCAACAACAACGTTCATCAACAACTGCCTATCCTCCTCAGATGGGATTCCTCCATCATACTTCTTTATCATTAAAGATCTTAAATATTCAAAGTCATTATTGGGAAATTCAAAAGCTTGTACAATATCTATTTCTAAAGTATGAGAGGGAGGAAGAAGAGGTACCCGGTGAATGCAATCCCAAAAATCAACAGTAGTTCTAGCACTTATTACCTCAGTTGAAGTTGCTCCTTTCTATGAGCTTACGGACACTCCATCATGCATGGATCATAGTCAGTGTTATCATCATCAGCTTCCTCTTCTACTTGTTGATCTACTTCACATGGAGCATGGGGCATGAAACATCTATCACACCAATCAATTACATATGTTTCTTCAACAACAACTCGGCAGCCAAAGGATCAGGCACCATTCTATTTTCCCTAGCTTGGGGATGTCTATTTGCAGATCCCATGGGTCCCTTGCCTCTGTCATCAGATCTCTGCTCATTTCTAGGATGGTTGGCAAATCTGTCTTGGCCTTGTTGCTTATGCTTTGGCCTTGTGAACTCGCCTGGCTAATTTGTATGAGATTTCTTTGACAGCTCCTACCAAAGTTTTCACAACTTCCTCCAAATCAATAGCCTTACTTGCTTGAGGTTTTTCCGGGTTAACCAATTTCACACCTTCCCTCTTAGGAGGTTTTCCAATTGCTTTGATGTTATTCTCAATTTGCAGAGCCATGGTAAAGGCCTTGCCTCAAATTGGTAGGGTTTTTGTCCCTCAAGTAGTAAGAAGCTTTCTTATCAAATGCATCTGAATACTTTATAAGACAAGATTCATCACATGGCCTTAAACTCACAGACAAATCTCCTCAATGTCTTATTAAATCTAGTGTTGAAATCATGCACTGATTCATTAGGATTCTTTTTAATATTCTCAAATTATGACAAAAGAAACCTAGGATCTGTTTTGTCACCATACTGTAATCTAAATGCATTATTCATTTTAGTCCAAGAATCAATGGAATTATCTAGCAAATCTTTATACCAGTTCCTTGCATCTTCTTCCAAAGTATGGATAAACAATTTGATATATACATCTTCAAATTCAATCTCAAAGTCTTCCATCATGTTGATAAAGAGATTTAGGTGTTGATCACCAATTATAGCATTATTTCCTTGGAACTTTGGTAGTCTATTTCTTACATCTTGGGGAACTGCATTTGGATAACCAGATCATCCCTCTAAAATTTACAGGGACTAAAAGTATTTACAACAAATGGAGGTCCGGTGGGGATGGGCCATGTTGTTTTGAGGAGGTGACCTTGGAGGAGAATCAAACCGATAAGGGATAAGGGGTTTTTTGAAACACAGAGTATAACTTCTAAAATTGATATCGCCTAAAGGATCTATTACTTGAAATCCCTATCAACTCTAGAAAACACAAAGGAATGAGAAGCAAATCTTCAAATTCAAATGAAGGCCCCTCTCCAGATGGAGAATTTAATTCCACAAAAAGACTACCAGATTCAAAGGAACTTGAATGGCAATATTCAATGATAGGCTAATCACTTTCATTAATGGAGATCTCTTTTCTTAATCAAGTGATCTCAAATAACTCTCCAGGATCTTCTTCCTTTTCACTTTGTTTTTCCTAGCTCTGGAAATAATGTCCTAGTAGGATCCCTAGCGAAGAAATATCTTCTTCCTTCTAAATTTGCAAATATTAGTAACAAATCTCACTTGACAGAGGCTAAAACACTAGTATTTATCAAAAATCAAATCAACGCGGAGTCACCACTAAGGAATTCCACCTTAGTTGTGCAAATGCACTAAAAAATATGATCTGTCAAATTTCTGTCAACACTAGAAAATGGAAATTGAAAGATCTCGGCCTTTTTCTACCTAGATTTATTAAAGAAAATTAGTGCAATAACTGTAGAAACTGGAAATATTGCACACAACACTTGTAACTTTGAACACTCCTTACAGGCATGAACATAGGATGATGTTGAAACAATGTACTAGCACTTAGAGCATATAAGAAATGTTTACTAGGGCCTGAGTATGAACTATAATCACAATGTCCCCGAAAATGGTGCGAACGGTGTTGGTACCCAAATTGATTCTCCCTCGTGCTTTGAGCAACATTACATCTTGACAGAAGATTAGAGACAAGCGAGACCATGTTCTGTGTCATTTTATAGCCGGAAAGGAATGCAACTTGCTCTTTGTCACTCAGATGTGGAGAAATGGGTAGCACCCTTAATAGGATTTGATCTATCCTCACTACCTTATAATTGTGCCTTTCAACCAGGTGAGAGGACCCTTTTGTAGCCCATTGTTTGTGGAGGAGATGGAGATGTCCTTCTTTGCAAAGTTATCAAGAAGACCTTGAAGAAGATATGATCAATACAACAAAAATATAACTCTCACAAGTTGTCACCCTAGATAATGGAGATATTTTCTAAGCAAGGTTTAGGCTACTAAAGACAATGAAAACCTGATTGCTTCTACATGTTTTTAGTAATAGAAATTATGCATTTGTACACACACAGGACAAACAGGTAGTATGGGTAGGATTGGTTATTTTTAAATGAATTTTGGTGGGAGGTGAGGCAGAGTGGACTTTGATTCACCAGATCTTTTGAGAACTTTTACAAAAGTGGAGGGATTGATCAACAATGAATGCTTCAGAACAACTAAAATTTTCTTTTAACCAGAAGGTGTGTTTTTAGTGGAAGTCCAGATCAGCATGTTTTCACACAAACTTTAAGAATTCAAAATGAAGGCTCAAATTTAAAATTTTAATTGAACATTATCAACATTTGTTTTATCGCGCCTAAGATACCCTCAAAGGATAACAAACAATCTTATCATCATGCTAGGAGTAAAGTGATTTTAAATTTGTTTATTTCACTATCAAATGAAAGCTCTTCTGATAAATGAAATTGCAAATGCCACCAAACTATCACAAGGATAAGATCTTGTGTGATTCACAAAGATTTCAATGTAAGATTGCAATGGGAACAAGAGAAGCTATTTGCAGACATTCAGAAATGAAGAAGACACAATTTTTCCCAAAATCAGACACAGATTTAATCAAATTTGATTAAATACATCAGCAGGGGAAAGTTTCTAGAACAATCTCAGAGCGTCACAATGGTTGTACACTTACAACCACCTTGACATGATCAAATTTAACACAAAAGATATAAATAGGTTCCTCAGATGATTTCTTAGAAGAATGGACTCTGTCAAAATTTTCTCTTAGAAATTATTTTCCGACCTCTAACACTCCAACCATTTGCATGACAAATTCATGCAATTTATAACATTTCATTTACAACAGAGTTTTCCCCCCAAAACCAAAAACATTCAAAGCACCCTTGCATGTTACGACTTTGATCATGACTCCCAAAATCGGATTTGTAAAAAAGTTTTTAGGTCCTCAGAGGGAAAATCTCTTCAAATATTTCCAGCATTCAATTCTTCGCCTAGTAAGTCACTCTTCACTTCATGCACCAACTACTTCCTCCTCTACTCTGTCAAATATGGTTTCTTGCGTACCAAGGAAGGAAATATTGGAGAATCAGATCGATTCTAATAGTCAGATCACATCTTAATGGTAAAAGACATTTTCAAATCTTCCCCACCAAATCAAGATATCAATAGGTTCCTTGTGTGCCAAATAAATATTAGAAAACTAGATCTAATCGACAAATGATTACATCGTAATGGTAAAATATGTTTTCAGACCTTCCCCACCAAACCAGGACATCAAATTAATATTCCTCTTCATTTGGCATGTGAGAGACACCAAGAAATGATTAAAAAAATAAAAATTGCATCCCCAAGAGCTTTGGGGTAGAAATGGTGGAAAATCACATACAGACACATAATTGCCGTTGATTTCCCTTTTGCATTTGGACCGTCCACGTAGAAGATCCGAGTTAAGACGAGCCCGGGAGTCCTTTTTTACCTTTTACACCCCTTGCAAAAAATTGCAAAATTTCTCACTTTTCTCCACCCTTTGCCTTTGAAAAATGGGCCTGACACATGTCCCAATGTGGGTCCCAGAGGAACCGCAACTCAATTCTGCCATTTTACATATTTTGGGAAAAAATAAAATTTTCCAAATTTTCCTCGAGAGTTCGTACCTCCATCGTTGACTTTTCAAATTACCATGCATCTCAATGGCACATTTTTAGATGGTCCCAAAAAACAGAGACCTCAAACAAGCGCGTGCTCAACACGTGTCTCAGTCCAACAGAGTCTGTTAAAAGGTTTGAGAGTTCAGGGAAGGTGCCATGTGTCCAAGGTCCGAGACAGTCTTCTTCAGCCGTTGAAAACTCCAAGAAAAAGGGAGAGTGAGCGGAAGCCTCCAAGTGTCCTCTTGGTGCTTCTTCAAAATAAAACTCAAGGGTCTGGTCCCCAAACATGCGCGGTCCCTCCATGTGTCTTAAGCCTTTTAGGAAGTTGCTTGAGAAGCCTAAGTAAGGAAGGCCTGGAAGAAACCTCCATGTGTCTTTATGACGTAACTTTAAGATGGTCCCCAATAGTGAAGACTTTGATTGAGTGCGGGCTCACCACGTGTCCCAAGCCTTAGAAAATTTCTTTAAAAATTTGAAGTACAGAGTGGAGCCATGGAATCCTCCACCTCGTTCCTCTATCGCATTTGTCAAGGTGTGACCTTGAGGTAAATTTTCAAATGAGTGCCACCACCATGTGTCCATGGCCTACCAAAATTACTACCAACCGCATAAAAATTTGTGTAAGTCCTGGGCAAAGTAGCGGAATCCTCCACATGTCCTCCCGATGCAACTCCAAGGCCAAACCAAAAGGTGAGTCTTCAAACGAGCGTCATTCCTCCACGTGGACAGGTTTTGGGTTGAAACAATCCACAAATTTTTAGAGTGCCCCACTGAGCCGCATCCAACCAAAAAGGGCCACGTTTCCACTGATGCAGAGATTTAAATTTGATAGGAAAAACACACCCGTCAAGCCGTAAAAATGCAGGGAAACCACCGTTTGAGCCCGAAGATGAAATTTTCTTCAAGGACAGAGAATTTGGAAATATTGTAAGTTTCAAAACATGATCCTCTCGAGATACATTCAATCACGTTTCCTCATGTACCTAGGAAAAAAACGGCAAGGACAACAACACACAATTGCGAAAAATGGAAGGGAAGGAACAACCCGAGTTTTACACCCAATTGACAAACACCTTTAGATGGACAGAGGAACGAATCAACAAATTCTAGTTTTTAAGTGATCTTCGACCAAGGAGGGGACTAATCATGGCAACCAATGGAGGATAGAGTCTTCAAGCACCAACACGGGGAGATAAAAACGTGACAAAGGCAACAAACTTAGGGATTTTAATGGCAAACGAGGCGAGACTAATTCGAGCACCAACATAAACTACTTTCATTCTGTTTCAGCTATTCATCTGCCTAGATTAATCGAAATTATCTAATTCATCTCCTCTCTCTCCATTGTTTAGGGTTTCATATTATTGTATGTTTTTGCTTGTCCATTTATTGTATTTTATCATTTGTACATCATACACTACAATAGTTACTCTAAAATTTAGATTTAATTAAATTTATATTAAATAAAAAGGATGAAGAAAACATGTTACAAAGTAAGGGATGAAGATCAATATGGTGTGTACTCTTTCGGGGAGTTATGGAGTAGAATTTTTTTCCATGAAGGAGATTAAGGGCATGATTGAGTAGGCATAAGAAATTGAGCATCTAGTGTCAAGGTCGAGTAAGTAAGTTCTTTTGATAAACATGTGTTGAAAACCTACAATTGCTAATGAAGTGTGCCTACAAGATTGAGGTTTTTCAAGAAAGGGGAGTTTGTTTAGTTTGAAGAAGCTAAAGAAACAGAGCATCAAGTTAAGGCCTAAAAGAAGTGTATCGGTTCAAGAAGAGTAGTGTACACATTCATGGATCTGTCACATCACCAAAGTCAAGAAGTGAGTGCAAACCAAGAAGTTGAGCAAGTATGTTTTTATATTGTTTTCATTGTGTCGTGTCAATTTTTTTATGTCTAATTTGTCATGTATCCTTTGTCATATATGTCAAAGGGGGAGAGTATGCTTAGAAACAAGAAGTTAGGAATCTTATAGGTGCTTATGTGTATGGTTTCCATCAATGATAAAGGGGAGATTGTTAGGAAATATGTCTATGTAGTTTTCATTGATGGAAAAGTGTCTTAGGTTTCTCCATAAGGTGTCAATCAAGGTCAAGCTTGAAGGCTGATTGGTAGTGAAGAGATGAGGTCATGATGTCCAGTTGAGTAGCATGGTTCTTTGTGCATGTCAAGCTTATATGGTCATGATATAAGTTTCGAGAGGATGAATGAGGTCCAAAAAGGTCAATATATTATGTTTAAGGTGTTAATGAGTCTGTAAGATGTCAACTAGATCATTCCATGTGAAGTTTGTGGTGAAGCGGTCATTCTAGGCCTAATCTTAGACATAGTCCAAGCGATGGTACAGTGACATGAAATATGGTACATGGTATTCTAATATAAGTGTGTAGAAGGTGTTGTGACATGGTATGCCAGTGTGTACAAGGTATACAATGTCAAGTTTTAGATATATAATGCATGTTGAAGGTCCTTTTGAAGCATAAGTATGAATATTAGTCAAGAAGACATGGGTAAGTCTTAGTGGTTGGAAAGATAAAGAGGTTTTCAAGTCAAAATGAGACTTGAGACAGGTTGGAGGAGGTCATCATACTGTTCTAGGTAAAATTTTAGATCAAGGCATTGAAGACAACAAAAAAATTGATTTTGGTCATACCGACCTTTTGAGAAGGAAAAAACTAGCTCGATGGTGAACTTCATTTGTTCAACCACACGTTTGAGATTTTATTCGACCCAAGGATTTTAGGGATGCTTTGGCATATATCTAATATCATTTTGTAAAAATAATAAATCATTTTTAACGTCAGACATTTATGAACAATCATTAACAAGCTAAACATGTCTAAAACCCTAGTTAAACCCTAGACTTAAAGCGATAGGAGAAATATGTATGGTGTGGTCTCTAAATGGATTGGAAATGATGGTATACTTGACTTAGGGTTGTAGATGAATCTTCAAGGTTCATGATGGTGGTGGTTTCATGTTCTAGGTCAACCAACAAGATGTTGGAAAACCCTAGTTTTGTGGAGATTTGTAGTTTAAAGTCTAATGTAGAAGTTTCATGAAGAAAAGTGAGTTGTTCTAGAAATATAGGGAGGTGGTATAAGTGGTAATGAAAATTTTTAGTCAATTTTTGTGAAGGAAATTTTTGTAACAGTCTCACAAGTCACCCTAGTTCTTTTGGCCTTAAGTGCTAAAACCTGGTCATAATGGTTTGAGATGGGTTTGATGGATTAGCTTTTTGGAGCAGTATGATATGAGATTAGATGTAAGAGTCTCACATGATGTGTTTGAGGCTTTGTTTTGATCTGGAAAGGTGATTTCTTTCTTAATCCCTAATGTCCTAACTATCCCTATTAGGCTTGTCAAGAAGGCTAGTTGGAACATGTATGCTCATGAGATTTTCTCCATATGACCTATGATTGTGAATTCTTGAAGAGGCGTAGAAGGTTTTCCTTGATGTGTTCCAAGTTGTTTGTGTGCTTATAATTGGATTTGGATGTGATGGAGCATGTTATTCTCAAGACTTGTTCTTGAGACCTAATAGCATGATTGAGAGCCTTGTTCCATGTATTAGAGGTTGAAGTGAGTTATTTAAAATAGAATACTTCATGATATTTCCATACATATTATATTTAAGTCTTGGTGATTTTATTTTATGTGCCAAGTTGCTCATTCTTAAAGACCTAAATTTGAGTATGATCAGCATGCTTAAGCGAGGTCAGAGAGTTAAAGGTCTTGGAGTATGTGATCTGTTTAGTGGTGTCTCATGAACATAGAGAGTGAGTTGAATTCATGTTCCTTTAGTACATGTGCCAAAGAAGTCTTGACAAATTGGTTTATGGTGTGATCGTGTTTGTTCTTAGAGATTGGGTATTTAGGTGCTTAGACCTAGTTGGGATAACTTGCTTCTTGGTGTGATTCATGGTGTTAGTAGCTAATGCGGAGCTTCTTGTGATTTTGATTGTGTCTAGAAGATGTTCTTGACTCTTGTGGAGCTAGAGGAATCTTGGTAAAGCAAGGTTGAGGCATGGGGGTTCGAATGCATTCATTGAAGCTAAAAGACCTTGTTTTAGGCCTATTTGAGGTGCCCTGAGCTAGTTCTTGATGGTGTGACCCTTTCTGACCTGTATGGTCTCTATTATGATTTATAAGTGAGTGAAAACTATATTTTTATATTGACATGACCATCCTTAATGGTATTAGCCGACTGTGTGTCATTTGTGGGTTGTGTCAAGTATAAAAGTGTAATGCATTTTGTTCATTTTTGTGTGTGTGATGATGGGGATGTGAGTGAGATAAAGGAGGTGAAAAAGAGTATAGAGGGTTCAAGGAATATTTTAGAAGATGCATGAAGAGTTAATAACAATAGAGGAGGAGATGTTTAAGGTGATTGGATGCAATCAAAGCAAATGAGGAAGTGCATTTAAGCGAAGTAGGAGAAGAGGTTGTCTAAGAGAATTTGATGTACATGGAGTTGAAATTGTGATCATAATCTATTGTAGGAGAAATAATAATTAAGTTCTCTTCATCTTCGTATGGTTGAGTGGGTGCTTGATCTTCTTGGGGGTTTTATCATCCTTGTATAGTGGGTGTTATACTAAATAGGGGTGAGTGCTTCACTAAAGAAATCTTGTGTGATGTGTAATATTCATGCAATTCCTTTATTTTTGTAATATAAGCAAAGGTTCAGTGGTTTTTCTTCCCCTTGAGGGTTTCCCACATATATTTGGTGTTCATGTGTTCTCTCTTGTCTCTTGCACTTGTAAATGGATGATACAGACTTAGTAAATTGACATTGTTTATGGATGTTGAATGGATGGTTTGAATGATGAATGTATGTAATGGAAAATGAAGTAAAAGTTTTTATATGATTGATTCACCCCCTCTCGGTCCACTATGCTACCGACAAATCCTCGTATGTAAGAGTTGTTGTATCTTTTTACCAATTGTGTGATTGAATGTTGAGGTATCATTTTTCCCATTCTAAATGTTGCAAATTAAATTGGTTGAAAAACACCATGTGTTTTTTCATTATTATGTGTTTAATACCCAATTTTAACTTATGAACACCATTTTTGTTGGGGTCTTAAAATAAGTCATCCCATGAGGACAAATCTATAATGAGGCTTTAACTAATAAAGCGTCTCAAACCCTTGACGTTCACTATGTCATTTATTATTCCTCCCGACCTTAAGAAATTGAGACTTCCATGTCATTGTCTAGTGGAATTCATATGCAAAACCATATGTAAGAGTTAGTGTATTATTATATCAACTATGTGATTGAACATTGTGGGTATCATTTTTACCTTCAAAATATTGAAAATAAAACTATACCCAATTTTAACTTCAACACCATTTTTTTCCATGATCTTAAAATAAGTCTTCCCCCACAAGGAAAATCCTCTAATGGGGCTCTAACTACTAATGTCTCTCAAACCCACAACATACACTATGTCATTTTTATTCCTCTCAACCTTAAAAATGGAGACTCCCAAGCCCTTACGTAGTGGAAGTCATATGTAAGACCGTACGTAAGTGTTATTGTATCCTTCTACCATTTGTGTGAAGAAATTATGTGGGTATCATTTATTCCCCTTTTACATGTTGCAAACAATTCTAGTCAAAAACAAATTGTTTTTTTCACCAGTAAGTGTTTTGTACCCAATTTTAACTTATGCACATGGTTTTGTTAAGATATTATAAACAAGTCAACACCCATGAGGTAAATCCCGTAATGAGGCTCCAACCAAAAATCCTCCCAAAACCATAACGTACACTATGTCATTTGTTATCCCTCTCGACCTTAAAAAAAAATGAGACTTCCAAGCCCTTATGTATGAAATTCATATGTAAGCCCATTTATAAGATTTATTTGATCCTTCCCCACAGTGTGTGATTAAATAATGTGGGTATAATTTATTCCCCTTGTAAATGTTGTAAACAACACTAATAAAAACACCGTGTGTGTTTTCACCATAGACGTGTTTTGAACCCAATTTGAACTTATGCACACCATTTTTAGGATCTTACAAACTTTTTAGCCTCCATGATGGAAATTTTGTAACAAGCTTCTAACCAATAAAGCCTCCCAAACCCACCACGTGACACCGTATCATTTATTAATCCTCCGACCTTAAAAACTAAGACTCCCAAATCCTTTTGTAGTGGAAGTCATATGGTATCCCTTTGCCAAACGTGTGATTGAACATTGTGGGTATCATTTTTCCATTCTAAATGCTCCAAATGAAACTGGTCAAAAACATAGTGTCTTTTTAATTAGTACATGTTTTATACCCGCTTTTAACTTCTAAACACCATTTTTAATTGGGTCTTGAAATAAGTTATCCCCCACAAGGACAAACCTATAACAAGGCTCTAACAAATAAAGCCTCTCAAACCCCCATGTACACTATGTCATTTATCATTCCTCCTAACCTTAAAAATGGAGACTTGAAGTCACCGACTAGTGGAAGTCATATAAAAGCCCATATGTATGAGTTATTGTACATCATCCTTCTCGCTAACCGTGTGATTGAATGTTGTGGGTATCGTTTTTTCCCTTATAAATGTTGCAAACAAAATTGTACCTAGTTTTAACTTATAAACATTGTTTTTTTGTTGGGATCTTAAAATTAACTCAAAGCACCCATAAGGAAAAAATGTAACAAGTCTCCAACCCATAAATACTCTCAAACCCATAACATACACTATCATTTTTTATTCCTCTCAATCTTAAAAATTGAGGCTCCCAAGCCCTTGTGTAGTGGAAGTCATATGTAAACTTGTACATAAGTGTTATTATATCCTTCTACTAGTTGTATGATTAAACGATGTGGGTATCATTTATTCCCATTGTAAATATTACAAATTAAACTAGTCAAAAAACCCATTGTTTTTCACTGTATGTGTTTTGTACCAATTATAAATTATGCACACTATTTTTTTGTCAAGATCTTAGAAACAATTCAGCCCCCACGAGGGTAATCCCATAATGAGTATCCAACTACTAAAGTCTCCCAAACACACAACATGCACTATTTCATTTGTTATTCCTCTCGACCTTAAAAATTGAGACTCCTAAGCCCTTGTGTAATGGAAGTCATATGTAAGCCCATACGTAAGTGTTATTGTATCCTTCGCCAGGTTGTGTGATTAAACAATGTGGGTATCATTTCTTCCCTTTATAAATGTTGTAAATGAAACTAATCAAAAACACATTGTGTTTTTCACCAAAGACGTGTTTTGTACCCAATTTTAACTTATGCACATCATTTTTTGTTAGGATCTTACAAACAAGTCAACCTTATGAGGGAAATCACATAGCGAGTCTCCAACCAATAAATACTTTGAAACCCACCACGTACAAGATGCCATTTATTATTCCTCTTGACCTTAAAAATGAGACTCCAAAGTCCTTGCGTAGTGGAATTCATATGCAAGCAAGTACGTAAGAGTTATTGTATCCTTCGCCAACTATGTGATTGAACATTGTGGGTATAATTTTTTTCCGTTCTAAGTATTACAAATGAAATCGGTCAAAAATAATGTGTTTTTCACTAGTACATGTTTAATACCCATTTTTCAATTTTGAACACCATTTTTGTTGAGATCTTAGAAATATGTCACCGTGCCCAGTGAGAAAAAAACTATGATGAGGCTCCAACCAAAAAAGCCTCTCAAACCTAGCACACACACTATATTATTTGTTATTCCTCCCGACCTTAAAAATTGAGACTCCCAAGTCACTTCCTATTGAAAGTCATATGTAAGGACATACGTAAGAGTTATTGTATCATTCACAATTGTGTGATTGAACATTGTGGGTATCATTTTTTCCTTCTAAATGTTGCAATCAAAACTATACCCATTTTTAAATTTTGAACACATTTTTTTAGTTGGGATCTTAAAAATAAGTCATCCCCATGAGGAAAAATATGTAACAAGGCTCTAACCAATAAAGTCTTTCAAACCCACAATGTACACTTTGTCATTTGTTATTCCTCTCGAACTTAAAAAAATTGAGACTCCCAAGCCCTTGCGTAGTGTAAGTCATATGCAATCTCGTATGTAAGTGTTATTATATCCTTCTACTAGCTATGTGATTAAATGATGTGGGTATCACTTCTTTCCCTTGTAAATGTTGTAAAAAAACTAGTTAAAAACATAGTGTGTTTTTCACCGCACATGTTTTGTACCCAGCTTTTAACTAATGCACATCATTTTTGTTAGGATCTTAGAAACAAGTCAACCCCCATGAATGAAATACCATAACAATTCTCGAACCAATAAAGCCTTCCAGACCCACCATGTACAATATGCCATTTGTTATTCATCCCGACCTTAAAAACTGAGACTCTTAAGTCCTTGTGTAGTGGAAGTCATATGCAAGCCCATACGTAAGAGTAATTATATCCTTCTTCATGTTATGTGGTTGAACGTTGTGGGTATTATTTCTTCCCCTTCTAAATGTTACAAACAAAACTAGTCCAAAAAAAAATTGTTTTTAACCCATTTTTATATTATGTAGAACATTTTTGTTGCGCTTTATTTTTCAACAAGTTGTTTTTTTACTACCTCTATTTTTCAAGGCAACCACTAATAATAAGTTGTCTTCATAAACTTTCATCATAAAATCTTGTTGAAATAGATGGTATGTTTTTGAACCTTATGTGATTTTGACCATGTTTTTCATTTATCAATACTTGTTTTTGTTTGCAAGATGAGCGAAATGTGGAAATGGGAGAGTATGTACACTCTCCAAGTGCACGATGTATGTGATGAAAAACCCTTTTTCAAGTGAAGACTTAAAATGGAGTCCTATTGGTGGGGAAATGGGACAAATATTTGTACAATGATCCATTTTTTTAGGATTGGGGCCTTTGTAAAGGGTGAAGACTTATTTCATAGTGTAGAGAGTACATTCATCCGCACTTATACAACAAAGATGTACTCCTGGTTCATAGCTTTGTTTACTTTTATGATTATTCCACATTTCAGTTATTTGAATTTCACATTGTGAATATCATATCAAATAATTTTTTATTTAATTGTAATGTTTCTAATAAATAGAAATTGATGTGCATTTGGTCCCGAGAACAACATGAACAAACCTCTAACAAAATAAATAGGTAGTAGGTTTTAAAAAATACGGTTGTCAATGTCGCTTCATTGTCAAAGTTGTGTATGGGAAACTTGATGTGGAAATCATTACATATAGTGATTGGTTTCATAATGATTCAATTGGAGATTGTTGTCATGGTGTGAATGACATTAGTACTAAATGCGTACCACTTTTTCTCTAATTTACTTCATGATCGTAAAAATTACAAATTGTCTCTTCTATTGATGGGTGTGTCTATGGACACTATATACGAAAGACATATCCTAGATCATGTTATGGTTGGCATGCTCAATAAGAGAGGTCAATGTTTAGCTATAAAGGATGTTTTAAATGCTTGGGAAAGGGTATATTCAAATCCGGATCAAAAGCACATTGATGATGTAATGAGTGTCAATTTGTGGCACATACAAGAGAGGGATCATTTTTCTATTTTCAATAGTATCAAAGAATTAACGTACCATTTATTACGGGATTTCGAATCCTTGGATGTGCAATATGATGGTATGACACTTGCACAACTCCGTCATCTCAATGGATTCTACATTTTCAACCAAAAATATGGGGTAAGTCTCCAATTGGAGATATTATAATTTTTGTTTGATGTAACAAATACAAATACACATCATGTATATGTTTACCATGATTATATTACTTTGTTCATTTAGTACAAATTATAATAATTGATTCTTTTATACCTCACCTCATGGGGTATATCATCACCCAATATGGTTGAAGACATATGTGGGTGGTTGTAAGAGGTGCATAAATGGGGAAAGAGATTTGTAGTGACTAGAAAGTCAATTCATTCTGACAAATGATGTTGCAAATCAAATTCAAACCGTCAAGTGTGATATTATTCTTGAGAAATATTTGGTGGCTATTTTGTATGGATTTTTGTTTATTAGCAAGGCATTCAAATATGAAATATCATTCACATCAATTATTATCTATAATATAGAGCTATTTTTGTATGTCTTGTTTTTTTACATTTGGCACACCCAAAGGGCATGGATAAAGAATGCTTACATTAATCATTATGAAATAAAATAATTATAATATATATTTTATTGCTTAAGAGTTGACTTATCGTAGTATATGTGTTATAGGTACACCTAAAAGGACATTGGGATGAAGATATTTCAGAGGTTGGGTGTGATCATGTGTGTAGTGGACGAGTGTGAAAGTATGACACTAATCCCAATAAATGAATTATTGGAAGATTTCAAGCATAAAACCAAACTCATGGAATACTTCAAGAAGACTTGATGTGAAAACCATGGACGAACTAGTGAGTGGAAGATTTGCAAACATGTAGCTATTTTTAAAAAATATTGTTTTTTAGGTTATGTTATATTACTCATTACACATCTATTTATTTGTAGCTATGTGGGCCAAAAAAACCCAAAATTTCACATGTTTCAACCATGATACTAATGCATCCATTAATTCCTACCAATGTTTATTAAATACATGCTACCTTTTTTATCGAAAAGGAAATTTATAAGACAAATGGAAAATCTATTTTATACTTTTGTGTGTATAGTGGAACCATTTTACTAGCACGAGAGGAGGTTGAAGTTGCCTAGTTTCATAACTAATTACAAAAAAGAAAGGAAACTTTTAACTGTTGAAAAAATGGCTAAGGCAATCCCAGATACGAATTACATTGCAGTTGATCATCTGTCATGTTTGTATATGGTGAGAAGCCAAAGTTCTAGCATGATTTGTTATTTATTTAGAATATATGGCCCACACTTGCATGTATGTGATTACTCATGGGATATGTGGGAGAACACTTGCAAGCATGTTATCAAGGTTTTAGAGATGAGAAGGATGGATGCGCCAAGTTGTTCACAATAGCCATAGATTGTGGAAGGTATGAGACCTCTTTTGATTTTTTATTGTTTTTTGTCTAAAATTCATAATACAAAAAATGCATGTTTGAGGTGATCATACATGTGCAATAGTTTCATTTAATTCGATAATGTGTGTAGTACATTCAAAGTTCGAGGTAAGGCTATGGGTTTCGTTATTAATTTAATATCGAGGATTTTTTTGGTCTAAGTGCAATTCTCAATGCTTACTAAAGTCAACACATATGACAATTATCATTCATTGAAGGTGCTTAAGAAGTTGAATGAATTTTGAAGTCCTTGTTTGACATGACAACACATAAGAATGAGAATATTTGTGTTTATGTAGATTGTGTTGAGAGGTTTAGGAGAGATATTGAAGAATCAAATGCACTACTATTCCATTTCATTCCGAGATAGCATCGCGAGTGTGAACACTTCCATCCTGGATGCATCCATGGTTTAGTGCAAGTAAGAAATGTGATCGTGGCGATCGTCAAAAGATATAATCATACAATGTTTAAACAACCATGTGGAATACTATGAGAGCTATGCATTTCTTGACAATAATCATGTGAAGAGGAAAGAAAAACAACAATCTAACTCCAGTTAGTGCGAAATCACAACACCCCCAAATGAGTTATGGATCTACTTTTCTAAGGCAGGGTCATTTGGTGTGATTTGCATAACATTGGATCATTCCCCAAGCTATGGGACTTGCAAATGGGAATGATCCTTCGAGAAGGTTGGTTCCTCTTCCTAAACTACCTGCCACAAGCTATTCTAGTGCAGGCAAGCTAATCTAATCCTAATCTAACTTCCAAGGAGACAAGGAGAGAAAGAAAACTGGAAAAATAGAGCCTACACTAAAATGGTGATACACCAGAGAAGGAAAATGTTGATCATCTATCAAAACTGCCATGGAAACAAAGAGAGGTGAGCAATGGAGAGGATGGACAAGTGCATCATAGACCAGAGATGGACTTCACACAGAAAATGTTCCAAAATCCCTAAAAACACAGCTCCAAAACCTATAAATGACATTCAAACATGCACAGATGCCCTGCAACAATGAGAGGTAAGAAGAAACAACCAAAAATGAGCAAAGGATGGACAAATGCATCACAAAAACACATTTTTATTGCTCCAGATTTACACAGTGCACCATTTCATGGGCAAGAGGCAAAAAAATGCCATTACAGAGTAGGGGAGGAGGTTCCAACTCCATTTTCAACCCTAGGGAAGAAAAGAAGAGGGAGGCAGAGAAGAAGAGTGAACAACCACTAACTAACTTCTCGAAATGATGCCTCTGTTACATTTTATAGAAAAACACGAGAAGAGAGGGAAAACGTGAAAAATCAGATCTTCTGCTCCAACCACTGACAACATTTAAAAAATTGGGTCAAAAATTCAAGGATCCATCTGCAAAATCCATTCCCCAACGTATTTTGTCTGCTCGAGGGAGAAAAGACCCAAATTTCATTAAATTTGGTGGTTGAAAACTGGTTCTCGCATTTTTTCCATGCCAAATCATGTTTTGCAATTTTCTCCCACAAATCTCCACCAAAATGCAAAATTGAAGACTCAATGATGAAGATAATCTTTAGATATTTCCATTGGTACCAAGATTGTCAAAAACGAGCTCTGACCAAAAGATATGGCTCTCTGAGTATTTCCTTTACGTTTTCTGCCAAAAAAATAGCTTAGGAAAATTTGGCACATTTCCCCACAAATCCGCTGATGACATGGCATCCATTGGGGTCGGTGGAGGCAGGGCTCCTTTTTTTCCATTTGCACCTTTTTCACAAAAGGGAAAAATTCTATTTTTCCTCCGAAGGCCCGCCAGCCCGCTGCTGGTTTGGGCCTGCCACATGTTGCTTATGGGTTCCTTCGAGATGCAGCCAAAATTTTGACTTAGAAACTCTTTTGGTGAAAATTTCCAAGTCCCCAAAATCCTCTGCCAGCCCACCTTAGCGCCTTTGCATAAAATGATGCCACGTGTCCCTTTGGGACTTAGTCAAATTTTCACTTTGTTTCCCTTTGCGGGCTCACGGGAGCGCCAATGACTTTTGCGCTTTTAACCCAAAAAGTGCTAAGTTCTCAAATTATTTCCCCACTCCGCCGGCCCAAAATTCCTTGGCAAAACTCTCTCCCAAGCTCCATAGGTCTGCCTTGGGCAAATTTTCCTCCATAACTCCACCGAGTCATAACTTGAGAAATACAAGGAGTTAAGAGGAGTTCTTTACCTTTCTGGAAAGGGGAAGAAATTCTCTATCTGATGGAGAAATTTCCAGAAATCTTTGAGTGCCTGAAACTTGTGAAATTTTGACTGAGGCACAAAGAGGAGTAAGTTAACCCAAAATAAGAGGGAGCTTATTTTGGTTAACACAGCCCATTTGACAAATCTATTGTAACTAAGTGTCAAGCTATTATGAATGATATGGGTGGGTGTAATATATTTATCACAAGGGTTTTTAAATTTTTTATTAGAAACAGTAACTCCATCAACAATTATTTGTCATAACTAGCATCCCAATTTCCAAATAAAAGTCCTCATCGTCGGTTTTCCTTCTTAAGTTGTTTCCCCCTAACTTGTCGTGTACCTTTGATTGAATATTATACTTCAAATTTTCAATCCCAATTTTTCTACCCTAATTTTGCGTTGATGGAAATTATTATAGTCTCGCATTTTTATGTTTTTAATTCATATCTTTCAAGTCTATTTTGTGACTTTTGTGCATTCAATGTGTATGTGAACTATATTAGTGTGCTTGACATATTTTATTCTAGGACCATTGTTATTTTATTCATGCATTATTTTATTTTATGTTGAATTTGTTGTTGTGTTTTGATGCGGGAAGTTGAAGCTGGTGCTGAAATACATTGAAAATTATTGTTCATTTTATATAGAAAAGGGGAAAATACTAATAATGTTCATATTTGTATGGTGAAGTGACATCCTTATATGGCAAATTAAGTGACATCCTTTTTGTACAATGGAAATTGTATACTTCCGTTGTTGGAAGATTATAAAAATCTCATTTTGCATTTTGATCGACCAAAAAATATTATATATGCTCACCTTGTATTCCCTTTTATTTTAGATTTATTTTCGATGGGAAATTCATGCAAAAAATAACTTGTCATTTTCATTACTAATTTACTTTTTTACTATGCAAAAATCAGTTTACTAATTTACTTGTCATTCTTCATTCCCGTGTAGAGAAACTATACATCAACTTAATTTATTTTCATAAATGGGTTGATTGATCCAAACAAATGGATCAATGTTTATATGTAGTGTATTAATGTAAAAAAGTGAAGATGATGAAATATTTTGAATTTTTATGTGCATAGGCCCAATTTTTGTCAATACTACTTCATCTCCATTTTTATTTCTTGTAATTATTCTTTATTCATTAACCTACTCAAAACAATTATTATCATACACTATATAACTTAGTTTTAGGGTATTCTTTGAATTATAATCTTAAGATTTTTTTAAGAGTTGTCAACGAATAACAATGCACATTAGGTTCTTCAATTATAAGTATCTTGAAACATGAATTTGGAAAGTTAAGATTGGAATAGTTACCCTACTTTGCATTTCCCACTTATGACCACATATAAAACTTGGGATTATCAATATAATATGGCTATTATTAAAGTACAATAAGTATGAATAATCACCATTGAGTTCTTAAATATTACAATTACAATGTGACATTATCCTAACGAGGAGTCTAATCAACACTCTCATCGGGATAGCCACCGCCCGTCTAAATAAGGATTATCACTTGTCTCTATGACACTTTACAATCTTTAAAATAGTTTTTACACTAGATAATTGATTTTCCACCAGATTTTTATTTGCCTCGCAGATTTTTTAGGTGGTTCATATTCACCAGCCAAAGGCCTTCAATTTCAACCTCCATTTCCATTTTCTTCTCACTCAAGTCTCCAAGATTTTGTTGTCAAAACTGAAATCTTCTTCTGCATTTCAGTTTTCTAGAAGGCTAACCTTTCACTATCTCATCCATATATCTCTACCTTCTTTGATAGAATTTGTACATTAACGAGATCTAAAACCAACCTAATTTAGAAATAATCGAGGTTTACTCGAGAGGGGGTTTATTCTTTGTTGTGCAACCCCAACTTTGGATGACTCCCCCAAACATGGTAGAAGTTTGGATGTCTTCTTTTCCTAGGATCTACACATACAAAAGAAAACCGAACATCAAAACATGTATTAAAGGATTGAAAGAAAGTAAGGAAAAATAAAATAACCTACCATAAGTGGCACTATCAAACATTTCCATCTTTACAAGAGGCTTGTCAACTTCACCATTCTTCCTCGTGGCCACAATATTTTCTCTCACTATGTGAGGAAAGTTAAAAAGACGATACATAATAGAACAAGAAAAAAATTGAACCAAAAACCATAAAAAAATATTTATGACAAAATTACCATAATTATTATTGAAGAGCAATCCACCATTCTCCCATTTACTCCAAAATTTGTTGTTCCCAAACTTGTCAAAATTGTTGTAATTTCATACATATCTTGTAAAAATATTGCCTCTAAACAATGATTAGTGTTTGGTTATTAATCTGCTTTAATTTTTACTATTAGTTTTTCCTATGCTACCAACCCATATCTAATTTTACTTTTTGATATTTTAATAGAAATTTTAAACTTTAAGATGAATATTGTCGATGCTACATTATCGGTGTTATCTTGGTGATTATGAATGAAGATAAAGTAATTGTACTTGCATTTTCGAGAGAATACATGTCCTAGTGAAACAACTTAATAATGTGTTTTCTTATAGAGAAAACACATGCTTTTGGGCATTGATTATAATAGAACAACACTTGGCACATCCCGATCAAATTTTCATTTCACCCTTCAAACTCGAACCCTAGTCATGAGATCTATGGATATAAGAAATGTGTAAAAACTTAAGTTGTTCGATAAATTTGAGTTTAGGTATCCAAATTTGGATAAAAGTTCTCACAAAATTGTCAAATTTATGGGAATTTATGTTATTTATTTGCTTTAAACCCAAGATTTTGAATTTATGGTTGTCCATGGAGGGTTTTTGCATCAGGTGAAGGAATAAAAAAATCCTTTTATATTAGAGCTGAATTCTTTGAGCTCCTTAAAAATAATTAGGCACATTGAAAACTTGACTTTGATTGCTTATCTATAACACTATTATTGAATTTGGAGTTCAATTTCCTTTACAACATCCGCTGAAATGGATCGCAACATAAACAATATGTAAAGTCATGTCTAAATAATAATTATCAACTTATCAAAAGCATGACTTATGCAATCGATTCATTTGGCATAAATATAAATAATGTTGAACCTCTAAACCAAAGTTAGAATATCCAAAATTTCTACCTCACATCAAGTGTAAAACAAATGATTTAAAATATTTATATAGTATTATGTTTCTGGTATTAAATGAGGAAAAAGCTACCACTAATTTTTTTCCACAAAATCCAAGTTAATTTGAGATATAGTTGGCATACATGGTATTAAAAATAAGTTATACTTGTAAAATGTTTTGGCATTTACTTAGCCTTTTCTAAGCACAATAAACCATCAATTCTTAATAGAAAATAATATGAATGTTTATTCATTTTATGGAAGATAACTATAGAAAAACAAAGGCTTGGAAATTATGAAATACATAATATGCACCCAACTTGTTATACAAATGCAAATGGACCAACAAAAGACAAACAAGCTTACCAACAATAGAAGGGGAATGGGTAGAATATGGCATATTACATCAGTAGATGGAAACAATTCAAAATCCTCAACAAAAAAATTAAAATGAAAACATCTTTTTGTTTTCTGGTTCTAAAACAACATTGAAAATGCTCTTTGAGTCCTATGAAACATTTGATTTTTTTATCCCTAAAGATGAAGTTTCTAAAGCTTTCTACAATTGAGAAACTGGTAGCTATGGGAAAATCCAACCAAAAAGTAAAAAATATGTTTGTGATCTAGCTGCATATTTAGCCAAAGGTTTTGTTTATGATATTTTGTTGGTATCAGAGCTCTAACCTTGTTCTAAGGTTTAGGATTATGATCAAATGTGTAATTATCTTATTGCAATGCATATTTTTAACGAAAACAACACTCAAGGACTTCATTTGGTAGGGAATTTACAAATTTTATTCTAGGAAGTTTGTGATTTTTTCAAAATTATGAACCCTATAAAATTATAAATTATAGGGAACTAACTAAAAGATTAGGGTCCTTGTTGGTTCCTTAAAAGGGCCCTACCTTGAGATTTTTATAGATTATACATTTGATTCAGGTTGTACTCAAGGAAAGGTTTAAATGGAGGAATATAGTAGCTAAGAAGTAGTTATCTATCCTCGCTTATATCTCCCCAAAACCATGGGGATTCTTTGACAACTCAAAGACTCATGTGCTTGCATAATGTCTAAAATTTATGGAAAAATAATTCCTAAGGATTACCTATTATCCACCCAATTATTGTCACTAATGAAGTAGACACATATTTGCATACATAAATGAGACAAGAGTTGCTCATAACCAAATTTACAAAAATTATCCATGGCTTGGATTTTTTCATTGAAATTAAAATGGATGCAAAACAAATCTAACGAGTATGAATCTAAATTATAATACACATGACATCTTATTGAGTTTTTGATGAACAAAAATCATACAAAACATATTAATGTGAAGATTATAATATCTATTGACCCGATGAAGTAACGCCGTGTGTTTTAATCCATTGGGATTATGAATATGTAATAACTTAAATGAAATGAACACAAATTTATTTAACATAGATGATGAATAAAATTGTTTACACATTAACATTTATTTATCACCAATCAGATGTATCTCAAAATTCATATCAAAGTTAAGCAATAGTGATTGTATGGAAATCAACATGTACTAAAATAAAAATTGAAATAATGAACAATATTGTCTCATAAGGATCTAACAACTTAGTTCCTTGGTTGGATTAAACTTCAAGATCACAATATTTGTGGGTTAATGACAATTCTAATGCACAAAAACTCTAGTGATAACTTCTTTAGAGGATCCAACTTCTCCATTGACATTGACAAACAACTTAACTTTGACAAAAACTTGAAAAAACATCAAACCTTATGTCATGGAAGGTTTTATGAAACAATAAAAAATGCAAGACGTAACTTCTTGGGGGAAAAAATCACCAAGAAGAAACAAAATTTGAGAAAGGAGTATTCATGGATCCTGTTTTATACTTAATAAACCTTGTACTAGAAAGGGAGAGGAAATTGTTTGTAGCCTTTCATGCTTGAAGAGGTTTACTCTCTTGCCTGAGATCCATCCATGAATATATACAAATTCTTCAAAAGGTAATTAATATATTACATGATGCATGTGTTCCAAGGCATGTGATGGACATATATTTTTAGATAATCTCACCTTTGTTCTATTATCATACCTATTTATATATGAGATCATGCTTCACAAGTGAAGACAAAAATTAGTGGACCAACACGAACCCCGAGTTATAAAATTACTGATGTGGATTAGATTCCATAATCACTACACATAAGGTAAAGGAGTGTGAATACAAGAAGCCATGATAGGATGAAGCTTGATATAAATCGGGGCTAAGAGTGGAGGAGGAGGAATTATCATGAAAGGTAATAAAATTGAGAAGAATGTGGAAGGAGAGCATGTAATTGAAAACATTATAGAGGAGGTTGCAACAAAATAAGATAAGTAGAAGTAGAGTGATCAGAAGTAGTTAGTGGTTGATTTCATCACTCTATCTCTGAGACTACGAAATAATATTTTAAAATTTGCAATGAAATTTGTACACTATGTTATAAAACAGGACAAAGCCTTAGTAGTATTTTATTAATCAACCAAATCAAGCTTACAATGGAGTGCTACAATTTTTATAGGAATTATACAACAATATACAAACAAATAAAAGGGTTGCACAATTACAACCGAGAATCAAATACACACAATAATATTGTTAAAACAATATAACAACTCCCGTAGTGTTTTGAATAAAGACAATTAGATGGTTATATAAATATAACCATATTACAATTAATAATAAATACCCAATTATTATAGTTAAAGAAAAATTAACTATAGAGAAATATATTTTTCCTAACATTCCCCCTTAATTTTTCATTGCCTCAAGGGATGAGGAGAGGAACTCTCTAAACAACTCAAACTTGTCACGTGCAAGTGACTTCATGTAGACATTTGCTCATTGTTCAATGGTTGGACAAAACTGAAGTTGCATATTGTGCTTCAAGACATGCTCGCATATGAAATGGACATGTACCTCAATTTGATTTGTTCTTTCATGAAAAAATGGATTGCGAACTAGTTTGAGAAAACCTTCATTTTCTACATACATGGTGGTCGGTTTATCTTGTGGTATTCCAAGTCCTTCGAGTATGCAACATAGCCATATCACTTCACAAACAGCTTCTCCTGTAGAATGATACTCAGCTTATGTGGAAGAATGAGAAAAAAAAAGTGTTGTTTCTTGCTTCCCCATGATATTGGTCCAGATCCCATAAAGAACACAAATCCTAAAGTGGATTTTCTGTCATCAATGTTTCCTACATGATCTGAATCTGAATATCCTGATAAGAAGAAGTTGTCATTCTTCTTGTATTCTAGACCAAGATCCACTGATCCTTTGAGATATCTCAAGATGTGCCTTGTTGCTTTCCAATGACAAACTTTGGGTTCTTACATGAACCTAGATAGATAGCTTACTGCAAAGCTAATATCTGGTCTAGTGTAGGTCAAGTAAATGAGAATCCTAATCAACTACCGATAGAGAGTGGCATTTACCACAGGAGATGGATATGAACGAGATAACTGCAATTTGTTCTCCATAGGTGTAGCAATTAGTGTGCAATCCATCATCATGAATTTCTCGAGTGTTGTCTTGGTATATTTCATCTAAGAAATAAAGATATGATTCTCTTTCTAGCCATACTTCCAATCTAAGACAATAACGCATCAGCCCGAGATATGTCATGTCAAACGATCGATTAAGATATTTCTTCGTTGCATCGATCATCCTCACTGAACTGCCAATGATGACTAGATTGTCGACATAGACAATGACAATCACAATCTCCACCCCTTGATTTTTGAGGTAAATATTAGGATTGTATGGATTTCTAACAAATCCATGTTGTACGAGATGCTCATCAATTTTGATGTACCATGCCTAGGGTGCCTGTTTGAGGCCATACAGAGATTTCTTGAGTCTACATACCTTTGCTTCTTGACTAGGTACAACATAACCCTTAGGTTGAGTCATATAGACTTCTTCTTGTAAATCTCCATTCAGAAGGTGCTTTTACGTCCATCCGATCAACTTTCCAACCAACTGATGTAGCTAGAGCAAAGATCATCCTGATCATTTTGATCTTAGTTGTGGGAGAAAATGTCTCCTCATATTCAATTCCTTCTTTTTGTGCATATCCCTTTACTACTAGTCTCACTTTATACTTGTCTATTGTCCCATCTACTTTGTACTTTATTTTGAATATCCATATGCATCCAATGGGTTTCTTCCCACTGTGAAAGATCAAAAAGTTACCAAGTGTTATTTTTCATTATAGACCAATATTCAAAGTCCATGGCATCTTTACAAGATTTTGATTGTAGGGCTTCCTAAACTATAGAGGGATCATCTGATTCAATAACTCTACTCATTAAAGCAAATTTCACTTCTTCTCTTGCTTTATAGCAAGTCTCGTTGTCCAAGGGTGGATGTATCCGGTGGAGCATCCATTCTTGCATCTCATAACATGCTAGTATACCACTTGGGCATACGCTGAGTAGTTCCCATGGGTCATGGTTCTATCGATCATCACCATCATCCCCATCATCACTTTCATCATCTACAGGAACATCAGCTTCGCTTTTATAACTCGATGAAGAATCTACATCATGTGAGTCTGGAGGAGGAGACTCTTCTTCCTTCTTCTCAAAGAAATCAACCTCTCTTCGTGTAAACTCTCATGGTCTTCGAGATACATTAATCTATACCCAATATTTTCTTCATCAGAGCCAATGAAAATGAGTTTCTATGACTTCATCTCCAATTTATTTTTGTTCTGCTTTGGTATGTGCATACTTTCTTTACACCCGAATGCTATGGGGTGTGAAACATATGGTTTTCGGTTTGACCATGCTTCATGTGGCATTACTCACAAAAGAAACTATGGGCACTTTGTTTAATAAATACACTAATGTCTTTGTTTTTCTACCTGTAATGTCTCTGCTAGTCCAGATTCATCGATCGTACATCACACCATTTCCATGATAGTACGATTTCTTCTCTCAACAACACCATTTTACTGTGGTGTGTGTGGAGGAGGAATTTTTCGACAAATCTCATGAGCTTGTAGGTAGTATTTGAACTCATTACTGGTGAATTCCCCCTCGATCTGAGTGGAGAGTTCTAATGTGATGATCAATTTCATTCTCAACAACTACTTTGAACTTCTTGAAGTTTTCAAAAGATTCACTTTTCTTGTGAAGACCAAAAATCCACATTTTTCTTTCAAATAGTCATCAACACAAAGCATGAAATACTAAAATCCAAAATGACTCGGTTGTATTGGACCACAAAGATCAGTATGAACTAGGTCAAGCTTGCCATGAGCTCAAAAATTGCTCTTCAGAATGAAGCTCTGTGTTGTTTTCTTGCTTGGAAGTGAGGACACTTGTTTGTATCCTTCTGGAGAGATGGTAAACCATTTACCATATTGCGCTAGTGAAGTGTCTTGAGATACTTGAAATTTATATGACCAATTCTCTCAATGCCACAACTATGCAGAGGTAGATTTCTTAGCCATAAGTGTCTGATCATCTCTGTGAACAAAATCAAGTTGGAACATGCGTCCCACATTGGAGGATTTTGCAACTATTTTCGAGCCTCGTGATTTGTCTCGAATTAGACACAATTTCTTTCTCGGAATGACTATCAAAGTCAATTTTTAGGTTATGATCAAGGAGTTGACTGAATGACAATAGATTTTTAGTCAACCCAAGGACATATAGAACATATAACAATCTACAATTGCATGAACCAAGAGGTAGAGAAATGTTCCCAATCCCCTGAACTATGTATGAAGAATCATCACCTAACAAAACATGGTTTTTGAAGGTGTGTCCCTCATTGAAGTAAACCAGTCGTGGCCTGGTCATGTGTCGAGTGGCTCCCAAATCAACATACCAGACATCACTAGATGACGTGGAAGGTTCACTTGATCGAAAGCAAAGTGTACAAGTAGTCTTCATTATCTAAATGTTCTTCTTGCTCAACAATATTTCCTTTTGATGGGGTCTTCTTTTCCAGTTCCCCTTTTTCTACCCTTGATTGTAGTTTGAATGTCCCTTGTGAGATTTTTGGTGTTGAGGTCCATAATTTCTTGATGAACCTTTCTTATAAGTGTTATACCAACAATCTTTCAATTCATGTCCTCTTTTACAGATTGGACATTTCTTCTTCTATTGCTTATCCCCTTGTTGATTCTGATTCTGATATTGGGGTTTTTGATAGGAATTAGGTTTTCCTTTTCCTTTTCCTTTCCATTTTTGATGAGAAGAAAGTTCCTGCTCCTCTTCATCATCCTTATTATATAGGGCTTCCTCTTGTTGTAGTAGATTTACCAACTTATCAAAACTCATTGTTGTATTTGACAAGTTTAGGGTTGTCACAAAAATGTGGTATGAAGAAGGGAGAGCTCTCAGAACAATGGGAACAAGAGCTTCATTAGTGACCGCTTCTCCTAGGGCTAGAAGTGAATCCCTCAACTCTGCAACTCTTCTCAAGAAAGCTTCGATTTTCTCATTTTGTTTAAACTTCAGGTTTGTAATTGAATCTATAAATTCAAAATGACATTCTTATTTTTGGCCTCATATATTGTGCTCAACGTATCCCACACTTCTTTGGTTGTTTTTCCATCTCGAATGTGGGGTTTCACATCATCAAACACTCTAAACAAGATGATGAGTTTGGATTTTTGATCTGATCTATCAAACTGTCATTGTTGTGTTGTATCAGTAGTTGATCTGGTGAGAGTACCATTCACATCACACTATATCTCTTCAAACTCAATTTGTGTCTTGATTTTTGTCTTCCAGAAGCACAGTTGTTTCCTCTAAGTAGTTATGAATCTGGAAGAAATAATTTGGGGGCATTGGTTCCCATTTTGTAGAATTCACTGATAGGGTTAGGCTCTTATCACTCCAAGTATAAGGTCTCCTAATCTATATACCATCAATCTGATATACCAAACCTTTCTATATATGTGCCCTTTCGATATACCCATCGGTATGTGGAAGAAGCTCTCCCTTTCTATATACTCTGGTCCGTACGTGAAAGCGTTAATGTGGTACCAAGACAATACTGAAAGGGGTCTATGTGATTATTGACACCGGATCAAAGAAATATCCTCATACGCGTGCGTAACTTCACTATATACTTGGATAATTTCTCAGTCTAGATTTATGTCGTGTAATCATTCACAGATGTATGGGAGGGCTCAAAGTGTGTGCATTGTTTCCTTATTACTCCCGTTGATTTAAAGGGTTAATGCCCATATGACATTGTTACATCTATATTAGGCATTAAGTATAGTAGTAGTCACGACGGCTTTACCCGTAAGTGCTTCCCAGAGGCATTGTATATACCGAATGTTGTGAATGAGATCTAGGATCTCGTGAGTGTTTTAGAACCAAATTTCACTATTTTTTATTACAATTCTCTACCAATTTCTGAGTAGTTACAATGTTTGTGGTTGACTATGGCAACCTACAAATTAGTATAATACACTGAAGTATACAATTACATTCAAAAAAAAATTGAATGACATGCAAAAAAATTGTTTTTGGGCCCCGTTGCCTCTCGAACCCAATACGACCCTCTATGCCAAAAATTACAAAAAAATAGCTGAAAATGCAATTTTTAGGTATACCTCCTTTAGCAAAAGTTGCTCGGAATGAAAAAATAAGAGGTATAGGAGAAACAAAATTGCCCTAAAATAGGGTTTTTCTCACTAAAATTATAGGGGCATGTTTAGTTATGACTAAGTTGTTTAGTCACCTCCACATTTGGTGGTTGCGCCAGCTTGTTTGCCGCTAAACTCCAAATATGAAAAAAATTGTGTTGGGGGTGGGGTTTGAACCCCAAACCTCCCTTCCCCAAGTCTATTGGGCTAACCACCTTGCGCCTATAGCTTATGCTAGAAAAGGAATCATATTGTATTTGAAGCAAATGTAAAAAAAAAGGACTAACCTTTTTCAATGGCGACTTAGCGGCAGAGATAGAGGCTCCACGTGGACTGCATGCATGGATTACAAGGTGTTTTAGGGCTTCCTCTTTAAACTGTTCTACATGCTTTAGCTCTTTGTATTTTATGTACGCTCTAAGAGATTGTTCATTTTTGTATTATCTCCATCGTTGGTTTTGGTTACAGTGTTTGTTGAGTAGAGAGAGGGCTCGATTTGGAGCAATGGAAGGCTCGGCCGCCCTTGTTTGCTACTATTTACAAATGCTTTGATTATCCTCTACCACTACTTTTTATTTTTTTATCGGCTCATGTTGTGTTTGAAACTACAGGGGACGTGGATGAGAGTGGAGCTCGTGGAGGGATGCCCTGACCGAATAGTGCAAAGATCTTAACATGACTAGTTTAGAATGCTCGGCAACTTGATTTTGCACAAAGAAAACAACTCAACACACGTCCAAGATCTAATGCTTGGTCATTTGTGGAAATAGGGATCGCTTTATGGCTTGAGTATGATAAGATGTCAGGATTCATTTGATTGATGCCCAATGCAAAGTATTACGCAAACACACCAATGAGGGGTTGCCTACACCTTAGCTCAATTTGATCCACAAAAAACAAATCCAACTAGATCGGTCAAGCGGTTTGCAAACAGGGACTCGGTGGAAACGTCACAAAAACAAACCCAATGCAACTCAGCTTTCGGCTTCAAAAGCCAATGCAACGTGGTGGTGGAGGAGCTTGGTCTACCAAAGTAGCCAACTAGCTCGATGAATGGCTTGAGGAGCTCAAAGAGCTCACCGCTTCAACTTTGAAAAATTCCCCCAAATGCAACGGTCTTCTAGAGTTAGCAGGGAGAATAATATCCACTAATTTTAGTGGAGAAACCCCTAATGGGGAAAAACATTTTTGTTTAATTTTTGAGTGTCAAGAAGCAAATTTGCCTAGTGCAAGGGCACCAAGGAAAAAAATTGCTTTACGTTTACCTGGATATCACACAGAGGTTGTGGGACTGCAGGGAGTTTTGGGAAGTTGTGGGAGGTAGCATTGGCTCTTCTCAGAAAGCGCTTTTCTTCACCAAAACTTTTCCTTTCTCTATAACCTTTCTTTAACCTTGTCAGGAGCTTCAACTAGCTCTAGTACCAAATGTAAAACAGGGACGGAAGCCTATAGTATTTTATTAATCAACCAAATCAAGATTATAATGGAGTGTTGCAATTCTTATAGGAATGTACAACAATATACAAACAAATAAAAGGGTTGCATAGCTACAACCAAGAATCAAATACAAACAATAATATTGTTAAAACAATATAACAACTCCCGTAGTGTTTGAATAAAAACAATTAGATGGTTATATAAATATAACCATATTACAATTAATAATAAATACCCAATTATTATAGTTAAAGCAAAATTAACTATAGGGAAATATATTTTACCTAACATATGTTACTTGAAGGACGTTCATGGTCTTACAGTGAAGGAGAACATGAACAAGATTCATATGAAACCTATGATTTATTTTTTGATTATCTTCTTGCTCATAAAGAGGACCTAAAGTTCATGCAAACTATTTACATTTCCTCATAAGGTAAAATTCATATTTTAATCACACAATTTGAATAGTGACCTTTATTTCATGGATTATCTTTGTGTTATTTGTAAGAGAAGATATTTTTTCTTTATAGCAATGTTGTTGAAAATAAAACAAAATATGTCCATAGTAAAAACTATCGTAAATTATTTGATGAGTAGACTCAAAAATTTAGTATTCCCTCTTTATTATCATGACAATATGGACATGCTCTAAGCCCTTATTGAATCCAAACATTCAATCATCACATGAGAAAACTAGATTATCTAAACCAAAATAATTTAAATTAGATGGTTTTTTTAATACTCTTCCCGGAGCAAATCGGCTTAAATATAAATTGAAGTGCATACACATACAAGTGAATTTACAAGTTATAAAAAGGATAAACATTCACTACACACAAACAAACGTGTAAGTAGAGGTTGAAGTGGTTACTACATAAAATACTAAGAAGAAATTTTTTATCTATGGATGTGAATTCCACTTTTATATATGTAACCACAAGGAGAGCATATGAATTATTAGTAAATGTATGTGTGCACAATAATCGCAGTAATGACATGTACTATTATATGTGTGAATTTAACAAGTGTGATTATGATTATGACAATTGTTGCAAATTACGATAGGATACGTACTCTTTTCCTTGACGAAATGGGAGGAATCGCTATACCAATACCTAAAATCTTTACTATGTTCAGTAGCTTTTCAATGGCTTCTTTTGCATTGCCAGGAATGAGTGGTTTTGTAGCAGAATCTATTATATTATTGGGAATAATTACTAGTAATAAATATTCTTCAACCTTTCGAATCCTTATTACTGTAATAGCAGCAATTGGAATCATATTAACTTTTTCAATACTCGCTTTCCTTAAACCAAGAAGGCTTTGTCCGGACTCATCAATTGGTTGAGTTTGGGGGAAAACAACCATATTAGCAGCAACTAATTTTCAAGGATTGCTTCAATAGAATTCACAAAGGGGGTGTATGTCCTTATTTTTGAATCTTGGGTGGATCAAGGTTAACCTTTGGGGTCGCATATAGCAGCATATTTATGGACATTTTGAACATGTTTGGTCTCTGTCACCCCATAGCTGATGACATTTTTATTCTTATTGAAATATTTGAGCTTCTCTCGATGTGGATGGATGATTAGTTTGATTGTATTCACAGGAATACAATATAATAATGCCTTTGGCAAAAAGGGATTTTTCAATTTTCATTCTCTTCTCTCTGTTTTAATTTAAGGTATTAGCACACATGGACTTACAAGTGGAAAGTTAGTTCTTGATGGAAATTAGTGACAAATATGGCAACCAATTTCTTTTCTAGGATGGGCCATGGAATACGGTTAGCAAGGGCTCAACATCATTGCAAGAAGGATGAAAATATTTCTCCATTGTGTTGTTTGGTGTTACATAGGTCAATCATGGTGACATCATGTTCCACATTGTATGAGAAGTGCTTGAAAAAAAATTCAGATAGGTATGTGAAGGTAGTGACAAATCCCTTGGGTAAACGGAGGAACCATTCAAGAGTTGGATTTCCTAGGCTTTGTGAAAAGAGTCTCAATAAATAAGATTCGTCATAGGAAACTTCTTGACATAACATATAGAACTCTTTGACATGCTCACGAGGGTCCCCTTTCCCTTGTATTTTTCAAACTTTGGTGGTTCAAAGTATGGAGGGAAAGGGACTCACAAGATGTCACGGTCAAACGGATAAGGAAAAAGTTCCTCAAACTTGTATTGTCGTCCTTGTTTTCCTGAGTTGTAACCTCTTGAAGCGTTTCCTTCATAGACTTCACTTCTTACTCCAAGGTAGGTTCTTGAGGGCTAGTGGGAAGTAAATTGAAAGCGAGTTGTCGGGAATGTTGATATCCATGGTCATTTGATGGTTGTGGGCCAAGTTGGGAGGCTAATTGAGAAATTTGGTTACTCATTTGTTGTAATTGAGATAATACATCCTCCTTTAATATATGAGGATTATTGATGTTCTCTCTATTATCTCATCTATGTGCAATGTGACTGTTATTTAGATTGCGATATTGTGGGGATGGTGGTCATTATCAAATGCATTCACTTTCATCATGGAGGAGACTATGAAGTTGGTCGTGAGTATAATCAAAAGGAATTTTATCTCCCATATGATACAATTGAAGTAGGAGAGCATCTTTATTCTTGTCGAAAAAATGATTTAACATCTCATCACATCCCTTATGTGAATTAAGTGTTATAATCATCATTTCTACTAGTGTTTATCATTTTTTCTTCATTTTCTCCTGGGTACAGCTTTTCTTCTACATTGGCATCATAATAATTGTGATTAAATATGTCATGTCCTATTTCTTGGTGGTTGTTTTCATCATCGTTTCCTGATTGGGATTGGGTAGGTATTATCCTCGGCTTCATTAGATCCTAGTGGTGTTGAGATGTGCAAATGAGATGAGGGTGTGTTAAATTGATGAGAAATGCATAGATGATTAAAAGATAAGATTTCTTATTTGACCGATGTAATCTTAATAATCGAACCTTATTTTGGGACAAGAGGATCAAGAGATTTTGAGAGGAGGTAAGAAGGATTTTACTCGATAGTAGAGGGTTTTGTATGTGCCTTGGTTTAAGGGCTTAAAAGAATAGGATAAGTGTCAAGGATATTTTGTTTGTATGCAAGGTGTCAATTAGCAAGATTAGATTAGTTGTGTCAATGGGAGATCATATATGGGGAGTTTGAGTACAAAAACATATGTGTATATTTAGGTGGAGATGTAAGGATGTGATAAGAGATATTGGATACGATAGGTTTTAGGGTCTTGTAGGCCTAGGTAAGTGTTGTGATGCCAATAGGAGATGTTAAATCACCATGTGGAGGATTTATGACGATGAATGGATGGATATTTGGGTTAGGTGAGATGTTATGGAGTGGGTTACGTTTATGAGTAGGGTTATAGAGGGGGATATTCAAATTTTCCTTTGATATGGGGGATCCTTACAAATGTCTCTTATAGTTTTTGAAATATATGGATTATAAGGGGGATTTATTATTTGTTTTTATCTTTGTTAATAGGAGGGTGTGAGTGATATCGATAAATAATGGATGATAAAATTATGGTCGAGGTATATAATTAAAGGTATATGAGAATGGTGTGTGCTCAAAAGTATGTATGGGGTAGTCAAATTGTGGTCAAAAGGTGGTTAAAGGGAGTGAATGGTAAGTGGATGATGGATAACCAAGATATGTCAAAGGTATATGGTAAATGATGTGTGGTAAAAATCAAGGTCAAATGTCATAGTAAAAATAGATGGATGGTAGGCGTATGGTTTGATTAGATGGATTAGTGTGATGTTTGTTAATTGGTTTCAAAAAACAATCAGAAGTCACAATCATGAAACCAAAACATAGTTAGTCAAGTGGGATTGCAAACGACCTATAGCTCACTTTCAATACTATACACCAATGGTGGTGCCAAAAATTGGCTCTCCACCTATGTGCCAAGGTGGGGTCAGCTAGCGAGTGATCTTGGAAAGTGTGGCCTCCTTGCGCTATAGTTAGATATGCAGCCAAAGGGCTACCTAGTCTAGGCTGTACAGGCTCACTAGGGAGTCCCCGATATACCTTGCAGTACATGGGGCCTAAGTCCATGTTGCAAGGATGTTGTCTAAGGCCTAGGTATTGGGACATGGAAGCCCCTAACTTCACATTTCTCTTAAAATAATTAAGTTCTTAGCCAATAATGACATTTGTCCAATAATTTATATACCCCACCGGAACACGAGGTGTGTCTACATGCATGGAGGTGAAGCCCACGGTCACGAGACCCCTAGGACTAAGTACACGGGTGTCACTTCCATGTCATGTTACCCCTAAAAAGGGAGGAAGACTAAGAGATTTTAATCCTCAAGATCATCCTAGGACACGAGAGGAGAGAATACACGGTGTTGTCTTCGAGAGAAAAATAGGAAGCAATGCAAAACACACAAAGGATGATATATGCAAAATAATAATTAAAAATTAACAACAAAATATTATATTATATAATGGGGTCTTCAAGAAGAGGCTCTGCAAAAAAAAAGGATTAGTAGTTTGTTGTTTATAACTTTGGTATTCTTGGGTAGTGTCGGTGCAAAAAAAAGATGGGTTAGTAGTTTTTAATTAACTAACAATCCTGCAACCACAAAAAGTTAGTATAAATGCAAGGTGAGTATTGAAATGGATAGAGTTTCTCCTTGTTCCTGTAATATTTCTGCAAAAACAGAATGTGAAACCACTAAAATAGCACCAAAATACCCAAAAATATAGTTATATTGATTAGTATTAACATAAAATTTCAACCCAACAAAGGCACTACTTCAGGTCAAAGGCACCAAAGTAGAGAAAAGGCACTAATATAGTGCATAGGCATTATTTTAGGTAAAGCAAAGGCACCAAAAGCAGCTTTACAATAAAAAAATAGGCAAAAACATTGAGTATGATCAAAAGCGCTACAACTTCAAAGAAGGCGCTAAAACACAAAACAAGATACCAAAACATAGAGGTTAATTTTAATAGAGTTCAATTTTTAAAGTGCTAGCATAGGTGCTAATTGACATACATAAGCGCCAAAAGACAAACAAAGGTGCCAAACCTATATAGTCATAAGGTTAGTAGCAAAGGCGCTAAATTGGCCACAAAGGTGTCAAGGGTTTGACAAAAGCACCAAAGTATAACCCTGTAACCACATAAATCAATACATTGTGCAAAATCATTGTTTTAGGTCAAAGGTGCCACTTCTTAAGCATATGTAATGAAAGACATGACATAGGTGCAATATGGAAAACTGTCACAAAAATTCAAATTTTTAAAGTGTAAACTAAAACGAAAATTTTCCAAATTTGAGCAACTTTTTCTAAATATAAAATACTATTAAAAACAAAAACTATTTTGGGGGTAAGCCCCATGGTGGGTGCCAAAATGTAGGAAAAATGTGATGTTATTTATAAATTCAAACTAAGAATTAAACCAAACTAGTTCCTAATCTTACACGCCCATTATCTAACTCGATTGAGAAAGATAAAAAAGTAGAAAGAGTGTTATACATGCATTTACCTACAAGCTCCAATTTTATTCCCTTGTTGCTTTGGATGTGCTCAAGATAGTTGTTGCTTTAGATTTTTGGATTCAATTGGACAACACCTCCCATTGTGAATTGATATCTTGTTTGATGAATACTTGATAAGGATTAAGAGCTCTGTAGGAATATTTTGGTAGCATTTAGTTGTATTTTCATAAGTTAGTTTCCTTGAGGATGGTGAGCCAAATTTATAGGTTGTTGGAGGAAGAATGAATGGTGGAGATTGTTCCATGTAGGATGAGGATCAATGGTTTAGAATTGATGATAAGGATTGAAAATTCTAGAATTAGATAGTTCTAGAAATTAAAAGAAGCCTCTATTGAATTTTTAATTCAATGGAGAGAGGAAAAATTATTTAAATTTTTAAATAAAAAGGAGGGAAGTTTGGAGAGGCTTCTAGAAATAGAATCCTCTAGATTTGGGGGTGGAGCATTTGATTAGGCTAGAATTAGGTGAGATTAATTGTGATTAGGGAAGTGATTTGATGGAGAAGCTAGGTGTAGGATAGGTGTAGAGTAGGTGGGTAGGTGGGTAGGAATTTTAAATTCTTAGAAATTGATAATAGGGATTAGTGATAGGATAATAAGATATAATGATGAATTAATATGATTAAGGGTGAGATGGGATTATTGGGTGAGTAAATGGGAATATTTGGGATAAGGATTAATAATAATTAATCTCGCGATAAATTATTATATAGTTGATATGGTAATTGTGATAATGAGTTAGTGATAGGAGATATATATTAATAATATTAATAAGTATTTTATTTATGATGTCGAAATTTCACATTTCTAGAGTTCCATCCACAATCTATAGCCTTATGACCAAATTCACAACATGAATAACATTGTCCTTTGAAAGTGATTTCATAATTCCATGAATACATATCCCTTGAGAACATTCTTTTGCAATCTCTAGCTATGTGACCAGATTCATTGCATGTATAACAATAGCCATTGAAAGATTGACTATACCTCATTACATTTGGTTGTTTAACAGGGTTAGACCTTCTTGAATTTGTTTTCTTAGTCTCCTTTATGCATTCCTCGGTATTAGGTCCCGCCTTGCTATCTATATGACTGTTCATGTGATCTCCTTTGAAATATAGGCTTATTTTGTCATTAGGTTATCTCTCACTATCCAAGATCCCATCTAAAGCCTCAGATATCTTCTCCAATATTTCATACATCTTCAATTTGTTGGATGCTTCTTCTAACTCTGTTTTCAAGGAACTCACCTTTGTTTCATACCCGAGATAATATTCTTCTTTGTTTTTTAGGGCTTGAGACAATAACCAAACTTGAAATTTTGAATCTTTGATGGTCTGACCATGCTCAACTTTCATGTAACTTATCTATTCTTGCAAACCATGGATCGAGGACTCGGAATTTCATACTTCTTTCTCAAAACTTCTTTAACATTTGATAATTGTCCCATTGTGCTTCAAGGATATCATCCAAGTGATTAAACTTTCTTTAAAAGTACCTTTCTCTGATACCAATTGTTAGAAGCATAGTGACTAAGAGGGGGTGAATCAATCGTAAAAAATATTTTACTTCATTTAGCATTACATACATTCATCATTCAAACCAATCATTCAACATCCATGAACAATATGAGCTTATTAAGTATGTATCAACCATTTACAAGTACAAGAGACAAGAGAGAACACATGAACAACATATATGTGGGAAACCCTCAAGAGGAAGAAAAACCATTGAACCTCTACTTATATTACACAAAACAAAGGACTTTCATGAATATTACACATCACACAAGATTTCTTTAGTGAATCACCCACTTCACAAGGAGCACCCACCCCTATTTAGTATAAAACCCACTATACAAGGAGGCTACAACCCCCAAAGATGATCAAACACCCACTCAACCATCTGAAGATGAATACCACTTAAGTATTGTTTCTCCTACAACATATTGTGATCACAATTTCAGCTCCATGCACATAAAATTCTCTCAAAAAACCTCTTCTCTTACTTCGCTCAAATATTCTTCTTCATTTCCCGATTAGGTCCAAATGACCTTGAACATATCCTCCTATACTCTTATCAGATCTTCATGAATATTCTCAACTCTACCCTTTACCCCTCTATACTCTTCTTTCACCCCATTTAGCTCACTCACATTCCCATCATCATCATCATCATCATCACACTCACACACACACACACACACACACACACACACAAAAATGAGCAAAATACATTGCACTTTTATACTTGACACACCCCATAAATGACCACAAGTTAGCTAAGACCATTAAATTTGGTAATTTCAATACAAAAATACATTCCACACTCACTTAAAAATCATAAAAAGAGACCATATAGGTCGTAAAGGGTCACACCATCAAGAACTAGCTCAAGGAGCCTCAAATAGGCCTAAAACAAGGTCTTCTAGCTCCAATGAATGCAATATGAACTCCAAGGGATAAACACAGCTTCACCAAGATTCCTCAAGCTCCACACAAGTCAGGAACATCCTATAGAAACCATCAACAAGCAAAATAATCTCTGCTTCAGCTACTAACATCATGAAGCACACTAATAAGCAAGTTATCCCAACTAGGTCTAAACACCTAGAAAACCAGGTCTCGAAGAACAAACAAGATCACACAATAAACCAAGATTTCAATACTTCCTTGGCACGTGTATTGAACAAACATAACTTCAAATCACTTTATAGGTTCATGAGACACCACAAACCATGACACAACACTCAAATACCTTCAACTCTCTCACCTCGCTTAAGCATGCTGATCATACTCGAAATTAGGTCTTCAAGAAAAAAAAATTGGCACATCAAATAACCTCACCAAGACTCAAGTAGCATATTTATGGAAAGCACATGAATTATTCTATCTAAAACAACTCACTTTAGCCTCTAAGATAGGGAACAAGGCTCTCAAACAATTTAATCTCTCAAGAATCGCTCAAATAGGCTATTAGGTCTCAAGAACTAGTCTTCGAGTAACATGATCCATCACCTACAAAGCCACTTCCAAGAATAATAAACACTTGGAAAACATCAAGGGTAACCTGCTACACCTCTCCAATCATTAAAACGCATAGGTCATATGGAGACAACCGCAAGAGCATACATGTTCCAACTAGCCTTCTTGACAAGCCTAATAAGGCTAGTTAGGAAATTAAGGATTAAGCAAGAAATCACCTTTCCATATCAAACCAAAGCCTCAAACATGTCATATGAGATTCCTAAATTATATCCAATCTCATATCATACTACTCTAATATTCCAATCCATCAACCTCATCTCAAACTAATGTGACTAGGTTTTAACCCTTAAGGCCAAAAGTGGTAGGGTGACTTATGAGACTGTTACTCAAATTTACTTCACACAAATTTCATGAAAATTTTCATGACCACTTAGAACACCTCCCAATATTTTTGGAACAACTCCCTTTGCTTCATGAAACTTCCATCTCAAACATGAAACTGAAAATATCTAGAAAACTAGGTTTTTTCTCTCTCTTGTTAGTTGACATGGAACATGGAAACACCACCATCAAGAGCCTTCAAGAGTCCTCTACAATCCTAAGTCATCATACCATCATTTCTAATCCATTTAGATACCACACCATGCATATTTCTACTATCACTCTAGGTCTAGGGTTTAACTAATTTTAAGGCATGTTTAGCTTGTTAATGGTTGTTCATAAATGTCTCGGAGTGAAAATCAATTCATTATTTTTGCAAAATGATCTTGCAGTCACAAAATCACACAATTTAGACATTATTTAGTACCGGTATCATACTACTATTCATATGGTTTTTGAGTGAAGAAATTACTAATTAACCCTCATCTTTTGGCCAGTTTACTTTACTTTATGGCGTCATTATCGACCTCCCACACATGCATGCCTAGTTTGTTTCTATCATTCCATGTTATTTCACATTTGAATGGGGCACCCGTGCTAGTATTGGGGCAATGATATGCACCATGGTCCAAGTCGGGGTTCCCTAACCCTTTCCCACTTTCCGGCCACTTTTTGGGCATGTTTTAGCCATTTGAAAATTTCATATTTCTTGTGATCGGCCTTTTCGGGGTTAATTACGAAATTAGAACAAGATAACCATATAAATATAAATTTATCTCGACCATAATGAGGGACCAAACACTAAACACTACTATCATCACCTAAGGATTGCGTCCATCAAAGGCTACACTTTCATCCATCTAGCTCGATCACAAAGGCACGAGGCCGGTTCATCTCGTATCACATTGTATAAGAGGGAAGTTTATTTTATTCCATCCATTATTATCTTACATTTTCTACACATAGTTATTGCTCGCTACTTTCAAAGTGTAACTACCACAAGAGCACCTAGGGCATAATTGCACACACAAGCACATAGAAATACATTGGGTCTGAGATGTAGTGCAACGATCAATTAGTAAGTCCACCATTATGGAAGCTAAGATCAATTTGATCCCTTCATATGCATATTTCTTTTTTAGGGTTTGATGTTTGTCTTGGGGTTTTGCAGGTATTTTCTTCATCACCAATTATCGGTGACACACAATGCAACATAACAAAATTAGTGCGACAAGAAGTGAAGGAAGGAAACCATCAAGCGACACCTCAAAGGAAGGTTGCAAAACTTTTTCATAGATTGAAGTGCCTATATTACAGACTAGGGCACCCACATGCGCACTTATACCTCTTGAATACCCCAGTCCACTCAGATTTCCAAGATCTGCACTTTCCTAAACCTCGGAGCAGTCGTTTACTCCTCATGTTCCCCATCCATATTTGTTACATAGTCTAACAAGCTTGTCAGATCAGCTAAGTTATTGGTAACTCTCTTTGCACTTTAGGGTTTCACATATCTACTTTCTTAGTTACTTGGGTCACTTTCCTTATTTAGTTTAGCTCTTATTTACTATTGTTCCTAGTTAGATTAACTACTATTATTTCCACATATTTAGTTAATCATTTTGGTGAACCCGACGTCTTTCACACTTTGGATCCTCATCTTTCTTCTATCATGGGTCGTAAAGTTCCTCAAGTTCCTTTGTCTTATTTTCTTAAAATGTATCCCGATTGTCAAGTTGTTCTACAAAAAGAACTAGATTCTATATGTCATCCTAAAAATACGCCACCGAATGAAATAAGTCCTATTTTCCATCGTCTATCTGATGACCCTAGTCCTAGTGTTCCTCCATCTAATCAACCCCTATTGGACTCAATTCAAGCTCTACATGCTTTATTTCATGATCCGAAAATAGACCGAAATTTTTATCTACTCGATCTTCGACCCTTGTAGGCTTATCAAATTACCGTTTAATTTTTACCCCATTAAAATCAACTTAAAATAATGCAATAAGTATGACACTTTGCAAAAGGGTTGATTACGAGTTCGAAATTGCCTACATCTCCGAGTTCTTTCGAACCGTTCCACTAGTCAAAACTTGTAAGTTACAATAGTACTTTCACAAGAAAACCTAATGGAAACTATTAAGAACTTGCTTAGAAGAATATCCAGACCTTCAGATGACAAGGGTGAAAAATAGCACCCGACTTCCCTTTCCTAGCGTATTTGGCAAGCTCTATGACACCAAATACACTATTTGAATCCTCCAGGATCTCGATCAGCCTTCCAAACGCTTCGTAATGCCCTATGGAACTTTGTTCAATACTCCAGGCTTCACAATAATTTAGTGTGGCGCTATGGGCCGGCTAGGTAGTATTAAAACTCCTAGTCACAATAATGCCTATTTAAATAAATAGGTCTTCACAACTTTATAATAAGCCTAATAAATAGGTCTTATCAAAAAAACTCTCCTCCACTCACTCGAGCAATATTCCTCAAGATTTTGTCTTGAGCTTCCAAGTTGTGTTTTTACAATGAAGAGGGGTCAGATTTTATAGTGCAAATAAGACCCTAAAAAAATGTTTAAGGCCTTATCGGCCAACTCACCCCCTAACCAACTAGTTGGTCGAGTTGGTTAGTTTGCTCATTATGCCCACTGATTTTGTGGGTTCAAACATTCCCTTCCTATTTTTTCATGTCATTTTGGGTGAGATCCCACATTATTTGAGTGAAGGGGGCTCAATGTTTTTATTGGGCTTGCCACCCTATTCCCCTCATGGCCTCGGTCACACATTACCCTTCATGCTCGGTCTGTGCGTTGGTTTGTTGTGGCGAGTGGTTGAAGCCACCACGTGGTCGGGTTGTTTAGTGTTATCGTTGGAGGACTATGTCAGTCACTCCATGTGGCGAGCTCTGCATGAGTTTGTAGAGTGTGGGGTCGGTTGGGTCTGCCACCGTGTTGTCGGCCGAGTCGTGGGCTATGCATTTTTATCCTCCCCATGTTGGCCGAGTCATGGTATATCGACCGAGCCGTCGAATCTTTCTGAGTTAGATGGGATAATATACTTCTTGAACATTGTGGAAATATATGACTATGATTAACTCGGTATCAATTACAATAGCTCACCGAGCTATCATCAATGTAACTTGGCCACATAGTGCACTTGTTGATTCTCGATAAGAAAATCAAGCTAAATTGAACTCGTCGTAATGTGATCAACTCGGTGAGGAGTTGATCACCTCATCGAGCAAGAAATAATAGCTCGTCGAGCTAACTCGATGTCGACACGGTGGTTTGAGAGCCCACCATGTTGGTAGCACCACTAGCTCTCACGACGGTCGAGCTCTCTTCCGTCACAAAAGTTAAGAATCTTGTTTCGTCGTGCTATACCATTTTACGATCGTCAAAGACTGGCGGCAAAACCCTCTCTGACTTTCCAATGCCCTTTTTCCATGTGTCGCAGTGCTTATTGGTCCATTATTGACTTGTTGACCATAGTTGACTTTCCCGTTGACTGAACTTTGACCAAACATACCTAGAGCTCCCAATGTCCGTTTGTCACGTTCTCATAGTCGATGGAAAGCTCTCAAAAATATCTTCTCGTGACTTTGTCACAATTTAGGGATGTTTAGGGAACTTTTTATATCAAAAATGATCCCATGATCATTTCAAGACAAATTTAAGGCCATAGAATCCATGATTACATCTCTTAAATCTGAAATTCAATAGCTTAAGGATGCTTCTCAAGTGCATGTTTGTTCTCCTTCTACATCTCCATCTCATTCTATGACTTCTACATATGCTCATATTAGTGAGCCTCAAGTTCTACCATTACCAGAGCCTCTTATCTTTGATCACAATATTAAACAAAAAGACCTTCTTACTTGAGCTCCTTAATCATGAATCAATCACTTTACTTTTTTACTCATTGTTATCCTCCTTATCAACTAGAAAAATATCAAGGTCATCCATATTGTAATTATCATTAAATCAATGGCCGTAATGACAATGATTGTTATTCTTTAAAACATAGAATCAACATCTTGAGCATCGTGGATTTATCTCTTTTACTACACAACATTTTGTTACATGCCCATCTACAAATGCTACATCCAAAACTACTCCTTCTACATCTACAGAGCATCATGCCACAATTTATAGTGTTCCTTCTTTAGTTATTCAAGAGCCACATAAGAAACCAACTAAGGCATCACCAAGTCAACATAAGCAACCACCTCTTAAAATTAGTCTCACCCCCTCCTCTCATGGCATCTATGGCATTAATAGGTCAATACAAGCAACCTCCTTAAAAACTTAGTGCAACTTGGCCTCCTATCAAGCTTTTGACAACATCATCAACACCAAAAAATCTACCACCATTCAAAATACCTCCTCATCCTACACCACTTCAGCATCCAATCATATTTGTTAAAGAAACTACCCCTTCTATTGTTGGTCAAGACACATTGCAAATTCCACCACCGCATGGTCCTACCATTACTCTTGCCCACCATGTTTCCACCACTTCATGTAAACTTGGTCTTTGGTAGGTGACTCTTGTCACCCTACCCTCCTAATGACACACTCATATTATTATGGTTCTTATATGACTATTGAGGGGTCTGTTACAATAAAGAACCTCATTTCATCTTACATTAACACATCTATCTATTACATAACCACTCATACATACATACATCTACAATCATCTATCACTCATTACGCATACCATACGATATCTCATTATTTATCCCATCACTAAATCAATCTTGCAAAATCTATGATACTTCACCACCTTCATACATCATTTTTGAACAATACATGCATTACCACATACTTGGGGGCATAACATCCAACACATATCCCCGTTAATCTTAGCATCAATGCATCTTTAAATTTTGCATAAGTATACATTAATCTCCTAATCTAGACATACTCCTCACACATTTTAGCATCATCATTACCTAATGACACACTCTTGTGCTTCGGTTCACACTTGATTGTTGAGGATTTACTACACACAAACCACACACACTGCATAATAGTTACTACACACTACATCTATTCAAACATCTTACATCATACGCTCTACATTTATTCTACATCATTTTTGAATCTATACATCATACATGACACTAGTCTTCATTACACGTGTATCACACTTTTCGGGTATATATTATATACTCCTCATTTTACATACTATATTATGCGCACTCTCACATTACTATTATATCTTATATTATACACTATACATTGCATTTACACATATCTTAAACATCATATGGTCATCACACATACTACACATCATCTTCTACACGCTACACTCACTACCCGATGACGCACTCTAGTCTTACATGCCCATACTTTGGATTGTCAAGGTTATACACGTCAAATGGACCTCATTACCCTTACACGTTCATCATTTGACCTTCTATCATACGAAATTACTAGGTTAGTGACATATGCTTTAGGCTAAATGGTCACCTATCCCTTCATCTTGTAGTGGTATATGCTTTAGGCTACATCACCACTCCATCTATTCATCTAGTAGTGATATACACTTTACGCTACATCATCACTCTTTTGATCATATTGTCATCATATACGCTTCGGATATAGGGTTGACGACACATCATTTCTAGGTCACATATCATCATACATACACATTCATCACAACGTGTTAGACACAACACACATTTTGATCATTTCTTGATGACGTACTCTCGTTTACGCTCATTCTTGATGCTTTGAGGGGGAAAACCAAATGAACCTCACTGCATACATTTCCATTCACTCGGGGGCACGTGGCTCTTATCATTCCATATTGCATTTCATTGCACTCATCCACGACATGATACATATCTTGGTTACTTTTATTCTTGTTTACATTTACTTATATATAGTCATCTTATTACACATGCTAGTTAGATCTCATGTATGTCATTTATCTATACCATACACACATGTGTGTCCATGTCTTTCCTTAGTTGTGATCATAGATACAGTTATTTTGCATGTAGTACAGATTCTCACCTTCTACCCATCCTACATTAGTATCTAGGGGCATCCACATTTATCTCTTAAAGTTGTTATTTCATTATGTACTTATAACTTTACATCGCTTGCCTCTACACACTTTTGACATATGGGTTATCTTTCTAACATACTAACAAGTGCTTCATGTGCATCATTTGTTTACAACATTACTCACTTCCATGGCTATCCATTGTTTGTACTTTCTTGTTTTGTTTTCTATTATATGTGGGCCTTACTCTATGTTTTGTATACACACTTTTTTGTCGTATGCAATCATGATGGCTGGCATGTCTTGCATCGTGAGTTTATGTCACATGTTTACATCTTGCTTTGTGTCGCTTACTTGGTATTCTTGTGTATTTACATTACTATATTTCTTGGTAGCTTATACATTGTTTGCATAGCTTACATTGTATGTTTGTTCATACTAACACTTGTCTTTGGCTAACCTCTTATTTGTGTGCACCTTGGTTTCTACCAAGTGATTTCCCTTCCTTGCAGAAGCGAGTTATAAAGTTTATGCGGTTGGTCCTCTTTTGGGTCTGCATTATGTTATTAGTGACATTGCATGTGTCCCCAAAGAGGGGGCATCATTTGGGGTTTACATACTATACATTGATTCTACACCGTTTAGTTCAGTTTATTTTCCACCCTTGGCATTTTGGGTTATACAGTGAGTGGGTTCGGACCGTTATCGAACCCCATACACAACAGATTTTACAGGACATGGTTATCCTTAGCTTTACGGGAGCAATAAAATGTTAGAGGATACAATGGACTTCATCTCTACACTACTTCAACCACTAACATTGGATCGCCAAAAAAACTAGGCAATATAGAGATCTCTTCATACAACTTCAAGGAAGTAGTTACAGGTTGGAGAATAATGCATATTTCTCCCTACACTTCTTTGGCCTATGGCATCGGATCACCCAAAAAACCAAGGACAGGATATCCTCTTTCTACACTTTTTCTCTCAACATGGATCAAGTGCACATGTTCCATTTTTCATTTACATACTTTACATTTACATACTTTCACATACATATACATACATATTTTATATGTGTTTTTACATATATGCATGTATTTGAATACTTGATTACTTTCTCCTTGCAAGTCCATCTATAAGAGAAAAAAATAGTAAACAACAACTACAACAATGTGGGTAATAACAACAACATTTTACCATAGAAAACACCATACTAATCATGCAAGTACATCGACACATTAACTACACACACGTTTCCACCCTATGTTCACTCTCATCACTTTTTTGTGCTTTTGCATCTTTAATTTCCATGCTCCATCATATTTTTATCACTCCACACTTTGTCTAGTCCTTCAGTGCATTTATAAATCACTCTACATGGATTATCAGTGCACGCATCCCTATCTAATTTATGTTACCGAGATTTCCGCTCACCAACATAAAGTGGGGAAAATGTAGTCACAAAATCATGCACTTTAGACATTATTTAGTCTCGGTCTCATACTACTATTCATATGGTTTTTGAGTGAAGAAAGTACTAATTAACCCCCATCTTTTGGTCATTTTAATTTACTTTCTATTGTCATTGTTAACCTCCTACACATGCATGGTCACCTCTGTTTCTATTGTTCCATGTTATTTCACTTTTGACTAGGGTGCTCGGACTAGTAATGGGGCACCGACAGGCACCCCGGTCCCGGTCAGTGCTTTAGGATCCTTTTCACACTTTCCCGCCACTTTTTGGGCACTTTTTAGTTGTTTAAACATTTCATATTTCTTGTGGTTGGACTTTTCAAGGTTAATTACGAAATTAGAACAAGAGAACCATATAAATATAAATTTATGTGACCATAATGAGGGACCAAGCACTAAGCACTACTATCATCACCTAAGGATTGTATCCATCAAAGGTTACACTTGTATCCATCTAGCTCCATCGAAAGGCACAAGGCTGGTTCATCTGCATTACACTACATAAGAGGGAAGTTTATTATATTCCATCCACCATTCTATTACATTTTCTACACATAGTTATTGTTTGCTACTTTCACAAAGTGTGACTAGAACAAGAGCACCTAGGGCATGATTATACACACAAGCACATAGAACTACATCAAGTTTGAGATGTAGTGTAATGCTCAATTAGTAAGTCCACCATTGTGGTAGATGAGGTCATTCTGACCCCTTCATATTCATCTTTCTTTTTAGGGTTTGATGTTTTTCTTTGGGTTTTGTAGGTCTTTTCTTCATCATTGATTGCCAATGACACAAAGCGCAGTACAACAAATTTAGTGTGATATGAATCGAAGGCAGGAAACCATCAAGTGACACCTCAGAGGAAGGTTGCGGAGATTTTTCACATACTAGGGCACCCATAATGCAAACTAGGGTGTCCACGGGAAGCCTCAGTACCTCTCCGGACATCCCAATCCACTCGGATTGCCTAGATTTGCACTTTTTTTGGACCTCGTCATAGTTTTTTCGCCTCATGTTTCTCCAACCATCTCTCAGAAATAGTTTGAAAAGCTCGTCTAATTAGCCGAGTTCTTTCTAAATCTCTTTACACTTTAGGGTTTCACATATCTACTTTCTTAGTTTCTTGGGTCACTTTCCTTATTTAGTTTAGCTCTTATTTATTATTGTTCCTAGTAATATTAATTACCATTTTACCATAGATTTTATCTCTATACAAAACACCCCCGAAAACCTCGGGGTCCCATGCAAAGCTCACACATGTGGGTGAGAAAATTAAGTTCACCATCGAGCTGGTTTTTACCTTCTCAAGATCTCATTTCTTGCTTTGTCTTCAATGCCTTGACCTAAAATTTGACCCAGAGCACTATGATGGCCACATTCAATTGTCCCAAGTCTCATTTTACCTACACACTTTTTATCTTTCCAAACACTACGACTTACACGTCTTCTTGACTAGTCTTCATAGTTCTTCTTCAAAAGGACCTTCAACATGCATTATATGTTTGAAACTTGACCTTGTATGCATTCTACACTGTCATTCCATGTCACAACACATTCTACACACTCATATCATATTTTACTACTCCATACTTCATGTCACTTTACCATATTGTTTGGACTAGGCCTAGGATTAGGTTGAGAATGACATGCTTCATAACAAACTTCACATGAACTAACCTAGTTGACCTCTTACGAGACTCATTAACACCTTTCAAATAACATATTGACCCTATTGGACCTCGTGAATACCTCATACATCTTATGAAACTCATATCATGACCATATAAGCTTGTTATGCACTAAGAACCATGTTACTCAAATGGACATCATGACCTCATCTCTTCACTACTAATCAACCTTCAAGCTTGACTTTGATTGAAACCTCATGGAGACACCTAAGACACTTTTCTAGTAATGAATTTTGATATCAATGATAACTATATAGACATAATGCCCAACAGATTGCATATGAATTCCACTACGTAAGGACTTGGGAGTCTCGGTTTTTAAGTTCGAGAGGAATAATAAATGACATATTATATATGGTGGGTTTAGAAGGCTTTATTGGTTGGAGAATCTTTATAGGATTGCCCTTGTGGAGGATGAATTATTCATAAGATCCTAACAAAAAAAGGTGTGCATAAGTTAAAATTGAGTACAAAACACATACGGGTGAAAAACACATTGTGTTTTTCAATTAGTTTCATTTGAAACATTTACAAGAGGAAGAAATGATACCCGCTTCATTTAATCACATAGATGAGAGAAGGATACAATAACACGTACTTATGGGCTTACATATGACTTCCATTACACAAGGGCACGGGAGTCTCGGTTTTTAAGGTTGGGAGGAATAGAAAATGACATAGTATATGTTGTGGGTTTGGAATGATTTATTGGTTGGAGCCTCATTATGGGTTTATCTTCATAGGATATAACTTATTTCTAAGATCCTATAAAAAAGTGGTGTTCAAAACATAAAAGCGAGAACAAAACACATATTTTTGAAAAACATACTATGTTTTTGACCATTTTCGTTGCAACATTTAGAAGGGGAAGAAATGATACCCACATATTTTAATCACATATCTAATATAAGGGTACAATAACACTTATGTACGGGATGGCATAAGATTTCCACTACACAAGGGCTTGGGAGTCTCCATTTTTGAAGGTTAGGAGGAATAACAAATGACATAGGTTTGAATAATTTTGGTTGTGGGATTTTGAATAACATCAAATAAGTAATAAAATAATATCGATGGATTCATAACGAAAGTTGGTAGAAAAAAAAGTTACATTTTCCTCCAATTTTACGTTTCATTTTCATTTTGTGGTCACTCGACAGGTTGTGGTTTTAAAAATGCCGATAGATCTTGCCTACGTATTGGATTTGGTAGCCATTTTTGGTTGCAAAATTAATTTTAAACTATCGCATATAACCGTATTTTTAGTGACACCATTTGTCCGTACTCATGTAAAATATTACGTAAGGACAAATAAATTATTTCAAATCATGGTTGGAGAAACATGTAGATGAAAATTTTAGGGTTATCTTTAGAAATTTATGAAATATATGTATTAAAGACATTTGTAATGGATATTTATGAAAACTTAGAGTTACCTTATACGAGTCATCCTTGAATTTAAAAGTAAATGCCATGAAATGGCTATAACATGTACATGACTAAGTAATAAAAATAGTTGGTTTGGAAAACATGATACGACAACGTGTTGAAAGACACAACCATTCAAAATTTTAAAAATTAGCAAGTTTATGACCTTTGCTTGTTAAATTATATTGTTAGGGGAACACTTTTATGGGAGTTGAAATATTGTTATGATACACCCGAAAAAAATCATGACAAAATCATGGTTAAAAAATCACATGATCGAAAAATAAATTATGTTTTTCAACCAATTTCAGTTGTGACATTTCTAACAATTATTTGTCAGGTGATTGATAATGACTTAGTGGTGAAAATGGACATGGATGCAAGTTAAAACTCAATATCAATGACATAAAACACATAAAATTTAATTTTATTCTCATTTGTATCCCTTCACCAAATCACATACACAATAATATGGAAAATAATACATTTTTGTAAGGGTTTTGGTAAATTGCAAAAGAATGTTTGTTTGCTACATTTTATGCATTCACAAGGCATTATGATCATATAATTTTATTTATTTATCATGGAATATTTAGTGTTGTTTGTGGACTGTAGGAATTACATGGTGTTCTTATCTGCTTTTACTTTTCAACCCTTGCATCTTTTAACAAGAAAAACACTGTAGAAGCATGTTCATGGACATGAAGAAGGGCATTTTGTACAATTTTCCGAAATGCTAATATTGAAGAATAAAAAAATCATTCATTATATTTTTCAGTTCACTACCTTATTGAAATAAACACACTTTATTGCCATTTGGCATATATTAATGAATTACTAACTATACGTAAAAAAGGGACATCATTGCTTTCCTTCTTCCTAAACACAATTCTCTTCGGGAGCTTACCATGTCCAATTGTCACCATTTCCTCGACCTCTATCCTCTGCTATCATCCGACTCCTAGCACATTCAACATAAAATGAACCCCGACTTTCCCCAATGACTCCTCTATTTCTCTTGCCCACGAACTCTATTTTGTTTTTTTCCCTACATGCACAATCCTTGTCATTTTAAGGAGCTTCCAATTCCCCGAATTTCAATTCAATACACCTACCACCTTCTACATTAAAATGCAACATTAATATCTTTGTTACATATGACTCATTAACTAAATGGGGTGGTGACTCAAATGATAATGTACAACATAGTTCACGGCCTTAGCATTATATGAGGTTATCGGGACCACTCCCGGCCCACTATTATCCGCCATAATTAAGTCAAAAATCAAAACATTAATGTGTGTATGCATGTTAGCATGGCTTATATGATGACCATCCACACTTTGTACGGAGAGTAGATAGCTCTCTAATGCTTCATCTTATTCAAACAATGCAATGCATAAGGTGTGTGAAGGCTACAAAAAATTATACCAACTTTATTTGCTACATTAAAGCAAAGCAGTCCCATGTGGGGTAAACCACAATGAATTTTAAGGCGGTAGATGCTCCCATGTAAAAATAAATTTTCACAAACCGTAAAAATTGAATCTTCTCCTAAACAAATGGATTATTGGTGGTATATGAGGGTCATTTTCAAGTGACTAGAATAGGTGGGGGATTGAATTTTTTTGTTGCTCCATTCCATTATTTTTGGCCACATGTCAATAGATCACTAGCTAGATAACAATATAAATATGGTGATTTTAAATTATTTTATAAATACATAAATATTTTCCAAAAAAATTACAAAAACACTAGAAGAACATGGAACAATTTCTTAACTCTCTTTGAAAAACACACATTACAAATGAACCCAAACACTCTTAAATCACTCGCTCACGTTCCACCTCCAACTCATCATTGTGAGCAACTATCAATATTAACTAAATATTGTAAAAGAAACAAAACTAATTTATTCACAAAATTTGTGAATGAGGTATCCTAAGAGCTTGATGAAAATCTAGTAATCTTGAATTAGATTGTGCACAATACTTGCGGCACAAGAAATTCAATCCATTTGATTAGAGAGATGGGTAGGTGGGAAATGAGGTTATGGTTTTGGATTTTTTGTGCACACCAAAAGGAAACACCGAGTTTCATAAAACTACTTAGTCAAATTAAAAGGGTGTGTTCAGGGTTGAATTTGACACCACCTATCCATGTCAAATAATTTTTAGGTTGCGATTATTCTCAAATATTACCCTTCAAAAATATTAAATAGTGTTATTTTTATACTATTAATAAAATATTATAAAGATTATTGTATATATATAACCATTTTGATATATATTAGTATATTTTACATGTAAATCTATATAAAAAATGACGGTCATACTTAAAATATGCAAGTTACGTGTGATGGTTAATTCACATATTTGCAAGTATTTTACAGCTAAAATCATTAAAAACGTCTAAACCATCAAATTTAACTCATTGTGTTACCAATTTAATTACACCAAAGGCATTTTCTAAGTGAAATGAACCCCAGTCTCTAACACAAGAAAATCAATGGATAAGGTTTCAATCCATGGAATGAACGTTGATTAAATTTATCTCGCACCGTCCACATGAGGATTCTTTACTATTTGCAATGTGGAATTTTACAATTTTTTTAGGGAATGATGACAAAACCAAAAAGAAAAAGAGTAGCAAAAATTATGAAGTTTTGCATTTTTGTCCTTGTTGGTTCTCGCAGCTTTCTACTCCAGCTTAAAGCTTGACTTGCATTATGGAGAAGTGTTGGGCCCCTAAGGAGTCTAGGCACCTAATTCGCGAAAGGTTTTGTCATGTGCTAGTAAGGTGCAAAGGCTTGTGTGGAAGTAACTTTGGGGAAAGCATGGAGGTTTGCACCCGGGCAGAACAAACTCAAGAATTAACCGCCTTTTGGATCACGGTTAACGTCGCGATAAAGGAACACATGGAGATGCAACCAGAATTGGTTATGGATAAGGTTAAGACATGGAGACTTGCAGCTCAAGGAAAGCATATTCCAGGATATGGTTATCATGATGGGATTAAGAGTGTAAAGTAGAGTTAGTTATGGATTAGCTGGCACTTGCATGTTGAGGATACTTGAGTATGGAAAGACATGATGACATTTGGCAGGTGGTTCACTCTAAGTGATGAGTAGGCGGTAAGGGAAGATTCCTTGGAGTCCCCAGGAGGATTCTCACTCTATTAGTGATACTACGAGTATTTCTTGTGACAATTGGGCTCATGGTACATATGAACTAGTAGGATGTGAGGTAAAAAGTGTGGTTGCGTGCAAGAATGGACTTCATTCTGTTTGATGGATAGGTGGCGCAGTACCTTGGTATACATGAGTAGAAGATCTTCTGTATTTTTGAAAGCCATGGAGGCACAGTGGATAGACCAGGTCAGGAGAAGAGATATGTTAGTATATACCTTACGGGATAGCAATACACTGGTGGGTAGTCCATAGAGATAACCTTATAGAATGTGAGTAGATTGGAATCGCCCTATCTACTAGGTTTTTAAGGAGCAATACACCTACACAGATCTACACTTACAATGGTGATCAACCTATTCAACATCACATTCAGCAGTGTGAGAGACTCTGGACAGTGAGACATGAAGCATTACCACCTTCACTCTGGGTGCATAGATTGTACTCTACTCTATAAGGATGCGCACATGCCTGGTATGTATACACAGAACTACATCGAGAGACTGGGAATTGGTAGAATTTGACTGCAGGAATGCTCCAGACCTTTGACTACTTCTCGACTAAACCTCCAGTAGAAGAAGCATTAAAATTTGTCAAGCACTTAACTATGGGAGATAGTGCAAAGGCATAAGAGCATATTCAGGAATTATTTAGTGAGATAGAGTCCAGAGCGCGTTTTAAAAAGGAAGAAGAAATGGACTCCATATTACTTGAAGCGTTCTTGCCTTGAGAAAGAGAAAGGAAAGATGGTTTACATCATGGATGATGAGGAAGTTGAGACCACGGATATTGAACATTCATAAGGGGTTCGCAAGGTCCTGAGCAAAGGTGCAAAAAGGATACGCATGCCTATCACAAACCCATGAAGACAAGGAAGGTGAATATAGGTTTGATCTTGAGCCAAAGGAGGCCATAATTGGAGACTACTGGTCGACTTAGAGGTGGCAAAGATTATTAAGTTACTACATGATTACAGGACTTATTCCCTCGAGGGTATCATGAACTTAAAGGCGTGCATGAATCACTTGGGAAATGAAGATAAAGCTTAAGGATGGTACATGCCCAAAGAGAAAGAGGCCTTACGAATGAACCCCAATTTGCGCGAAAAGGTCAAAGAAGAGATTGATAACATGTTAAAATATGGAATTATCAAGCCCCTTGATGATTCAGAATGGGTTAGTCCAATGGTGATCAGTATCAAGAAGGATGGACGAATCAGAATTTGTGTTGATTACAGGGAGCTAAATGCAACATGTGTCACAGATCCCTTTCCTACACCATTCACTGAGGAAATATTGGAAGGAGTATCGGGCGTGAGATATATTCTTTCACTTAATGGTTTTCGGGTATCATCAAGCTAGGATTTCTCGGGAGGATCAAGAAAAGACAACTTTTACTCTTTGAATGGGGCAATTTTTCATATATTGTGATCCCTTTTGGACTAAAAATGTGCCTGTTGTATTCTTGCGGATAGTTGTTTAGGCATTCAAAGATTTTATTAAATTCTTACAGGTTTATCTAGATGATTGGACAATATATGGGCTTGTGAAAGATCATTGTGACAATATGCACTTAATGTTTGAACGGTGCAGACAATTGAGTATCTCTTTGAACATCAAGAAGTGCATATTTGCTACACCTTTTGGAATATTGTTAGGACACATAATCTGCAAGGAGGGATTATTTATTGATCTAGCTAAGGTTGCAGTCATTTTAGGCCTGGAAGCACCTACTAGTCAAAGTGAGGTGCGCGGATTTTTGGGTCACACAGGATACTATTGGAAGTTCATCAAAGGGTATGCCAAAGTTGTTGCACCCTTGGAATAATTACTAAAAGGGAAAGGTACATTTTATTGGGGAGAACCGCAGATAGCGTGCGTTTGAGATATTAAAGGAGAAACTTACTACCGCACCCATTATGTGCTTTCCCTCATGGGATAAACCATTTCATGTGCATGTGGACACCTCTAGCATGGCCATTGGTGCTATGTTAGCTCAACTTGGTGAAGGTATTGTCGATCATCCAATTTTTTTTGCTAGAGGAAGCTAACTCTTGTTGAACAGAATTATACAACTATAGAGCACAAAGCTTTGTCAATGATTTATGCATTGCACAAGTTTGGATAGTATTTGCTAGCTACACCATTTGTATTCTATACGGATCACATGGCATTGAAATACTTGGTAAACAAGCCCGTCTTGCAAGGGCGCATATGCAGATGGGTACTCTTATTTCAAGAGTTTGACTTCACAGTTGTGGTGAAGCCAGGGAAAAGTAACTTTGGACCAGACCACTTGTCTAGAATTAACTCACGAGAGGAAGCACAGACAATTAAAGAAACCATGTCAGATGCGCAATTATATAGGTTACAACGAGTGCCATCAGAATTAGAAGACATTATTATCTTTCTACGAATTGGTATGACACCGGATGGAATGAGGGCATTTGAAAAGAAACACTTGCTATACACGTGGCACCATTTATGTTAATCAGTGGTGACCTATAAAAGTTAGGTAGAGATGAAGTATCATGTCATTGTGTATTAGAGCATGAGTGTAAGGATATTGTAGAAGAAGCCCATGGTGGTATTGCAAGAGGCCATTATGTAGGTGATGCAACTACCCGAAAGATCCTACTTATTGGATTATGGTGGGAGACATTGTATAAAGACTGTAAAGAATATTGTAAGGCGTGTGACCATTGTCATTTCCTAGGAAAACCAAGAAAAAGAGATGAGATGCCTTTGAGACCAATTACTAGTGCAAAACCATTTGAGAAATGGGCCATTGATTTTGTAGGACCTATTTTTCCAGCCACGCGCAGGACTAGATCGCGCTATATCATTACTTGCATAGATTATCTCACATGATGGGTAGAAGCAACACCTATGAAGGACTGTACAATAGCTACAACAGCAGCTAGGTTTCTATGGGAGAATGTTCTTACAAGATATGGATGTCCTTTAAGATTGACAAGTGATAGGGGTACACACTTTTAAATGAAACCATCAGATCCTATTAGATGAGTTTATGGTTGCACACCATAAAACTACACCCTATCATCCTCGAGACAAATGGAATCAAAGGCTTTCAACAAGATTTTGAGCTAGAAATTGACAAAAATTTGTGATGTTTAAAGAAAGGATTGGGATGATAAAGTATCAGTTGTTCTTTGGGCATATAGAACAACTTACAAGAGATTGAACAAAGACACACCATTTCAGTTGGTGTTTGGCACAGTCATTCTTCCTATAGAATTTATGTTACCTTCTTTGCACATTGTGCATGCTAAAGGTCTAGCTGATGAGCAAGCTTTAAAAGAGTGTATTGAGAAGATGATTCAACTGGATGAGCAATGATTCATATCACGATGGAGTCAGAAGTAGGAAAAGGTCAGGAAAAAGCATGGCATGACAGAAATATAAAGGAGAAGAAGTTGGCGAGTTGGAAAAATGGTACTTCTTTATGACTCTAAGTTCTTGTACCATCCAGGCAAGCTAAAAGTACATTGGTTGGGGTCGTATGTCATCACTTACATACTTGAATCAAGTGTTTTCCAGTTAGAAGCACTTGATGGAACACGGCTACTCGGTTACTTTAACGGGAGTAGGCTGAATCCCTACTATAAATAAGTCTTCTTGGTGTTTATAATAAGGCAGTATTTCCATTTAGATTAGGTTTCCATTCTTGTATTTCCTTCATTGTCGTTATGCTTTGTCAATTTAGTTGTTGTTCTTGTGTAATAAGCGTGCTTGCGTGCATGAAGCTAATTATTATGTGAAGAATGTTTATGCGTAGAGGACTGCACATACTTTTAGTGTGGGGTGGTTGTAGTTATCCAAGTAAAAGACTATGGGAATTGAAAGGTGAAAGGAATAAGTTACTACGGGTGTGCTTTAAGTCAAAAGAAGATTACTTCTCAAAAGTGACCAAGGATGGAGATGAATGAAAGGATAGTATAACGCAAGGTAAGAAAAGGCCATGATAACTACCAAGAGAAGGTACAGTGACGAGGTACTTGGGCGCAAGGGTGCGCGTTGAAGAGAAGTCTGTGACCAGAGGGTAGGAAGGTGCGCTAGAAGGTTATAGTGGGGTGTAAATATGTACCACATGGAATGAACAAATTTGTTCAATGAATGAGAGGATATTTAGTAGGTGAAGGAGAAATAAATGCATCAAAATTTGAAAAATTATATAAGGATGGGATGCGAATTCATTTTTACCATTGCGACTAAGAGTATTTGAGGAAAGAGCTAAGTGCGAAGAGGCGAGTGATTGCATTAAGGTGCAAAGGGTATGAAACCAAGCGTGATAAACAGATCTGTGTGAAAAGAAGCTTGTGTCCCCAATGGTGAAGGGTTTGAGCGAAGTAAGGTGATAGAGAGGAGTTAGGGCATGAAGTTTCCACCTAGGGCACGATTGAATTGAGCTAGGGTTTGATTCGCAAATTACAGAGTTAAAGAGGAGACAATTGCAAGGTAAAAATGGCACCCAAGAAGGCAGCTACAGCAGGATTAAAAGGAAAGAAGGTGGTCGTCGAGGAGGAAGAGATGGCACCCGAAAGTGATTTTTCAAAATGTAATATCCAAAAGGATTCATCGTCATCTAGGAATGGGATTCACCCATCAAAAAGAGAAAAGTAAGTGAATACAATCACCGTACCATAGAGAACAAGAAGGAGATTGACACGTTGTTGAACACGAAGATAAATAAATGCACGGCCAGAAGATATGTCAGGTTTATGATGATGCGGGTGAGAAGCTTCTGAAGAGAATTGGGGTCTACCAATTATATGAGCTTCCATATTTTGAGAAGTATGAGCCCTTGTACCAGTGGCTCATGAGCAGAGTGCATGAGGACTTCTTCTACTTTGCAGGATGTAGAGTTAGAATCTCATCCACACTTATCTCAATGGTGACAGGTTTGAAGGCCATAGGAGAGGATATAAAGAATGATCTCATAAATAAATCTCATGATCTTAAAGACCAGACAAGAGTTGGGGTACCTGAAGGGTCCGCGCAGTATGGATATAGATAAGTTGAAGAATTGTCTAGTTGTGTAAGTAGCAACACACCTTGTTATAAAGTTAAACGACCAGGAGTGGTGGTCACAAGTAAATAAAATGTGGTTACACATTGCGCGCAAGATGTCAGAAGGAGCAGTCTACAATATTGTAGGATACATTGCAGAGCAAATAGTTGAGGAAGTGCACACAGAGGGAAGATCAACTTTGGGGTTGTTCTACTATCACTGGTATTCATGGAAATTGGAGTACCAGACAGGCCGAAAGAAAAGGTATGGGAATAACCCATGGAGAATAATTCGTCAGCTGAAAGGTTCAACAAGTACCTATGTAAAGGGTCCATGATAGATGACATCAAGCAAAGGGCAGAGAAATGGTATGATAGGCTCTGCGTAGCATTTGGAGAAGAGTGGTGCATCCCAAAGGACCTACCATCAGTAGTGGGGAAACAAGTCCAGTTTGTTGTATATCAACATTTCTGCATCGTGCGCTTCCCAATGAGAGATGGAGTCTAGAGCCCTTGGTGTAAATTTCCTTATGCATTCACTGCAAGGTATTTCCAAGCATCTGTTCACAGATTCACAGACACGCACCGACTGGTATTCAATGCAGATAAGGTAGACTGCGACTACCACACGTTGAGAAAAAGTATGTGTATCCAGGAAGAAGTTCCTATGTTGAGAGGCTCATTTCGGAGGTCTAGTTATAGTAGATATAGGGGAAGCATTAGTGTATCTTCAGCTAAAGCCCAAGATGGAGAATAATAAGTATGTGGAGAATGAATTCGCACTCCCAGGGCCACCGAAGGGTAAGCACACAATGGAAAACATACTAGCGCAAAGGCCCACAGAAACTATTGAAGTAGAGGATGAAGAAGAGGAGCGTGAAGATAGTGGAGGCTTGGAGCACAGAAGAAAACAACCATATGACATAGAAGAGTCACAGCGTGCAACCATTCTACCTCAGGGACAGGATGAAGAGGAAGATACGAGAGGTTGAGCAAGGGGAGCACAGATTTAAGAAAGTGTTCAAACGTACAAGGACTCAAGTTGGAACCCCAAAAATGGTAAGGAAATCACCTTGTCTCTCTCCACACAAGGAGACCGTTGAACCAAAGAGGAGAAGAAAGTTGAATTTAAATGAAGAAGTGGAGGAATTAGGGGAGAGAGATCATGCATCTCCTACCCCACTCGAGTAAGAAGATGAGCCACAGAACGAGAAAGAGCAAAAAGATGAAGAGATGAAGGACGGAGAAGAAAGAGAGAAGGAAACCTTCAAATCTACGCATGTGACTATTCAAGGTATAAAGGGATAGGTTCCTAACCTTGAAACTACAATTCCCAAGGGTCCTAGCTCAAAGAGGATGAGTGGGGAACATAGTGCACCAATCATGGGCCATGCAGAGGACACTAGAAAAATCATTCACGCACGTTTCCAAAGCACTGTAGAACAAAAGGATTTATTCGGTACCGGGAATTGATGGATGGGGATATGGCGATCGTTCTAACAAGAAAGCAAGTCTCATGGTCAATGCATACCCACATGGATGAGCCTGACTTTGATGTATGTAAAGAGTCATGCATGTCAAGATGGCTGAAGAAGGCACCCCAAGCTAGACATATGATAGTAAAGCCTACTATCATGTCAGATGAGCAGGTCAACAATGCATTGGTGAAGGTTTCTACTGAAGTTGCGAGAAGAAACATGGACAAAGCTACAATGATAAGAGCACTACACGAGGAGCTAAAGACAAAGGATGCAGAGATAGCGTGCATAATGCAAGAGAGGTACTTAGCACAGAAGAAGAATGAAGTATTTATCAGCATCGCAGAGGATATTAGAGACAATGTCATAAGAGCTAGGCCACACTTGGAGACCAAGGTACCACAGATGTTTCCCTCAGTGATACATTATGTAGGAAAGTTGGTGGACCTGGTACTTGAAGATGAAACTCTACGCATGCCAGCACCAAGGAATTCAAAACAAGAGGCGAAAAGAGAAAGCTTTAGTGATGCGAAATATTGCATCCTATGAAGGGTTGTTGCAAGTGCTACAAGAAGTATTGAAGAAAGTAGACCAGGCTTTGAACATCTACACAGCTCCAGAGGTGCTTATCATTATGGGAGAAAATAATGATGTCCAGAGAGCAATGAAGGATGAAACATTGGGCCACACAGAAAGATTGTTGATGGTTAAGCAAAAGCGCAAGTGAGCTCTGGAAAGATCATCACAAGAGTCACACAAGACTCGGTTGGAAGAGCTTAGGAAGCTCATTGCGCGAAGATGGATCTTTTAGAAGGAATAATGACCTCAATTTCTAGTGTTGTGTTGGTTCTGCAAAATGAAAAATGGGAGATTAAGGGATGAATTGGAGTCCATTGTTGTGGACATTCCAGAAAAAGTAGAACAAGCACTCGTTGAATGGCAGGCCTTGGAGGCTGAAATAAAGGAGTATCCAGAGTTGATACTTCAAACTGATACAGAGGAGGTTGCCTCATAAAAATTCTTTATTCATCTACATTCTTTCATTCTTATTCTTTCCATTCTTCTATTCTTTACTTCAATTTTTAGAAATACCCATTGTTGGGGTGACAATGAGATTAGTGTGGGGTAATGTTGATCAGAGAACACTTGATAGAACTCACACAAGAAGTCCACATGGGAAAACAGGCCAGGTTTAAGGGCATGAATGGATAGGAAGAACGCACGCATACGGAGCAAAGTTCAGCATTCAAGACTTAGCCGATTTTGAGCATGAAGACCTATTTTTAGAAGATGGCATGCGGAACACACCAACGATGCAGAGACATGCACGCCACGCATTGTCTATCTTTAGAGGATCAGATTGAAGCATTTTTCATGGAGACAAGATAAGAATAGGATTGTCACTTCAGTTAACTATAAGAGGTCTATAGATAGCACACTTGTATGTGTGGCTATGCCTGTAAATGACATGTGGCTATTAATAACATGCAGCCTATTTTTGGAATAGATAAGCGGTGAAGGGCAAGTCCCCACCCTATATATATATGATGTGAATCACATAGTAGTATATATAGAGATGAGAGATATATAGGTATATGTAGAGCATAAGAGGTAATCATAAAGAGATATGTACATATGGTGGATTATGTATCGGATCCATGTGCGCATCGGTATAGAATGTCATTATTGTAAAGAGCTTATGCGTTTATTAATAGATGGAAGTTATTGGCTAAATCGAAGTGTCATTCCTACATGTAATTGAGTAGTGCATGTTCTTGATCCAATCATGATTATTATTTAAAGTCTTTTCTTTTATAGATCTGAATATGGCTTGCATTGTAGAATGATGGATTAGTTATGGATCTATATGTTTCTTCCTTCATCACGCTAACATCCTACTATAAAAACCCTAAAGAGGGACCTAGTACCTTTCTGCGCTTTGGGTGAGCACTTAATCTAGGTGAGTGATGTACCCATGCATCTAGGGTATTATCTCGGTGAATTCTAGGTTGTATCATATTCACTAATGACCCATCCCCTAGTCCCATCGTTGGTTATTTGGCCGTCATTGTCATTTATCTTGTACAATCACAATTGTTTAGACAGTTCTAGTCATCTCTAAGGGAGTTTCAGGTGTCGTTATTTGGTCATTTGTCATCTCTAGTCTTTGACTAGGGTGCCTAGGGTAGAACTAGGGTGACCATGGGTGCCCCGGTCCTATTTTAGGTGCCCTAGTCCCAACAACACTTGTGTCTAATTTAGAGTTTTGAGTTCGGTCTTTGTAATTTTCCCTCTCATTTTCATAGGTACTAGTTGGCATGTCCTGTCATTTGTGTCAAAATTTGAGCAAGAGATCCTTATATAAACACAACATACTTACTATCTTATGGGCGGACTATCTACCACCAAGGTCTAGCTATCTACTAAAGCAAGGGACTGCATTTGGGACATCATTGCATCACACACACTACATAGGAAAGGAAATTCTATTCTATTCCATCCACCATTTTGTATTACATCTAGCTCTTACCCACTATCTTTGTGTCATTGGCGTTAGGGAACCCTAGGCACATCATTGCACAGACAAATCACACAAAACTACATTGGGTCTGGAATGTAGTGCAACACTTAGTTGTAAGTCCACCATTGTGGCCACTAAGGACAATCTGACCCCTTCATATGCATCTTTCTTTTTTAGGGGTTTGATGATTTGTATGGGGTTTTGTAAGTGAATCTTCATATAGGTTTACGACGTCATCAATGAAGTTACTGTGACAATCATGCGACAAAAGATTGATACATTGTGAAGATCTAACAACACTTCTAGATTCGTGTCTTGAACTATTTCGCATACTAGAGCACCCATAATGTAGACTAGGGTGCCCATAGCACCCCTGATCCTCTTCTAGACTCCTTGGTATAGTCAAATCTTCATCTGCTGCAATTTCTTGGGTTATACCATCATACTCTACTTTGTCCACACATCATCTTGTTCAATCCCGAATCACAGTGAGGTAAGTCATTTTTAGGTTAGTACCTTATCCCTCCTATTTCAATTATTTCATTTCATTTAAATATCAAACAAAATTACTTAGCATTCATATTTCAATTCATATCAATTATTATATTTTTTGTACTTTCTTAGATTAACTTAGATAGATAGAAATAATTTCTTATTTTAGTTAATCACCAACACACTTCCCCCATCTTAGTGTCAACACACCTCTCATCTTCGCATTATCATACATCAATCTCGTAACATAGGCTTATTAATCTATACTTTAGCATCATCATTACTCAATGACACACTTTTGTGCTTTAGTTCACACTTGATTTTTTAGGGCATACTACACATGAACCCAAAACACTTTGCACAAGTGGGCACCACACATTACGTCTCTTCACACATCTTACATTACATCTCTCACATTGCATATTGTATCTTCAAGTTACTCTTCATCACTTATTTTTTGACATTTATGTATCATCTGTATTATACACACCATACTAGTATTCATCACATATGTGTCACATTCCTATTGTCTACGATTCTAGCATTATATACTACTCAACATGCATATTACATAGCACACACTTTCACACTATTATTTTATCTACACATCTTGTATTACACACTATACATCGCATTTTGCAAATTTTACACATCACATGGTCATCTATGATCAACATCCCACATACTATATCTTCTTTTACACATTGCACTCACTACACTATGACACACTCTAGTTCCTCAGTCCATACTATGTTGCTAAGGGTTTATAAATCAAATGGACCTCATCATCCTCTCATGTTCATCATTCCACCTTTTATCATGTGACATTCCTAGGTTAGTGACATATGTTATAGGATAAATGGTCACCTACCCCATCATCTTGTATTGGTATACACTTTAGGATACATCATCACTCCCTTTATTCATCTTGTAGTGATATACACTTTAGGCTAAATAATCACTCCTCCAATCATCTTGTTGTGATATACGCTTCGGCTATAGGGTCATGCACACACATCACTTCTAGGTCGCATATCATGACCATACATATACACTCATCATAGTTGTTAGATACAACACACACATCGACTATTTCCTGATGACGCACTCTTATTTATGGTTCATTCTTGACTACTGAGGGGGGAAACCAAATGAACCTCATTGCATACAACTTCATTAACTTGGGGGGCATGTGGCTCCTATAATCCATATTACATTCCATTTCATCCATCCACAACATGTTACATATCTTGGTCGCATTTAATTTTTATTACATTTGCTTGTTCATATTTGTTTTACTACACATGCTAGATAGATCTCTTATATGTCATTATCTTTACCATACACACATGAGCATTCACGTCTTTTTCTAGTTATGATTGCAGATACATGTCTCTTACACACAACATGGATGTTTGGCTACTACTAGTCCCATAGTAGATACTAGGGGCATCCAAATTCATACACTACAAAGTTATTGTTTCATTTTATTTCTTAGCACACTCCTTTATTGGTTATAAACACTCTTGACATATGGGTTATCTTTCTATCATGCTAACAAGTGCTTCATGTGTAGCATTTGTTTTGCAGGATTATTTACTTCCATGGCTATTTTCTATTTGTACTTTCCTATTTTGTTTGTTATTTTATATGGGCCTTACCCTTTGTTTGGTGTGCACACTTATTTGTTTGTAGGTAGTCATTATGGCCTTGAGTGACTTGAAACATCGTGAGTGATTTCCCATGTTTGCAACCTACTTTTTACGGTCTATGATTGCCTTTTTACGTGAGTACTTTCTTTCTAGCCTTTCTATTGTATGTGTATCTTACACTTGATTTCTACATGCATGTTTGTTTGTACTAACACTTATTTCTAGTCACTTGTTTGTGTGCACCTTGGTTTCTACCAAGCACTTTCCCTTCCCCTGCAGGGCATAGTTTACGCGGTCGGTCCTCTTTTGGGGCCACATCCTCCTATCGGCGATGTCACATGTGCCACCAAAGATGGGGTGCATCATTTGGTTTTACACATTACTCAATTCTCTACACCAAGATAGTTCGAGTCGAATTTTCCATCCTTGACATAGTGGGTTATACAACAAGTGGGTTCGACCAGTCTACGAACCCCATACACAGCAGTATTTACAAGATAGGTTGTTCGCGCATTCTCGGGATCAATTACATGCTTTGGAGGATACAACGGACTTTATTCCCTACACTAATTCATCCAACGGTGTTGGATCACCCAAAAGACCAGCAAGTGTGAGATTTCTTCATCTTCTCGGGAAGCGGTTATAGGCTAGAGAATAACACAACTTTCTCCCTACACTTCTTTGGCCACAGTGGCGTGAGATCACCCAAAAACTTGCACTTCACCGACAATTATAGGATATCCTTTTTCTACACCCTTTTTCTCATCATGGATCAGGTGCACATGTTCCTTTTTCATTTTTATACTTCAATTTACAATTTTTTTACTATCTACATGTAGTTTTTACATATACATGCTTATTTGACAACTTGATCGTCTTCTCTTTGTAGGTTTGTATTTATGGGAATCAAGTGGTCAACAATAACAAGCTGCGTTAATGACATCGTCATTCAACATTTAGTACCTCATACTAACATGCGGTACCCCACACACATCGAAAAACACACGCATTTCCGCCCTAGGTTCACTCTCATCACTTTTACACTTTTGTATCTTTAGTCTCCACGCTCTATATTTTTGTCACTCCATGATTTTTCTCGTCCATCAACATGCTTTCTACATCACTCTACATGGACATGTAGACACCTATTTTGGGGTATAAACCCCTCCGTCATCTCACTTTCATGCAATTTCCATTCTCTCTTTTCTTTTTCTTAAATTAAACGAAATCCCATCTATTTGCTCACCTTATTTAATTAATCATCAAAGGGGCTCCATGTCATCTCTCACAAATTAGGATTTTGACAATATCCTCCATCTCTCACAAATTATTCAATCCATGGGTATTAATATACCCATCCGACACCCCTTTCTAAATTTCAAATGGAATCTATCATCTCACCTACCATGTCAATCATGCTCCCCACTCCATCTAATAATTCAAACCATGGTCCCCACGTGATCACATCATATCTCTTAACTCGGGTTACTCTACCCAACCCCGGTTACTTGTTAACCCCAATCTAACCTCACATCCAAGCTATAAATATGGGTTTTCCCCCATATTTCAAGGACCCGGATATATTTTTCAAGAAGACCTGGAGAACCTAGACCTAGAGAGACCTAGGCCCAAAGAAGAGAAGAAAGAGCTTAATTAAGTTCTGCAAGTTTGAGGGAGAAATATTTTCCATGGTTTGTTATCTTACCATCTTGATGCCCAGTTCATCTCCATAGCAGAGCACAAGCTAAGTTCCCTCGTCATTTTAGTTACTTGTCATTTTATATTCCATTATTTCTACATGATAACTATTGTTCATGATCTATTATTATCTTATCTAACACGGGGTTGACATCCTCCAAGGGAGTTAATATCCTCTTGGAACCAACACTTTGTCAGGAAACCCCGCATATTGTTATCTAATCTTATCTGTTTCAGTTTTGCATATCTAGCTTCTTATATCATACATTTATCTTCTTTGCACCCGTAGATCCACATCTACATCTGAGGTCCTAAGCCCTCCATCATTTGAATTTGCTGGTGGCTCCTAGTATCGCCTTCACCCCACTCAAGAACAAAGTTTCCTGTATAACATTTGGCATGCCCGGTGGGACCAGATCCTAGATCTGGTCATTTTTTTGTTATTTACTCATCTTTTCTAACTTGTTTGTTTGTAATATCTTAGTATTTTTCAATTTCAAGTTAGTACGGTCACTCATTGAAATCACCAGGAGGTACGTGCTTTTCTTGTTTTCTATTGACATCTACCCACATGGGATATGAATCCAGAAATTAACCTTGTTCTTCTAGTTGTCGTCACATCTTATATTTTGCATCTTTTGTTTTTCCGACTCACATGTTCACGGGATTGAGTATTATCTTTGTTTGTTTGGCATGTTACTTACACTTTATCATCTTTCTCTGTCACGAAGTACATGGTTTTGTTATTTGGAAAATTATTTTTATTTGGTGGTTTATAATCGATCAATAGTTTTATTATTGTTGCTATAAAACAATTAATTAATAATAATATATAAATAAATAAATGTAATTTATACTTAAAATATATATATATATATATACAAACTAAATTAAAATCCTAACTATCCCCTACCTATCACCCCACCTCTTCTTTCTATCTCGATCCCACATCGCTCTCCACTAACGTGGCCAGCTCGGCCACTTCCCCACCGTTCCCATCTACCATTCCCATTCCCTCATCCGAGCTATAATTTGTACCTCTCCATGTCCCAACTCGCCACTCCACATACCTCTCTCTTCGACTCTCCATCCAAACTCCCTATCTTCCTTCGACCTCGCTTCCTCACTCCTTTTCCCAACCGAATCTCCACCTACCTCACTACTCACCCATCTTTCCCTCGCCGAACTCTCGTATCCTCCACCCACACCAAGCTTGCTTCCCATATTCCTTATCCTCTCCACCTCACCTCACATACTCCTCTTCATAACCTAACCAACTCCTACCCGAGCTCCTAACTCATGACTCAACCACTACCCGCGTCCCCAACTCCCACGGTCTTGGCTTCACCATGCCATTTCCAACAATCCCCACTCAAGCTCTTATCTCCTACGTTGGCGGACCACTTATATTTCCCACGTAGGTAGGATTACCATGACTTTTCATGTGGAGGAATATCCATGCTAACTCACATGATTCTCGATGCTTTACGCTGTCAATAATCTCCCAAGATCCCGATCCACGATCCTTCCAATTGTTTCCATCTCAGTTTCAAATTCACGCATGCTCCATGGATAGTGATCGCATGCATCTTTCTAACAATCGGTGTATAATCCCTTACGAGCAAAGTGATCGCAACGCCATTACCGATCATATATTGCTCAAGTGACTGCACTATTCCACTGCTTGAAGCTTGGTATCCGATCCACACAGGATTTGTATAAGGATAAGTCAAACCAACCACACATTTAAAAGATTTTGGCTTTTTACGTGGGGTCCAATTTGGCTTTATACGCGGTGCCAACACATAAGAAGTGAATAAAAAGATAATATGTCAATATGTCATCTCTAATGAATAAATGTCAATATTTCAATATGTTCATTTTAGAAAATCTCTCTCGTATTAATTAGATTTTGCTAGTTTGTTCTCTAAAGTCAAATATCAACATGACGTGCAACGGGAAGAATGATTACCCACCTTAATGTTTATAGGACATCTCTTGTATAGAAAGACATGTCCTCGCTTGTATAAAGCTCTTTCCTAGTTTTATATTTAGACTGTAATTTATGGTGGTCTTTTTAGCATTATAAGTTCAAACGTCCTAGTCCAATTATCTTCTTACGACGGAAAACTTACAATAATTCCTTTATCTATTATGTGGGTTTATATTTAACATGATTTTGTTAAGTATTTGTATGGGTTTTGATTTATCTTGCTTTATTATCTATTGTGTGGGTTTGAATGATAATAGAGACTTCATTTGAATTTGATCATTCATAAGTAATAAAATAAAATAATAAAATAACATTTTATTGAGGATAGTCATAGCATGAGAGGAATGCACCTATATTGAAGAATGTGTTACTGTTGTTGTTGTGTTTATAATTTATCTTATAGATTCCTAATCTTATTTAACATTCCTGTAAAACTAAACCAAATGAACACGTTTATTGTTTTTTATGGTTTATCATTTATCTTAACGTAGTTCATTTAATATATTTTTTTCATTTGTATAGGTTATCATTCCCGTAGTTTCATTTTTACATAGCCTCTCAACTAACAAGTTTAACATCTCGTTAGTTTAAGCATCTATGTCGCCTATCGTCTATACATTTTATCATTTCATTCACCCATAATTTGTATATATTTTTCCTTTATATATCATCTATCGACGATATTTATTTCCTTCGATTTGCCACCTTTTACTCCATAATTTTTTATTTCGCTTCAACTAATGTATTTCCTAGAAATATTTTATAAATTACCTTTATCATTTATAGGTTATATTGTTATTAGTTCATCATTCATTTCATCATTTCTATTTTATAATTATTTTCTTTTCCTTTACAGATGACCTCCACCATGTTGCATTATGTTGTCAAAGACTAATATTAAAAACAAAACAAAAAAACACGCAACTAATCTCCTTTCACTGACCCGTTTGAAATCGTGAATGGTGCACCTCTACGGTACTTAGATGTTCTTAGACATTGATTATTGTTGTGACAAACATCACTATCACGTATAATCAAAAAATGGGGAGAGCATTCTCAAGGTATTCTTTGTTTTTCCCTATTTGTTCCTTTTGCATTGCAATTTTCCCTTAATTGTGTCTTCTCATTGTAAGTTCACATTTTGTTTTGGTTTAAAACAAACCACGTACATCTTGCTTGATCATATAGTTTAACTAGGGGTTTAACCTTTTGCATTCAACTTATCACACACAACCTTGACTCACAAAAAAAAAAAAAAATCAACACATCGAAACACTCCTCTCACCTGGTTAACTGATTGGGACTTAAACACCCAACAAAAACCGTCTCAGACATCTCCCAATCCAAAACTATTTGAAACCAACCTTAGACTTCTTTAGGCACCTTCATTATTTGTTTTACCTTACATCTCAAATTAATCATGATGATAAAAAATATTACTTGATTTTTTTGTCAACAACATACATAAACAAATGTTTCTCTATTTCACACCTATTGTCGCTCTCTCTCGAATCGAGACAAACAAACAATCTGCTCTATCCAATGATATTACTTCTTTTGATGATCTCACCCAACAAGATTCTAAACTCAAAACCACGTCGTCAGTCACCCAACCTCCAGTCTCCATGGTCTCACCTCATGAGAACCATGTCATCCAAAATTGTCCCCACCTTGACACCAACCCTCATATCCCTCATCAATCCAGTCTTCCTAAATCGATCACACCACCATCTCCCACTCCTCTCGAGACACTTGGGCCTCCTCCTAACCCCATATATGACTTCTTACTCCAAAAATCTCCTACAATCTCTCAATCCTCCCAATCTCCTAAATTGGTGGATCGCATTCCACCCACCTCCCATTTTGACAATTCTATTTCATCCACTATTAATAGGCATGTCCAGCCATCTCAACCTCTTCACACTTACATTCATGCCCATCGTATGCTCCAACCATCTCAATCTCTTAACACACATATCCCCATTTATCTTTTACCACAACAACCTACCCTACTTCAACAAATACATCATGTCCCTAATGTTCAAAATCATCCTATGTAGCAATCCCAACCTATGACACATGTTAGTCCTTGCCAAGTAGCTCCCCAAACACCCACATATCCGCAAATTAATCAACTATCTTATCAAACCATTCCACAAACATCCTATCCACAAACTTATCAACCACCTTATCAGATGATTCCCCAACTACCCACACACCCACAAACACATCATTCGCCTTATCAAACTACTTTTCAAACCACACAACCAATCCAATCTCAACCTTACAACACCTCGAGTGATTCAATTCACACCTTAATGAATCGATTGGCCAGTTTAGAAACCCTTACCATAGCACCCAAGAACACTTTATCCTATGAACAAATCTGTAATAAACTAATTCATCCATTGGTTCCAATCAAACCCTATCCCCCTCATTGGAAACTTCTTGTGTTTACTAAGTTCAACAATAAGGAAGATCCCCAACAACATCTCCTCGCATTTAAACATGCATGTTGTCTTATTGCGCATGATCACAATCTACTTCTTCACACTTTCCCCATGTCTTTGTCTGGTCCCGGGTTGGACTGGTACAACAATATCCCATGACATTCCTTATTCTCTTTCACTCAACTTGCACAATTGTTCTTAGAACACTTTTCTATCAATATCGCATGCAAAACCACTATCACTAATCTATATACCATTCGACAGTTTGAAAACAAGCCCATCGCCAACTTCGTCGCATGATGGCATGATGTTATAAACCAACTATCCTTCACTATCCTGCAAACCAAACTCATCGAATTATTCTCACATTCGTGTGTAAAACATATATCATCTATTTTGCAGATCCAATCATTCCAAACCTTTGATGAAGCTTTCACAATGGCTCACAAACTCGAAACCCATGCCATTGAGCAAGGTCATCTTAAACTAAGTTCAATTAAATCAAAAATGGAACCTACTAAACCATTCACACATAATGACAAGTTTAAGGTTGCGGCCAACACTGTGGTCATTGAACCCTCATCCCCATCTATATCAAGCACATGGTCTCAACAACGATCTCCTCAATCAACAACCAACTACACTCCCTTAGGAGAATCATATAGTTATGTATTTGATAAGTTGATGAGCATAAACTCCATCCAAATTCCTCCCATATGACCCATGGACAACTCGCAAGCCAAGCCTATTTGGTATCACGAAGCCCACTATTGTAAATATCATCAAGTCAAAGGTCACGACATTGAGAAATGTCGTTCCTTCAAAGATCGTGTCCAACAACTCGTAAATCAAGGGGATATCCAAATTGATACCTCCATTGTGCAAACTAATCAACCACCAACAAATCAAGCCACACTCTTTACATCTCAACTATCGAATGCTTATATGATTGACACTTTATCAGTCAAGATCTTATCTTATCACCAACTCTGCATGTTCCCATAGTGGACATTATTCCCACCTCTTATTCAGAACCTATCACACCTACATCAACTTGCACTACCTATCCTGAACCTACACCTTCTCCTATCCTTGTCACCTCCACATCAAATTTGACTATACCATCCACTTCTGCCACTTCAAACATACCCCAATCTACCACATTAGATTCATCCTTAGCACTTATTTCAGCCCCACTCATATCCACACATATCCCTACATCTCTCCCATCTATTTCTTCACCCACATCTACCTCAAATACACATGTTACTACACCTACATTACTCACAACCATCCCAACTAAACTCTGTTCTACTACATGCACCCTTACAACCCCACCTTCGACATCAACCCCTTTAGCAAACATATCATTCTTACCCCTCGAAACATTTATGAAACAACCGAGTCCTATCTACTTCTACACCTGAGAATATGCCTGCATTTGTTACATTACCCATAAGGTCTACTCCATCGGTCATCACGTCACTCACATCTCCACATATTCCAAATATGCCTACATCCCTATCTATCCCAGCTACCCCTATATCTATCATACCAACAAATACACCTATCCCTACCACTGACATCTTTACCTATATCTTCACCCATGGCCACATCACCCGGTCTACCCCAATATTCTTTACCTAATCCTTCTATCACACCAACCAAATCCTCTCGATCTGCAACCTTATCAAAGATACCCTTTGGATCATCTACTAAACCAACACATCCACCTAAATCAAATAAAGATGATTTACCTTCTCCCTCTACAAAATCAACTCTTTCCTCGTCAAAACCAAAACAATCCACATCTCACATAGATATCATTAATCGCATCATACAAACACCTATCTCTTCATTAACATCCTCATCTTGTTTTAGGACATTTTCTCCATTAATAACCACACCACCACTATCATATCCTCCGATTGATATTATTATCATCCCTGTTAAGAAAAAATCTTCTCGGTTGAAGTCTAAGGGTCGGGGAAAAAATCTCTGACAATCCCTTGCACATCCTCAAAAACATTCAAATTTTCCCTCTTCTCAACAATCCAATGCCACAACATCTATTTCAGGATCAGTCTCTCCATCTACGACATCTTGCAATAATCGATCCACATCCAAACAGTACAATCCTTCAACCAAATTTGATTTTTCCTCCAAAACACGAAATTCACCCATCCAATCTACATCCATTTTTCTCCTAACTCCAAGCTAAGATATCCTATTAAAACCCACAAGAGTTATTGTACGATGGAAAAGTGACATGCGAGCATGGGAATCTACAAGTACCTCTTCCTCGTACCCGACCTCTCAAGGTCGTGTCGAGACAACCAATGAATGTTGAATGTGAATAGATATAGACAAGCTAATCGGGTAATCTTATATCCTCAATACGCAATAATGGAATCTGTAAATCTAAGGTGAAGAAGGCCCTCCTAACCTAAATTGGTGTAATGGTTCATTCGGATATAATGGCTACTCGGAGGCTCCAATCAATGTCGAGCTCTGCTGAGATCCTGTTTCTTGGTTGTTGGATACGTGGGAAGTGACCTATGGGAGCTTCGTATATATCTCTAGACAAGGTCATAAAATGGTGATGGGCGATTTAGTGGGTTCACAGTTAACTATGGGTGGTTTTCTAGTCTAGCCCAGAAAATATTAGATTGATTAGCTTCTATGTTTAATACGGAGAACTGTACTATAATATCTAGCGGGAGTGGTGAGGATCTAAATACCAGTGTTTATAAGCCGGTGTCAATACTTAACTGATTTGTAGGCTCATTCGGCTGTGGGACTTGGGATCAAAACCATGAGTTCGTGGTTGTTGTGGACCTGTTATGGTCATGTGAAGAATCAATCCCTTCTCCCAACTATCCAGTAATCATATGCATTTTCAGCCTCTATGTTTAGAACTAGAAGTTGTATGATTTTCTCGGAATACCTAACAGGTGTTCTGGCAATTTGAATGCGTAAGCTAGTGTCTATGTCGACGAGGAGGTCTCTCGCGTTAGGTTGTGGAACCAAAGGATCGTAACCAAATGTTTGTTCTCGTTCGAATCCTTGCACAGTCATTCAAATGTTTTATCAAGGCAATCTATAGTTTGGATGGTTTGACCAAAATGTGTAAGCTTTGTCGTCTTCAATGTTTAATCCTCTTAGTTGCTCACTAATTGCTTGTAAGTTTGTTGTTGCTTGAAAGACATGTATCCTGAGGTCCTAATCTATATCAGCTAATGTTGTAGGTAGATTTGGCTGAGGCACTATGGGTTCAAATATATACTCTCTAGGCTCTCTAGGTCCTGTGATTGTCATACGAAATGATTCAACTTTTAACTAACATTTAATAAACGATTACAAAAAGAAGTATTACACTAAACAAGTATTCTTCTATTTTTGTATTCTCAATGACATATTTTAATGAAACTAAAGAGCAAATTACTCTAATATATCTATAAAATGAACAACTAATCTAATAACGAGAATAAAAATAAGCAACGTAGCCTCATATGGCTATTTGCACCGTGTAGTTGTGATTTTATCCTATATATTTAAGCAACTCTATATTTTGAATTTGAAAGGATCTCGATCCTACCTCGAAGTGAGGAATGAATCACGGTTTCTCAAAAACTATCAATCCCCATAGCTTCCTCGGTGATATCAAGAGTGAACTTTTAACTGAAATGAAATAATTCACTACTTTATTTGATATGTCGTAACTAGAACTTTGATAGCTCAAACCTAGCGTTTACAGAACAGTGGTAAATCTAGTTGTGTGTGATTTTGTCCCCTCAATGTGATCTCCTCGTTCGTGTCCTCGTGAATCCAGAAAGTGTGTATATGATCGTATCAACAGAGGATGGTATTCAAACAATGGCAGCTTTGGATATAGACCGAATACAATGCGAGTAGGAGAGAGATAGCGCAAGTGAACAGAGCTTGACTATGTAATTCCTAGCGGGATTTATTGTGAGAATACAACACAAGTGTACCAAGAGTTTTAGAAACTACCCTTGTGACAAAACAAAACCTACAACTTTAATGGATTCTAGTCTAGAGATGAAGTTATTCTATGTTAAACTGATTGTATGCAACAACAATGAAACAAGACTGAAACAAGAAGATGATATGACTTCTAAAATGCCAACAATTGAAGCAAAACATGAAACTAATAGAATTCTAAGCAAGGAATTGAAAAACTGAACAAGATAATTGAGAGGATGAGGGGCCATTTCCTTGAAAACAAGCTAGTTGTTTATAACCAATGCATTTACTAGAGGGTAACTCCCATTAGAACTCTTTTACTATAAACAAAGGAAAAACACTATTACTGGGGACCAAAAACATTAATGCAAGCCAAATTGGTTGAAGAAAGCGTGTAAAATCCAAGATTTATGTTTGACGCGATCATCGGAAGGATCTGGAAAATGCGTACAGGACCGCCACTCTCGTCACAGGCGGCGGTCACGGACTGCGCACCTAAGCATGGCGGCGGTTTCACATTTGAAGACAAAATGCAAGAAGAAAAGGGGAAAAGGGAAACACAAAGCATGTGGAGGCTAAGCGGGGCATGCAAGATACAAGTGTATACATGGCAAGCCTTTCTGGATTCCGAACACCTTGCAAGGAGACCTGTATCATCATTGGGGCACGTGTAACATCGTTTTGGTGGTGTAGTAGCCTCAATTTCGTACGTACATATTGCCCCCTCGAGAGAAGCATCTTAGCCATGAAGAGGCATAAAACGGTGGAGTCCAGTATGGCGGTCCCAAAATGGGAAGTTAGGAATTATACCTGACACGCCCGTGTGCTGGAAAGTCACCATCTAAGATCCCACTACCTACAAAATGAAAAAGGGGACTCAAGTGCAGCTAGATAAAACAAATTGAGAAATAAGACTGAATTGACATGAAAAGAGGACTTACCATCTGCTGGGGTTTAGAACTTACCTCCGTTGGCGCTTCGACCTTGTGAAAGACATTTGAAATCAAATTAAGAGGGCTATTTATATAAAACAAAGTCATTTTACTATTTATTTACGCGGATTGATTTGATAGTTTTTTGAGCTTTGGGACCCACTGTGGCGGTTTTCGATAAGAGTATAGCCAAAACGTTCGTGGTGAGATAGTGATCATGCCTCCGAGAGTGGAACATCGACCCGCGAAGTCTCGGGTTAGTTCTTCTCGATTTATTGTTTTTAAACCTAAAATGTGGAAATGATGAAATCTTTCCTTGGGGGATCATTTTTGAAAATGTTAGTTTTAAATGTGTCTTTGGGGGCATAGGGTAGGTTTCTTTTTTTGTTAAAAGGTATTTTTGCTTTTTTTTAAAGCATTTTTTAGGGCTTATGACCCATTCGACTTTGCGGGATAGGACCACCACCTGTGCGGGCGGCGGTTCGGGACCACTACCTTAAAAGCAGTGGTTACAGAACCGCCACTCTACCTGAGGTGGCGGTCCGCGACAGAGACCAAAACAATATAAATTTTAGCTTATTTTTGTATGTATAGAATTTTTACATGTTTTTACTAGTTTTTCCAACTGGATTTCAGTACTTACTCCTTTTTGTGTTTTTGGGTGTATGCAGAAGAAAGAGGAGTATATTAGATGGAGCCGAGAGAGGGAGTGTGATTGGCTCCCAGCAGTGTTAGAGGCACTCTCCCAGGAAGAGCGGGATACTCTCCAGAGGGCTGGTATTTGAAGGATTGCCCAGGTCCCTCACATTGCACCTACTAGTCACATATTGTGTGACTTATTTTCATACTAGGATGCGGATCGAAATACCTTCCGATTGCTAGGAGTTAGGGGTGAGTGGTCTATCACCCTAGAGGATGTTTACCGTATACTGGGGGTTTTGATCCTTGGGCGGCAGGTGTCTCTTAAGACAACAGTATCTATATCACATGTGGTTCAATGGGCCACCTACATGGGAGATGCGGTTGTATCGATGGGATCGAAGAAGGGCGTGAGGATCTGCTCTATTATTGAGTCAGACATTCCCTTGCTCTGCAAGGCCATCATGGGCATCCTAGCATCCAGACTGATCGGGGACAAGGGAGGGGATACCCTCTTATATTGTTGGGCCCCCATTATTGCATAGATTGAGGGCCATGGACGTGTCTATGCTTAGGGAGCAGATATCCTCGGGACTACCTACCATGACTTATACAAGGTAGTCCATTTACAGGGACAGTCACTGAGCCACCCAACTCTTGTCATGAGTTGGGTGTATGAGCACATCACCCCATATGGGAGAGGTGTAGAGGTGGAGGATCCCGGGGCCGTCAGGGCAGCGAGGTGGACAGGGATGACAGTTCTTAGAGCACCCCACCGGCCCAGTGGCCTCTCGACCACCGCAGACATGGAGGCCACCCCTTATCAGGCCATGGCATGGCGGTATAGGGAGAGGAGACCGTCACTTTGATTGCACTGTCGGACCACCACCAGGTTGATAGACAGGGGGGGGGAAGTTGGTGATACACCCCTTTGTGAGTTCCACAGCCAGTTTGGCCTCACCTATAGTGACATGCTTCCTCTGGTGATGCCAGTGTATAGATCTATTTGCGAGGCTCGAGGAGGTCCTAGAGGCTGGAGTTAGACTAATGTTACTCCTGGTACTCCTATTGCGGCTAGGAGGGTGGTACGTGCACGAGGGAGAGCCGGTGCTCCTCAGGCACCCTTACTTCGGATTACCACCGGTCCCGCTCATAGCAATGATGAGCCCATTGACATGGACTCCGAGTCTAAGGAGTTCACCGGGGGTGAGACCAAGGAGGAGACAGCAGAGGACATGGAGATCGGTGAGACGGGTCGGGGATGATAGCGATCCTGAGTGGCATGATACCAAAGAGATCCTACAGGCCAAGAGGGCGGAGCGGAGCGCGAGAGAGTGACTCTGGTTTCAGAGGAGTTGCTCTCTCAGGACTTAGGTAGAGATGGTGAATCATTGCAGTCGTCACATTTCCCAGGGCGTGAGCGAGGGCACCGGTCGGTGATGGCATCGGTGGCGGGTGCGGATCCTAGAGATCCTTCCTGGAGGTCTGGAGATCCGAGTGAGTTGCCACTCTTTTCTTGATATTGCTTTAGTTAGAGTTATCTTAGTTTATTATTTCTTTTTGTTTTGTTTATTCTTGGTTCTATTGTTGATCATTTTCTAACTCGTTTTCTCCTTTGTTTTGCGGTATTTCTTTGATGAGTGGCGAGACTTGATTTGCCGAGTGTGCACTGATACCTTGCTTCTCCCCTCGGAGAAGACTCGTGCTGAGCTTTCTGTGGACGTGGGGGAGCCCTCAGCAACCGGTAGGCACACTGATGTTTTTGCCTGCCATCGGCACGCGATGAAGATCATGACTTCTCTCCACATGGAGGTAGCCGGTATAAGATAGCCGAGTGCACGATGAGGAGTCATTCTCGTAGCGAGATGGCAGCTACTGGTCATGACCGCGAGCCCTCAGTACATTCGGAGCGCCGGTGTAGCCGGAGTCCTAGGCGTGGTCGTGCACCCTCTGAGGGATCCCATAGGGATTGAGAGACCATTTTGTAGCATTTTGTCAGATGTCTATACGAGTGTTTTTGTACTTTCCGGGCTCATTGAGCATTTTGACCATGCCTAGTGCATGATGGCATTGTATATGAACCTTGATTTATATATATATATATATGTATCTCTTTTTGGATCTAGACTCTTGGCATCTAGAATTTCGTGACTTGTTTCCACATGTGTACTTAGATATTTTTAGAATATTTGTTTTCATGTTTTCAGAATGTATGCAATGGATAACAAATGATAGTAAATAGAATGTTTCACTTTTTTATGCTTGTTGAAAAGCTGATATGAGATGATACTAACATATGGTAGTACTGAACTTTTGAACTCTTTGGGCAATGTTTGTAATTTCTTCTTATATTGGTAAAACGTGATGAATGCATAGTGATAAAGAGATGAACTTGCCCCAATCCCAAATCCACGCAACTAGTAAGATGCGAGGGCTCAACACCAAGAGTTAGGAAGGGCACAAGTTGTATGAGTTTGATTGAATGGAATGATAAGAGACAGACAAACTAGTAACAAAAACCAAATTTGGACCTACACACCTACCCTACTCAGAACTACTACCATGCTTAGAAAGCCACTTACTTTCCAGTTTATCTAGACTTAGATTCATAAATGGCAACCTAGTTGACAAAATCTAGTTTTGAGGATTTGATCTCTTTGGAATTTGGATATTTGTTTTCCCTTAATAGAATTTGATTTGTGTTTTTAGCATACCAAGATTTGTTCATTTGTGTGACTGGACTCCCTATACCCTACCTCACGCCACTAGTAAGAAGCATGGGTTTTTCACCAAAGGCAAGATACAGGTGAGTAAGGGCACTTCTTTCCTTTCCCAACCTCACACCACCAGTAAGAGATGTGGGCTTATCACTAAAGGTTGATGGGGCAAAGAAGTGTGTAAAATAAAATATTTTGTTTGCTTGGTGCTTTTGATTTCATTTGATTTTGACTTTTCTGACCTATAACTTTGGGATATCCTTTCTTTCAAAGAGATTTAAGAGGGATAGATGTGACACCAAGAAGCTTCTAGAACAGACCATAGGCAAGGACAACTTCACCTAGTAGAAAGAAAGAGCAAAGCCGAGTATGCAGGCCTTGGTATGGTTTTCATTAATGTTTGTCTATCGAACTTGATGAGAAGATTTGAAAATACTTGATGATGTTTGAAGAGATGAGTTTTGAATGCTTTTGCCAATACGTTCAGAAATTTGTAACAAATTGTTTTAAGACTAAGCTCCTGGACTACCACTTTTATGAAATGGACAAAATCAAGCAGTTAAAATACTAATGCAATGTAGGTAGCTATAATGGACAAATGGTGATTTTTGATGTTTTATGTGTAAAACCATTTAAGATGCAAGGAGTTGAAAGTTTCACCGAATTCCTCACCTTCTAGTGTGCACAAGAGATATGCACCGTTTCCGTAGTCTTTCATAACTCGGTATGGGCCCAACCATTTGGGCGTAACTTTCTTCCTTCGTCATTTTTCTTATCGATCCAGTTGTCTAGTCTAATAACTAGATCTCCTTAATATATTTCTCACTCATATTTTTTTTTTGTTGTATTGCTTGGCACATTCGGTCGGCATAGTTTATGTGCCTTTGTTCGGCGTTTAGCTTGACCTTGTCAAGGCTTTCTAGTTGAGAGGCGTGCCTCCCTATAAGCTTCTTCATCCGAATCCCTTGTAATGAGATGCGGAGACTAGATATTTCAACTTGAAGCGGGAGAATCCTTTACCCTTACCAAACACCGGCGAGAAAGGGGTTGCTCTGTTGGTGTTCTTATTGAGGTTCATGGGCCCATAAGGCCGGATATAGTTTTAAATGCCAATCTCGCTTGTTTTCCTTGACTGTTTTGAGGAGAATAGCTTTTAACATTTTGTTTGTCGCTTCGGCCTGCCCATTGGCTTGAGGGTAGTAAAGAGAGGCCATGTCATGGTTTATCTTGAACTTGCTACATAACTCACATAATTCGTCGTTTTTAAAGGATGTGCCATTATCTGAGATAATGACCTGTAGGACACCATACACCGTAGATAATTTGGTTTAGAATGAATTTGGAAATTACCAAACCTGGTATGGTGGTGAGAGGCATGGCCTCCACCCATTTGGTAAAATATTCCGTGGCTATAATTATAAAATTATGGCCATCGGTTGATGAGGGAGAGAACTTCCCTATCAAGTCTAGGCCCCATGTGGAGAAGGGCCACGAGTCGCTATTGGTTGCAGGGATTGTGCTGGCATGTGAATCTCATGAGAGAATTCTTGGCATTTGTGGCACTTACGTACAAATTCCATTACGTCATGCTCGAGAGTGGGCCAAAAATAGCCCATCCGATGTATTTTGCGAGCAGTGGCGTGACCACCGAAGTGACCTCCACATATCCCGCTATGGGATTCATGAAGAATCTTCTTGGATTCTTTCGTATCAATGCATCTTAGAAGCATGTCGTCGAAGGCTTTACGATAGAGTACATGTTCTAAGACAACATACTTAGCGGTAATAATGCATAACCGCCTTCTTTGTTGTGACGTGGCACCTTCCGGGTATGTATGGTCTATGATGAAATTGATGATATCAGTATACCAGGGACATGTAGAGATGGGAGGCCTGGTTTTGATGAAGTATATACACTCATTAGGAAATTCCAGATTTACCAGATTGCCTCCATCTAGTGGGTTGTCGGCTAACCAATCTGCAATGATTTGTCCCTTAACGGATTTTTGGTTTATGAATGTCAACTCGAATTCACCCATTAAGGTTATGAAGCGTCCAACCTTCTTAGATAAAGACCCTTGTGTGAGAAACATTCGTAAATGATTTGTCTTTACAATGACCCTCGTTTCCTGGTTTAACATATAATGTCTTAAACGTTTTGTTGCAAAGACTATGGCAAGGCATTATCTCTCTACCTGTGTGTAGCGTGTCTTATAATCGAATAGAATTTGGCTAATGAAATAGACCTCACATTCCCATTTATCATTGTCTTCTTAAGCTAGCATGCAGGCTAGCGAGACATGAGTGGCACATGAGTATAGGATCAAAGGACAGTCTAGTTTGGGAGGCATTAGTGTGGGTGGGGACAACAAGAAGTGTTTAACTACTTTGAAAGCCTCGTTGCATTCTTCAGTCTAATCAATGATATAATATTTCTTTAATAGATTGTTGATTGGATGAACGGCAAAACTTAGATCTGGGATGAACCTGCAGATTGCACCGAGTTTCCCAAGAAATGACCTGATTCCAGACTCGTCCGATGGTGGGATCATTTCAAGAACAGCCCATATTTTGGCTAGATCAACATCAATCCCTCGTGAAGATATAATGTAGCCCAAAAGTTTGCCTCCTGTCACACCAAACACGCACTTCTCTGGATTTAATGTGATGCCATATTCAATTAATCATGAGAGGATGATACGAGCACTTCTGGATGATCACAATGTTTCTTGGCTTTGGCCAACAAGTCATCCACATATGATTCCACAATTTTATGGATAAGATCGTGGAATATATATGTCATTGCCCGTTGATACGTAGCACCGGTGTTCTTAAGACCAAATGGCATGACAGTGTAGCAATAAGTTCCCCAGGGAGTTATGAATGTAGTTTTGGCTTGATCTTGTTCAGATATTTTAATCTGATTATACCCTAAGAACCCATCCATGAGGGACAAGCAGTTCAAATCCAGTTGTTGCATCAATGATAACATCAATGGATGGTAATGGGAAGTCATCCTTGGGACAAGCTTTGTTAATATCCTAAAAATCTATGCAAATGTGTATCTTCCCATTCTTTTTGAGGACAAGGACAATATTAGATACCCATTGTGAATAGTCAATGGGCTTGATGAATCCCACTTGGAGAAGTTTTATTACTTCCTCTTTTACCATGAGAGCCACTTTTGGCTTCATTGGTCTTGACTTCTGTTTAATTGGTTTCGCATCTGGTTTAGTGACAAGATTATGTACCATGACTTGTGGTGCAATGCTGTCATTTCTTTATAATTAAATGTAAAAGGCTTTTGATGTTCTTTGAGGATTTGGGTGTGTATTTCTATCTCCTTTGGAGTTAACAAAGATCCCAACTTTAAAATTTTTGGTTCTTCCTCCATTCCAATGTTTATGTCAATGGTTTCTTCTATTAAAGAAGCATTACCTTCTTCAAATTCAGGTGGGGTTGGAGGTAGTTCCAAGCTTTCTCTGTCTTCTATCTCATAGATATCGAGATCCTTCTATGGAGGAGACTCTATCATGGGATTTCCAAAATAGGAAGAGGAATGTGGTATTAAGGAAAGATCAACTATACGGTGAGCAAGGTGTAGCTCTGCATAGGCGTTTAGATATTTGAGAGTGACTTTATCATCGTCAAAGCGATCTATGATGGAAAGATCATCCTCAGCCTCTCCATGAGTTAGGAGTGAGTTTGTTGGTATTTTGCACACTAATGGCTCAATACGAAGTGATACCATGAAATTTGTATCCTCCAACTCACTATTTGGGGTGAAATGGGAAGCTGAGGTTGCTATCGAGTCTGCAAGAAGGTTCTGCTCTTGTGGGATTGCTTCAATTGATATGAAGCTAAATCCCTTACTTAGATCTAATACAATTGTTTTGTATAGTTGTAAGTGCTCGGCTCTAGTTTCATATACCTCAGAGACTTGGTTTGCAACCAATTGCGAGTCTCCTAGTACTCTAATGTTGTCAACACCCATTCTTTTGGCTAGAATGAGGCCAAGGAGGAGAGCTTCGTACTCAGCCCCATTGTTTGTACATTAGAAGTTTAATTTAAAGGTGAAAGGTAGGATCTTTCCCTCAGGTGAAGTAAAGATCACTCCCGCCCTAGCTCCGGCGACATCTAGCTCCATCGAAGTGGAGAGTCCAAGAAAGTGAAAATTTAAAATTTTGAGTTTAAGTGTTTTCTCTGTTGTACTGATAATGTGAAATGCCAAAGAAATTGAGAAATCTACGTTTTTGGGTCATTTTGTGTGTTTTTCGGGCCTGTCGGACATTTTTGTCCCACGTGTCCCAAGTTCAATTGGGCCCTCTGCTCCCGATCGGGCGGTTCACCCGAAGTCTGTTCTTTTTCGGGCCCGTCTGAACTTTTTGTCCCAAATGTCCCAAGTTCGCCTGACTAATTGTTCCATTTTCGTCCGATTCGCCGAGCCACGCTTTTCACGTCGACATTTTTGTCCCACGTGTCCCAAGTTCAATTGGGCCCTCTGTTCCCCGATCGGCCGGTTCACCCGAAGTCTATTCTTTTCGGGCCCGTCAGAACTTTTTGTCCCAAATGTCCCAAGTTCACCTGGACCAATTGTTCCATTTTCGTCCGATTCGCCGAGCCACGTCCCACTTTCACGTACTTTTTGTCCCGCGTGTTCCAAGAGCATTTGGGCCGTGTTTTTTTCCCGCTTTTTCGCCCGAATCGAGCCGAGCCACGATACTTTTGTCCCGCGTGTTCGCATTTGTGTTTTTTCCCCGCCCACATGTCCCAAATGAACCAAGAACCAAGTGCCATTCGTGCTAATTTTTCCCGCTCTACCCGAATATCTTGCTTATTCAATTTGGTAGGTATGTATTAAATACGCATTCATTACCTTTCTCTCTCCTAAACGGCTATATAACGAGCAAACCCCCTATGCGTTTTGCACACTCGCTTTCTCCGCTATCTTTTTGCTCGAACCTTTGCAATCTAAATTCCTACGCGCGTATCCATTTTCCTCTCGTAATTCCTTCCCAAGTCTAGCTTGCAGCCTTCGCCTCCGAATTACTACCAACATGAAGATCAAATTTCAGGGGGCAAGAACAAATCTCACCACTAGAGTCCTGCTGCTCCCGATATCGGGACAAGAAGTTCGCCATCTTGACTTTAGTGATTTTTGGTCGAGGATGACAGACAAAACCCTACGCCAATGGCATGATGATTCATGATAGCGGTTTGGCTTTCTGGTGGTTTCCCAATCTCTCGTGCAATGTGCGATACAAGTGCTTTCATGTGGAGCTCATTTCAACCCCGATTCGAGCGAATTGACCAATATACACGTGGCGAGACATAGCCGAGGCATCAAGAGATTCAGCAGTGGATTTTGAAGTCGCTGGGTCCCTCCTACCATAAGCACTGTCTTCTTCTCCTTATTCCTCTCTTCTTCTTCTATTCTTTTTCTCGGATTTATTGTAATAAGTCGAGGTATCATGATTGGCAATCCTTAACTAATCTTTAGTTAAAAGAAGTAGTTACCGAGAGTAACTGAATTGTAAACTATATAATGGCCTCTCCTCGCCATTTTGAAGAGGAAGAACTTGGCTTATTTTCTGAAAGTGTAAATAAATCATAAAGAAATCAATACGTATGGGCTTTTCATTCTTCGTCTATCTCGATCTCTTTTATCCCTAAGCTTTTCATTTAATCTTGTTAAGATCATTTGTCTATATTATATTAAGAAGCTTTGTATTCTTACAGATGTTATTGATAGAACTTTGTGTCTTTCAAATTTCATCTTATTAGTATGATACAAATGATCTTGTTTCAATTCACTGTACCTTCACATGCATAAAGAATTACTCTATCATCTATAATTCTAAATGGTGCCTTTCTCGCTCGTTTCTCATTTTCTCATTCCTCACCCTTTTGTAATTGATGATCCTTATAGAAAACACTTTCAGAATATCCAAGTTCCACAAGAAAATCATGTTTTGTATATGTGTAAATAGGTTCGTTTCAATAAGGGAACCTCTCCCATTAAAGAGGAGGGACTTCTTGTCCCCTGATTGTTGCTCTTCGTGAAGTCCTATTTGACGACCAACAGTTTTTTGGTGACTGACTGGGAAATCATATTCCAGTTCTGTAATTATTGATCATCCTTTGATCCGTGACTCCACGCTTTACTCGAGGGAGAAGGGCCCTCGTATCAAGATTCTCGCCAGCTTTTGAGAGCAAAGCAGGGTTTTCCTTTCCCTTCAACAAGAAATAGAAAGACTCGTTCAACAAGTACTCCACCTGTCCAAGATAGAATCCCTACGGGTGGTATTCCTTCAGAGTCAATCAGTCCTAATCTTCGAGCTTTGATTCTTGCTGGTGTTGCAGTTCCTCTTCAAGCCATTTTTCCAAGAATGGCGGTACCACTGCCCTGGGGTCATCGTGTCGGGCCCCTTGCCCTTCCTCAGCCTTTGCACGAGTTACCCAGAGGTAACCGGAAGAACTTCCCTAAATTCAAAGGCGATGGTAAAGTGCATCCTGATGAACACATCGCAGCCTTCATAGTTGCATGCGGAGTTCTGGGAGTTGAACATGAAGATGTCTCCGTAAGACTTTTCGTTGAGACTTTACAAGATAATGTTGCTGATTGGTTCTATCACCTTCCGGCCGGTGCTATCACCAGCTGGGATACAATGAGAACTAGGTTTGAAAACCGGTTCAAACCAACAGAAGACGTGCATGCCTCTAGCCCAAATCTCTCAAATAAAGAAAGATTCACAAGAACCCATGAGAGAATTTGTGGCCCGATTCAACAGGTTGATTAACAAAATTCCACCAAATACTCGACCTATAGATCAAATTCAAAAATGTTTTTTCCTAAATGCTCAATCACCTCGGGTTAGCTATGCACTAAGAAGGGCTAATCTCGCAACATCGGTCAAGATCAAACTCTTGTCATAGTGTCAAGATGATTTAATCATGTCGTGAAGTTGAGGAGAGACCCTTCTAAATCTAAATCTGCTTCTTCCTCCTCTTCCACCCCGACCTAATACCGATCCATTGGTACAAAAACTTGCAAATGATCTCATTACCATTAAGAAACAATTGCTCAAAGATGCTCCCTATGCAGACGTTCCAAGGAGGAATTTTCAGCCCAGAAATCATTTGCCTGCTGCTCAAACAAGGCTAGCGCTTGAAGGACCTCCTATTAAAGTTCCCGTCAATGCAACCTGTGAAGTTGAGGAACCTGAAGATGAAGAGGTTAATGAAGATCATGAGGAATTTGTCAAGAGGTTGATGATGAAGCAGATGAACTTGAGGGATCTCGAGTTAATTTCTTCACCACTGAGGGCATTGATGATGAGGATGATTATGATGAAATAGTAGCAGACATGAATAGCGAATCATACACTGTCATGACTCGAGAGTAGACAAATCAGAGGGAGAAAGTGATGCAGCCCACCAAGAAATCTAAAGAACAGCTGACAACTATCCCCGTAATTACAAAAAGAGGATCTCCTATCCCCATTTCATCTACACCAAAGGTGAGTCCTGTCAATTCTGCTACTAAAGTTATTTCCGTTTCCCCTAAAATTGATAAACCTAAGATTTCAAATGATGATAGCCCGTCCACTTCGGGTCTTTCATATTATTGATCACCTAAAAAGACTAAGGTTCAAATCTCAGAGGCCGAATATTATCAAACCCATCCTAAGGCTTTTGCTAAAATGATTCACTTTGTCAATTCCCATTCTAAAACTACCTCTAAAGGCCTTTTACCCACTCCTTCTTCTAGCACCACAACCTAATCTGGTAGCCACTATCACCTCACCCAGTGACAAAATCAAACCATTCTATGTGACACTTCTTATACCGGCCATAGGCTCAAGAATCGTGCACATAGACTCAGGAGCATCAGATAATGTGATGCCTGCTAAAGTAGCTCATGCCTTAGGCTTGACTCTCACACACACTTATGGATCTTGTTACTCTATGGAGAGTAAGGAAGTGCCCTTAGTCGGAAGAATTAAAGATGCACAAGTGGCTTTTGCTGCTTTTCCTGAGAAGAAAGTTTTGGCTACCATCTTAGTAGCAGATATTCCTCCTTCATACGGGATGTTGCTAAGCAGAAACTTCTGTAAGGATGTGGGTGGAGAAATTCAAATGGATTGGTCACATGCCCTCATACCTATTAATGGACAAATGAAGAAGTTGTTGCCTGAGAAGCAATCTGAGTATATTGTACAAAAAACGGATGATCCCAAAGCACAAATACTCTATGAGGATATGGGGCATGGCAACTACATGATTATGTCTCCTGAAGAAATCCAACTCCCCAAAGTATCACCTAAAGATTCTAATGGTGTTTGGATTTTAGAGTTTGATGGAAGTTGTTCCTCACGTTCTCCGAGCTGGTGTCATATCGGTGTCACCCAAGGAAGCCTTCATCCTTTCTCATTCAAGTTGCAATTTGAAAATACCAATAATACAAAGAGTATGAGGCTCTCATTCTTGACTACAGTGGCAAAAGAACAAGGTGTGAAGAATCTTCTAGCTCGTGGGGATGCGGAATTGATTGTAAAGCAAGTTAGAAACCTCTTCCAGTGAAAATGGAAGGTCAAACATTACAGAATCGTGTGTGGGATTCCATTGAATTTCTTGATGCTTTCTCCATCAAGCAATACCTAGGGAGAAGAATACTGTGGCTGATTCATTAGCAGTCTCTGGTCACTGCTATACCTCATCCTGACTTTTCCCAAGATAAGTTCACCATTGAGATGATCCATCGACCTAGTGTACCTGATAATACAAATAACTGGCAAGTTTTCAATAATGATCAACATTTGCTTTCTTTCTTAGAACTCAAAGATAATTTTGAACAGCTATACTTTGAAGGAAGTGATAACTTGCCTCGTGAAAGTGTGCCCTTTGACAAAGCAACCACTCAAGGAGAAGAAACGGATCAGGATGGATGTATCAAACTCAAGGGAAACAAGATCCCTAAAGGATTGGTAAGTTTAGAGGAACTGTTTGATAAACACGATAGGTATGTAAAGTCTAGAGCTTCTACTGGACCTCAACAATCAGCTGAATATGACAAAATTAATATTGGGAGTTCTACTGACCCTAAGTTCGTGAACATTGGAAAATGTTGCACAGTAGATGAGAGGAAGAAAGCAATTGATCTTTTAAAGAGGTATAAGGATGTTCTTGCCTACTCTTATGAAGATTTAAAAGCTTTCCAACCAAAAGAGATGCAACATTTTATTCCTCTCAAACCTGGAATTAAGCCTTTTAAACAAAAGTAGAGGCAATACAATCCCAAAATAGCTGACACCATTTTTCAAGAAATACAGAAGTTGTTGAAAGCCAAAATCATTTTTCCTATCCATCATTCAACATGGATTGCCAATATTGTACCTGTTAGAAAGAAAAATGGTGAGATTCATATCTGTGTTGACTTCAGAATCAATCAAAGCTTCCTTGAAGATAATTATCCTTTACCTATGATGGATCAGGTCTTACAAGCAAGAATGATCTGAAATGTTGTCTATGCTTGATGGATTCTCAGGATATAATCAGGTAGAAGTTAATACTGCAGATCAACACAAAACAACTTTCACTACCCCTTGGGGTACCTTTTCTTACAAAAGAATGCCTTTTGGGCTCATTAATGTTGGTGCCACTTTTCAGAGAGCTATGGATCTAGCCTTTGGAAGTTTGAAAGGGAAGTGTATTGTTGTATACCTTGATGACTTGACTGTGTATTCTAAAACAAGGGCAGATCATTTTCAGCACCTGGAGACAGTTCTGCTAAGATGTAGAGAACATGGGATCTCTTTGAATCCTAAAAAATCCATCTTTTGTGTCACAGAGGGGAAATTATTAGGGCACATCGTCTCCAAAGATGGTATTAAAATTGATCCTGAGCGAGTTCAAGCTATTCAGCAAATTCCTCTCCCAACCAGCAAAAAGGGCGTGCACTCTTTCTTTGGTAAGATCAATTTTTTGAGAAGATTCATCCCTGATTTTGCAGAACTAACTCTGAATATCTCCCAAATGATGAAAGGCAAACAAACGTTTGGTTGGTCTTCTGAAGGGAAAGAAGCCTTTGAAGATATTAAAAGAGCCATTGCTAAAACTCCTGTTTTAGCATGTCCAGATTTTAGCAAAGATTTTATTATCTATTGCTACGCCACAGATAACACCTTGGTTGTTGTTTTAACTCAGAAGATTCTAATGAGCACGAACTCCCAATTGCATTTATGAGCTATATTCTGAAAGATCATGAGTTAAAATATACCATGATGGAAAAACATGCTTTTGCAGTGGTTAAAGCTGTTAAGCAGTTTCGTTTTTACATTCTTAACTCTCACTCCATGGTGTCGGGTACCATATACAAACCGTTAAGTCAATTCTCACACAGCAGGAATTTGGATCCAAGAGAGGGAACTGGGTGGCTAAGGTTCAAGAATATGATATTGACATCAAACCGACCAAGCTCATCCGTGGAAAAGGCCTTTGTGAACTCATCGCTGAAGGAGCTAGACATGAGTTACTAGAGGATAAAGTTGGTCTTCCTACCGTTCTGTTTCTTAGCTCAGTTGATGAATGGTATGCTGATATCGCCCATTTTCTCACCTATGGAGAATGCCCCTCTCATTTGACTGCCAAAGAAAAGAGGACTGTTAAACTAAGGTCAGTGCAATATGTGTTGTGGGAAAACGCCTTGTTTAAACGTGGGTTAGATGGAAGGTTTTTGAAATGTGTGGACAAGGAACAATAGAAAAAGCTACTCTCAGCTTTTCATGATCAAGCATGTGGAGGGCACTACTCATCAACCGTCACTACTCATAAGATACTTCGTGGAGGATATTACTGGCCTACCTTGTTCAGAGATGCATCCAAGTGGGTTGATAAATGTGAGGCTTGTCAGACTTTCGTGGGTAGACCCAAATTGGCCTCTTTGCCTCTTAAGCCAGTTGTAATTGAAGAACCTTTTCAACAGTGGGGTTTGGACTTCATTGGAACACTTAATCCCTCTTCTAGTGCTGGTCATACTCATGTATTAACTGCCACAGATTATTTCACAAAATGGGTAGAAGCCATTCCAGTAAAGAGTACTACTTCTGAAGTGGTGTGCGCTTTCATCAAAGAAAACATCTTGTAAGGTATGGTGTACCAAACAAGATTGTGATGATAATGCTTCAATTTTTCTTCAACCGAGATGATGGATTTTTGTTATGGATATGGCATCTCTCTGGCTCACTCTTCAGATTACTATCCTCAGTGAAATGGACAAGCGTAATCCACTAATAAAAATCTGTGACCATAATAAGGAAATTAGTCAATGAGTCTCAACGAAACCGGCACAAGAAACTCTATGATGCTCTTTGGGCGATAGATCACACCTAAGAGAGCCATTGAATGTCTCCTTTTCAAGTGGTATATGGAGTAGAAGCTCAATTGCAAGAATAAAGGGAGCTGCCACCTTTTGATCTAATGAAGGCCATCAAGATACCAGCCAATGATGCTTGATAAGAGAATAATGTACCTTCACAAATTGAATGAGGATAGATTGAAGTCATGCTGATAAGATATCTCGCTCATCAACAAAAAGTTAAGGTCCTGTTTGATAAGAAAGCCAAGTTCGAGATTTCCAAGTTGAGACACTGTTTTGTTGTGGGATAAAAGGCATGAACCTCGTGGCAGCCATGGCAAGTTTGATTCCCTTTGGCTCAGACCTTTCAAGATCAGGCACTTTGCTGGTAAGAATTCTTTTTACCTTGATTATATGGATGGTTCTTCTCTCCCACTTCCTTATAGTGGGCAGTACCTGAAATTGTTCAAGTCATAGGTGATTAGGGAGTCCTTTGTATATTCTGTATAGCGTTTTGTTTTTCTTTCCCTTTGTTTTGGTGTGTTGTCCTCTGTATTGGTTTGATTCGATGACTCCATTGCCCAATGGATAAGGTACTGGTCTACTTCCCCGAGTTTGTCTAAGTTCTTACCTTGTCTCATTCCTTGAATTTATGCCAAGTCATCCCCAGAAGGAGCCAGCTGTTGTCCACTCAAAATTCCCCTGCTCTTAAGAAAGTGAAAATTTAAAATTTTGAGTTTAAGTGTTTTCTCTGTTGTACTGATAATGTGAAATGCCAAAGAAATTGAGAAATCTACGTTTTTGGGTCATTTTGTGTGTTTTTCGGGCTCGTCTTGACATTTTTTCCCACGTGTCCCAAGTTCAATCGGGCCCTCTGCTCCCGATCAGCCGGTTCACCCGAAGTCTGCTTTTTTCGGCCTGCCCGTTGAACTTTTTGTCCCAAATGTCCCAAGTTCGCCTGCACTAATTGTTCCATTTTCGTCCGATTCGGCCGAGCCACGACTTCACTGCGCACTTTTTCCCACGTGTCCCAAGTTCAATTGGGCCCTCTGTTCCCCGATCGGCCGGTTCACCCAAAGTCTGTTCTTTTCGGGCCCGTCGGAACTTTTTGTCCCAAATGTCCCAAGTTCACCCGAACCAATTGTTCCATTTTCGTCCGATTCGCCGAGCCGCATACTTCACGTACTTTTGTCCCGCGTGTTCCAAGAGCATTTGTGCGTCTTTTCCCCGCTTCGCCCGAATCGCCGAGCCACGTACTTCGCGCTTTCACGTCCCACATGTCCCAAATGAACCAAGTGCCATTCGTGCTAATTTTTCCCGCTCTACCCGAATATCTTGCTTATTCAATTTGGTAGGTATGTATTAAATACACATTCATTGCCTTTCTCTCTCCTAAATGGCTATATAACGAGTGAACCCCCTATGCGTTTTGCACACTGCTTTCCTGCTATCTTTTGCTCGAACCTTTGCAATCTAAATTCCTACGCGCGTATCCATTTTCCTCTGCAATTCCTTCCCAAGTCTAGCTTGCAGCTTTGCCCTCCGAATTACTACCAACATGAAGATCAAATTTCAGGGGCAAGAACAAATCTCACCACTAGAGTCCTGTTCCCGATATCGGGACAAGTGAAGTTCGCCATCTTGACTTTAGTGATTTTTGGTCGAGGATGACAGACGCAAACCCTACGCCAATGGCACAGATGATTCATGACAGCGGTTTGGCTTTTGCTGGTGGTTTCCCAATCTCTGTGTAATGTGCAGATACAGTGCTTTCATGCGGAGCTCATTTCAACCCTGATTCGAGTGAATTGACCAATATACACGTGGCAGAGACATAGCCGAGGCATTGAAGAGATTCAGGTAGCGGATTTTGAAGTCAGTGGGTCCCTCCCAGTCATAAGCACCTGTCTTCTTCTCCTTATTCCTCTCTTCTCTTCCTATTCTTTTTCTCGGATTTATCAATAAGTCGAGGTATCATGATTGGCAATCCTTAACTAATCTTTAGTTAAAAGAAGTAGTTACCGAGAGTAACTGAATTGTAAACTATATAATGGCCTCTCCTCGCCATTTTGAAGAGGAAGAACTTGGCTTATTTTCTGAAAGTGTAAATAAATCATAAAGAAATCAATACATAAGGGCTTTTCATTCTTCGTCTATCTGATCTCTTTTATCCCTAAGCTTTTCATTTAATCTTGTTAAGATCATTTGTCTATATTATATTAAGAAGCTTTGTATTCTTGCAGATGTTATTGATAGAACTTTGTGTCTTTCAAATTTCATCTTATTAGTATGATACAAATGATCTTGTTTCAATTCACTGTACCTTCGCATGCATAAAGAATTACTCTGTCATCTATAATTCTAAATGGTGCCTTTCTGCTCGTTCTCGTTTTCTCATTCCTCAGTCCTTTTGTAATTGATGATCCTTATAGAAAACACTTTCGTAAATATCCAAGTTCCACAAGAAAATCATGTTTTGTATATGTGTAAATAGGTTCGTTTCTGAATAAGGGAACCTCTCCCATTAAAGAGGAGGGACTTCTTGTCCCCATTTTGCTCTTCGTGAATATCCAAGTTCCACTTTTGAAGAATTGGTATTTTCTTTGTGAAGTTCTATTTGCATTTTGCTTATATCGAATATAAATTTTGTATCCCTATCCGCTACCCCCCTATCTGTGAGGGTAAATGTCAAAGTCCACATGGTTTACTTGTGTTTCCTGGGGAGGAGTGATGTTGATTAAATGACCAAAGCCTAATGCTTCTAAGAGAGCAACCTGTGGGTGGGAGAGTTTTTTAACAAATCCAAAAGGAGATGTGAGAGAAGGTTTTAGTTAAATCGTTAATTAAATCATAGGTGCCTATGGGTTTTACCAATGTTTGTTGATTATTGTCTGATTCCAATGGATAGCTTGGAATAGGTTGGGATGAATAATCCCGTGTTCTTGTTATGGTTTCTATGGGTAGCTCGGTGTCTAACTCCACTAAACCAATTATCTTAGTTTGAGGTCGAGTTCCTAATTGGGGTGTGACTGGTGGATTTAATGAAGTTGAAGCTTCATGATCATTGTTTCCTGTTACAACACCTTTGTTTGTTCCGTTAGGATCTAGCTTGTTGTTGTTGGGGCGGTTTGGGAGCGGGTCATTGAAGATCTTGAGGGGTGCATTTTGAGGGGAAACTGCCCCTGCATAATCGTTTGCGTGGGTGCTACAAAATTTGCTAAAAACATATCTATAAAGAGTTGTTTTTGATCTTCTGGAAAATGCTACATGAATTTATTGTATTCATGACAAGTCCTAGTATCGTGGCCTTGAATCTTGTGGAAGCCACAATATAGATTGGGATTATAGTTTCAAGGCTATTGATTTAAAATCTGTTGTGACCCGAAATTCTGATAAGGTTGTTAGTTGTTAGAGTTAAAATTTTGAGGTTGTTGCCTTTGGTTTTGACTCTGATATCTAGCTAGGTTTCGATTTGGACTTTGTGTTTGGATTTGTCGTCCGTTGTTGTTGTTGTTGTTGTTGTTGTCGTGGTGGACGATTAAAATCCACCGCGTTGATTATTGGAGTAAAATTGTTATTTCGTTGACTATTAACAGGTAGCGAAATGTTTACAATGTTTGCCCTTTTAACTTGGTCAGTCACTCCATCTGTTGTAACTCCGCGGTTCTTGTTAAGGATTTTAGGTCCTTGATTTGCATTCCCTGTATTAGAATAGGCCGCGGTGTTTTGATTGGGAGTGGTTAATTTTCCATTTGTCCCATATGTCTTGCGACAACTATCGATCACTACTTGGTCGATTTGGAGAGCACTCGAGTACTTCATCGTAAGTTCTTAATGGGAACTTCTGGACTTCTTCCTTTATCTCTCTATTGAGAGAATTAAGGAATAAATCGCATAGTTCCATTTGATCCATGTTTAGAGCACTCACTGATGAGTGGAGAACCGTATGCCATCTTTGGATAAAATGAGCAGCGGATTCGTTATGTTCTTGTTTAATATGTGAGAATTCCCTGATTCCCATTCTTAACAACTTGTTCATGTCGAAAGCTTTGATGAATTCTGACACGAGTTGTTTAAATGAGTGTATCGAAGCTTCAGGTATTCTGTAATACCAATCAAGGGCAATACCTTCCAAGTTCTTAGGGAATATTTTAGCGACAACCCCGTCCCAAGGGAGTAACTCCTGTATGGCTGTGGCATAGGCCTTAATGTGTGTGTTTGGGTCTCCTTCCCCTTTGTATTTGGGTAAATCGGGAAGAGGCCTTGGATGCATAACACTTCGTATGGTGAAGTCTAGGGGCTCTTTTAAATATTCTAAATAAGTCCCTACTGCGTAGGCCTCGACCATCGATGGGGCTAACTGAGGGGGTTGAGGTGGAATGGGCTGTTGATATGGCATAGCATATGCGTTTGTAGGGACATAAGGGAATCCTGTGGTTGAACGAACATCCCGGAGAAGAGAACATGTCTCCTTGTGGTGACTTTGAATAAATTTTTAAGTAAGGAGGAGCATTGTTCTGGTATGGGTTGTTTGGTGCCAAGCCGGAGGTGTCATGTTTTCAATTGGAATGGCATTTGAAAATGCGGTTATAGCTTGTGTTTGTTGTGGGTAATTATAAGGATTTTGAGGAGGCATGCCCAACGTGCTGCTCCTATAAGGAGTTCGACTGAGGGGATGATGCGGAGGGTTGGGAATTCCTGCTTGTCTAAAGTATGAATTTTGGTTTGCTTGAGCAAGTTCCAACCCTCTAACCTTTTCAACTAAGGTTGAAATGACCTCCATTGGCGAAGACGCAGTGCTTTGCCTTAAGGGTGTTTGTTGTATAGCTTGAGGTTGTAAAGGGGTATGATACCCTGCTATGAATTGATCGTTACCCTGCCAAGCTTCACCAAGGGTATTTCCCATAGGTGGATGAATGGGGGTGTTCTCCTGGAATAGGGTGTCAGACTGTATTTGTAAACTTCCTATTGGTGGATACATGTTTTGGAAACGTTGTTCGCTTTTAGCGAAGTGTGCTAAGTATTCCTCATCCAAAAAGGGGAGTGGATCTGATTGTCTACTGATCTGTGGTTTGAACAAGACCTGAGGAGATGAAGTGGACTCTCCAGTAAACATCATATTGTTAGAGCCTGATGGCTCTGGTTGTTGTGTTTGTGTAAACTGATCAAACTCCTCGATTCAATGAAGAACTTGAGCTAGTTCTTTGAGGGGGAGTTTGTGACGACAAGTAATTATTTGAATAGTTATCCGCCCATGTAGAAAGCGAGGCGATGGTTGTCTATTTGTTTGACTATAGTTTGCTTCCAGACCTGAGAGAGGTCTGCCATATGCATCGTATCCCGACATATTTGGGGGTATATGAATACCCGCAAAATAATGGGAAAGAGCGAAGGTGGATGAGAGAAATGAAGAATAATAAAAGGAAGAACTGTTTGTTCACGTCGGGTTCACCAATTTTGTACGATGGAAAAGTGACATGCGAGCATGGGAATCTACAAGTACCTCTTCCTCGTACCCGACCTCTTGAGGTCGTGTTGAGACAACCAGTGAATGTTGAATGTGAATAGATACAGATAAGCTAATCGGGTAATCTTATATCCTCAATACGTAATAATGGAATCAGAAATCTAAGGTGAAGAAGGCCCTCCTAACCTGAATTGGTGTAATGGTTCGTTCGGATATAATGGCTACTCGGAGGCTCCAATCAATGTTGAGCTCTGTCGAGATCCTGTTTCTTGGTTGTTGGATACGTGGGAAGTGACCTGTGGGAGCTTCATATATATCTCCAGATAAGGTCATAAAATGGTGATGGGTGATTTAGTGGGTTCGCAGTTAACTATGGGTGGTTTTCTAGTCTTGCCCAGAAAATATTAGATTGATTGGCTTCTATGTTTAATACGAGAACTGTACTATAATATCTGGCGGGAGTGGTGAGGATCTAAATACCAGTGTTCGTAAGCCAGGTCAATACTTAACTAATTTGTAGGCTCGTTGGGTTGTGGGACTTGGGGATCACAACCGTGAGTTTGTGGTTGTTGTGGACCTGTTATGGTCATGTGAAGAATCAATCCCTTCTCCCAACTATCTAGTAATCATATGCCTTTTCAGCTTCTATGTTTAGAACTAGAAGTTGTATGATTTTCTCGGAATACCTAACAAGTGTTTTGGTAATTTGAATGCGTAAGCTAGTGTCTATGTTGACAAGGAGGTCTCCCGCGTTAGGTTATGGAACCAAAGGATCGCAACCAAATGTTTGCTCTCGTTCGAATCCTTGCACAGTCATTCAGATGTTTTATCAAGGCAATCTATAGTTTGGATGGTTTGACCAGAATGTGTAAGCTTTGTCGTCTTCGATGTTTAATCCTCTTAGTTGCTCACTAATTGCTTGTAAGTTTGTTGTTGCTCGAAAGACCTGTATCCTGAGGTCCTAATCTATATCAGCTAATGTTGTAGGTAGATTTGGCTGAGGCACTAGCGGGTTCAAATATATACTCTCTAGGCTCTCTAGGTCCTGTGATTGTCATACGAAATGATTCAACTTTTAACTAACATTTAATAAACTGATTACAAAAAGAAGTATTACACTATGCAAGTATTCTTCTATTTTTGTATTCTCAATGACGTATTTTAATGAAATTAAAGAGCAGCTACTCTAGTATATCTATAAAATGAACAACTAATCTAATAATAGAATAAAAACAAGCAACGTAGCCTGGTATGGCTATTTTCCTGTGTAGTTGTGATTTTATCCTATATATTTAAGCAGCTATATATTTTGAATTTGAAAGGCTCTCGATCCTACCTCAAAAGTGAGGAATGAATCACAGTTTCTCAGAAACTATCAATCCCCACAGCTTCCCTAGTGATATCAAGAGTGAACTTTTAACTGAAATGAAATAATTCACTACTTTATTTGATATGTTGTAACTATAACTTTGATAGCTCAAACCTGGCATTTACAGAATAGTGGTAAATCCAGTTGTGTGTGATTTTGTCCCCTCATTATGATCTCCTTGTTCCTTCATGTCTGCGTGAATCCAGAAAGTGTGTATATGATCATATCAATAGAGGATGGTATTTGAACAATGGCAGCTTTGGATATAGACCGAATACAATGCGAGTAGAAGAGAGATAGCGCAAGTGAACAGAGCTTGACTATGCAATTCCTAGCGGGATTTATTGTGAGAATACAACACAAGTGTACCAAGAGTTTCAAAAACTACCCTTGTGATAAAACAAAACCTGCAACTTTAATGGATTCTAGTCTAGAGATGAAGTTATTCTATGTTAAACTGATTGTATGTAGCAAATGAAACAAGACTAAAACAAGAAGATGATATGACTTCTAAAATGCCAACAATGGAAGCAAAACATGAAACTAATAGAATTCTAAGCAAGGAATTGAAAAACTAAACAAGAGAATTGAGAGGATGAGGGGCCATTTGCTTGAAAACAAGCTGGCTATTTATAACCAATGCATTTACCAAAGGGTAACTCCCATTAGAACTCTTTTACTATAAACAAAGGAAAAACACTATTACCAGGGGACCAAAAACATTAATGCAAGCCAAAGTGGTTGAAGAAAGCATGTAAAATCCAATATTTATGTTTGACGCGATCGTCAGAAGGATCTGGAAAATGCGTACAAGACCGCCGTCCTATCCTGGGCGGCGGTCACGGACCGCCACCTGTGCAAGGCGATGGTTTCATCATCAAGGCAAAATGCAAGAACAAAAGGGGGAAAAGGGCAACACAAAGCATGCGGAGGCTAAGCAGGGCATGCGAGATACAAGCGTATACATGGCGAGCCTTTCTGATTCCGAACACCTTGCAAGGAGACCTGTATCATCATTGGGGCACATGTAACATCATTTCGGTGGTGTAGTGCCCTACAATTTTGGGTACGTATAGTTACCTTCCCCATGACACTTCAATGGGGTCTTACGCAGATATCCTTTGACATTTAACTCAAACATCTACCATCAAACTTCCTCCTATTAAAGCCTTTAATCCCTATGGTCCCAAGCCATCATGGTTCAATCCTAATTACAGTTGTGCTTATCATCGTACCCGGCCATGACATCAAACATTGTAAGGCATTTCGGACAATCATCCACAATCTTATTGAGAAAGATGATTTCCTCATTCAGGGAAAGTTCCTTCTCCATCTACATTGAATCCAATTCATATCCCATCCATCGGGTTTCCCACGATTCCTTCATCCACATCATCCCTTAACATTCCTCCTGCACACGACATTCCTCCTAAGGAAGGTCCTCCATTTTTCATCAATACGCTTATCTTACTAAGCACACTTGTGGTCTCCGATCGTTTACCTCGTCCAAATCTAAAATAATCTCATCTAAACTCTTTCAACATCCTTTAACTCCCTCACATTTAACTTATTGGGGAACGACCTTCCTCGCCCTTGAGCATCTCGTCCCTCGACAACTCCTTATTACTAAGGGAACTTCACTTTTTGACATTGTTTTGTCTACCTCCTTCACATTCATCCAATCTAAACTATTTCTACCCAAATGCTCACTCATTTTAAGTCCACCATTGTGGCCATGTTTATGCCCCTTTTGGGGTATCATATTTTTAATTTAAGTCCTCTTTTGAGGCCATGTTTGTTCTCCATTGGGACTCCTTTTTCTCGAAGTCTCCATTGTGGCCATATTTGTGTCTCTTTTGGGGCACCATCTATTTCATCAATTCCACCATTGTGGCTCTATTTGTGTCTCTTTTTGGGGTACCATCTATTTCATCAAGTCAACCATTGTGGCCATATTTGTGTCTCTCTTGGGGCATCATTTATTTTCATTTAAATCCACCATTGTGGTCATGTGTTTGTTTCCCTCAGGACATAATTTTATTTCCTGCTTGTCTATCATCTCATCCTGTTACAACTTAATGTCTTCCTTCTCTTAGTGGTAAACCAGAGACGTGACCTCTTAATGCATTGCACTTACGACCGTCTACTGTTAGCATATTTACCAATGATCACTTAGTTATATCCTTAGATCATTCCTCCATCCTTAGCCCCTTCCATTTGTCATTGCAATGATCTGAATTATATAGTCCGCCTTCACTACTTTGATGTGACCTCGTAACCATTACATCCATCACCTTCTCATTCTCATATTACAACCATGCAAAGGGTCCAAGGTGTCTCTTGTACATTCCTTATCCCCTCTTAAGTGGTTTACTTAGCTATTCCTAGCTCTCCCCCATGTGAAGCTCAAATTCACGTATGCAAAAGGCAAAATCAACATTATTAAAAATAGACTAATCCCTCGAAGGACAATTGTTCATGCAAGAAAATGAAACAGAAAAGCATACAAATCAAAATCAAAGAAAAATCAAAAGAAATAGACCGATCCCTTGAAGGACGGCTATCATTCTTGCCATCCATATTATGTATAAAGTAGACCATACCCTCAAAGGATGGCTACTCTATCATTATGGCATATGGAAGATTTTCCGCATTGATCAGCCTTCCTTTATCAGCATTTTCAGAAAGCTTTCTGCTATTGTTCTTTACCTTTCCCAGAGATGGGGCATAGACTTAAGGAACACCACCTTTGGAGATCCCTCTTCTCGTATAAGTTACATCTCAATCCCTTTGTCATGTCAACATTAGGATTATGAGCATCTTTCATCCATATTTCCCTCATGATCTTTTGGTATAACTAACTATCGTTGGTTATGTATTAACACCTGCTATCGGCAGCAAGTGCAATGCCTTGAGTGGTAACCTTTCTTGTTTATCTCTAATCCAGTTCGAAACATAGTTTCCTTGTACACCCTTGCTACAACTATGTTCCATTCATCTCATCCAGATCATCTTTTATAAAAATCACATCAAATTTCACACTATGAATTCTATATCTATCCATCATCTCCATGAATGTGTTTGCAAATATACTTTTTAGTTTGTGAATTCTACTTGATCGTTGTTGCAGTTTGAAATCCTACTTGAGGATCCTTCTCAAGGCAAGTTCGTTATCCTGCAGCTCCTTATCTCTCAACATGTTCAACAATGTATTTGATCCATTGCTCTTCACTCCCCATTACCACTCATCCCCATTTGTCTCCACATCATCCTTCTCACCCTTTCCCCTCGCACGACGCCATATATCTTACTTGTTTTTCCTCTTGAGTTTCCTTTCCACTCTTTTGCTTTCAACTTGATAACCTTATTTACCCATCCATACAACCAAAGAATCTTAGTTAAGGTATATCTTCTTCCTTGGATCCTCCCATTGTAGAAGCTTCTCCACCATTTCCTCTTTCAATAGATGACAATCACCACCACAAACATCTTTCCACTCCTCCTTTTCCGCTTAACACTCTTGCATCATCACTCCCACCACGTGGGCATCCCAATTAAGGATTTCCCTTACACTCTCCATCTACACTGCATATGTTCCTCCATCCACTCATGTCACACTCCTTTGTTTCCTTGTTATCACTTTGATATCACCTCCTTTCATCTCTTGTTCCATTTTGATATACGCTGCTCAATCTTTTCATCATCCTTCTTCTTCTTCAGCTTGGTGATCCTACTTAACCATCCTCATCACAGGGCAATCTTACTTAAGAGTTCCTCTTAAGAATGGTTTTCCATCTGACCCTTCCACCTCCCATCATATCTTCCTCATCTTCTATCTCCCCTCTCATCGTACTCATCCACTCCAACCAACCCTTCCACACCTGTATCCAATACAATGTTGTCTTTCTCCTTCCATATCGTCACTATCGGTTTGGTGATCTTACTTAAATCCTCCTATGGCATGGTGATCTTACTTAAGAGTCCCTCTTAAGCATGATCAGTCATCTTGCACTCACCCACTACCCCACATTCTCTCCATCTACATTTTCTCATCATTCCCCATCATCACATCCTCTCACCTCCTCTTCCATTCATGCAAACACCACTTCCTCCTTGCCCTGTTTTCATCTCCATCATCCGTCATTGGGTAATCTTACTTAACCGTTGCTTCTCCATTCATTTCGTGTCTTGTTTCTTCATTTTTCTCTCATTCATTCTCATCCACTACATCCTCTCCTCATCTTCATCTTCCTACACATCATTATCCCTCCTTTCTTTACTCTTTCCACTCCATCTTCTAGAGTTCTCCCACATATCTACCCCCATACTTACCCGTCATTTTCATTGATCTTCCCCTAACATTCTTTCATCATCATCTTCTGTTTCCGTGCTAATAATTATCGGTGGACTTCTCCTAAAAATCACTCATCCCCATTTTACACAGCTTGAATCCCTTTCTTTGATCTCCTCCATTCTATCTTCATTCCTTCCTTTGTGCCCTCTAATCATTATCAAGGGACTTCTCCTAACGTCCCTTCATTGGTGTTCCCCTTCCATTCTTCATTTACTTTCTGCCTCGTCTCATCTTTTGTCCCATCTTTTCCTACTTGATCATTATCGGTGGATTTCTCCTAACATCCATTCATTGGCATTGCCTCTCTTATCCCTTCCTTTCTTTTTCCTCACCACTTCTCCATCTTCCATTCTTCCTTGCCAATTTCTTCACTGTCTTCATCATACACCCTCTCTCTATTTTCTCATCATCAACTTATCCTCATCTCATGCATCTCCACATCTTTTCCAATCAATGTCATTCCTCCCCTCAAGCTTCTCTTTACGTTCCTTGTGCTTCTCACTCTTTATCAAATATCTCTACTCTTGGTTCCCTTCCTTCTGCATAATTTTCTTCGTTGTATTCTCCTCCTTTCTGATCCTCGTCTTATTTCACTTCCTCTACATTGTCCTTCTCCCCATTTTACCTCACACTTCCTCCTTACTTCCCCATCGATAACCTGACTCTTCAACGTTGTCCCATCTCCTTTATCATCTCATCATCCACATGCATTTCCATGCGGTTAGTTCCATATTCTTTGCCTTGGATTTCCTCACTATGATCTGTTTCCTTCAATTTTCTTTGCTCTATCATCTCTTTCATTTTCCATTACCTCTCTACTTTCCTCTGCTTCATCCTCCTTCACACCTGTCATTTTAAATAACTCTCTCTCTTTCATAATTTCACCTTTTACAATGTCCTTTTCTTATCTCCTCTTTGTTTGTCCTTCTTCATTTCCCCCTTTTATATAATAATTCTTTTGTTATCTTCTTCCTCCCCTTTCATTCCTTTTTTCTCATCCTCTCGTATCCGTCCCTCTATTCCATACCCCTCGTCACCTTCACATTCAATCTTTCTTACTCTTCTCATAATCAACCAATCCTCCCGTATATTCCCTTTTCTCTTTCTCAACATCCCTCTTATCCGACATTCACGTCAATGCCAATGTTTCTCTCGTTTATGTACCACCAATCTATTTCATTACCGTTCTTGTTCTTCTCTCTGAAACATTGACCTCTTCTCTTTTTGAGAACCTGTCACATCTTTTATCTTCGCTCAGTCCTCTCGTAGGGACATCATCATATCCATTTCTAAGAATCTCTTCCCATCTTCCTTTGACGTTTTTGTCTTGGAAGATACCATAACGACCATCACCTATCTGATCTTGTTCTCTTCCATGAATATTTGCTTTGCTTTTGTTTTATCGCAAAAGTATCTTGACTTCTTATCCTACTTATCAAAGAAACGAGACTTCTTTGTCTTCTTCACCTTCTAATTTTCTAACACTTATGCATATTTCCTATGAAACATGATTGCCATCATATTTATCACCCTTTTAGGGCATTTTATCTCACCCTTCTATCATGTCTACTCATCATGTCCACATTTATGATTATTCCCCCTGGGATATCTTATTTCAACATCCATCTATATCCTATGTTGGGGCACCTTTTCATCCTTGTACTTGTCAATCGCATATAACTCACTTTGTGTCCTTCTCATGCCCCGTGTTAGGACATCATTATCTTCATCCTCATCCCTTTTTTGACGCATGATTTTTTTACACGATTCCTCACAGACAAAAGGATTGCACACATCTTTCACATTTAGTTGCACATATTTTGATGTTTTCCTATGACCCATTGGTCATCTTGGTTTACATCCATACTACAATGGTCTTCACCCACTCACTGGTCTGTAGAACATTGTCGTCTGTCTCCATTGAGACCGCAATTGTCCTCTACCGATGTGATATTGAGAGTCACCACCATAGTTTTTGTTCATTTTTATTGCGATATTTTTTTTGTCCTGGGGAATCTTGCCTTTGGTCATATCTTCATCCATCCTCTAGACACATATTTCATCTAACCCTTTTTGTTTTTGTCTTATGGCTTGCTATCGCAAACCACTCAACAAAAAGGGGCAAATGTAGACACCTATTTTTGGGTATAGTGCCCTCCGTCATCTCACATTCATGCAATTTCCATTCTCACTTTTCTTTTTCTTAAATTAAATGAAATCCCATCTATTTTCTCACCTTATTTAATTAATTATCAAAGGGGCTCCATGTGGACCCATTTGATAATTAGGATTTTGGCATTATCCCCCATCTCTCACAAATTATTCAATCCATGGGTATTAATATACCCATCCAACACCCCTTTCTAAATTTCAAATGGAATTTATCTCACCTACCATGTCAATCATGCTCCCCACTCCATCTAATAATTCAAACCATGGTCCCCACATGATCACATCATATCTCTTAACTCGGGTTACTCTACCCAACCCCGGTTACTTGTTAACCCCAATCTAACCTCACATCTAAGCTATAAATATGGGTTTTCCCCCATATTTCAAGGACTGGATATATTTTTCAAGAAGACCTGGAGATACCTAAGCTCAGAGAAGAGAAGAAAGAGCTTATTTAAGTTCTGCAAGTTTGAGGGAGAAATATTTGCCATGGTTTGTTATCTTACCATCTTGATGCCCAATTCATCTCCATAGCAGAGCACAAGCTAAGTTCCCTCGTCATTTTAGTTACTTGTCATTTTATATTCCATTATTTCTACATGATAACTACTATTCATGATCTATTATTATCTTGTCTGACACGGGGTTGACATCCTCTAAGGGAGTTAATATCCTCTTGGAACCGGCACTATCCGGAAAACCCCGCATATTGTTATCTAATCTTATATGTTTCAATCTTGTAAATTGAGCTTCTTATATCATACATTTATCTTCTTTGTGCCTGTAGATCCACATCTGCATCTAAGGTCCTAAGCCCTCCATCATTTGAAGTTGCTGGGGGCTCCCAGTATCGACCTTCACCCTGCTCAATAATGAAGTTTCCTGCATAAAACACATCGATTACGCATATCTATATACTTTATGTTACCGAGCGTTTCACTCACCAACATAAAGCGAGGGAAAATATAGACACAAAATCCTGCACTTTGGGTATTATTTAGTCCCAGTCTCATATTACTATTCATATGGTTTTTGAGTGAAGAAAGTACTAATTAACCCATGTCCTTTGGCTATTTTACTTTGCTTTCTGTCATCACTTCCAACCTTTTGTATGTACTTTCCTAGTCTTTTTTTTTCACTCGCATCATTCCTATCCCCGATCAGGGCACCCAACCCAAGATCTTGGGTGCCCTGTGCACACCTCATCCCATTTGGGGCGCCCTGATCCTCTTTACACTTTACTCTTATCTTTTGGGCACTTTCTAGTCATTTAAGCTTTCCATATTTTTAGTGGTCGAACTTTTCGGGGTTAATTACGAAATTAGAACAAGAGAACCATATAAATATAAAGTTATGAGACCATAATGAGGGACCAAGCACTAAGAACTTACTACCACCACCTAAGGTTGTATATATCCAAGGCATCTAGAGCTCCATTTGCATCCATCTAACTCCATCACAAGGTACAAGGTTGGTTCATTTACATCACATTGCATAGGAGGGAAGTTTATTCTATTCCATCCACCATCTATTTACATTTCTACATCTAGCTATTGTTCGCTACCTTACAAAGTGTGACTGGCACAAGAGTTCCTAGGGCACGATTTTCACACACACACACACACCTAGAACTACATTTGGGTTTGAAATGTAGTGCAACACTTAGTTAATTAGTCCATCATCGTGGCCGAGAGGATAGTCTAACCCCTTCATATGCATCTTTCTTTTTTAGGGTTTTGATGCTTGGCTTAGGGTTTTTAGGTCTCTTCTTCATCTCTCGATTATCGGTGACATCCAACGTAATCTAGAAACTTCAACGTGACAGAAGCGGTTAAACGATCACTCAACAACACCTCAAAGGAGGTTCTTTGGTCATTTCGTAGACCAGGGTGGCCCATGCACCCCCATCCCTTTCCGGATGTTCTGAGTCTACTCGTAAAGCTCAAATATGCACTTTCGAGCTCATGTGTGGTCCCTTCTTCATTTTGTTCATCTGGTCATCACTACGACACACGATCGACTACCGCAAATCAGCTAAGGCCTTCTTAACTCTCCTTTCTTATTACAATTTCACATTTCCATTTACTTAATTACTTGGGTCATCTTATTTATTAATTCAGGTTTGTTATTTACTACTTTGCATAACATTATATTAAACTAAATTAGGCCCCATTTTCCATTTTAGTTTAATTAGTGGCCACCAATAATCTTGACATGTTATTCCAAAAACATTCATTGTTGTGTGAGTGGAGGGTGTTTGACAGATTAATAACACCATAAAAATAGTGTTTGAAAAACATAAAAAATAGAGGCTTTTATTTCTTGTAGGAATTTGTTTCATACATTTGTGTAACATGATGTGGAAGTTACCGACCTTGTTTTTGGAGTGAGCCATAATTTTTCTAGGTGCCAACAATTAGAGGTTGATTCATGCACAGGAAAACCATCACCAGTGAGTGAGACATGACTAATGGTTTAATGTTGTCGTAAAAAAATCAATGCCATGTGAATGATAGTTAGCATTATGTGCAATTGTGGTTTTACGTGTGTCTTTGCAAATTTTATCCTTTATTCTAGGAAATGTTTGCTACTTTGTCTTTGGTTCTAGTTTTGCTCTATTTTCATCACTACATTTTCATTCATCTTGTGGTTATAGACTCTGTGTGTTCATTCTTGTCAACATCTGGTCTTGTTCGCCCTTCCTTACCAATATTCAATGTGTTTTGCAAACCTTGAAAAAAGTTCTATTAATATCGACATAACATTTATCATTTATGTTATAGTTCTTTGTTGAGTGGTTGTTTAGCTCTCTGACTCATAATTTTCCCTTGGTGAAGGTTTTTTTAAGAATCTTTGTTGCTAGAAGGTTTTATTGGTTTTACAGACACACTTAGATTATATGCATACGTGACATGATTTTTCGGTTTGAAGATTTAAGTTGCTATGCATATGCCTTAAAATTGAAAAAAATTATCTACATGTTTAGATTTTACTTGAGAGCCTTGTTTCTTGTGATGACTGAGAGAAATCATTAGAGTTATTAGAATCTTGGGTTATTTGCAGACTGTGTCCGAAAGGCTAATTTAGCCTTATTAGGATGTATAGGTTCAAAGTTGGGTTATGGATAGATATATGACCAGAGTGTGGAATCCAATTGCTAGAGGTCGGGTGATCATTCTCTTAACCTTGGATTTAGCCCTAATCAGTTAGGAACTACTCATGTAAAATATCCATAGTCTTAACTATGTATGTTGTGAAAGCCCTCTTGCCATGTTTGATAAATTGTTGGTTTGAGGCCAATTGTGTAAGTGAATTGTCCTAATGGTAGTTCATAATTTTCCTATTCACTTTCACTTGTTTGGATTTGTTGCAAGAAGAAATCGGTTCATCATCATACATGTAAATTGTTATCCATTTTCACCTCCCAAGTGAAAATGGACAATAGAAGAGCTTGCATTGAAATCAATCGCCAAGGGGCCCATAGGTCAATCTGGAGTGTGTAGGCATGTCTCAAAGGGTGTCTCGAGGGCATTATCAAGGTCTCCAAGAAGGTTGAAAGCTACTAGAGGAATTTTTTCCTCTTCTGGGTTTCATGAGGATCAAATTTTATTCAAGTTAGAGAATGAGCATCAAGACCCACTTGCATGCAAAAATGGAAAAAATCTGATAATTTGTCTAAAATCCCTTTCAAGCACTTCACATGGCCCCCGACATTGAAAAAATCCAAAATAGTAAAAATCCGAGGATTTTACAAAATTTGAAAGAATAAATGTTGGCTCCTAATCAACTCACCGATCACGGTTAATGAGTTGTCTTCAACTTAGCGAGTTGGTTTGAACTCATCAATAGTGGGTGTAGTGCTTGGAAGGGGAAATTTGTAGTTTGAGATCATCGAGCCAACCTAAGAACAATAAGGTGAGCCACATTGGTTGGAATAACTCGGACTTAATGCATAGCTTGGGGCAGTTATAAATTCATGGTGTTAAGTTGATCATAAGCATGGGTCGAGATGGCTCAATATTTCGAGTTGCGTCGAGATCAAAGGCATGGTGGTTAGGGTATGGGTCGGTCACGAGAGAAGAAGTGGCCCAGGACTTGGAAAAAATGACGAGGAAAATAAGGTTAGCTCACCAATCCAAATCAACGAGTCGAGGGCATGTTCACGAAACAAAAGAGGAAGATCGGGTCCCGGATGGCTAATGAACTTGAGCCATGAGTGCTCAAATTATCTCGTAAATGTCGTAATGCAAGGAAATGTGGCTCGACGGGTTGATGGGGTTTGGGTGGAAGGCACGTGAGGAAGGCGCATCGGCCGATGCGGGTGATAGGGCGATCAGCGACCCGATGTGGATAGTCAAAGGGGTTCGAGAACTCGAGAGGGCATGGAGAACTCTGTGGAGCCGAGGGAAGTTGGTGGAACAAGATTGAGGAAGCGGTGTTCCACTGCACAAAGCAAATGCTCATAAAACATTGGACACGGTGCACGAGGAGTAGGTGGGCTCGGAAATTGATGCCAACATTGCAAGTGTTGGGGTAATGTGAACTCACCGAGATGGAAAGCGTAGGATGGAACCGTTGTGATGCCAAAGGGATCCATGTCAAGTTGGCACCAATTGTGAGTCACCAAAGAAAAATACGGGAGGCCTCACCGAGTCGGGAAAGAAGATAGAGTTCGGGAGCCATAGAGTGGTGCCCGACTGCAAGCCAACCGGTGAACTAGCCCCAATTTAAATGTTTTAAAACACTTAAAATCCCTCTCCAATGAAATTTCAAAAAATGGTGGACCCCCATTAAAAAATTTAAATACTCCAAGCTATTTAAACTATGTAAAAACATTATGAGGAGGGAAAATAAAATTATTGCTCCCAACCACTTTTTTAAATGCATATTCCCGTGAAATGGAGTATAAGTGTTGGGATGAGAAGTATAGCTTAAGTTTTGTAAGTACATAAGGTTTAGGCATGCAAATATAGTATGTAAAAGGATGTGTGGAAGTGTAGTGAGGCAGGGCACGCCCAAGATTGGGACTTAGTCATTTTTAGCATAAGGTTATTTTTGGACATGGAGTGTGGAGCACACAATGATATGAAGACTTGCAGACTACGCTAAGGTTATTTTGGGCTAACAGAAGGTTGAGCGCCATCTAGGGTTTTGCACTAATAATAGGATTTAAACTAGGATTTAACTGTAGAAAATATATTATTAACGCTGCATGTTTTTGTATTCTTATGCAAGGGTACATGGATATTATTAGCATGTAGCCTATTTCTAAAGATACATGGGCGGTGAAGGGCAAGTCCCCACCCCTATAAATATGTATTGATTTGCACAGTTTTAGGGATATGATGTTTTTTAGAGTTGTGTTGTTGGTTAGTATGCGCGCATGACTCATGGTGACATTATGATGTATAAAGCTTATGTGTTTTGGTAAAGATTTAATATAATTGATATTATTGGCTAGATAATGGTGTTAGATATAATCGAGCATGGATCTTGTATGGTAAATCGATTATAGTAATTGTTTAGTTAATCTTTCTTATGGTTAAGATATAGATCTGGGTTATGCACTGTGGTTTAATCAATTATCTATCATGGATCTGAAATATAAATTCATTCATGTTAACATATTGGACAAGCTTCACTAAGAGGGACCTAGTACCCTTGCAAGGCTTCAAGTGAGCACTCGGTTCCTGTTGAGTGATATGCCGGTGTGCCTTGGGTTTTGTGGGTATATTATAGGCTACATCATTGGTTCCATCATCGATACCTCTTTCTCGCTATTTTTCAGGATGGTGTATGATGAAGACATATTGGTTGACCTTGGCCGCATTAAAGAAGGGTTAGATAATCTAAAAGAAGAGTATGTTCGCATATTTAGCATTGGACCTGAGTTTAATGCCCGCGTGTGGGTTGAAGCGAATCTGTATGACACATCAGTATGAGACATTCTTTGTTATTTTTCCCGTAGAGTTGCATTGGTATTTGGTTGCTTACGCATCTAAAAGGAATTGGTGGTTTCGCATGCTTGGAACACAGGAAGAATTTCAGGCCTTGTATGATGTAGATTTGATTTGGACGTGCTTTATGGATGTTTGGTTTCGTGGTGTTTTGAACAACTATATTCTTGAGTACACAATTTTCACTTACTCTTGCCCAATTTGTTGAGTTCTAGTTTTTGCACGAGCCCATAGGATATTACTTGCATGGTATTCCTTTCACATTCAAGATCTTGATCATGACCCTGGATTTGAAAGAAAAACCTATGGCTAGCTAAACCCCACCACGCGTGGGGCATGAGTAGGTTTGGTAAAGATGGTGGACCTAGTGGCAAAGAGATAAAGAGAAGAAGGCGGCTTAATTTTAATGAAGCACGCGAGAGGGATCTAATGAAGCAGCGAGAGATCACGGAAAGAATGGTGTTGCGGAGGGAGATGGCTCATGAAGGATTTGGAGCTCACACAAAGGACGTGGAGCTAGAGCATCTGAACTCCCCATTTGGGAAAGCATGGCAGAGAACCCTCCTTGGCTTTGGATGAGGGTGCATCAGATGAAAGATTATGGACCATGAGCACGCATCTGAACCTACCTAGTGACCTAGCCTTTACGCTTGGTTTTACAAATTCTACGGCAATTAATAGTAAGCAAGCTAGTGTGAGCAGTAGAGTTGCAGTAGATAGAGTCAATTTGTAGTCAAGTTCAGGAGTTAATTAGGGAGCTTATTCATCTATGGCGTAATTGTCATTTGTTTTATTTTGAGGACCAACTAGAGGTATCTTTTCTGCACGTCATCGACATAGAACGTGGGCATGTAGAACATTGGTATAACATCTGGAAGTAGCACAACTTCATAGACTATGGGAGTCCAATTTAGCACAACCATTGAACACAAGGCAATGCATCCTCTAGTTTGTTGCCTACTTCAGGAGGAGGATCAAGAGGGTTAGGTGGCTCGGGCATTGGTGGATCTGGTGGCTCTGGAGGTGGAGGAAACATAGGAGGAAATACAAGTATTAGATCTAGTGGGCATGGTCCACACCAGCCCACAAATTTATATGGAGATGTCTCTCCGTCTTCCATAGTATAGAGGCATTAAATATGCAAATGAGTAAGAGAATATGTGTGAGATACTATGACGCGCAAAGGGGATCACTCCTCCGAGCGCAAGGCGAGTCGATTCTGACAACTACATTTTAGGGGTGCACACATAGTTGGTATAGAAAGTTTGACCTAGAACAATTGTGTACATTATACCGTGCTATGGGATGTGTTCTTGAAAGAATTTTATATCCCTGAGTTTGAGCAAAAGAGCATCAATGCATTGAAAGATATTAAGCATGGTACTACTAAGAGTGTTTGGGATTACAATGCTCGATTCAAGACCCTTTTTTCTAATTTATCTTATGACAAACATGCAAGCCAACATGCTCAATGGTTCATACCTAAGGCTGAATTTAGTGTTTTCCAAAAACATGAAGTCATTCTTGGATCTCTGTCAAAAATAATCAATTCAAGAACCCCGCAACTGGAAATTTCATGTACAAACCTCTTTACAAGAACAGTGAATCATATTTTAGATTACCAACAATAAAATGTGCTACCTTAGTTAATTTTTTAACCACAACTAAAATAACATCATGCTTATTCTTAGACATAGGCAACCTTTGAATGAAATCCATACTTATTACTTGCCATTTATACTTGTGGTATGCTATGAGGGTACAGTAAACCAATTGGATGCATATGTTTAGCCTTAACTCGTTGACATTCCAGACAATGTGAGACAAAATCAGTTATGTCTTTCTTCATCCCTTTCTAAAAATATTGTTGTTTTACATCAGCAAGCATTTTTGTAACTCCGGGATGTCTTGAGTAAGGAGAGTTATGAAATTCAGTCATCAATTTCTTCCTTAATTCATTTTCTAAAGGTACATACACTCGATTCTCATATCTTAAAATTCCTTCATTATCAAAGCTAAAACCTTTGTATCGACATCATTAGGATCTGCAACAAGTGTTGTTTTTACTTGCTGAAAATACGAATCAGAATTCATTGCATTCTTTACTTCATCCTTAAATTGAGTTCTCAAAGTTACAAGTGCGGAAATATGTTTCCTACAACTTAGTGCATCTGCCACTCTATTTTCCTTACCTTTAATGTAACTTATGTCAAAATCATATTGAGACAAAAATCTAACCATATTCGTTGTCTAGCATTCAAATTTGGTTGTGTGAAAATATATTTTAGCCCAAGGTGGTCAGTTTTTAACTCAAAGGGTCTACCTAAGAGATAATGTCTCCATACTTGAAGTGCATGAACTATGGCAGCAAGCTCTAGGTCATGAACTATGGCAGCAAGCTCTAGGTCATGGGGAGCATAATTCAACTCATGTAACTTGAGTTTTCTACTCTCATAAGCTATAACATGATCATTTTGAAGTAATATACCTCCTAATCCTTCTCTAGAAGCATCTGTAACTACTGTAAAGCTTCTGTTTGGATTCGGAACAGTCAAAATAGGTGTTGAAGTTAGTTTTTCCTTTAGAGTTTTAAATGTTGCTTCACATTTATCACTCCACACAAACTTTTTGTCTTTCTTTTGTAATGAAGTAATTAGGGCAGAACTTTTGAAAAGTCCTTAACAAATTTTCTGTAATATCTGCAAGCCCCATGAAGCTTCTAACTTCATGAACATTCTTAGGTGTTGACAATCAATTATGGTTGCAATCTTTGATGGATCCACTGATATTCCATCCTTACTTATAACATGTCCCAAATAATGTACTTCAATTTCGTAAAAGGAACATTTTGACAATTTACCATACAATTTTCTCTTTCTCAAAATCTCAAGTACAATCCTTAAATGCTCATTGTGTTCTTCTATGCTTTTAGAATAGATAAGAATATCATCTAGGAATACAAGCACAAATTTGTCCAAGTATTCCTAAAATGATATTGTTCATCAAATTCATGAAAGTTGCAGGTGCATTTGTCAAACCAAAAGGTAAAATAGTGAATTCGTAATGTCCATACCTTGTTCTAAAAGTTGTTTTTTGAATATCCTCATCCTTAATTATCAATTGATGATATCCAGATTGCAAATCTATCTTTGAATAAATTGATGCACCACACATCTGATCAAACAAATCATCAATCCTAGGAAGAGGATATCTATTTTTTATTGTTTTTTTGTTTAACATTTGATAATCAATGCAAAGTCTAAGTGTTTCATCCTTCTTTTTGACAAAAATTACCGAGTGCTCATGGGTGAGACACTCAGTCTAATTAAACCCTTAGAAAAAGTTCTTGTAATTGTGCCTTAAGTTCCACTAATTCATTTGTAGTCATGTAGTAAGGTGCCTTGAAATAGGTTTAGTTTCGGTTTGATTTCTATTGTGAAGTCAAATTCTCATTTCGGTGGAAGACCGGGTAGTTCTTTTGGAAACATGTTGCTTTGAAAACTTTTAACAACGAGTATTTTTCCAAGAAATTACTACCTTCGTCTGTTGCTTTCCTTAAATTTTAACTACATATAACATGCAACATTTATTTTTAGCCTTCTTAAGCCGTAACTAATAATTTCTGACTGAAATCTCTTTTACCCTTGTATGTACATTGTTTTTTCTGCAGATCATCAAGGCATTTAATGTGTTTTTCAAAACAATCTACTTTTGCTTTATGATCAACAAGCCAATTTACACCAATTACAACATCATATGACCCTAAAGGAACAACATAAAGGTCTACTACGTAGTAAAAACTTGGTAATTATAAGGCCTCGCCAAAAAAGACATTTATTAACAGTATGGATGAGATTATTACCATAATGAATTGTCCATGATTTTTTCATTATTTCATCTTTTATTTTTAGTTTTGTAGCTAATTTTTTAGAAATGAAACATTTTGTAGCACTAGTATTAAAAAGTATAATGTAACAGTGTACCAAATAATTTACTCCGGCACTTTTATGGGCATAACCTACTTTTCACTTGTTTATCGCTTATTAACATGTATCTTATGTTGTTGGTTCTTGCCATCATGTTTCTTTAGAGGCAACTTATTTTCATAGTGATCCCTTCCACAATTATAACATCCCGCTTCAACCCCTTTTGGTTCAAACTTATTTTCAGCCTTGAAATTACTATTTTGACCTCCATAAGTTTTCTGTCCATTGTTGTTATTCTTTACAAAATTGTTTCTATTATTTGCAGTAGGTTTATTTGTTGTTTTTTTCTTACTATTATCAGCCACAAACCTATTTTTAGTGCCAAACTTTTTCCATGCCACCTTTTTGGGTGCAAGTGATGAAGAAGAGTTGGAGATTTTCTTTTCGATTCTCCTCTTTATGTGCAAAAATTTCCTTCAATTTTTGTTCTTGCCTTATGGATTTTTCTACAACCCTTCCATGGTGGTTGGGCTGTGTACATCTACCTCTCCACCAATGACAGGATTCAACCCCATAATGAACTTACGTATCCTGAACTTTTTTGTTAGTTTGGTACTATGGGACATACTTGAGAAGTTTAGTAAACCTCTCCCAGTATTCAGTTACAATTAATTTTCCTTGAACTAAGTTCTAAAATTCTGTCATTTTCTGATCAAAATAGAGTCATGTGAAACTTATGTTGCTTGAAATAGCCCTTAAATTGATCTCATCTAATGCTTGCTTCATCAATGTTTAGTTTAGCCTTACGGTTATCCCACCAGGAGGATGCTTCATGGGAAAGTTGGTAAGCTCCCCATCTTTGGTAGTTTCTTCGAGAAGTTCCTTATTGCAAAGTACTTCTCCATTTCACTAAGCCAATTCTCAGCCCCATCTCTCAGTGTAGTGCCATCAAAATTTGGTGGACTTATCCTTTTATGTCATTAGTAAGTTCAACTTGTCAATCTTGCCTTTTTATTTTTAGGTTGATTAGGTGCATTTGCATTTGTATTTACAGTGTTATTATTGGCATTTGCAGCATTGTTATTTATTGTATTATTGTTATCAATGCCAAGATTTCTAGCATTAGTGTTGTTTCCTGGAGGTGGTTGATTGTTATTATCAACATCATCTTCCTCCTCTTCATTTCCCATTACTTGTTGTTTAAGTAAAACAAGACGATCTCTTGTGTCCAATAGGGTAACAAGTATTTCATCAAATTTTTGTGTGGTAGTTTGCCTCACCACCCGGAGTTGGATTATTTGTAGCACCTCCCCTTGTTCTAACCATTTTTTGTTAACAAGAAATTAAGTTTTTATCAGATATGGACTCAATAGGTCTAAGAGTTGTAACCTTCAACTCTGATACCAAAATGTAACATCCTCATTTATGACTTAGAAAACAGGGAATTTTTTTCACATAATGTTCTTTATTCTAAATTCACATAATTTAGAACACACATTCCTTTGTTAATCCATCACATAACAGAAAAACCATATGCAATTGTAATGACTCGATGTGATATCTGTCTCTCATTTCATGACTTGGTATTAAACCGATCTCTCATGTTTAACTTGTTCTTGTGTATACGAAGTATACTTTGGTTCTTTACCCTTTACGGGTCATTCAAGTGTTACTGTCTAAGAAGCCTATCTAAGTATTTGTTACTGATACTCATTTGAAATCTCTTAGCCTTAGACCAGGTGACATAAGAAAATGCAACCGACATTTTAAGATACTTTGGCCAAAGTTTTAAACATCTTTACCGTGTATACATTCCTAGACGGCATACTTGTCAAAAGGAATGTCTTTCACCCCACTCTAACTGTTATCTAGATTAGTCTTCCTTGACTTTTGTTAACCAAATCCGAGTCAAATTTTCACACTAAATAGGGATATCTCACATACACTAGTGTTGTAGTCTACTTATGGTGACTAAGGATAAGTAGACATACTCGAATTGACTTATATTGATTCGGGAGTTTTTATTCATCCAAAGTCACTACACTCGACTATATGCCTATCTCAGTTTAGAGTAAAACTATGAACTGAAATTCCACTTATGACAATTGAGTTAGAGGAGCTGAGTGGGATATTGAGGCATAGTGGCTACTTCACAGTATCCACCTAATGAATTTCGTCATTAAGTGGGTATTTTGCAAGTAAGAACTATACTGCAATAGCCCACTAAGTAACTTTAATGTAACTACCAAACTTAATGAGTCATTAGTTTAATGAACATTCGGCTTGTTAATTAATTTAATTTACATAATGCATCGTATCTAGGGGGTCAACTAAGTTTGAATGATAATTCCTTTAAGAAAGGAATCGTAATGCACCCTTACACCAATTGAGGGTATGCAAATCAATTTTGCATTCATGTTTATGAACTCATTATTAATTAACCATTTATTCATTTAGCCTTATAATTCAATCTGATTTAAGTAAGAAGAACATCATCAAGTCTTCTTTATTAAGTTTTTCTAATAGTACAAATCATATTGTATAACTTAATAGGTTGATTTAATGATTACCTTATCATTTAATTCCCTTCCTTATCATATTCCTATTATCTTCTCTCTTTACCATATATTGGTTCATGCTTTAAATAAATCACTTTCCTTTTCAACATTATAGATTCAACTTATCAATATAAGTTAAGGATCATAACTATATCCTTATTATTCTTTCACTTTGTCATGTGTTGATTCATAATTAAATAGATTTAATATCCAACAAGGTTTAGATATAACTATCAACATATGATAAAGACCATATCCTTGTTCATTGTTAATTAAGATAAGTAAGTTCCTTCTTTATCCACTTAGGATCTTATAGTTTCATTTACAAGTTCCAAACACATTCATTTGGTTCAACTCGATAAGGGATACAATAATAATTGTAATGCTTGTAATACATTATCCTCTCGGTCTTAGTAAAGTAAACTTTATCATAATTATAATTTAAGTAGTTTACCATTATAACTTTAGAATAAGGACTCCATAAAATAGTTCCCCACTTATTCCGCTCATAACCCAAAGTTATCTATTATGTCATATATACTTTGACATAGATTTACATATCAAATCATCATAGAATATAACTAAATGACATTTATCTTACAAATCTTAACCAAACAAAAAGTCAATTTGACAAGGCAGAATTCAATTTACTCAAATAGCTATAAGTATTTCATAAACATTTCAATCATAAAATGATATCATTTTTCAATAATTACATAAGTCAATGGCACTAGGCCTTCATGGCTCATAACAAAATCATTTCAAACTTTTAACACTTTCCAAAGTATCCAAAATAATTGAACATCATCAAGAAAAACAAATGCAACTTTCTATAAGTCTTTCTCCTTTCACTTTTCACGAAATCCATCTACACAATTGTTAGCATGTGTCAATTCATGAGAACTGAGCATGATAAGAACTAAATCGTTATAACAACATGCTTCTATCTCACATATTTCATGAAAGGAACTTCAATTATTAATGAAATTGTTCTAAGTTTCAAAAACATAACAACCCTTAAAGCATGCCAAAAATTCACAATGTCCATTAAAGAAAGGAAGTCAAATAAGACATCATTGAGTTCCAAACATCATTTTAATTAAAGGTTCAATAACCAATTAAGCTAGAGTCCATTTGTCTTGTCAAATTCGAGGCGTAAAATTAGGAGTATTATATACTGAACTAAGTAATACCTCGACACACCATAGTAATCATTTATCTTACAAGTCAAATAAGAAAAATGTATTATATAAGGCGGGTATAAATTCCAGTGATCAACTTCTGTAATTTTTAAAAACATAAAGCAAGAAGAAACATTTAAATAATGAGTATCTAATATAAGCAATAATCAAATTTGACTTGCTATAATAGTCAAGATATTTCCTTCCACTAATAAACCACTAAGTTCCTATCACAAGGAATGATGATGACATTGTTATAAAATCATGTGATTCTAGAAGAATCAAATACGAACAAGGATTTTGACCAATAATTGATCATTAGTGACTTCACCAAGACTAAATGGGAAGTCGATTAAAGACTCAAAGAAAATTCATTTTCCCTCACTCGTGACAATGAACTATAGTTAATCAACCACAATAATAAAATACCCAACTGTCATATAACCCTTCAGATCCAAAACTAAAAGTGAAACCACTTACAGTTGAATCAACATTCAACTATTATTCCAAAGGCTACAAAGATATGTTGTCAAAGATGACATGTTAAGCATGTTTAAAACAATAAGATCATGGTTCCAAATCGCAGGATTTGTGAGTTCATAGACACCTCAACATAAGGTTTCCACTCAACTCATTCGATGGATTTCAACAAATCGACAAAATCAAACACCAGCTAACAACTTGAAAAGTTGAACTAGAACATAAATATTCTAAGTTCAATATCAAAAAGGCTTTAAACTATTCCAATGGTTATAGCTGTAGAGGTCATTTTAATGACCGAGTCTCGAAGAATCATCATTTAATGAAACAAACGAACCCATTTAAACACCGACCCAAAAATGGTAATCATAAAACAAGAAACGCGTTTAACCCAAATTGCAAGAGAAAGGCTAGGTTTCACATTTCATTAATCCTTCATACGGAACGATTTGATTCAAGTAAAAACAAGGCACACCCAAAATGGAGTTTTGATCGATTCTTGATTCTTTTAATCTCTGAACTAAGATTCACTGAAAGAATGGTCGATAAGTCCGATATAAGACCCTATACTAAGTCTTCTCAATAAATCATAGAAAATGTTCTATTTAACATTTAACTTAACGAGCATCAACGCACATAGGTCAATATTTCATACGGTTACCAACCCTATAATCAATATCTTCAAACTTATTACAAAAAGAAAGTTATATGCAACAAATAAACACAATATCCTATACAAACCATTTGCAATTCATAAAAAAATCAACTAGAAACAATAATCCAACATTACTCAAGCTTGTAACCAATGACCGACTCATATTGTTACAGAGTCGACAAAACCGACCAAAGCGATCAAAGTAAACAACAATATTCACGGTGAATAACAACCGTAATAGGATATCCATGGTATCAATATAAAAATGATCACAAACCCAAATCTTACAAGCGAGTAGTATACACTAAACATAAAAGAAAAACCAAGCAATAACCAACCACAAAATCCAAACTCAAAACATTTTCAAAAACTTTGAAATTTCTTTTCATGAAAACGATCAAATAGAAAAAGGTTTTGGAATGAGTTAGAGCATATCATGCCTAGTAGTGCTCTGCAAAACTCTTCCAAGATCCCTCTGTCCAAAGTCTCTCACACCGCTTTGAACATGGTGTTGAACAAGATCATTACCATGAAATGCACAGATCTGAGTAGGTGCATTGCTCCTTAAAAATCTAGTAGATAAAGCAATCCTCACTTCTCTCCACTCCAAAATATTATCCATGTGAACCATCCACCAACGTGTTGTCATCCCGCGCAGAGTATAAACTAGCATATTCCTTCTTTCCACCTGACATTTCCACTGAACTTCCATAGAAAACAAGAATACTTTTGGATTCTCTTCACCAGTGTACCTTATTACTTGGGTCGCTACCAAACCACCTAATACTTGTGTGGCTTATTGACGCATGGTATATCTATGCAGAGTTGAATATAGAGACTTGAAATTGGTAAGAACTTACTGCGTGTATGATTCAAACCTTTGACAATTTTTCCACTAAACCTCTTATGAATGAGGCATTACAGCTTTATGAAACGCTTAACTACGGGAGATAATGCAAAGACCGAGGAGATCCTTCAGAGTTGTTAGGAGAGTCAAACCTGGAGGCGTGTTTTGAAGAGGAAGAAATAGATGTTGAACAGCTTGGGCATGCCTGCCTAGAAAGAGAAAAGGGTAAGGTGGTCTATATAGTTGATGACGAGGAAGTAGAAAACTTGGATGTTGAGCATATAGAAGGTACGTGTGAAGTCTTAGACTGTGTGGATGAGAAGGTGCGCGCCTACCATGAGCCTATGAAGAACAAGAAAGTAAAAATTGGAACGATTGTTGAACCAAAGGAGGCCATCATTGAAGAGTATTGGTCTGATTCTGAAGTTGCAAAGATAATTGAGTTGTTGCTTGACTTCTAGGATCTTCTCCTAGAGGTTATCATGAATTGAAAGGATTACATGAATCTTTGGGCAAAATGAGAATCAAGTTGAAGGAAGGTGCGTGCCTCAGTTCGGAAGAGGCCTTACAAGATGAATTTGAACTTGCACGTCAAGGTGAAAGAAGAAATTGACAAAATGTTAATTTATGGGATCATTGTGCCCATTGAGGAGTCGAAATGGGTGAGCCCTATGGTGATCAACATCAAGAAAGATGGGAGAATCTGGATTTGTGTGGATTATAGGGAATTAAATGTTGCATGTGTGATTGATCCCTTTCCCACACCATTTACTGAGGAAATCTTGGAGGGCGTTGCAGGGCGCAAAATATACTCCTTCACCGATGGATTTTCTGGGTATCATCAGGTAAGGATAGAAAAAGAGGACCAAGAGAAGACAAATTTCACCACTGAGTGGGAAGTTTTGCATACACGGTTATGCCCTTTGGATTAAAGAATGTGCCTGTAGTATTTTTGTGCATAGTGGTACAAGTGTTTCAAGATTTTATTCACAAATTCTTGCAGGTATATTTGGATGATTGGACAGTTTATGGGCTTGTGAAGGATCACTGTGATAATTTGAGGTTGATGTTTGAGAGGTGACGATTGAACATCTCTTTAAATATTAAGAAGTGTGTATTTGCCACACCCTTTGGAATTTTGCTGGGACACATCATCTGTAAGGAGGGCTTGTTAGTGGATCCTGCTAAGGTTGCTGTGATTTTGGGCTTAGAGGAACCTGCTAGCCAAAGCAAGGTGCGTGGATTCTTGGGGCACACATGATATTATAGGAAGTTTATCAAAGGTTATGCCAAGATCACCGCACCCCATGAGGAATTATTAAAAGGCAAAGTGTAATATAATATTATAAAAGCACATATAAAAAATTAATAAACTTAACATTAAAATAGAACCTAGAAAAGTGCATAAAAAGAAAAATACTTATTTAATTTGTATTTTCTAGGTAGAAATGGTGAATTTCCTTAGGGGCAATAAATAATGGTTAGGAAATGTAAAAGCTTATGGGCAAATGTATTTTCCTAGAGAAAATGTGACTTGCATTGGGAGTGAAAAGTTGTTGGGAAAAGCATTTAATACGGAAAATATTAAATGTAAGCATGGGAAAAATCATTATAAGTTGGTTGGTTATTTTGGAGGTTGTTTTGGGTCTCTTCTTCCTTTATAAGGAGAAGTCGACTTGAGGGGAAGACATTCTATGCTATGATCATTTTGATAATTTCTGATTTGTGTCTTAAGCTTGTAGCTTTTGCATAAATAAATTCTAAGGATGAAAACCCTTAGTATTTTCCCTCTTGTGGACGAAAACCCCAAGAGAATTGTGAGAGATTTCCACTCAAGAATTCTCATTGGTTTAACCAGATTTTCAGTCATTTCAACAAGATGTTTTGGAGAATAAAATTGCAGCAGTGTTATCATAATTTCTTCTTGTGGAGCGACTCATTCCTTGGCTGGTTTGCATTGTATTCGAGGTATTTCAGATCTAAATATTATTGCCATATCATCTACTGATTTTTGGGAATCAAAGCAAAGCATTTTCAGAATTTTTAGAGGCTTTTAAGAGGTATTTTCAGTCAGTTTATTATGCAGATTTCAGATCTGTTTTTCAGTCATTAGTGACCTCTAAAAATCTGATTTTTGATATATTTGGGCTTTTAAAAATACTACAATCAGTTTGTGATCAAAATATAATTTTTTGGTGCTAATTGTGTTGGGTTCCCACTCAAACCCTAGTCACATTTACCAGTAATAAATCAGATTTGCAGCAGTTGTCTTTTGATTTTGTGTTATTGCATTTGGGATTTGCTAAGAATCCAACTGGGAGTAAAATATGTCCATTGGGGACATTACACAAAGGCAAGTTTTATTGGGGTAAAGCGCAACAACATGTGTTTGAGACTTTGAAAGAAAGGCTTACTACAACGCCTATTTTGTGCTTTCCTTCATGGTCCAAACCTTTTCACGTTCATGTAGATGCCTCTGGCATGGCCATTGGCATGGTACTAGCCCAACTTGGAGAAGGGATTGTTGATCATCCTATTTGTTTTGTGAGCGAAAGTTAACTCCAGCAGAACAAAATTACACAACTACAGAGCATGAGGCATTGTCTATGATCTACGCACTCCATAAGTTTTGACAATATTTGTTTTGCTACCCCATTCATCTTTTATACAAACCATATGGCATTAAAGTATCTGAGTAAATAAGCTTGTTTTATAGGGGCGCATATGTCATTGGATTTTGTTATTTCAAGAGTTCAATTTCACAGTGGTGGTCAAGTCGGGTAAGAGAAATTCTAGTCCGACCATTTATCAAGGATTCAATTGGGAGAGGACATGCAAAGCATTGAGGATACAATGCCAGATGCACAGTTGTTCAGGTTAAATTGCACTCCTCGGAATTAGAGGACATTATTGTATTTTTACGCATAGGTGTGGTGCCTGAGGGAATGAAGGCTTTGGAGAAGAAACAACTTGTCATTCACATCGCACCTTACATGTTGATCAGTGGAGACTTATAAAAACTAGGCCGGGATGAAGTTTTGTGCCGTGTGTACTTGAGCATGAGCGCGAAGCAATTATGGAGGAGGCTCATGGTGGCATTGCAGGTGGACACTATGCAGAAATGCCACCACACGTAAGATTCTATTAGTTGGTCTATGGTGGGAAACATTATACAAGGATTGCAAAGAGTATTGTAAGGCATGTGACCATTATTAGCACCTTGGGAAGCCTGGCATAGAGATGAAATTCCTTTGAGGCCTATTGCTAGCGCAAAACCTTTTGAGAAGTGGGAAATTGAATTTGTGGGCCCTATCTCCTCAGCCACACACAAGACAGGATTGCACTACATTATAACTTGTATAGACTATCTTACAAGGTGGGAAGAAGTGACACCTACAAAGGATTACACAACAACTACTGCAACAAGGTTTCTGTGGGAAAATATTATCAACAGGTATGGATGCCCTTTAAGTTTAACAAGTGATAGGGGTACTCATTTCCTTAACGAGACTATCAGGATATTATTGGATGAATTTATGGTTGCACACCATAGGACAACACCTTATCACCCTCAGGAAAATGGAACTATTGAGGCCTTCAATAAGATATTTAGTCATACATTGACAAAAAAATGTGATGTTAGAAGGAAATATTGGGATGATAAAGTCTCTTTTATACTATGGGCGTACAAGACAACCTACAATAGGTTAAATAAAGCAACGCCCTTTTAGTTGGTGTTTAGCACGAGAGGCGCTTCTAGCAATGGAATTCATACCGCCTTCTTTGTGTATTGCAAGCAGGAGGTTTGGCTAATGAGAAAGCACTTTGGAAGAACGAATTGACAAGTTGATGCAGCTAGATGAGAGGCGCACCATAGCAAGATGGAGTCAGAAGAAAGAAAAAGCTAGGTAGAAGGCATGACATGACAAGCACATCAAGGACAAGAAGCTTGAGGTTGGGCAAATGGTACTTATGTATGATTCAAAAAAATTGCACCGCCCTAGAAAGCTTAAGGTGCGTTGGTTGGGACCATATGTTATCACTTATATATTTGATTTTGGTGCTTGCCAATTAGAGGCGTTGGATAGAACATGGTTGTCTGGTTACTTCAACGGGAGTATGTTGAAGCCCTACTATAAATAAGTCTTCTCGGTGTTTGTAATAAGGCAATATTGCCATTAGAATAGGTTTTCCTTAATGCATTTATTTTATATGTGTTTCCTTTAGTGTTGTTATGCTTTGTCAATTTATTTCAGTGTTTTGTGTAATAAGCACGCTTACATGACTAAAGTTGATTACTATCTAAGTGTTTTCATGTGCAGAGGACCGCGCATACCCTTAGTGTGGGGTGGATGAAGAAGGATTTACTGGTGCCTTATTTTGGATTATGGTGCATGATAAAAACAAACTCACAGGTGATCAGAGAAGGGACAGTTTAGAAAATAAAAATTCAAGGACATTGCTCAATTTTAAGACCACATGTGGAGGATGGATGCTCAATATAACACAAGGTAGGTTGCAGCATTGGAGACTACTTGAGAAGGGTCACATTGGATAAGTACTTTGGCACAGGGAAGCGTGGGTAGAGGAGATCTATGACGGAGAAGTAGTAGGCGCTCCTAAAGGTTATGACTGTGGCGCAGAAATTTTAGGCTCAATAGACAAGGTGCGATGCATGGAGAAGCGCGAATGCGGGAATTAATGCTAGGTACAAGTGGTAGTTGGGAGTAATTAATGTGAAGAATTTTTGAAATTTTTTATAAGTTCAGCGTTTACAACGTCATTATTACCTTGCATTATTGAGTAATCGAGTGCGAAGTGCGAAGTAGAGCTAAGGACGAAGAGTAAGCTATGGATTGACGAACCAAGAAGGATCGAAGCACGTTGTTGTTGGCACACGAGTGTGGAATAGAGGTTCAGGCATTGGTGTGTGTGCCCTAAGGTGAAGTTTGTATGCTTAGGGTTTGAAGAAGGTAGTTTTATAGCTAGGGTTTTATGGATCGAAGGGTTTGATTCACATTCAAGGTACGCGAGATAAAAAGGTAATAATTTAGAGGTTGTAGAACGTTCCTGTAAGTGAAAGAGGAAATATGGCACCATGATGATCCCCAATTGTCGAAGAAGAGGCCTCCGAAGCAACAACAAATGGTTGGTCGAGATGCTTTATCCTGAAGGTGTGATTGAAGGGCAACCATGGATGATGAATATTACCAGGTGCAAGATCTCTTATTTCAATCATCGTTTTGATAAGAATATGAAGGATATCGTCGTTGAGGTCATTTGCACGACTAATCGAAGGATGGCGATGGAGTTAGGGTTTTAGGCGATGTTGTGAAAAAATTGTTAGAAAGTGTAGGGGTCATGCAACTTCTCGAAGTTGTACTAGTGGCTCATGTTGCGGGTACATGATGACTCTTTTTATTTCACATGAAGAAGAATGCGGATTACCGCTAAGTTGATTGGTAAAGTGACCTGGGTTGCATGACTCGGGCCGGAGATTACTCAGTAGATCTATCTGGCACGACGGAGGTATTGATAAAGCAATCTGCTATGCTTGAGTACAAGAAGGGGGCAAAGCATTCAAAGTGAAAAATATTGATGATTTAGCTACAAGGGTTATGGTGCGCTTGGCGAGTTACAAGTTAGGTGTTTTAGAGCATTAGACAAAGGTAAACCGATGCTAGTTTTGCATAGTGCACAACATGGCAAACAAAACCTATTGCAACATCGTCGGATACATTGCATAAAGCTTAGTGGCTGAGGCGCAAGTCTAGGCAAATAAAGGTGACAAAATTACTGGGGCGTCATCCTTCTTTTACTTGTATTCAGTGAAATTAGCGTGCCCGATCGGCCAAAGGAGAAATTTTGGGAGTTCCTTATGGAATAGAAGTTGACGGTAAAGAAATTTACGAAGTATACTTCGTGCGGCTCCATATTGAATACTTACAAAGAGTCAAAATAGAAGTGGTTTAGAAGGTTACGCCGAGTGTTTGAAGGGAATGACGCATCTGCGCGAGCTACCTACTGATCTTTGGACAGACAGACGAATTCACAGTATACCAACATTTCAGTTTGTGGCGGTTCTACATGAAGACGGGCAAGAAGAGCCCTCGGTGTAAGTTGCCTTTCACTTTTAGTGTATGCGATATTTTAAAGATTCTATGAACATGTTACATAACGTGCGCAAACTACAATGACGCCGACAAGGTGGATGCAAATATTCATATCCTGCGTAAAACCTATGTGTGGCCTAACAAGGAGGCGTATGTAGAAACGCTTGAAACAAACAATATTGACATAACTCCGGAGACTTTGGTTATGGGGAAGATTGAGCCGGCGTGTGTCTATGTTTTCTTGAGGCCTCACTTCAAAGATGGAAAAGTGATTACAGGAGAGGACATATATTTTCCAGGTCCTCTGAAACATAAGCAGACGGTGGGCACCAGAAAGCCTATGGAACAAACAACACCACAAATGGAAGAAGTGGTGTCGGAAGGGTTGCATAATGTTTTAGAATAGGTCGAAGAGGAACAAGGAGACAACATTAGGCTAGATCACAAAGGTGGGAGGGTATTGCATGCGAGAACAAGTATTGATAATGGTGATGGATCATCGCAACTAGTCTAAAGATCACCACACGTCAATTTAGTGAAGGACTCGAAGGAAAGTAGCGTTGGTGGAGACACGAAGATTGTGACGCCTATTAAGAAGACTAGAGAGGAAGAAGAAGAGCAACAAAACATTGACATTAAGACACGTGAGCATGAGGAGGAGCGTGCCATCGTGCACAGGGAGGAGAAAGTGGTGAGAATATAAACTATTGGATACATTGATGACTTGACGAAAATTGTTCAAACCAGATTTCGAGTATAGTGGCAAAAGAGCAATTGTATGGTTGGGAGATGATGGACCCAGAGATGGCCAACACACACACTCACAAATAGTTGTCATGGAGTATGCATACTCATGTAGATGAACCAGAATTTGATGTTTGTGAGGAGTCGTGTCTATTGTGGAGGATGAGGAAGTTGCCACACTCCTTCCATGTCACTATAAAGTCGACTGTGTTTTCAGATGAACAGGTGAGCAATGCTCTAACTAAGGTGCCTACCGAAGTTGTGCGCATAAACATTGATAAAGCAACAACTATTCATATGATTTTGGAGGATAAGAAAGATAAAGACACATAAATAAAGTGCCTTATAGAGGAAAAGGAGAAGGTTGAAGCAGAAACACAAACGGTTCTAAAGATGGCCGAATAAATTGTTGATGGGGTTATGGAGAAGTGGCCTGATTTGCAAGATAAGGTACCAAAAGAGTTTTTGTCTTCTCTTCATTATTTATGCACAACAGCTTTAATTGTTTTTAGAAGAGCTACCAAAGGTGTGCCAAGACCAAAAGATGTTGCAGAAGAGGTAGTGAGAGCCAAAGCCGCCATTGTAAGGAAAATTGCAAGTTATGAGTCCATTATGCAGGCTTTAAAAGATGAATTGAAGAAAGCGAGATATGGCATTGACTATGTGTGTAATGCCAGATGTAATCATCAAGATAAGGACTCTGGCGGAAGAAGATGAGGTCCTTCAAGCGGCCAAGGATGAAACACTTGGGCGCGTAGAAAGAGTTACTGCCGGTAGAAAACAAGCGTAATGCGCTTGAGGTCACCGCCAGATTCTCGCACAAGGAAAGAATTAAGGAAATTGGGAAGCTCATCGTGGAAAATATGGATGTGATGGAAGGTATGATCTCAAGCATGGCCAATATTCTTAGGATTTTATAGAATGAAGGTGGTAAGATGACTCTTGATGAATTAGAGGTCAGTAGTTGTGGACATTCCGGATAAGACGAATAAAGTGTTGAGTGATTGGTATGCATTAGAGGTAGAAGTCTAGAATGAATATCCAGAGTTGATCCTGCCAGTAGAAGAGCGAGATACCAAGTAGGCTGACTTTCTTTTTGTGGTAGTAGTCCTTTCATTCTTTCATTCATCGTTCTTTAAATTTTGGAGGGATAAGTTGTGATTACCCATTGTCGGGGGCAATAATCCATTTAGTGTGGGGTAATGTTGGGATGAGAAGTATAGCCTAATTTTTGTAAGTGCATAAGGTTTGGGTGTGCAAACATAGGGTGCGAAAGTGCGTGTGGGAATGTAGTGAGGTAGGGCGCGCCCAGGATCGGACTTAGCCGTTTTCAGCATAAGGCTATTTTTGGACATGGAGTGTGGAACACATAATGATATGAAGACTTTCAGACTACGCTAAGGTTATTTTGGGCTAACAAAAGGTCGAGCGCCATGTAGGGTTTTAGACTAATAATAGGATTTGAACTAGGAGTTAACTATAGAAAATCTATTATTAGCACTTGCATGCTTTTGTATTCTCATGTAAGGGTGCATGGCTATTATTAGCATCTGCGCATGCTTTTGTATTCTCATGTAAGGGTACATGGCTATTATTAGCATGTAGCCTATTTTTAAAGGTGCATGGGCGGTGAAGGGAAAGTCCCCACCCCTATAAATATGTATTGATTTGCACGGTTTAGGGATCCAATGTTTTGTAGAGTTATGTTGTTGGTTTGTACGCGCACATGACTCATGGTGACATTATGATGTATGAAGCTTATGTGTTTTGCAATATTTAATATAATGGATCTTATTGGCTGGATAATGGTGTTGGATGTAACTAAGCATGGATCTTGTATGGTAAATCTGATTATAGTAATTGTTTAGTTAATCTTAATTATGGTTAAGATCTAGATCTGGGTTATGCACTGTGGTTTAATCAATTATCTGTCATGGATATGAAATATACATTCATTCATGCTAACATCTCGAACAAGCTTCACTAAGAGGAACTTGGTACCCTTTAGCGCTTCAGGTGAGTGCTCAGTTCAGGTTGAGTGATGTGCCAGTGCGTCTTACATTTTTGTGGGTATATTATAGGCTACATCAATAAGCCTGGAGATGCACAGATAGCTGATCACGCTCAGAAGGCCATAACTTTTGCATTTTTCAACGAAATCATGCAAAATTAGACTCATTGGAATCGTGAATTTGAGATCTACACTTAAAAATCAATAAATTCAAGGATTGATGAATATTTAATGGTGGAAATTGTATAAAACGACCCCAGTTTGAAATTATGACTTCTAGGTGGTTGAAATAACATCAAATGAGCATGGGCAACCATTTTTCTTCTGTTGTAAGTAATGGGACACTATATAATGGATTTTGCAGTTTCCCATTATCATTTACACACATTTATGGTACCTTACAAGTGGTTGGAAGGGGAAATATGAGATTTGTAACTTCTCTCTCCTCTTCCTCATTTTCTATAAATTAAAGTGACCTCTCATTTGAGAGGGGGATTTGCTCTTGTAACAAACTCTGCCATTTTTATTTTAGAACACCAATGTGTTGCAGGCCTTCATATTGGACTTCTTGCATGATGATCCAGGCCTTTCTCTTGCTTTGTAAATGGACTGTGTGAACTCTTGAAGAAATAAACTCAAATTTGTGGATATCTCTCTTCCCTTGTTTGTGTTTGTTGCATTCCCTTGCCTCTCCATCTTTATTTGCAGGTGTATTGTGTTTATTTTACTCATCTTGTAGGTTTATTATTGTTGTGTCTCTATGGGAATGGTGTTGTGAATGTTTTTGTTAGACTGGTGATTGTTTCACCCTCTTTAATATGCATTTCTTTCCATTTCCACACATTGGAGAGTATTTTCCACACCCTTTTCTTGGTGCATCACCTATTTTAGTGTAGATTTCTTTCATTTTCATGCTATTTCTCTCTCCCTGGTCCCTTGGAAACTGTAGGTTAGAGGTAGTTGATATATTTCCCTTCATTAGAGTTAGTTGTTGCATTAGTTTAGGAAGAGGAACCAACCTTCTCTAGAGAGTTGCTTCAACTGTAGGGTCCCACACCTTGAAGCAATTCCATGTTACACAATCACACTACTTGCCTTAACACACTCACATGCTAAGCAATCAGAGGGTGTTGTGATTCGGTGATAACATAAATTATATAGGTAGATTTGCAAAAATGTGTTACTTCCTAGTGGTCACGAGGTCAAACTTCAAAGGTACAATATTCAAAAATTAATTGTTTACGTCTCTAAACCTCTATCACTATAGATCCCTATCAGTAGGAGATAAAAAGGGGATGGAAGAACAATAGTGCTTTGACTAATCTTGGAACACAAATGATAAAGTAGCTATGTGAATTGGATACTTCCAAACAAAGGAACAAAAATAGAAAAAATGCCAATATTAGTGCTTCCATATGATACTTAATGTAGAAACTGTATTGCCCATGACTGAATTATTCGTCATCTCCTGATGACCAAGTGGATGCATACGTAGAGTCTCCTTTAGTGGCCCTTATAGATAGGGAAGCTTGTTACCCTAGCCTACTTTTGTATCTAGCTCATCTTGCATCTTCTTTCTCCAAAGCAATGAACATAAATTAATTCCCGACAAAGTACAATGTAAATAGAAAATTAGAGAGAAAAATATAAAATATGTTGTGTTGTATGTAGAGAACATAGATCACATCATTGTCATCAAGCCTATCCTTGAAGGAAAAAGTGGGAATAAATGAAAAAGGAGATAAAATGGGTTAAAATGGTTCATTTTATCTCTTTTGTTGATTTATTCCCACTTTTGGCTTCAAGGATAGGCTTGATGAAAATGATGTGATCTAGTGCTCTACGTACAACACAACATATTTTATATTTTTCTCTCTAATTTTCTATTTTCATTGAACTTTGTTAGGAATTAATTTATGTTCATATCTTTGGAAAAATAAGGTGTAGGACGAGAGGCTCTACATACAACAATGAGCTAGGGTAACAAGCTTCCCTATTTATAGGGGCCACTGAAGGAGACTCTATGTATGCATCCACTTGGTCCCATCTTACTGTGGACTCCTGTATGGTTAAGCGTGACGTACACTGACATATGCAAGCTTCCTATCTACAATCAATGGTGCAAGGCACTCTGCAAATGCTTTGAAGGTGAGAAAATGTGGATACCAAGGTTGATTCCTAGAGTTTTTTCCCCTTAGGCATGGGTCATCACAGTTCCTCACTAGCCTTCAAAGAGTTTGAAATTAGAACTGCAAACACCATTTCGCTATGTTTCCTCCTCTATTGGGCATGTGCATTATGTGAATGGCTGTGTTTTTGATGGGTTCGTTGGTGACCCCATTCATAGTATCCCATGGATTTGTTTAGGCCCTGCATTCGTTTTGTGAGATAATATTCCTCCATGTTGCGCGAGATTGTTAGACTAGAAAATTGTTGTCAATATTCTCACATTTTTTGTGCTAGCCACCACCTCAAAATAGTCGTGGATGCTATTGTCTAGGTTACGAGGCTTGAACTTCCACATATATTCTACGTAGGCCAAATCCTCTACTATAATTATGCCTCACATAACACTGATGTTGATACTAATAGTGCATACTTTGTCCCTCCCGCTTTAACAAGACTGCATCAACATGAGATTTTTCACTATGAACTCCTCAAACAACACATGCCTTCTCATTTCTAATTTGTCAAGCAATTTAATTGTTTCTTCTATTTTAAAATAAATCCACATTATAACTTTTTGAATTATAGATCAATAAAATTTACAACACTTGATCAGAAGGTTAAAAAGACATCTGCAAGCTTTCCTCTATGCAAGCTCCCTTTCTCATTTTATGGTTCCATCCATCTCTCCTCTCTACGTTCTCATTTATCATATTCCCGTAACAAATTTATTGCCTTTAATTTCAACCCTTCACACCTCCTCCACTCTTCACTCCTCTAGCTCCACCGGATGCCTTTTGGTGTTCATGATCGCCACTTGAAACAAGGCCATAAATGGCATATCCTGCCGAAAGAAGAGGCGAATCGAGGATGAAAGTCTTACTGATACGAGATTATGATTCATAATACATGCATGTTAATTCAACAACATAAACTATTGAGTTATTTTTGTTCATGTGAGTGTAACTAGTAAATGCAAATATGCATAAGAGTATTAAAATTGGGCAAGTCATCTTGTATATCTTTTCAAATAATTTGCCGATGAGAAAATAATGCATTAAACTAAACACTGGATTCAAGACACTAAATTTTTGAATGAAATTTTTCACGTCACTTGATTGGACAACCCTTCCCACAACCATTTCATTCATTCTTTGCAAGATCTATTTGAGTCCTAAAGGCCCAAAGAACGAATTGCAATTTACTCAAACTAACAAAGGAAACAATTCTAACAATCTTGGACAAAGTTGTAGTTAATGAAGGGAAGAAGATGTTAATTAGCTAGAAGGAATGGTGAGTTATATTGCAATTATGTATTGCAAGTGAGTCTTACCCGACATGGAGAGTCAAAACGGTTGAGGCAAGGATCGTGCCTCAGGTGACTTCGATGGCATGGATTCCCCTTGCTCGTAACTTCTTAGGCTAAAGGTGACGATTAGTTTAGTTACATGCTTACTCATAGTTGTAAATATGTTATATACTTCCTTTGAAGCATGAGCAGAGATGTCAACAATCTATGTAATCTAGTGCCTAATGAGTGCGCACTACTCATAAAAAAATTAATTACATGCAAACATAACTTGAAGTATTGAATATTGGAATTGTGGACAAGAAATCCTAGACAAAATAGGTAATGTGGTTTATGTCATTCAAAATAACAATATGGGGGAGTCACAATTTCTGCAAAATAGTTTTTAGTACCCTATGTATTGGATGAAGTGCACATGCCAAAGAAACCAGAAGCCATTCGAAAATAAAATGTTTACATTTAAACATATCCAAACCATACAAACTATGAATTACAAGTTTGGTTTAGTATATTATCAAGAGGCTACCAAAAAATGGCCAACAAAAAAACTAAAACAACTATGAAAAGATTCTACATCGAGGCAGGGTTAATCATATTTGGGAACAATTTTGGAATGTTGTAACTAGAAAATTTGACAATAAGAATTAACATAATGCCCAAGATTAATAGAATAAATAATAATTCTTGCTTTAACAATGCTTTGACAGATTGAGTACTGCTTAAGATTCCTTGCCACTATTTTTGAGTATTTATTCCTTTGCTCCATAGAAACAACACAAGTAGCCCGCGAGTGTTTGCCCAGGCCTTGAAGTGGCAGTAAAGGTTATAATTTCAAACATCAATTTCTGCCCAAAATATTCCTACCAAAGCCCAAAAAATGTTTGGTCGAGTCCAAAAGATGTATGTAAAGTCTGAATTTCAAATCTATGATTTCAACAATAGAATAGAGAATTTCAAACACCCATTTCTTATGTGAAGTGAATGGCCCAATTCTTCAATTTGTTCAAATTGACAATAAAAATCTTCACACCATAAGGAAGAATAAACATGTTAGGTTGCGGAGCTTGTTTTCATGTGTGAAAGTGTTGAAGACTCGTATACTAAGAGTACTATACACTTTCCATAGTTGTCTCGCCAGTGGTTCGGGGTCGGGCCGGCTCAGAAAGGGGTTCAGGGGCGCAGCCTCCGATTTTTTTTTTGGCCTTAAAACGTGCTCGATATACCGGAAAATGAGATTTTCTCATATGGGCGGGATTTTTGACCCATAGGTTTATGAGAGACGGTTTTGGCCCGTGGTTTTAATACCCACGGTTTTGTAAAACTACTTAAGCAGTTGTCTACTTATGTGGTTTTATGCATATGGTAGGAATAATAATGTAACATTGCAGATGTGTCTGAATTCGGGTGTGAATTCTATAGAGTTTGTTGAGCATAGCTCCAAACAAATGGTATTGTATTAAGAGAGAGCGATGACTTGTAATAAAATCTGAGCAAGTGATTCTTGGTGGACGTAGCCCAAATTGGGTGAACCACGTTAAATATTGTCTCTTTGTGTTGTGTTATTTTTATTATGCACTTTTATTTCAGATCTGTAATATTTTCTGCATATTAGTTCCTATTGTTGTGATTTTGTGAGGGATTGTTCCGCATATTTTATCCCTTATTTCCTAACAATTGGTATCAGAGCTTGGTTTGGTTTACTGAAGTGTTAAATCACAGGGAAAGTTTTAGCTTGAGTGGGAGCTATGACAGATGATGGAAGATCAAGGGTTGATAAATTCAATGGGCAAAATTTTAGTCTTTGGAATATGCAGATGGAAGATTACCTTTATCAGAAGGATCTTTATATTCCACTGTCTGAGAAGGTGAACAAACCCTCGAGCATGACGGATGCAAAATTGGATTTGCTGGATAGGAAGGCACTTGGGACAATCCGGCCATCTCTTGTAACTTCGGTATTGTTTAATGTTTCAAAGGAAAAGACTACTACAAAAAATGATGGATGCATTAGGGTAGTTGTATGAAAAACCCTCTGCCTCTAACAAGATATTTTTAATGAAAAAGTTGTTTAATATGAAGATGTCTGAGAATGGTTCAGTAGCATATCATTTAAATGATTTTAATACAGTTGTAAATATGTTAGCTTCGATTCTGATAGAATTTGATGAAGACGTTAGGGTTTTATTAATTCTATGCTCTTTCTTGAGAGTTAGAATAACTTTGTAATGGCGGTAAGCAACTCGGTTCAACTACTCAAAGTTAAAGTTTGAGGATGTTGTAGGGGTGATTCTAAGTGAGGAAATGTGAAGAAAAAGATCTAGGGAATCTTCTACTTTAGGAATTCTTTGATAGTGGAAACTAGAGGGAGATAGAAGAATAGAGGAAGCCATGGAAAATCGAAAGATTGGGCAAGGTCAAAATCCAAAAGCAAGATAGTATGTTGGCACTGTGGAAAGTCCGGACATGCGAAGAATGATTGTTGGGAGGTTCGGGATAAGAAGAGACAACATGAAGAAAAAAAAGGAGGTAAATGTGGCAACGAGTAATGTATGTCGGGATCCTTTGATTCTTTCTTTGCACAATATTGTTGAATCTTGAGTTTTAGATTCGGGGCTTCTTTCCATGCTACTCCACATAGGCATTATTTTGTTGATTATAATCAAGGGAATTTTGGGCATGTTTTTCTTGGTGATGATGAGCCTTGCAAAGTATAGTTGGAAAATGTTTTGTTCGGGTTAAGGTGCAGAATGGGAAAACATGGTTATTGAAGGATGTTAAACATGTGCCTATTTTAAAATGAAATTTGATATTGGCGGGCTAGTTGGGAAGTGATGGTTGTACTGTGATATTTACAAAGAGAATCTTGGAAGGTTACTAAGGGTGCTCTTATGGTGGAAGGTTGGAACCTTGCATTTAACCACTTATAGCACTAATGTTTGTAATCTTGTGGCTTCAAAAGTAGATACAACATTGTGGCACTATAGGCTCAGTCATATGAGCCATAAGGGCATGAAGATCATAAAGAAGGATTTTCCCAAATATACAAAAACAAGTTTGAAGTTTTGTGAGGATTGCATATATGGGAAACATAAGCGAGTAAGGTTTCTCAAGGTTGGACCTACAAAGAAAGAGAGTAAGTTAGAGTTGGTGCATTCTGATGTGTGGGGGCCGGCTCATGTATCATCTCTTGGGGTTCAAGTTATTATGTTACTTTTATTGATGATGCAACAAGGAAAGTTTGGGTTTATTGTATTAGAAACAAATATGATGTATTTGACACTTTTGTTAAATGGAAAGCCTTGGTTGAGAATGAAACATGTCTTAATCTAAAATGTCTCAGGGTCGATAATGGAGGGGAGTATCGTAGCAATGAATTTGATGATTACTATTATAAGAATGAAATTCGTAGGAAAAAGACGGTTCTAGGAACTCGCAAATGCAACTGGGGTGTCGAAAAGGATGAATAGAACAATAATGGAACATGCTAGGAGCATGAGGTTAGATACAGACTACATCTTTCTTTTTGGGCATGAAGTGACAAGCACAACTGTGTACTGTACTTGATAAACAGAGGACCCTCAAGTTCCTTGGATGGAGGCATACTTGAGGAGGCTTGGTATGGTAAGAAAGTTGATTATTCATTTTTGAGAGTCTTTGCATGTGAGGTGTTTGTCCATATAGAAAAGGATGATAGGACCAAGATAGAGGCTAAATCAGAAAAATGTACTTTCATTGGTTATGGTGGTGATAACTTTGGATATAAATGTTGGAGTATTAAGGAAAAGAAAATCATTCGATCTAGGGATGTGGTCTTTAATGAGAAAGTCATGTATGAACAATAGTTGCGGAAAATGGGGAAGAATCCAAGAAAGAATATGCAGCATAGAGGACCTTCGGATGGGAAAGTGACACATGAATCGGTTCAAGAACCTCCTCAATAGAACCCCAAACTCCTATATTGAGGATGTCTTTTAGGGTAAGAAGAGAACCCGAACGTTTTTTTCCTTCTCTTTATTAGTTATTACTCATTGACAGTGGAGAGCCAGAGAGCTTCGATGAAGCAATGTAGGTAGATGCCAGGAAGAAGTGGGAGCAAGTCATAGATGAGGAGCATCGGGCTCTCGTGGAGAATCGACTTGGGATTTGGTGAAGCTACCCAAGGTAAAAGAGCGTTAACAAACAAGTGGGTATTCCGAGTCAAAAGGAAGAAGGAGGCAAGAAAAGATACAAGGCCCGGTTGGTGGTCAAAGGGGTTTGAACAAAAAAAATGTATAGATTTTGATGAGATTTTTTCTCCTGTAGTAAAAATGACTTCGATTAGAACTGTTCTTGGAATAGTTGTAGCGGAAGAATTACACTTAGAGCAACTTGATGTAAAGACTGCATTTCTCCATGGTGATTTGGAGGATGATCTATATATGTAGCAGCTAGAGGGATATGAGGTCAAAGGTAAAGAGGAGATGGTGTGCAAACTGAAGAAGAACTTGTATGGCTTGAAACAAGCTTCACGTCAATGGTATGAGAAATTTGATAGCTTCATGATGGAACAAGGTTATATTAGATGTCATTTTGACCATTGCGGCGTATACAAAGAAATTTGAGGATGACAATTATATTATCTTGTGTCTGTATGTGGATGACATGTTGGTTCCGTAAAAACATGCAGGAAATACAAGTACTCAAGAAGCACTAAGTGAATCCTTTCTTTGTGAAGGATTTGGGGGCGCCAAACAAATCTTTGGTATGAGGATATCTCGAGATAGGAAGGAAGAAGATGAATTTATCTCAGGAAGAGTACATTAAGAAGGTCTTGAAGAGGTTTAATATGTAGGATGTTAAACCGGTTGGGACTCCTTTGGCAGGCCATTTCAAGTTATCAAAGGAGCAATGTCCCAAGACAAAGCATGAGAGAAACCAGATGTCCAAGGTACCTTACTCATTAGTAGTGGGCAGTTTGATGTATGCCATGGTGTGCACCAGGCCTGATATTGCCCATGTAGTGGGAGCGGTGAGTAGATTTATGAGTGATCCAGGTAGAGATCACTTTGACAGGCAGTAAAGTGGATCCTTTGGTATTTGAGAGGGACCATGGGGACAATTTTGTGCTATAGTGGATCAGACACCACTTTGTGTGGTTATGTAGATTTAGATATGGCTGGAGATGTAGACAATAAGAGGAGCACAAGTTATGTTTACACTGTGTAGGCGGGACAACAAAGGTGATATGGATTTCACGACTACAAAAGTGGTGGCTTTGTCAACCACGGAGGCCGAGTATGTTTCGCCACAAAGGCAAGCAAAGAAATGATTTGGTTACAACAATCACTTGAGGGGTTGGGGCATAAATAGGAGGAAGGAAAGATGCATAGTGATAGTCGAGTCTTTATACACCTAGCTAAGAACTTTGCTTTCGACTCTGGGACGAAGTATCTACGCTTAAGGTACCATTTCATTAGGACAATTTTGGAGGAAGAGATGTTAAAGTTGGAGAAGATTCATACCAGTCAGAATCCTGCATACATGATGACCAAGGTGGTCACAAGGGAAAAATTGAAGTTGTGTTCAGCTTTGGTTGGTCTTAACGGAAACTAGTGAAGGGTTGAGAAGCTTGCTCAAAGGAAAACTAGTCTCCAAGTGGGAGATTATTAGGTTGTGGAGCTTGTTTTCATGTGTGAAAGTGTTGAAGACTGTCCACTAAGACTACTGTAAACTTTCCATAGTTGTCTCACCGGGTTCGAGGCGCAACCTCGATTTTTTTTTTTTGGCCTTAAAACGTGCCCGATATACTGGGAAACGTGCTTTTCTCATATGGGCGGAATTTTTGACCCATAGGTTTATGTGATGGTTTTGGCCCATGGTTTTAATACCCATGGTTTTAATACCCATGGTTTTGTAAAATTGCTTAAGCAATTGTCTACTTATGTGGTTTTATACATATGGTAAGAATAATAATGTAACATTGTAGATGTGTCTCGAATTTGGGTGTGAATTCGTAGAGTTTGTTGAACATAACTCCAAACAGATATGGGTATTGTATTGAGAGAGCAAAGTGGTTTATAATAAAATTTGAGCAAGTGATTCTTGGTGGGCGTAACCCAAATTGGGTGAACCACGTTAAATATGGTCTCTTTGTGTTATGTTATTTTTATTTTGCACTTTTATTTCGATCCGTAATGTTTTCTCGCATATTACTTCCTACTCGTCATTGCGATTCTCGAGGGATTGTTCCACATATTTTATCCCTTATTTCCTAACAAAACCCATAGGATACACGGGAGATTAAAGAGAAACATGGTGAAATTAGAGAGATGAGTATGTGTTGTGTTTTGAGAATTGGAAATCACGAGCGGTTCGTGAAAAACAAAATTTGTTGAGAAAGGTTGTTTTCAATTTCCGTTATTTTCTTATGGTTGTATTTAGGCTTAACAATTACTAACTATAAAAGCTAAATTTTAATTAAAATTTAGCAGTTAATTTGAACAAATATGGGTTCAAATAACCTCTACCTTTGCGTTAAATTAAACATTATTTTAGAAATGAAAGTGCAATCCATGGAAAATTTGTTTCACTGCTTAATTGACTTAAATCATTAGCCAAAATACTGAGTCTGGATTCAAATGGTCTCGGGTTCAACCCACAAGCCAAATCTTGTCATAATAAGTTTGAATATTCTATAATTCTATTTAATATTAACACAAAGATTCTATCGAGTAAAGATTTCTCTAGCCACTTCATATCTTTCGAACTAATAGTCGAACAATAATTAATGTAGGATTTTAATGAAAACATGAAATAGGTAGATGTTTGAGTTTCAACATAAACAAAGACAACATTTGAGACACCACTTGACGCTGCAAACCAAATCTGTGTCAATTTTGAGCAATAAGATTTGTTAGTGAAAAATGCTTGAAATCATAAGATATAAAGGAAGAGGTCATCATATTGATTTCACACTACTGTGCTTTTTAAAATAGAAGAGATGCATCTTTTTTTAATATAAGAAATTAGTTGAAATTAATCTTAGACAAGATATATATGACAACTTGAGATAATGACAAGAAATACATGGACTATAAAATGCGTAATACATTTTATCAATCTTGCATCGACATGGATATAATCACTAGTAGGGATCAGGGGCGCGCCGACCTTTGCATAATAATACAAGCACTTTATTTGAGAGCGAAGGCGTTAACCACGTGAAACCCAAGTTAACGTTGTTCTAAACAGAAATCCTCTAGGAATACCATACATTAATCACAAATTTTGAAGGCATAATTTCTCCATATGTTCCATCCAGTAAATGAAGGTTTCATGATAAGTTTTGAGACCCTTAAAGTACTCGGACTAACAGAGCTTCAACTTATTTTCCTTGTGGACAAGAAAATCTAGACTCTGCTCTCCCTTACAAACCCTTTGGCCCCATGTTTTTGCAGGGTTTTCCCCAAATCTCAAAATTTTTCGATTTGTGAGAAAATGAAAAGCATACCAATTGGCCCTAGAATTATGAAAGCGCAACAACAAATAGAAAAAAATCTCAGCTTACTCAAAAAGTGCACAAACGTTTTTGCAAATTTTTTTAGGTCCAAATAACTTCTAAAAGAAGTAATTGAAGATAAATGGTAAAACTAATCTTGTTTACTAGAAAGTAATAAATCCAAATGACACTTAGACAAACTCTACTGCTTCAATTCCAGATTATAACTGGTAGAAAATGATGACTGAAGGTTAATTAAGGGCATCGATGTGTAACAAAGACTCTGGTTTAAACCTCAATGGGTGTAGAGTCTTTAGTATTCTTAAATCTTGTTAGTTATGTCTTTCCACAGGGAAAGGAGAGAGAATTCATCATTCCAAAGAGAAAGACACCAAACTGATCGATCCCACAAAAAAATATGAAGAAACGGTAACAAAATTGTTAGTGCCAAGGTAGAAATACAACATATTTGATATGTCAAGGTGGGAAGCGATCCACAAAAATGAAAAGTTAAAAAGAAAGCAATAATAGCCAAAAAAGACGAGAAGAGGTATAAACGTACCTTGAAGAACCTTGGGGTCGAGAGTTACTTAGCACCGCAAAGCTTTCAGTGTGATAAAGAACCAAACCTAGATATGTTTAGATCTAATTTTTTTGCCAAATTAGTGGGTGTGAAGGGAAGAAAATTTCAGATTAGGAAGCCTAAAAGGATGTGTTGTTTGAGAAGAGATTCCACCAAATGAGTCAAACATGTCTTCTCAATGCGAAGAGAGCGCATATTATATTTGTCTGCGGGGCTCAGGATATTATTCCATGCATCCATGGTCAGAACTTCTGAAAGGTTCTTTAAATGGAAAATTCTTGAGGGAACGACAAATCTTTGAGCATTTTGGGGCTTCTTTATCCCGCCAAAATTATCGTGACATCTACGTGTTATGCCAATTTCATGAAAATGCTTTGAAGATTTTTTTTTGAGCTTGAGTCTCCGGTATTTGTCCTTCTGAACTGCAATGTGATGTTCACAGTGTATTTTTCCAGGCACGCGAGGATTTGTGCATCTCTAAATTTAGCAAGAATTGGATAGTTGCGAACACCGGAGAAGTCCTAACTCTTAACAACTACAAATTAATTGATCTATATCTATATCTGAAGCTAGATTATGCAACATTTATTGTTCATTTAATATTGTACTTGTAATATTTATTGCAATTTTATAATTATAATGTTTAAACTATAGAAATGAAAAATTTGAAAATTCCTGTTTTTATTAATTAGAAAATTCTTGAGATGCCTATAATTTATTTTCAACCAATCAGAAAAATCAAATCAATTTTTTTTAAAAATCAAATAAATAAATAAATAATTTTGAAAACTATATACAAATGATGTAAAATATTATATGTATCATTACTATTGATCACACAAAAAAGTGAAATTAGTTTTGTTGAAGCCTACATACACCTACGGCAGGATAAAAACTATGAACATGACATAAATTCATAAGTAATAATATACCATTCAATGAATATCTCGGGGATGATCATGATCATTCGGGAATCGGGACACACAAAGTGACGGCGTCATTCTTTTAACGCGTGTCACTCCTGTTCTCGATGCACTGCATTTATCGCCCACCTCATTCTATCTATTTCTACGCCAATTTTACTATAACACTCTGCATTGCCCGCAGAATATCCATTCCTTCCGCGTGAGTAATTATTTTCATTTACCTTTTCTTTGTGGTTCCGTGAGTCCTCTGCTTCCATTATCTTAAAGAACATCTTAGCATATATAATGTGCAGGGTAAAAATTTCAAGGCTTGCAGCCACATTGACTATAGAAACCTCCATTCATTTGAAATCATGTTAAAATTTCAATCAGACAGTTACAAATGCTTGCCAGGTAAATTCACGGTTTCTTTGTTTCTAACCTGTAACCTTTCATTCTGATGCTCAATTTCTTATACTTCATTTTGAAATTTGGTTTGGGTATTGATTCACACTTTAGCGTTCTTGAGGTTTTTGTTCATCATGTAAAGCTCTACACCCCACATCCTAAAAAGAAGGAATACTTGATCTGTTTTAGGCATTTAAAGAAAAGGGATTCTAAAGAGGAGTGGATCGCACAAAGCATCTGAGTGCAGGTAAGGACATGTTTCAGTCCTTACTTAGACGATGAAGCTTCTCGCTGTTCAAACAAATTCATCCTACTTGTGCGTTATTCTTCTCGATGTCTTAAAATCGCAGCTACCCAGAAAATAATTTTCGAAATCATAGAGCAGTGCTAGTTACTTAGGGGATTAGTATGGTGGCTCTTTTTATCCATTTTCTTAGCATTCCCCAACTTCTGAATAAAAAGAAAACCTGAGATAAATACGAAATGTATTTTTGATGAGAACAAACAGGGTTTGATGCACTGCACTGTTCTTAGGGTATTCAACACAGATTTCTTTCAAGTGATCGTTGTTTTCTGTGGTTATGAAGTTTTCGTCTGTACATCTGTACATAGTAAGTTGGTTTATATTATATAACCACGAGACCTCAGTATTGAAAAAAATTCAGCAGGGGTTTTAGGTTTCAAATAACATTTGTGCTTCCTTAAAATTCTCCAGGCTTTTGACATGCACGGTCAAAATTCGAATGCCATGTGATGAGAAGGTGGCTATACTGTGATTGATGTTCATACTGTGTTCCAAACCTTCCATTGTTCATACCAGAAAAGGGTCTGGAGTTCGGCTTTAAACCTGTCAATTGCATTTGGTTAAATGCCATCAATGCCTTTTCAACAAACTCATTTAGTGTATAACTTGCAATCATAGCATTCCACGAGAGTTGACGGCTGACCCCACCTGTCAAACCAAATATCTATGACATTAATTGGTTTTAAACAGCCCATCAATCTTTGTTAAATACATTTTTTTAATTTAAAAACTACATTGTTTTTAGCTGTATTTACAAGTATTGGGCAAGTTTTAGGAATTATATGCTTGATATAAACACATTTTCAGTAAAATATGTTATTTAAATATCTATGTAATGTTGCACTTATATTTATATTGAATGTGTTCATAGTGATAATGACGGTTTTGCCAAATTCTTTCACATCAAATAGGGACGGGCTGACTATTTTGCAAAGTGTAAAATACGGCTAAAACAGGTGGAAACGTTTGGTACGGGCATCAAATCTCAGCTTTGGGTGCGAGGCATTTTTTTCAATAGCTTTAGAGTCTAACCAAGAACACCCTTTTCTCCATAATGTGCAATCAATGCATTTGACGAGATCACATTTCTTTTACGGATTTTGTCATATAGCCCATGTGCCTTGACTTCCACATGCTAGAGCAATTGATTAGCAAATGATTCTCATATGTTCTTATCTATGTTTCTTTTTTGAGATCCTTTTGCCAATCCCGAATCATGTATTGTCCTCTTCAATCCTTTTGCCCAATCTTGGCCTCTAGTTGACACTAATATCTAAATAAATGAAAGATCCCCTTTAATGGGAGATAATTTTCTGATATTTTCCAATAAAATACCCTAACAATGCATAACTAGAAAACACTTAAAAACTGAATTTGAATGCAGATCTGTATTTTATTCCAGAAAATGCGACTAGGGTAGGAATAGAAAATTGGTATTTTTAATCACACAAAATCACCTTAACCCTTTCTGATGCTTCTTTTGTAATTGACTGAAATTTAGCAAGCAAAATGATAGTTTCCAGGCCACAAAATACTGAATCTTTATAAGATAAATTTCAGATCTGACCTGTTTATTACAGCAGCTAGAAAACAGTCTGAAACCTTCCACAAAGTGCTGGAAATTATGTAGAAAAATATGCCTAATAGTTTCTACAGACAGCAGCTCCAAAACAGCACTTTTAATCTCGCTAAAACTTGCAAATAAACCCCAAAAGAGGTCGCTCCAGCCAGAATAGATCAAGCAAAAAGATGGTTCAACAACCTGATTCATCCTTGAAATTCCAATACAAAATATGGGTGTAATAGAGAGTTTTCGTTCCCCTTACACTAGTCTCCTTGAGGGATTTCGTCCTCGGAAGTTGCAGCAACAAGTACTTCAGCTTACAAGCCAATATAAAAAATATGGAGTGAAAATTGAATGCCATGCCCAAGCCACCCCTCTCCGTTTTATAGAAAAAATATTATATAATCACCTTTCCATCTTCCAATGAGAAGAGAGTGTCAAAATGCCCTAAAAGCATGCCCATACCAAGTTGCACTTTTCCCTTGGGCCAATAAATGTTACCTAATATTTTATTATTTTCCTAATGTCTATTTTGACCCACCATGTCAAGTTGCACTTTTAGCCTAGAGTGAAATAAAATCACTTTGGCCATTTAAAAGACACTTTATTATCATAATAATATTATTATAAGTGCTTTATAATAATAATTTTTAAATTGGCACTTTATAATAATTTTATGACTTAAGTCACCCTTAATCTCCTCCTTTGGCCATCGGGTAGACTAAATGGGCCAAAGGGCTTTGACCAACAACTATCCAAGAAAAAGAGGGACATTACAATAAAATTAAATACATGCCTGCGAGAGCAATTGGAAGTTATTCAACCACATATATCAGGTCAATTAACTTGTAAATGTAAGTCCACACCAAAACACCAAACCGGGGTGCTTGGTAAGGCACTTACAAATTTTCATGACATATGATAGCCTCTCTCAAGCGGAGGTTTTAGACTTGCGTGGCATAGACATGCCAGTTATGGGATTTGATCTCGGGTTAAATAGATATGGAAAATTCCTCTTTTTCATTATGAGTGATTGATGTACATACTTTGTTTCAAAGCTTATATTGGTATAGGCTGGGAGTAGTGCTGGATTTTGACGTTCAATTTTACATGTCACAATAAAATTATTTGACAGTCTAGAAAATTATATGGACGTCATTTGGCATTCAAAATATGCACGTCAAATTTGTTTTTATAATAACTATTACAAAATACATAAATTGAGTTAAATTTTATATGTTGTTCTTTGTAATATTCTCCCATAGTTCTGTGACTTATATTTAATTCTGGATAATATGTTCGACTAATCAATTTCATAGTTTTTCAGAGATTAATTTTTTCCCATAAAAATTAATGTTGCACTAATTAATTTCAAGATCCATAAACATCATTAAATTTTATGAGAATATAAAAACAGAATTTCAAATTACAATATAAAAAATTATTGAAGAAAATGATAGAAATAACCCACTCAAAATCACTGGTGCAAACTCAGAAATCTGTACAAAATGAGTTCTAGCTTCCAACTTCCAAGCTTACAAGTTCAATCTCCAAATTTCACTTTTCTTGCAAAATCCCAATCCAATGCATCTAGTCCACTATTCAATCTTTATTTGTAAGAAAAAAAAAAAAAACCAATTACAAATCAAAATCAATAAAATAAAGCTATAAACAAAAATCAAATAAAGTTAAAAAAGAAACAGAACAAAACTAATTAAAAATCAAAATTAATAGATGTTTTCTGGGACCATGAGTTGTCAGGTCGCCGCTACTCTTATAATTCTATTATATTTTTATTAATATAAAGTGCAGTTCCAATAGTAAAATTAATAGATGTTTCTATTTTATCAATGAGATATGAAGATGTTTATATTTCATTAATAAGATATCAAGATAATTCTATTATTTTTATTTTATTTACATTCCAAAGTTTCCATTTTCATTTATGTTATTTTTACGCCGAAGGCGTGCCCCTATGGGAAAGGGCTTTGCGGACATTCATGGGACTAGCATAATTTTGACGGCCGTTTGGATGTTTTTTTCAATATTTTAAATTTGACGGGTGTCTAACGGGCGTTTAACTGTTTTTTTTTGTTTTTAGTAGAGTGAACTCTAGTTGCATGTTTTGATTGCTCCCTAACTCCAGTTTTTTGATCGTGTCGGCCAAGTTTGGTTCGATCTGCCTGCAAAGAAAACTGAGTAATAATATAAAATTGAATTAGATGAGTCGGTGACTTGAACTCAGGACATTAGGAGGGTGGATAGTCGGTTAGGTACATTCTTATATATCAAATATCTTTGTTGCTTTATTACAGCGAGTGCGACTCCCACGTCGATCACGTGCACTCTGCATAACAATAATCTGTGAATTTGCCTTTACCTTTGCCTTGCCCTACCCAGCTCCTGCACATTGCACAACCGTTGTTTTAGGCTTACGCCAACGGAATCGTACAAATTCTAGAGGGGGATTTGCACCGAATTGTAGGAATCATCGGCGAGTGTTGGTGAGGGTAAGACGCAAATTCTCCCACCTCTCATGTTGGACGCAATGTGCAACGTTTGCAATCAACTGTTCCCAGCACTGTCGCTAGAAATGGTGATTATCATTGTTTCTTTCTTTATGCTTAGTTAATCAAAATTTGTTGATGGCTTAGATCGCTAAGGTGGCTGGGAATTCCATTTTTTTAATATAAAAATTTCCATTTTTTATATTTTCACAAACTACATAATGAAAAAATATTTTTAAAAATATAGGGGTTTCTTATTTTTAGCCCTGTAATTGTCTACAGCCACCTTAATTTATTACGGCCTACCGACTGTCAATTTGCAGCCCCACGGTTGATTTTCTCCGGTCTGTTCTGGTTTGATGAGGAGTAATTGCATTTGTAACGTTGATCGTCAAACGCTCGAACAAATCTTGTCCATATCCATTTTGTCTTTGTAGCGTGCTTCGCTGGCTGTTCAGATTTCTCAGAAGTTCTAATAATGACGGTTATGACGGCCTTTTTGACGTTTTCGTTTTTCCTGACTATTTTCAGCAGTTTTACTTTTTCGTTTTTGCATGCTGAATGTGGGTTCGTTGTTTTTAGGAAACAGTCCATTTTAAAAAATCTATCAACAATAACAAGGATCGAGTCACCCGTTGTGTTATAGGTAGATTCAAAATAAAATCCATTGAAATATTATCTCATAGTCAAATAGGAACAGGCAATAGAGTCTACATTCACGTGTTTTGACTTCTGCCCTTTACCACCTGGCCAATTCTTCACCCTTTCACTCTTCTGCTATTATCTTTCCTTTAAGCTGGCCAATAATACCGTTCTGCTATTGCTGCTAAAGTCTTTTTCCTCCCTAAATGGCCTACCATTTCTCTCTAATTAACATGTCCCTCAACGAGTTTGCTTGTATACAGTTTCTTTCTATAAACAAAAGTCTTCATGCAGAAACTAATCCAAAATTACAAACCTTCCACACTTCTCCAGAGTTTTTGTCAACAAAAGACCAACCAAACAACTGATGCAACACTAACACAATTACTCCGAAATAATTGCAAACCACATCAATTCTTAATTGGAAAGCTTAGAGATCGGGTCAAATTTGGAGGACATCTAATAGTTTTTGGGAAATATATAGTCCGATCTACTTTGAAGGAAAACACACAGATGCAGATCTCCCGTTGGATATTATCTCTTCATTAATTATCAAGGTTAGTTCTTTGTTTGAAAACAGGGTTTTTGGTTTTGTGGGTCCAAAGGTTTTTATTGGGGTTAATTTTTTGCTTTCCACACCATTGTTAGGTGTAACTGCATGGGCCCTTCAACTAGAAAACTAAATGATCAACACTAAGATGATATGATGCATGAATTTTCATTTGGTAAAAAGGTTTTAGCAAATTTGGGGAAATCTGAAATGAAGAACTTGGAAATTACAACTAATCATAAGTCTGTTTATGTCTACCTTGAATTTATCATTTTCACAAATTACAATCATTTCCCTGGTTTATTTGAGATTGATTCCCACATGTCCTATATTTTTCAACTCTTCTAGTGAGGTAGTCACTGTTCTTCCATTCCTGGTGTTTCAGTTCATTGTTCTCTTGCTGCAAGTCTCTAACTATAGTCTGTGATTCTGTAATCTACTTCCATAAAGGGTAGGTT